>OZ038447.1:8910169-8984413 GCA_964036265.1 Daptonema setosum
CCAAAAACTATATCATCTGATAAAACAAATCGCTTACGTTAGGAAAGGATGCCAATAGGTTAGTTTATCTACCGTAATGCTTTTGTACTTTCGGTTGTTTCAGCTTGCCAAATTACAATATTTGAACCCAACCGAAAAGTCTAATCACACGACATCATATTATAGCGGCACGGATGTAATTTGGTGTGTCCAATAAAACTTCCTAAAACATAATATATATATGTATGATAAAAAGTAATTATTCAAAGAAAATATTTTCGCACTGGGACCAGTCGTGTTTGTCATAAGCCTCCGCGTTGAACGTCCACTGATCCTCGTCCTTCGCAAACGGGTGCTTCTCCACTGTAAACCATCTGCAAGTAAGAGATCATTTGAAATGTTGCAATAAAACTAAGATTGTATATTGTTTGCATTTTAATGGCAGCCAATCATCAAATTCTCACTTCATAAAAATACGATTTTTTATAAAACGACTGGAGAAACAAATTTACGCGTTTTAGATTAGTATTTCGATTAATTGCGTCGTTCGTTATAAGCAAAATCACCGGTAGAAAATGAATTTTTTTTCGAAGTGTCAGATTTTTTTGTTCATTTCAGTTTAAAACTAAACATAATCGTCGAATGATTATAAGCAAAACTCAATTTTTCAAATGTGCGTGGGTAAAATGTTACGACAAGCAAAAACATAAGAAACTCGGGGAGAAAAGTAAGTCGTTGTAACGTCGTCTGCCACCTGAAACTCCCAAAGGGCAAATCGAACTGAAAAAGGAAGCTGGCAAATGGAAAGAATTGAATGAATCACTGAAACCGCCACCGAAAATTACGCGAAGACCTCCTCAGGATGCCTGTATTAGAGATGCATCTTTTGTTGGAACTTTTTTCGAAACTTTTCTTTTTATTCTGGTTTTTTTCTGAGTTCTGAAACATTTTGGAACGTCATCAAAAATTTCGAAAAAGTTCCGAAAAAGTTGCAACTCGACTAAGACGGCAACCTAAGGGTGCTTTCAGAGTAAAAAGGAAAGTAATTACTCTCCTTTTCACTCTGAATAGCGCCTTATCAAATAGTAAATGATGGTGCCGTGAAAACTTACAGCGGCGTGTGGCTGTCGTGACTCGCACTGTTGCTGAATGCATAATAGACGAGATAGATTGATAGTTTGATTTTTTGAAGGAAGAAAAAATAGCAAGACAGTTAAAAAACTCTCATCTTAGTTGTGCAGAAAGAGTAGGTTTTACGGAAAAGTGCACTTGTAGGATATATTAGATAAATGATAGGTCATGATAATAGGTGACACCGTTAATTTATACATACATATACATAGTTGAATTTACTCGGAAGACTAAACAGCTTATTTTTGAAGACTTTTTATTTTTTATTAAATCTCATCGTACCCAAGATTTATAAAAAACATATTCAATCAAGTTGACCAACAGTGGCTTGAATACGTCTTTAGATTTCTTTCGGTCGGCGGCAACTGCCCGCTGCTTCTCCTCGAGTCGGTGCTTTTCGGTGGAGGCGTTGTCTAAAATAAAAGGAAACATCACCTACTGAAACCTCATAGCCTTATCAAAGTTCATCATAAAATGAAACATCATCACCTAATGAAACTTCATCAACAAATGAGTGGTGTCCTAATGAAACATCATCACCTAATCAAAGTTCATCGCCTAATGAAACATCATAGCCTAATGAAACATCATCACCAAATGAAACTTGATCACCTATTGAAACTTCATCACCTACTGAAACCTCATCATTTAAAGGTATAATCACCCTAACCAATGTCTCCCTCTTCCATGAGCCTAATATCTGGTCGACGTCGTGAGTCGGTGGGAGGCAGGTGAGCGTGTTTCACTTCGTCAAACTCGTTCAATACCAACGAGAACATAGTGAAATGGTAGTACTGAAGTGTAGTGAATGAGTGAGTGAGTGAGTGAGTGAGTGAGTGAGTGAGTGAGTGAGTGAGTGAGTGAGTGAGTGAGTGAGTGAGTGAGTGAGTGAGTGAGTGAGGCAGATTTCCATAAGCTACCCTTTTTTCATCTTCAAGTTTTTCAAATTGGTCATATGCCTAAGCCTAAGCCTAATACGGAGCCAAAGTTCATTCCTAAGCCTAAGCCTAAGTTCCAAGCTCAGAACTAAGCCTAAGCCGGAGCCTTATTCGAATGGATTGAAGTTGAGCAGCAAAATAAGAAAAGGGGTAAGGTATGGAGATTCTGCTAGGTAATTTCCCAACCCTACCCTTTTTTCATCTAGATTTAGAAGTATTTCGACCCGTCTTTTTGGCCAAAAAAAATACATAGCAGAAAGTTATTTCTAAGCCTAAGCCTGATACATAGGCATGTAAAAAAGCCAATGTCTAAGTCTGAATTGACTTATAGAGGATAAAAAAATACAAAAGAGAAAAGGGGTAGCTTTTGTAATTCTGCGTGAGTGAGTGAGTGAGTGAGTGAGTGAGTGAGTGAGTGAGTGAGTGAGTGAGTGAGTGAGTGAGTGAGTGAGTGAGTGAGTGAGTGAGTGAGTGAGTGAGTGAGTGAGTGAGTGAGTGAGTGAGTGAGTTAGTGAGTGAGTGAGTGAGTAAGTGTACTAACTTGATCGCTCAACTCGGGCCTGACATTCGCTCTCCATAACACGTCACTTCCAGCCAACAACGGTAGCACTTGTTGCACGCTGATTTGGGATGCAGTCTGAAGTTAATTAAATGATAAAAATAAATGTATTTTCTCTTACACATCATACCTACGGGCAGTTTTAATTGATAACAAAAGCACATAATACAACAAATACAACAACAATCGGTTACGAAAACATGTTTAACAGATTCATATTATTTCAATGATGACATTCACTAGATGCGGCAGCTGTTTTGCAACTGTTTCGATTGAGATATCACAACACTATCAACGTTTCAAGCAAATAATGATGAATGGAAATCATGCAAATTTGGACGAGTGATAAATATTATAAATCATTTTCTTTTTATCTTGACCCCCAAATCTGATAATACAACCGTGGTCAGGCTCAGCTTCCAATGGGCGCTGTGAAACACATCCAAAAAGGAATCTACATAACCCACAGAAATAAAAATTCTTTCATAATGATATTTTTTTATAATATGAGCATTTCTTTGAAAACATAAAATATAACATGCGTTACATAAAACATGCATAAAATAGAAACATAAAGTATAACATGCAAAATGAGCATCCCATAAGCCATAACTAAATCAGGAGCATGCAAACCAAAACTGGCCTACCAAGCGTCTGCCGCGCGCACCCTGCGAAAAAAATTATAATTATGACCAAAATCATTAACCGAAACCAATGTGAAAATAAATCACGGCAAAATAAATGTATTATAATAATTAATTATACCCCAGAAAATGTGAATAATTGCTAGCGCGTGAAATGAGCAGAAAAAATATCATGGGTCTAATAGTAGTCTTTGCAACTGTGAGCTGCTAATGGGTGCTGTCATTCTCGCATTTTTCAGGAATGCAGTGAATCAACTTTCTGATGAATCAGAAAACAATCAAGTAAGCTCTGAAAACACATTTTTCGAAATTCCACTGTTAATCCTTCAAAATCAATTTTCTTTTATCACTCCGGCCGGCACCGTTGGAATTTTTGAACTTGAACTGAACTGCCAGTATCTTTCATTGCCCACATTTTTCATCAATCTCTCATCTGCCAGATTTCACTGTGATACGCCACTGTAACCACTGGCGGACGACCTAAACCTCCAAAGGGAGGGGAATTCCATCAAAGAGGGGGAAATTGGCTGAATTTAGGTTATTTTACCTACACCTTAGGGAAAAAATTATACTTTTTGACAACCCCAAAGAGTAATGCCACTTTTCTCACGCCTTCTCGTCCGCTAGTGTCTGTAACCCATCGGGAGATTGAATGGCGGCCATAACTCAGATGCTTATCGGAGAAAAGGTTGAGTATGCAGCTTGATGATTCACTGAACCAAGTCCTTTTGAAGAAAATCTCCTCTTTTGAACAATTCACTTAGCATAAGTTGCCCACGCCCGCCACGCCACTAACCGACTGTCCAGGTATACCCAGCGATGGTCCAGCACCGTGTCCACCAGCCACATGCGCGATATCGTCGTCGTTGATGGTCGAAAATCGGCGATTGGCCGGTGGTGAGTGCAGTTTTGGCTGGGGTGCGTTGGCTTTAGCGTCCTGACAGGGGTGGGTGTTAGTAAGGAATGGTAGTTAGGCATGAACAGCTGGATTGAAGTAAACTCAGGAGATATCGCGAATCTGGTGGAATAAGGTGATAGCTTGGATCAAAAAAATTAACTTGAAGAAACCTCGTACTGCGAAGACCTACAATACGGAATTCGCGAGACCATCCGAGTTCTGTTTATAAGCTTATCCGGCTGCGTAGGAAAATGTTAAGGGGAAAAGCGGGTTAGAGTAAAAATAATTTTGTTAGGAATAAAATAAGCTGAAATTAGTAAGAAGCTCTTGTTATTTGCAACGGGCGAAAATGTAAAAAAATTTAATAAGTAGTTCTTGAAGAATTATGATTATGAATGCAAGCGAATATGATATGAGATAACATTTCAACTTCAATAATATTAGACAAAAATGATGCAGAGTAATACATTGTAATTACGTAGGTTAGTTACCGATGAGTGACGACATACTAGTGTCTGGAGGGATGAATAAGTTTTACATGGACATCACTAAAAGAATTCATTCTACTGATGGGAGCTGCTATAATATACCGTAACTGTTATGTATTCAGTGGTAAATATGAGTAACCAGTACAAAATTAATGTAGTTTAGAATCATCATGTCTCATGGTTAGGAAAAAACTTCTCAACGATATAGTGAACCGTTCGCATCTCTGAATACGTTGAGGTGGGCGGAGAGAGCCTCTCAAAATAGTGGAGTGGAGTCATTTAATAGGATCAATAAGTACAGGTTATAAAAATCTTTTTCGTTAAGAGTTGGATAATAATCATACAGGATAATAATCACAGAAATTCGTGAACCTACTAGAAACCAACCTTCTGTTGTTTATGCTCTTTTCCCCAGGCTTGAAAATGTTTATCAAATGCCTCCGGATCACATGAAGCCATGAACTCGGCCCAGTCACCATATAAACAGCGGATGCGCTTTTTGCTGAAGTACAATACAAAATATAACAACAACAACAACAACAACAACAACAACAACAACAACAACAACAACAACAACAACAACAACAACAACAACAACAACAACAACAACAACAACAACAACAACAACAACAACAACAACAACAACAACAACAACAACAACAACCAACTCTTTATCGAATATCTTGCCCTCGATATATCCAGGATTATCCTTGCTAAACCATCCAGTCGTCGGCTTCAGGTTCAACGAAGCCCGATGTCCGGTGGCATGGTTCGTGACTTCAATGATTCCCGAATGTTCAATGTACATTTTCCCCATTACCAGGTTGTGCACCGAACAACAGGGATTGCCCCAGGTGTATGTTTCGTTGTATCTGTTCGTCAGTCAGTCAGTCAGTCAGTCAGTCAGTCAGTCAGTCAGTCAGTCAGTCAGTCAGCTCACTCACTCACTCACTCACTCACTCACTCACTCACTCACTCACTCACTCACTCACTAACTCACTCACTCACTCACTCACTCACTCACTCACTCACTCACTCACTCACTCACTCACTCACTCACTCACTCCCTCACTCACTCATTCACTCACTCACTCACTCACTCACTCACTTGCTGAGCACGAGCGTGTTCACGCCCTTCATGTAGCAGTCGACCGTCTGCCCAAAGAACTTGAGTTTGGCACAGTTGCTACCGTAATACCTGAACCCCTCACCGTCGACGTTGAACGCTGACACGGGTGGATGGTGACTCACCTGCTCCGACATGTACCGGAAACCGAGGTCTTCCCGTCTGCAATTTCATTTAAAATACCAGTTTTCAATATATCATTAACTTTAACAACAGTCATAACATAATTTTGCTTTCATCGTTTAGATAAAAAAATGGAAATCAAGCCAACCTGTCTAATTCGTAGGTTTCACCAAGCATGGGATTGAAAGGTTTGGCCACACGATCACGATTCGACGCCAATGCCGATATGGAAAAAGCTGCGATCAACTGCAATAAATTAATAAATGTCGCGGACAGTACCATCCCATCCCATTCATCCCCAATTATCATGACATATGTAACATGATCCGATTCGCAATATTAGTTTCAAGAAGTTAATGTACATATGTAAACTGACCTCAATGCGTTTGACAGGATCGTCAGTGATGGCGGCCTTCTTCAACAATGCCACGTACTCCATGTGTTCGGCCAGACGTTGCAGAAACGATAATGGTTCGTTGAAGACGATCGGCATCGTGATTCGAGTCAGGTCCTTGCCGATCGCGTGTTTGAGTATCGACCAAATCGATATCTGATCACGGGACAGCATCACCGAGGGCAGCACATGCCTGAAATACAGGGTGTTGGGTTATTCAGGGTTTTTCAGGTTTGCTTGGTTGTAAGTGCGAAACAAATCACATGATTGGGTGCTTGGTTGAACGTGCAAATTGGATATCGAGTGTGAAGAGTCGATTTACGGAGTCACGGGCTGACCAATGCGATAGAAGGTAGACTTGCTCTGTGCGAGTATGAATAGAAAAGTGTGGCAAGTGAAGAAATACAAATCAACGACAACAGCCACATGTGTATCATTTAAACCTAGAAATGTTGCACACAGTATTTTTGGAATGAAATCACTCAAACAAACAACTTAGAAAGTGTATGTGGTGTATAAAAAGACTGATACTACGAATAACAACACAAACGTCACAAACACAAAAATGAACTAATGAAAAATTTCGAGTGATATTTGTACCACTTGGATGACTGTAATTTGGTCGTCAGAAATTCAGACGGCCGCTGGCTTTGCAGATGTAAAGTTACAGGCAGACGCGACAACAACAAATTAACACAATTGTGCTGACGAAATAAACATGCTTGAACGTTTTTTTTCATAACAAAAGCAAACTCTGGTAACTGCACAACAAAAACAAAATAGATGATCGAATTGAAGCAACAACAACAACAACAACAACAACAACAACAACAACAACAACAACAACAACAACAACAACAACAACAACAACAACAACATCAACAACAACCTCTTCAACTTGATGTCCTGTATGCGCTGTGCCGAAGCCATGTCGGTGTGAAAGGTATGTAGTTTATCCCAGTTTAAGTATACCCATTATAATGTAGAATACACTCGCAATTACACGCAGTTAATCAGTAAAATCTGAAAGTCATTCAAATACATATAACAATTATAAATAGTGTTTAGATGAGATAAGCAAAAGATTGAGGAATGATCATGAAAAGATTAAACATAAATAAGCTGAAATGAAATTGATGGCTTGCTTGGGAGGCACTAGCGGACGAGAAGGGGAGAACTTCCCCTCTCTTTGGCGGTTTCAAAAAGTAGAGTTTGTTCCTTAAGATATAAGTAAATTGTCAGAAAATTCTGCGAATTCCCCCTTCTTTGGAAAAATTCACCTCCTTTGGAGATTTAATTCGTCCGTCAGTGTTGGGAGGGTTTCCAGGGAGTTCCAAGCTTCTCTACTGAAATGCCAATCAAATGTTGTCGTTGAAATAAAGCCAGTTTAATCCAGAACGAAATCGCTTTTCGAAAAAACTTATGAACGTCAAGTTTCGATAACAAAATGAACCGTGATAGCAGCTAAATTCAAGTAATTTATGTAACATTGAAATGTGCTCAGATTTCGGCGATTTCTTTATACAGCCAGTAAATTGTCAGCATAGCCTCTCATCTTGTCAGGGGAAATTATCTAAAGCGGTTTGGTTTCGAAATCGTCGCCGTCTACAATGAAGAATGGGGATGAGTTTTTATTAATTATCAAGAAATCAGTATCATATGGCGTATAAACTCTACTTCTACGCTACATACTTTATTTTGACACGTTTTTCCTTTCAATGTATATTGGTTCCTGTTTTTTAAATACATTAGTTCTCGAGGTACACGATACGGAAGTCAGCAGCATTTATACAGTATATATTGTGTTGTTGTCATACTACATAGCATGGCACACGACCATATGCCAGTCAAATCCAGCCTTCCTGATCCTGGGCAAGTTTTGCCATATTGTACAAGTTTGTATGATGGGCGGAAGAAAAACCAAGCAAACAGACGGGAATTTTCCCAATGAAAGGGACAGTGAACAGTTAAATACGTAATTTTTTAGTTTTAAGATAATATCCCAATATTTTGATCTGCTAACAATGGATGGAGCTTGACTGATGTTTTCTCGACCTCTTTTTCAGTACACAAGAAGGCTGTCAGGAAAACGTGTCCGGCAAAGAATATTAATAATATTAGCCACCTCTCAGCAATCTTTGTACACTCTTAGATGAACAGCATCCTGCCCAAATTCAGAAACGTTTAATTGCAATATTTGTAAGAAAATCATAGAATTGTGTGTGAACCAAGCAACTAACAGGAATGCAGCTATAATAAGCAGATGTATGCTCACACGCAATGCTGTAGTTCATGTTTCATGTCGTGTTCCAAGCCAACCACATGCATGTTTGTATGGTACATGGTACATTATTGAAGCCCTAATGGCACACAGCGTGATGGCACTATCATCATACTTTATTAGACAAAGAAACCCTAGACCCTAAGAAACGAGCGATGTTATTAGTCATGTGGTACTTGAATTGGGCCGTGACAAGGGGCTGTACAGGCAAACATTTGAACGGAAGGAACTCCTACGAAAAGAAGAAAACGTTGCTTTGAGATTTCAGCTACTTTTTGAGCAACAAATTACACCAATTGAAAACACCGAAGGGAGAATTAAACATTTGGATCCTTTTCTCGACCGGTAGTGGCTTTAGAATCGAACCCTATCAGACGAGAAAGGGATGAAGGGAATAGTGCAAGTCCACCAGGCATATCAATTGTGATTGAGTAAGTCTCACAAATAGGAATTATTTTTCTTTTCTAGTGAAATTATTTCTAGAAGATTCGGTCGTGCGCCAGTGATGTGCATGTGAACATGCCATACCTCACGAGTATGGATGGTATGGTATGTACAAGTATCATGTGTTGTGGCACAATGCCCGGTCATAACAGGTAAATCCAGGCACAAATTGTATGAATAGTCTCAAAAGTGAGAAAATTTCTTCATTAGTAAAACTACTTTTACTGTTTTACCTCAAGAAAATTCGCTCACGCTATAGTGATATGCATGTATGCTATGTTTTTAACATGCCTTGCATTACAAGTAAAGATGGTATGGTAAAGTATATGACAAGGTATCATGTGTTGTGGCACAATACCCGGCCATAACAGGTAATTACAGACACAGATTATCCCAGCTTTGCAGGACTCTGTTCAATAACACTCATCACTTACATACGAACTTTCAGTCCGAGATAAGTTACTGTTCGATTAAAAATTTACCTGTGCTTACGAGTGCCTGAAACATGATTTGCTTTAATCGATCCAAGTTGTTCAACTCTGTGGGGGATAAGTCGCTCGTTTTTGACTTCGATAAACATATCACCCATTACTCGATAGATTAAACAAAACAAACTTTTTATAAGTGTACATGGATGCATATGACGAGATTGCATGGAACATGTGGGTCCATCTGCGTGACAGCAGCCGACAGCAGTCAATAGAAGCTTCAGTATGGAAGTAATCCGTATATGAAAAGTAGTTAGGTGCAAGAAGCGTAAGAATCGTCAAGAAAACCCTGATTAACACATAAATTAACCAAAGTATTTTATCGTAAATTTGCAAAACATGCTCAGCAGATATTGATAGAAGCAGTATATGTTGACTAAAAAGAAAATAACGAAAACTGATGAAAACCAATAACTTTTATTCTCGGTTACCATGTCGATAAATGAAACTTCGTAATGTTTCACTCATCAGCAGACTGAAAACACAGAAACAGCCTAGCAACAGGGAAGTTTGCGACATTTATAAATCTGATTCAGTCCAGGACAATCCGACGAAAAAAAGTGGTTTCCGGAACTTGACACCATAGTTTAATACAGTCCTGCATGGGCCCATGGGGTGATGATGATTGATGTGCGTGTTAACACTGATTGTCTGATATTTCATTATCAGACTTTTGAGCAGTTTTTTGCTTGCAGAAACAACATTCGGGCTTCATATATACATGGTGGTATATGCATGCATGAATGCCTGGCAACCGCAATTAATACATATATGTATTACATGTCTGTGGTATAAATAAACTAAGCTCGTAGTCAGAACTGTTCCCGCTGACGTGTTCCCTGACAACATGAAGTACATATAGTACATTCATACATTATATGATGATACCTTTACATACATACAATATGCATCATGCACTAAACCCACTCATTAATTATTTACAATGGTAATGAAGTGCTGAAAAACTAAATGGTTACATGATCAGCAAAACAGGTTTGTTCTAGAGCTCGCACACCACACCCTCTGATCTTTATGTATGTCGATTGCTGAGGAGAGTTTGGGACAAAGACATACTATTAATACAGCACACGTCATCAACATCCGTATGAAACGAATGGTATTGACCTTTGAGTCTACTCAGATAATAAATTGCCACATCTCACATACAAGTCTACAACCTTGTCTATCGTCGGAAAATGTCACAAAATTGCCCAGATGTCGAACTTCCACCGTTGGGTTAGAAAATACAACCTACAATCCAGTCGGCTATGCACGAAAACAGCGTCACTGGGTAGAGATGTGGTCTAATCAAACTAATTCCTCTCTCAGACAAGTGTCGGGTTGTTTGCGGTAATCTTCAATACTGTCAAGCTAGTAGGAAAAGGATTCAAATAGAGATATTCGTGTAGGCATCTTTCGGCTGAATGATTTGAAATCACAGTTCGCTATCGATTGGTCACAGTTTCTCAATCTCAAGTATCATGAAGAGATACCTTCTCCAAAAAATTCACGCGCACCAGTTTTGAATTCATATTGGGCGCCCAAAAACTTTTCTGACTATGTAACAAGAAGCACCTGGATCGACTATGAAGACCGACAACTATGAGATGTGAACTTGGAACCAAACTTTCCAAATACAAAATCTGACAGTAAATGGTGTAGTGTGTAATGTTTTCTGGTGTTCCAATGTCGTCCGTGGGTGGCCATAATGGCACATGAACATGGTACACAATGTTCGTGGAACATATGGGCGGACACACCGCCGAAACGTGTGCCCTGGCCAAGGTGGACTGATGTTGGGTGCCCATAAACCCAGACCAATCGGCTCCACTCACACCAAATATATGCCACTTCAAGCCAAATTCAAGCCAGACAAAATGAGTCACATGCTTGTCCATTTCTAGGATGTACCTAAAGTATATGAAGTTTTACCAAGTAGTAATTTTATAAAACAAAAATTGGTCCATTTGGTATTTCACTGAATTACAACAGCATCCATGCATTCAAGTAAAGATGATAGAGAGTTACACATTCGGGTGCAGAAACTACCGTTTTGTGGCTAGTTAACCCAAATCCAGAAATTCCATTTTCAGACAACTTGTTTTCAAAAAATAGCTGCAAAGCTACTGATACCATCAAAAAAGTGAATTCATCTGAACAGTGATTAACACACTCCTTTCAATAAGTTTCACAATTTGTTTTCACAAAGAGAGAGGAAATTTCCACTGTTCTAAATTTCTTTATCCATACCATACAAGGTCTACCAAAAACAGTGTATGTGCCATTGGCGTCTTCCCATATTGGAGCCGTCCAGTACGGGGAAGGAAGGACCTAGTTTTGGATGGTCTACAGCACTGGCGAACGAGCCTATCCTCCAAAGGGAGGGGAATTTTTCCAGAGAGGGGGGAAGTAGCAGTTTTGAGGCCATTTTATATACACCTTAGGGAACAAAGTCTAATCTTTGAAACGCCAAAGAGGGGGGATTTCACTTTTCCCACCTCTTCTCGTCCGCTAGTGGTCTACAGCCCCCAGAGTACCGCACAACGGCCCACTAACAAATAAGTTTGCTTGTGAGCACCCTACCAGACCTTGCCCCTCCCCTTTACCCCCCCCCCCCCCCACCCACCCATCCCTGTGAACTGGCGGATGAAACGTAAAAAATGTTACGAAAATTAACATCATTTAGCAATGATAACTTCCCATGAAATGATTGATTGTATTTTAACATAATGACCAAATAAAAAAAACCCTAAGGAGGTACTTTGCTCTTTTTGGAAGGATGTTCTCAATCCGATTGACATGTATACCAACAGCTTATATCATGCTTAGGGTATTTTTGGGGGCGCACGGGTCCGGGTCCCACGGCAAACTTGAATACTAGAAGACTGCGTTTCGTGGTAGAAAGGGTAAGCAACTAACGAAGAGATAGTGAAATGGTAAAAATCTCATCTGTGAGCAGATACATTAGAATAGATAAATGTGCTAACCTTGTGCTAAGCTAACGAGTTTGAAAATGGATTTCACTGTCTTTGGGAAAAAGACAACCATTTTTAATAGAGTAACTAGTCCGCCACTGCAAATAGAAGCCTGACAGTCTGATTGACAATCATCAATGAATCTTCGTGCATGACGTCTTGACATTGGCGGACGAGCTAACCTAAAACGGAGGGGAATTTCGTCCAAGAGAGGGGAATCGGCAGTTTTCAGGTCATTTATGTACCTACACCATGGGGAACAATTATACTTTTAGAAAATTGCAAAGAGGACAGAATTCCATGTTTCCCACTTCTTCTCGTCCGCCAGTGCGTCTTGATAGCCGGGTGGTCAAGACGGCCGTTGGATATGCCAGTGCTCGAGGTTCAAGACCACACACTTGGAAATTAATCATTTTGATGGTACGCTTGACAGGTACTGTATGTTTGTAAGAGATAGAGCGGGAAACTTATGTTACGTTTTGACTTTGACGGTCTCAAAATGGAGCTGCTTCTTTTTCTTGTGGCCATGATGAAATGAAACGTTAAATGCTGTAAGGTTACATGTATGTAAATATTTCGAGAACAAAGAAACCGGTTTGTAAATGTGATGCAACCTTTATGAATCAAGTGCAGGCGCATTCGCCAACCTACATATTCCATTCCAATGATACCGATACTAAACATACCAATTTCAAAGATACCAATTGCGAAGATACAAATTTCAAAGATACCAGTTCCAGTTACCCTAAACCAGACTCGGATACGTCTGGATGATGCATCATTCAGCGGTACTTACAGTACATATCTCTCGGATAAAGACCAGATTCAGTTGGCTGCATCGCGAAATCACGGTTCGACCGTTTCTGAAGCTCGCCGAATTCAACGGATGGCCTACATACTTGACTGCATCTTGAGATTACTGAAAGTCTGGCGTCGTCCAAGCGTAGTGTAATGTTGGCACGCACGCCAATCACGTACAGTATGAAGCCACTGGCGGACAAGCTAATCCTCTAAAGGGAGGGGAATTTTGTCAAGGTTCAGATCCTTTCACCTACACTTTAAGGAACAAACTCTACTTTTTGAAACCGCCAAAAAGAGGGGAACTGCACGTTTCCCATGCCTTCTCGTTCGCTAATGTTTGTTTTACCGTATGAATAAACTATCATACATACTACATACATACATACATGTACATAAATGTATAAGAAAAAGAAGAACCATCTAATCTATTACCTCAACTACTGACTTACTGTAGGCGTTTCGTCCCGTAGTCTAAACGCACAGAGACTGTATGTCACTTCAGTAATACACTCAATAACTTTCCCCAACAAATTTTCAATTACCGATTTGAAAATTAATGATTGTAGAGCTTTTTTATGGGGCAGAAATACATTTCCGGACTCTTGGACTTGGTACATTTGGACACATCTGGATATCTAGAGAGTCTGGCCTGGCCACAAAAATAGCTGATTCTCAGCACGCAAGCTGGTTGGTTATATAGACTAGTTAGATGTCTACTTAATGTTTGCCATACCATGCAGTATCTGGCAATGACAACGTGATTGTTCGTGCTCGACATCATTATCTAATAAAAAATGTGAGATTGAACGGCATGTTCCCACATTTGAAATAAATTATTATTCTTTGGTTCACAAAATCATAATCTGATGTCACATTTTGTGGCGTCAACTGATTCGGAGAATCTTGACTTGGCAAACGTGGGTTCACGTTGGATTTTGCTCTCACCTGTGCCATACGATGTCATGGCATTCACTCCCATCATCAATGGACGTCAATGGACGATAATATTTCGCCATCCCACCTTATTGGATGTTTTGAAAAAGTCGAATTGGTTCTTAACGATCTGCAAACTACTGTATCAATTCTTTGTTGTTACACTTGGAAAAGTTCGACTTGCTAAAGACCAATTATTAGCCGGTCAGCGACCTGACCAAATGTACAGTACACTGCCATCTGGTTAAAGGAAATACACATGAGTAACAAAAAAATGTCCAAGCTATACCCTTGGAACCCAGTCGAGATAGTCGACTCGTAGGATTTTTTTTTGGTTCTTAGTGAGTGATAAATCTCCGATGGTCCACAAACGTCCACATCGATCTATCAAATCATCTAAACTTCGTATTGGCGGTAACGTGTGGTATGGGGTTTATAAAAAAGAATTTCTAGTAACGATATACCTGGAAACAGCTATAAGATGATGAGTACGGACTACCGAGTTACCAGACTGGAGATGGCGTGACTCGCATGCTAAACGTCTGATGGGCTTGGCTGCCTGCAGCATCATCCACATGTCGTACGATATCACTGTACACTCCATCAGGCTCACATTTACATTTTTACCGGTCACAGAGGATGAGTATTAAAATGAATAAAACCATTGAGAAAGTACACAGCCACTGTACTTCAGACAAGGACAGGCCACTTTGTAGGCTCACAAAAGAGATTTCTTAAGATCACCATTGTACGTACTTTAATCCAAGACCACCCACGCACGTCCGTTGACCGCCCGGCGGCATATACTTTAGAGAAAAATATCTGGTATCAGTTTTCCACGATCCCTACTGTAAACCTTTCTCTATCCATACATAATACCTGCCGAAGAACTAGTATTTTTATGAAAAATTGGTTCATCAAACGGAATATATGAAAATAGCGAAACAATTCCGAAAAACTATCCTTAGATGACTGACACGACTGAGGCTAATAGATGGCCAGACGGTACGGTATCTTTCATCTTTGTGCCACGGCCTCTCCATCAAATACCCAAAGACCGATGACACACGAAAACAAGATATGCTTGTACGACCAGAGGCAAGATCAGAGATTAGACGTGCCGGGCTTTGGAGAACGTACATAGATGAAGCCATGAAGATGACTGTGTATGGGACGCGGATAAGCTTTAACCCGCTTTATATGAGTTAAGTAAGAATTCAAGTTCATGACAACAGCAAATAAAAAACGGAACGTTGTATGTTCTGGTATTATATTTCGGAAATTAAGAAAACACAATATAACTTGATTGATAAAACGCACTGCAAGTCCAAGAACAACACATACAGTTAGTTTGTAGTATTATATAAGGGATTCTGCGTAATCGGAAGTTCAATTAGATTACAACGATTACCATAAAACCTGACTCGATTCAGTATGTTTGGAAGTATAATTTCTATGATTAGCCAAACAGAATGAAGCTTCAGGAAATGAGTTCATTTGAAATGGTATGATGATAGAACAAACGTATACAGAATAAGTTATTGCCTGCAGTTCCCAATTCCCAAATACAATACAATACAATACATGGTTATTGCCTGAAGCCCACAATTTCATGCCATATCTATTCCTCCCTTACATTCAGCAGTCCAGTCAAGCTGAATGACTCAAATTTCACTGTCGGACGGACCCTAGCGGACGAGAAAGAGAGGGAAAGTGCATATCCTCCTCTTTGGCAGTTTCAAAGAATATAATTTGCTCTTAAAGTGTATGTAAAATGACCCTTATATCTACCAAGTCCTCTTTTTTGGATTCCGCTCACCTTGTAGATTTGCCTCGTCCGCCAGTGCTAACGGAAAATGTCAGTGCTGAGTTGATATTATTTTAGTCAAACAATCTATGTATGAGTTATGGGTCAGAAGAAGCCGACTTTGATATATCGTAGTAGTAGCGGTAGCTACTACTATATATGATTGGGCCCGAAAGTTTAATTTCACCCTTAAATAATCATCCTATAAACTTTTCATTGGCACCATTGAATTCTCCATAGTTTAAAACCTGGGGGTAGCCAAAATTTCTAATTGTTTTAATTAACGGCACACGCGCAAGGACCGGCGCAAGCGCACGCCTACCCTTAACGCAAGCAACTTTGTTTTTTTCGCCAAGTGGGACAAACCCATAACTGTTTTTAAAACGTCCCGGTTAGGAAGTGTGTTACCACTGTTGTATACACACACGCGTGGTCCAAGGAATGTGATGAAAATTGATAGGCTCTCATAAAGTAGCGAGCTGATTTTTTGACGAAAATAACGGATCAAGGCGCAAGCAAGATACTGAATCTTGATATGCCATGGCACATATGTGATGGCACATTTTGTGGCTCAAATTTTGGTTCCATTCCATTTAAATCTGGTTAGACTGAATGGAAGAAAGTTTTTTTTGTAAAGCTGACGTTCTGGTCGCTGAAAGTTTTATCATGGAGCTAACGTTCGAAGGTGCAAACAATATAATGGATACTTAAGTGGCACATTGAGGCTTTAATTAATGTTGTTTCATTGCAGGGTGACCGAAAATTCTTTATACAGGGGGATTCGAAATTACAATACAGGGTGATATGAAATTTCATTTTACGGTTACTAAAACAGTTGTAGTTGATGTCCCAAAAACCATTACAGGGTTACCGTAAAAATTTCTATTCAAAATTTCATTACAGGGTGATCGAAAATTCATCATACACGGTGAATCGAAACTCAATAACTGAGTGATAAGGATTTTTTCCACTTACAATTGCTGACCCAAAAGTCATTACAGGGTGCTTGAAATTGTCTTTGGCGAAAATTTCATTACAGGGTGACATGAAATTCTCCAATACAACGTGATATGAAATTTTATTTTACGGTTACTACAGCATTTGTAGTTGATGTCCCAAAAATCATTACAGGGTTACCGTTAAATCTCTAATCAAAATTTCGTTACAGGGTGACCGAAAATTCATTATGCAGGGTGAATCGAAATTTCAAAACAGGTAATATTGAATTTTTTTACTTACAATTGTTAACCCAAAAGTCATTACAGGGTGGTTGAAATTGTCTTTGGCAAAAATTTCATTACAGGGTGACTGAAAATTCTTTATACAACGTGATATGAAATTTCATTTCACGGTTACTACAGCATTTGTAGTTGATTTTTTTTTTTTATTGTTGGGTTGTCTTACTCGTATTAAGACTTCGCCGGGTCCCAATCACGAATGGTGCTTGCCATAAGGCATATCATGGAACAAGTTCCAAGTCACTCCATCTGATGTTCAGGGCATATTATTTAACGACCATCAGCCAGTAGGTCACACTTCTGTTTGACTGCCATAAGGCTTGTTGGTGACGGCCCAGGGATTCGAACCCGTGTGCGGCCGGCCAGGCGGTTTCAGAGTTTAGCACCTTAACCACTTGACCAGCGAGCCAGCTTTTTGATGTCCCAAAAACCATCACAGGGTTACCGTAAAATCTCTATCCAAAATTTCGTTACAGGGTGATTGAAAATGCATTACAGGGTGGTTGAAATTGTCTTTGAAAAAAATTTCATTACAGGGTGACTCGAAATTCCAATACAGGGTGATATGAAAATTTCATTTTACGGTACAGCATTTAAAGTTGATGTCCCAAAAATCATTACAGGGTAACCGAAAAATTACTATTCAAAATTTCATTACAGGGTGACCGAAAATTAATTATGCAGGGTGAATCGAAATTTCGAAACGAGTGATGTAGATTTTCACGTTAGCACTTACCATTGGTAACCCAAAACCGAAAAATCTTCACTCGAAAATTTCATTACAGGGTGATCGAAAATTCATCATACAGGGTGAAACAAAATTTCAAAACTCGATTATAAAATTTTTTTACTTACAATTGTTGACTCAAAAGTCATTACAGGGTGGTTGAAACTGTCTTTGGCGATTTCATTACAGGGTGACTCAAAATTCCAATACAAGGTGATATGAAATTTCATTTTACGGTTACTACAACATTTGTAGTTGATGTCCCAAAAATCATAACAGGGTTACGGTTAAATCTCTATTCAAAATTTCATTACAGGGTAACCGAAAATTCATTACAGGGTGGTTGAAATTGTCTTTGGCAAAAATTTCAATACAGGGTGACTCAAAATTCCAATACAGGGTGATATGAAAACTTCATTTTACGGTACAGCATTTAAAGTTGATGTCCCAAAAATCTTTACAGGGTAACCGAAAAATCTGCGATCAGAATTTTATTACAGTGTGACCTAAAATTAAATATGCAGGGTGAATCGAAACTTCAAAACGAGTGATATAGATTTTTACGTTAGCACTTACCATTGGTAACGCAAAACCGAAAAATCTTTACTCGAAAATTTCATTACAGAGTGATCGAAAATTCATCATACAGGATGAATCGAAATTTCAAAACTCTGTTATAAGGATTTTTCACTTACAATTGTTGACCCAAAGGTCATTACAGGGTGGTTGAAATTCTCCTTGGCGAAAATTTTAATACAGGGTGACTCGAAATTCCAATACAGGGTGATATGAAATTTCATTTTACGGTTACTACAGCATTTGTAGTTGATGTCCCAAAAACCATTACAGGGTTACTGAAAAATATTTGTCCAAAATTTTATTACAGGGTGACCGAAAATTCATTATGCAGGGTGAATCGAAATTTCAAAACGAGTGATATAGATTTTTACTTACATTTGTTGACCCAAACGTCATTACAGTTTGGTTGAAATTGTCTTTGGCAAAAATTTCATTACAGGTTGACTCGAAATTTCAATACAGGGTGATATGAAATTTTATTTTACGGTTACTACAGCATTTGTAGTTGATGTTCCAAAAACCATTACAGCGTTACCGTAAAATCTCTATTTAAAATTTCATTACAGGGTGACCGAAAATTCATTATGCAATGTGAATCGAAAATTTAAAACTGAGTGATAAGGAAACCAAAAAATATTCACTCAAAATTTCTAAACAGGGTGATCGAAAATGCATCATACGGGGTGAATCGAAATTAAGGAAAATATCTATAGAAAAGATGATTTATTGACTTATGTATAGAAAAGTTGTATACAAGAAACGAAAATGCCAAACGGCAATAAGTGAGTACATATGATTGGTCAAAAATGGCATCTATAGATAGAAAAGGTGAAAACAAGGAATTTAAGACATATAGTTTAACTGTAAGAAAACTTAAAAACATTGAGCTTGCAGAGTAATTTGTACTCAACTCAATTGGTCAATCATATCAGGCTGCGATTTTTTTTCTATCAAACTTTTAGAGAATATTGTCACAGTTACTACCAAACAAATTTTAGGATTGGACTCGAACAAACACTCTAGCAAACAAAGTCAATAGCATATCATTATATAGTCAAATAACACTACCAATTACTGCAGATAAAATAACACTAAACAAAATTTTGTGTGCCGTTGACCACGAACAAACATTCAAATTGGCGGGGTGGAAAAAAATTACGAAAAAAAATTTTTTCCGCGAATTTTTATTTTTATTTTATGGATATTATTTTGCAGACTTTTTTCATGTTTTTTTTCGTGGAAATATATTGATTTTTGAAAATAAAACAATTTTCAAAGTTTAATAAAATTGTTAAAAATTATTTTAACATAACAAAAAACAAACGTATTTTCATGAAAATTACATGAAAAAATCAGCGAAACAAGATCTATACAATAAGAATAAAAAATCCCGGAATTTTTTAAAAAAATTTCCAACAACTTTTTCCGGTAGTTTTTTTACCACTCCGCCAATTTGAACGTTTGTTCGTGGTCAACGGCGCACAGAATTTTGTTTAGTGTATATATAAGCTTTACAAATTACTTTGATCAGTTGATTTCTTTGATTACAAATTACTTTGATTTCCACGAACAAACTGAATTCATGGTCGCCTTATACGCAACAGTTATTATGTACTAAAAATAATAATTCCTGGAACCCCATAACTGTCCGTGCTAATATTTTGTTTATAGTAACTGTGACAATATTCTCTTAAAGTTTGATAGAAAAAAAATCGCAGCCTGATATGATTGACCAATTGAGTTGAGTACAAATTACTCTGCAAGCTCAATGTTTTTAAGGTTACTTACAGTTAAACTATATGTCTTAAATTCCTTGTTTTCACCTTTTCTATCTATAGATGCCATTTTTGACCAATCATATGTACTCACTTATTGCCGTTTGGCATTTTCGTTTCTTGTATAGAATTCAATACCGTATTATTTGGAGGTATAGCGATCTTATTTGCTCAAGACCGAATTCAGAAGCGGTAAAATAATCATATTGCCCCGTCATTACAGAGCGGAAAACACAAATCTGTCAACCAGGGCGACATGCAGACGTGAATCAATTTATCACAAATTTTGATTTTTAATTGCGTTTTTTGGTGAAAACATTTAAATAAAACAATATAATTTAATTATCCGTTATTCATTTTATTATTCTCGCATCTTGACAATTTCGTAAGTACATGTAACATTAGTTATCACAGAATTAAATTGGTGAAAGATGAGTAACACGAAAGTTTGACCAGGGTATAACATGTCTGACAATTTAGAATACTACAATAATCGTATGCTTGGCTTGTAGGCTTGTGTATGTATGATAAAAGTACATTTGTACATGAACTCAGTGCAAGCATGTAGTACAGTATTTACCTCAATGAAACACGACACGGATGTTTATACGAACCAAGTACATATCATACAGTATCGATACTTAGAACTTCGTTCACATACACTTACACTTTGTAGCACTGTAGGACTGCAATCATGAGTACAGTCATGTTTGTCAGTTACAGATGAGAATTCATGTTTTGAGTGGATGAACTCAGCGGCAAGCTCGAATTCAAGATTATAATCATGATTATAAACCGAAATGAAATGATCTAGATGTAACAAAAAGAACATCTTAGGATAACGTGCCGGTGCTTATACGTCGGTTAAGAAGTCAACAAATTTATTCTCGAATTACTTTCCTGCGGGTCAGTTAGGGTCGAGCCTTACATGAGTTTTGTGACACATTTGAGGCGTCAAGGATACGAAGATAAGGGAAGCAGTCACACCGAGAATGAGAAACTGAGCAACCTGCACTTGAGCTATTTGAGCGCCAGGATGTGACACAGTACGAAGATGTGTCACGGTACGAAGATGTGACACGGTACGAAGATGTGACACGTTGCAACACTACACGACCTTATGTATGTACATGTACTGCGGGCGTACTATTCATATTGAATACATTGAATACTACATAATCTACTTCTCATACCCATATTGCACACTGGTTTTCGGATATCTGGTTTCTGGTTTCAACCGTTCTGATATGGCATAGCTTATTCAAGGTACATATGTATGTATCATAACCTAAATTTAAGGATTCGTTACTTAAATGTCTGCAATTAATTAAACTATTTTTTTTGTATGTTGTACAAATGCATTGTGAATAAGATTTTATTTATCGAAAATTTGAAAGTGCGCTAAAAAACAAATTGGAATTCAAACTGCGATCCAAATTTTTTGGCTAACAAGAAACTCTGGCTGGATAGGCTAAATTATTGCGCATCAGCTGCAATAATGAGAAAGTTCCAGAAAAAATCAACAGTCATAACCTTAATTTCCTTTCTCTCACTGTTATCTTGAGAAAAAACGTCTAACAGACGGGAAATTGAGCTATTTTCTAGAAAGCCACTGAAATGACATTCTGAAACGAAGTTCTGGAACAATCCAGAAGGAAATTAAATAAGCGAATATCATTGAAAAATCTCGATTATCGCAAGTTCTCTGATGCTGATGACTTCCTTGAACTAGTTTTAGTTGTTCTCCAAGTCAGTCAAACAACCAGTTTAGTTCCACTGCAGTATCTGTATGTATAGCTTGATCGTAAACGCACCCTGCGAAATTTTTCGACCTAACACTTTTACCAGGCAAGAATTTTTTTTTGATAAAATAATTTCGAGAAAAACAAATTTAAACAAGATTTTAAAATTGAAGTACTGAGCTTACTATGCCTCAATGGTGTGGGCAGTCGCAGTGTGTGAGTGCGCGTGTGATGTGCGGCTCGGCGGCGGTGCGCATGCACATTTCAGGGCTATGGGTTTGAAGGCGTAGGATTAGGATCTGGTCGGTTTTTAACGGAGGCTTGATATTATTAAAAATATTTTTTGCCGCTAGGGTTTTCAATAGCGCTGCGAGCAGCTATGAATTTTTCGACCTGAATTAATTGCCTATTTTTAACTGAAATGGTGGTCGCGTTCGATGGGTACGCCTGAAGGCGTAGGATTCGGAAGTTCTTGCCGGTTCTGAACGGAGGCTTAGATCAACTGTAATTTTTATTGGCCTGAAGGGTTTTCAATAGCGCTGCGAGCACCTATGATTTTTTCGAACTTGATTAATTGCTTATTCTAAGTCAAATTGAGGTTGCGTTCAACGGGCATGCTTGAAGGCGCAGGATTCAGAAGCTCTGGTCGGTTCTGGACGGCGCGGTTTTCGATAGCGCTGAAAACGTTTATGAATTTTTCAAATATGACAGAATTCTTATTTTTAACTAAAATCCACATTCTTCCCATAACATACTTTTTCGTTTCGTAAAATTTGAATTCGCGCCCAAATTTTTTTCAGACGCGGTAGAAGGGGTTTACAAATTTTGATTGATGCCATTTACTCGAAGGGTTGAAGGTTTACAAAGAAAAACGGGTGTGTTTACGATCAAGCTATAGCTGTATGGGAAAATACTGTCTGACCAGAGTTTTCTTTCTCTATACAAGAACACATTTTACGTGAGCCAAAAAGCCAAACGAAGAGACGCATGAAGGCTGAGGTTGCTAAAAGGCAGTGGTACATGCATCATATGATCATGGTCATCTACATATGTATACCCAAAGTTTGATGGTTCATATGAGCTATGGGGCCTCCATGATCGAGGCAAGGGAGGCTTACATGCATTCACAGCACAGTATCACTCTACTAGATGACAAGGGAAGGGAAATTAAGAAATCCCACCTTCTTTGTAATATTTCAGGGGAAACTGTGATTTATGGCGTAAATGATTTGAAAGATACTAGTTTTTTATAATACTACCCATATCTCTGCAAGTTTTTCCGATCGCCATGCAGCATAACGTGCGGGAGGCGTGTAAGAAAGCAAAAATTAACGAAGAGTTATATTATTATTGAAACATTATGCGCCGTGAAACAAGTAAAACTAAATTGAGAGATATTAGGATAAATCTGCTTTGTGGTGAAATATCGTTCATTTAAAAAGTATACATAAAATGACAAACACAAGGTGAATCGTTAACCTCAATCTTATCAATATAATACACCCTTCACATGAGTAGAATTTCCCTGACCACGTATTCCCTTAATCGATAATATTTTAACTAATCTCAAGAACTTATGGTTGGGCTGACCCTTCGACCTGCAATGATTACACGTCAGACAACCCGTCTCATCATTAACAAGCCAGCAGCACTACACCCTCGATCATTACCTGAATTAATGCGCCCACATGATGACAGTACCATCTGATATCGGGTACACACACTATAGCCTATATAGGGTTTCTTGTTATACAATATTATTTAACCATATGTACTTGTAATACATATAAATAAAATGAATTAGTTGTCCAAGTGTCATGTGAAAAACCCAAAATCAGCGCCAAGTTTTGTAATTTAAATTGCGCACCAAATTTTTTTATCCAGGTAACAAGAACATCAGAATAGGTTCTTCAAGATGGAGCTAAAATGGTCTCAAAACTTCTAATCTACCCTTATTTAACGAAAATCCCCTCACTTTGGAGGATTGGCTCGTTCGCCAGTGACTCAAAACAAAAGTTATTATGTTTGTCACTGTAGTAGAAGTGGAGATACAACATACCGACTAAGCCACTCCCTAGAAGTTCACGAAACACTGGCAGCTTACCCGGGATTAACGAGCAAAGCAGCCCGGTTGATGGAACATGAGGAATACATCAGGATGCAGCTGTGGTTATAAATAAATCAAGCTCTCATATTCGTGGTTTTTCATTAACTAATATTCCCTATAAATGAACATTCAAAATAACTTGAAGCATATTTATTTACACCTACGTACTCAAAGAGTTTGTCACCTAAAATACATACTCAAGAGTTTGGTCACCTAAAATACATACTCAAGAGTTTGGTCACCTAAAATACATGCCCAACAGTATGATCGCTTAAAATACATACCAAGAGTTTGATCACCTTAAACACATAACCAAGAGTTTGATCACCTAAACACATGCCCAATAGTTTGATCACCTAAAATACATACCGGAGAGTTTGATGGCCTAAAATTACAGTTATACCCAAGAGTTTGATCACCTAAACACATACCCAAGAGTTTGATCACCTAAACACATACCCAAAAGTTTGATCACCTAAAAGACATACCTAAAGTAGTGAAATGGTGGTTTTAGAGCCATCTCAAGAATATTCGCACTTGATTACATTAACCCTTTTTATTATGGATTCAGTCATTATATCACTATTTTGGATTATAAATATTCTTGGATGTTCGGAAGATCGCCGCTGAAGGCTGGGAATAAACTGAAGGCTTGGAATCGAACTCGGACCGTTCTTTTAACATCTAAACCAATACCTTGGAGCATAAGGCTTATTTTCACTACTTGGCGCTCCTGTTTTTCGCTGAACTCCAACCTAACGGTGCCGAATTTCTCGAATAAAATTTTCAAAATTAATCCAGCCTTAAAAAAAATTCGTGAAGAATTTAAAATTTATAAAATAAATTCGTGAAGAATTGCGATTGCCGATGAAAATAAATTTGTGAAAAATTTATTCGTCTACAAAATCGACTCGGAGGACACGGTGAACCTGAAGAATGGCCGCCGCACGCATCCGTTCGACCAGGGAGTATCTGTTGAAGCAGGATAGTGCTTATTTATTGTTTTATAATGTCGTGAAGACTAAAGACTTGAAATCAGCCGGTCGTTTATACCGAAATTTTGTGTCGGTAATCAAGACACATTCTTCGCTCAGTCATCTGAATATTCCGGCATTAAAACGATCTGATACTTTTTGTAACTTCTGTTGTCGGATTGGATGGATGATTGAAGAGATATTCTCCACTGTAGATTCGATCCCATGGCCCGAACCGCCGCCGACTGTCAGACCAGATGTGAGCGGGAGCAGCAGCGGCGCCGAAACGCCTACGAACCTGAGCGTGTTATGGGATGAAAGGGACGAAGACAAAGGTGAAATGGACGGCAACAATGGAGCTGAAAACAGGTGCAGTTTTTATAACGTTAATCAGAGAGTTGCCGTGGGCGATGCCGAGAGCTCTGGTACTGGTCGCCGGTTCTCCATCGTTGCAGATAGTGAGGAGGGTACTGGGTTGTCCGGCCCGCCCCCCACTATAAGGTCGAATAGGTTTAGGGTTAGAAAGCTGCTTTCAGGTGTTAGTTCAGCCGTCAAGTCTTCGTCTATGCCCCGTGACGAAGCGCACAGTGTCCTGAGATCGGGTTTGGTCAGTGACGGAACTGTGAATGGTTTACCTAGACCGGGTTTGGTCCATGACGGTAACTCCAGCTCACCTAGACCGGGTTTGGTCGATGACGGTGCAGCGAAAACGCCTAGATCGGGTTTGGTCTACGATGGCGACAGTGTCCTGAGATCGGGTTTGGTCGGTGACGGAACTGTGAATGGTGTACCTAGACCGGGTTTGGTCCATGACGGTACTTCCAGCTCACTTAGACCGGGTTTGGTCGATGACGGTGCAGCGAAATCGCCTAGATCGGGTTTGGTCTATGATGGCGCGACAGGCAGCTTACCTAGATCGGGTTTGGTCAATGATGGTACTGCCAATGATGACTCCGAGTGGCCGCGCCGTGAAGGTGTCACGCCGAATTATGTCGCGAAGACAGATAACACCGGTCAAGATGATTCGTTGAACATCCTGAACTACACGATTCAACGTTTCACATCACAACAAGAGCAGTCTACACGTCTACTGCTTCAAGAAGCGTCGCAACAAAACGCCGAGATGGTGTTGGCAGGTGCCGGATACGAAAAATTCGATGGCTCCCGACCTGAAGACTTCAAGTCATGGCTGTTTGGCCTAGAAAATAGACTACGCATGACCAAGACTACGGATGACGCTGTGAAAGTGGGTCATCTGGTAAACTGTCTGACCGGTTTGGCACGCCGACAGTTTCATGAAGACTTGGAAAACCCCACATTCCACGCAGCCGTCAACTACCTGAAGGAGAAGTACGCAGATACAAGATATGACGCGCTGAAATTTCAACAGTTTCGCAGCCGAGTACAGCAGCGTGGTGAGACAATCGAGTCGTATGCGAGAGATTTGAAACTGGCTTTCCCGTTTCAACAGTGTGACTCGCAGCAGTCTAATCTGATGCTGATGGAGCAGCTACAGCGTGGCCTTCAAGAAGCAGAGTACAGACAGTACGTTCAAGAACGTCTGTTAAACCCGAAGAAGTCTTTTGATGATGTGGTCAACAAATTGAGCCTAAAAGAATTGGCTAAAAGCACAGCTGATGTTAAAGAGCGTGGCCGTAACTATGACAGTCAGCATCACGAAGCCAGAGTCAGGCTTACACGACATCAAGTGCAGTCTGACAAGAAGACTATTCAGTGCTACAGATGCCAAGAATTCGGGCATTATGCGTCTACGTGCAACAACAGTAGAGTTTTGCGGCCATATTGTGAGCCGCATTTGAGTCATGAATACGCTCATGCACCGCCGTGTTACTCGCACTATCAGTATGATGCGCATCCGTACTGGTATCAGCAACAATACCAAGGCGACTACAACAATTTGAGCGAGCTTGGGTATGAACAGATTGAGAGTCAGGTGCCGAAACCTGCCATTGAACACTCTTCTATGCCAGCGCAGCAGCAACAGTCTGTCACAAAGTCTGTGACATTGGCAGCAGTAGATGACGTTAGCTCGCAGAAGGCAACGCGAATTGGTGTTTGTAGAGTGAGATCAGTAAAGATAGCGAGCACGCGCAGCTCTATCTACGTTAACAGTCAAAAAGTACCCGAAAACATGTGGCATGCAGACACTGGTGCGCACTGTAATCTGGTTACGTCATGGTTTCTACATTCCGTTGAGGGTCCTCTGGTTGAGAAACCATGCTCTGAATCCCTAACGAGCATCAACGGTATGAAGACACAGTGTAAAGGCTTCATAAAGTTAGCTGTATCGATCGGCAAGCTGACTAAACAGATACAGTTCTACGTGATTGAAGAATTTCACGGTGAAATTGGTCTTGTTCTGGGTATGCCAGCGCTGAATGCGTTCGGATTCAGTCTGAAGAATGACAGTGGATTCGACCTGA
This sequence comes from Daptonema setosum, assembly GCA_964036265.1. Lineage (NCBI taxonomy): Eukaryota > Metazoa > Nematoda > Chromadorea > Monhysterida > Xyalidae > Daptonema > Daptonema setosum. The sequence goes on from OZ038447.1 coordinate 8,937,765, forward strand.
CACCCAATATGAGCGCAGCTAACGATGAGAACTTCGTTGGTGTGGCTAAATTCGTCGCATTAAAGGAGGGAGGAAGAGGCGCGAAGCCGCTGAAACGTACAGAAAAGAAGCGCAGAGATGGCCTTTATTGGAAAAAGTTTGCAGGCGAATGCAACTTTGAGAAGCGCGTACCAAAAGATGAGTGTCCGCTAGCAGCTGAAAAGCGCATGACTAGCGACAGCAGCACGCAAGCAGTGCAGAATCGACCTGCAACACCGCAGCCGCATTATAAGAGCTGTCGCCGCGCGCCGCAGACCAAACCGCAGAATGTTGAGCAGCGAGGTTATGAACCTGAATGTGCCCAGACGCAGAGAATGCGTCATGAGGCTAGAAAAACGGTGATGAAGCCGTACAGTGCGCTGCGCAACAACGTATCTGACTGGTCGAGATCAGATTATGAACCGATGACTATCAGCGAGCCGCGTTATGACCCACGCTTTCGAGTTAAGGAGAAGCCGACCCGACAGCGCACGCGTTCATGGCGAGGGATCGAGGCGACATCCCGTAGCTGACTCGTTGTCCGCCGCTGTCACCATACATACTCCCCTTAACTTATTTCAGGCTTTCAGAGTAGAATACTTATGTTAACTAATTTCAGCTTAGAGTGATATAATTCTTAGTTCTTTTCTTAAACTTAGGTCAGGCTATAATCATTCTCATGCAGGTTCTGATTAATCTATATTTCAGGCCTTATAGTACGTACAATGTATTTTAGTTTGTGATCTAATTATGTTGTCGAGATCTATTATATTATTAATTGAAACATACATTATTCTTAACCAATAATTTGCATTCGACTATATTCTAGGGTGATCCTATTATAATCGAATTATCATACTATGTGATTCTTCTAGTCTATTATATTTATATCATATACTTTAACCTTCTCTTATTGCTTTTAAAGAGGAAGGAAGTAGTGAAATGGTGGTTTTAGAGCCATCTCAAGAATATTCGCACTTGATTACATTAACCCTTTTTATTATGGATTCAGTCATTATATCACTATTTTGGATTATAAATATTCTTGGATGTTCGGAAGATCGCCGCTGAAGGCTGGGAATAAACTGAAGGCTTGGAATCGAACTCGGACCGTTCTTTTAACATCTAAACCAATACCTTGGAGCATAAGGCTTATTTTCACTACTCTAACAGTTTGGTGACCTAAAATCACATACCCAAGAGTTTGATCACTTAAAATACATGTCTGCATACAACGGATGCTGCAGTTTTAATAACGATGAAACACGACCCTGAACGTGCGTCATTGCAGTCCACAAGCCAACTTTATTGCGCCTATTAAGGTGATATTAATATTTAGCCGATTAAGGTGGATTAGCATTGAGATAGAGAGATGGATTGATCAGGGTGCAGTGTCAGGTGTATGATGAATCCATAAATAGCAGGTCGGCACACAGAAATAACCGTCTAACAATGTTTTTTGTTATTCAGAAGTTTCTGGCGCGCAATTTGAATTCTGTGCACCCAATATTAGCCCGATTGAGGTGGATTTGCATCGAGATAAAGAGATCGATAGATGGATCAGGGTGTGGTACCAGGTGTATATGATGAATTGGTAAGTGGCGTGTACGAATACACAGCTGTCAAACAAACTGTGGTATAGCTCATCTACGTTTTATTGTTATCAAAGTTTTCGGCGTGCAATTTGAATTCAAAACAGACTTTGTGCAAGTGTTTTCGGTAAAAAAAATCGTTTTTTTCACATGACAGTTTTGCAACATCCGAACGATTGTTTTTATTTCATATAATGTAACCCTAACCAAGGTATATTTAAAACTGATGCATCGGTTTTGGATGAGGAATCGATCAGTCAATTAGGTTTCAAGGTAAATATTGTAATTTAGGTTCAGGTTAACCCTGGTTTCGACCTACATATGGACGGAAAAAGTACGACATATGCAGACAATATAAACCTGTATTTAAGCGCATAATAATTACGCACAAAGTTATAAAAACGGATGTGAAATAGAATAGATTAGCACAATAGCCTAGTATGAAGCCATTCTAATACTAAAACGGATGGAGTCCAGGTGGGCCACTAGCGAACTTGAAAGGGAGGGTAGTGTAGAGTGGAATCCCCCTCTTTTGGCGAATTTAACAAGGCAATTTGTTTTCTATTATGTAAGTAAAACAACCTCAAAGCTACCGATTTCCCCCTCTCTGGCGAAATTCCCCTCCATTTTGAGGTTTGGCTCGTCCGCCGAGGTTGGCTGGGGCACTCACGCACTCTGTGTCCGTGGATGAGTGACGGGGAGAGAGGAGGAAATAAATTCAGGTGAAATTTATAAACCACACAATTATTAACCGTCCACAATAGTGATAGAAGATCATAAAATGTTTTATTTTTCACGGAGCACCAGTTTATTTTCCGTTCATTCACTCATCCGCTACTGAATGCACCAAACAAATTGGTACTACTGTGGCCGGGCACAGGTACATTGGGAACCGAGGTAGTGGCGGATGACATCATACTAAATTATAGAGTACATATAGAGAATCCAAGTTGGTTTATGAAAGTACTGTTTTCTTTGACATGTGTCTATGGAAAAAATCTCTTTCAATGTTCCAATTAAGATTCCCTCCATACTCATTCGCTCAAATACCATGCCATATAAATACACAACTGTAATTTGGTACGTGCTGCCATTTGGTGGTGAAATTAGTTGGTTTTGTACACTAGCGGACGAGAAGGGGTGGGAAAGTGGAATTCCCCCCTCTTTGGGACTTTCATAGAGAAAAATTTAGTCCCAGAGGTGTAGGTAAAATAGCCTGAAAACTGCCAATTCCCCCCTCTTTGACTAAATTCCTCACCCTTTGGAAGTTAAGCCCGTCCGCCAGTGGTTTTGTATGATCGAATTTCACCATCACGGTCAACCAGCGGACCAAGGAAGAACAGAAAGGTGTAATTCTCTCTCTTTGGTTTTTCCGAGGAAGAATATAAGCATGATTAATAGTTAGAAAATAAGCACTATACATCAGTTGCATAAAGAAAATATATATGACAATATTGTGGTTGGCTACACACATGTATCGCCGACGACCTACCTTTTTTGATTGGTTTTTCAGCGGCGTGAGCTCGATCATAGTTTCTAAATAACATTATTTTTGCTAAGCTTTAAACCAAGTATGAAAGTCAAGAAAACTTGACTTCACCGCAAGATTTTTTTTGAAAACTCTGAATAACAAGAAAGTAAATGAGTGATATTTTGGTCTCATAAAAAATACTATTAGAATGCCCATGCCCATATAAACTATTATTAGAATTGTGTACAGCATAAACTACGCAATGCTGCAGGTTACGTTAACAAATGGATCTATAGAGTAAATTACAAGAAACTTTTACAACAAATACGCCTTTTTTGTAGAGCTAGTTCTTTACTCAAGACTAAAAGAATCACACACAGCAAAAATGCTGTTATTATTTTATAAAAATTCTCAAAAGAGTCCACTCAACATGACCCGATACCACTAGCGGACGAGCCAACCCTTCAAATGAAAGGGAATTTCGTCAAAGAGGGGGAATTGGCAACTTTCAAGCCATTAAGGAACAAATTCTACTTTTTGAAAACGCTAAAGAGGTGGAGAATTCCACTTTTCCCACCCCTTCTCGTATGCTAGTGCCTGACACGGCCTGACGTCAAGTGAGAGCGCCTTTATTAATTTAATCGCGGCCAACAGGACAAGCCGAAAGCCGATGCCACAATTTATTAGTAGACTCAAAGGCGGCCGGTGAAAATCTTATGCGCAATTAACAGGGCTTTGTTTCGAGACAGTTTTAAAGTTTTTCCTTCCTTTAATTTCCTAGTTTAAGAAAAATACCATTTTTGATCAACAACGATGAGTCTCAGTCGCGTGAACCGCTCCTAACTTATACGGGATAGCTGGATAACCCGGGTGACCAAGTGAGTGGGTGGAGGATATATGAGTGAGCATTGATCAAATATCTTATAATCTTCAAGCGGGTGTACTTGATTGAAAAGTTAATATGAAGTTTTGCGAGTTGAGAAAATGTATGGTTATATTCACACAGTGGCAACTCAAAGCTCAGGTTGGTCGTAATTAGGAAGCGGAAAAACAAGTTACACACTGAGCAATTCAACGAGTAAACAGTTTATCACAGTGGCTGTCTTTGACATTGTTAAAACAGTAATCAAAATAAGCAGTACTTCAATTATGATATGATATGGATTACACGACTATAATGTTCGTTGTGTCATGCCTCATGTAAATTTCAGAAAAGATAAGTTCATATTAATAATCAGGACAGGAAAAATAAAATAGCGTGAGTAAATGCCCTTACTTCTTGGGATATTCAACAAGTATAATAGACAACACATAATCACATAAGACAAAGACAGAAAATACGAACAAAACCGTCAACAGTAATGGAATTGAAGGAAAAAGATTAACATGTAGAATGGATAATGTAATTTTTTTGTAATAGAAGAAAAAATAAAATATAAATTAAAAAACTTAAAACGTGTAATATTTCTCACCTGTTATTAGGATAAGTGGGCAGTACGGATTGTGTTGTATCGAGAATGACTCCTTGTTCCAAAGTTCGAGTACTGGCCGACGCATGCATGCTCACTTTGGCTGCCTTATTTCCGTTTGATTCCGACATTATCTAACAATAGCAATTAAATTTTGAAATTAAAAGATAAACATTTTTGTAATTTTTCAGGAAGATGGCTGCTGACATACATGTACTAAAGTGGAAACTTGAAAAATTAAGTTATGGTATTTTTCATGGAATCATAGACATGTGTAGAAGGCACACAACGAAACAAATTAGTCTAGATGGATGTTTTATCATGTGTTCCACTGTATAGCTCATGCCAACCAAACACCAAAGACACGTATAATAGTAAACTGTCCAGATTAAGTTTGTACACAATATTTTTTTAATATTTCGTATGGCAAAGCACAGACAAATTTTATTGCAGCCACTTTGAAATTTGTGAAAGATAACGCAAGACAACGTCGGCCACGAAAACCGGGTTAATTCAATTATCACGTGATTATCAAACCAAATATTTACTTACTGAAACGGACAATATTTTTTTATTAAAACTCAAATTTTCATAAAATTCTGTCGAAACCATGTAATTTCACGTTTTCGAGATTGAGCAAGCAGTTTGTTATGTGAGGTGACGCAACGCAACGTAACACAAATAATACATGTAATACACGTAATACATTGAATTCCGGATGAATCATCAACATAAACAGATCATAAACGATTTCCTCATTGCTTATCTTTTTCCTCGTTATCAAAAAAATATTTCACTAACATAAATTGGCTCAAAAACAAAAAATATAGATAAAGACTCAGCGTTAGTACATACCGCTCACCGGCTGACGAATTGTTTGCTCAGCATTGTTGCACTGGCACAACTGAATACCTGAGCAGCGGATTTCCCAAAACTCACAAACTTTTTTAGAATCAGTTCTTTTCATTCAACTTGAAAAATCACCGACAGACAATTTACCCCTTCCATCGAGTTTTCCCCATATGTACACATTTCCCCATATGGCTATCAAACTCGCCCGCCGATTATGACTGACTAAACAACAGTATATAATATAATGTTAAACTAATGGAAAAGGTAATGTTTCATAAGTACCTGCCCTTGCTCAGACAGGCACAGGTGAGTAGACCGGTTGCCATGGTGACAAAATGGCAAAGAGAGCCACTTGAGGCATGTGTCCTATATAGTGGAACAATGCTTGAAGTCATTCGTTAGTAACGATTCCTTAACGAACAACTACGAACATATCTAACTAAACGATAAGCTTAACATGAAATCGTTTTTATCATATATTTTATTGTTGAATTTAATAGTATTTTTATTTCAAGTTGTGCCGACTTGGCTGAAACTAATTGTGATTCGATTAGCAGCATCATCATGTTTGTTTACCTGAGCAAAAAGGTTGGCTACTTTATCATGGTACTTAATGCATTTCATGAACTACCAGGCTGCTTCCACTCTGTATTAAAAATAATGAACTTATGTATAACAATCAAATAAACTCAGTTCCCAGTCCCACGATACATTACATTATTAAGTGATGCTTAACATCCGAAGGATTCTTTGAAATTCTTATCAGATATCCATACCCAACAACGTGCAACTTCATTCGATCACATGGAGCCGAAATGAGGGCTTTATTGCTGCCGGTGGGGAGGATGGACTCCTGAAGGTATGAGGAGTGAGTGAGTGAGTGAGTGATTGAGTGAGTGAGTGAGTGAGTGAGTGAGTGAGTGAGTGAGTGAGTGAGTGAGTGAGTGAGTGAGTGAGTGAGTGAGTGAGTGAGTGAGTGAGTGAGTGAGTGAGTGAGTGAGTGAGTGAGTGAGTGAGTGAGTGAGTGAGTGAGTGAGTAAGTGAGTGAGTGAGTGAGTGAGTGAGTGAGTGAGTGAGTGAGTGAGTGAGTGAGTGAGTGAGTGAGTGAGTGAGTGAGTGAGTGAGTGAGTGAGTGAGTGAGTGAGTGAGTGAGTGAGTGAGTGAGTGAGTGAGTGAGTGAGTGAGTGAGTGAGTGAGTGAGAGAGTGAGTGAGTGAGTGAGTGAGTGAGTGAGTGAGTGAGTGAGTGAGTGAGTGAGTGAGTGAGTGAGTGAGTGAGTGAGTGAGTGAGTTAGTGAGTGAGTGATTGAGTGGATTCCAGGTGCTAAAACTCGAGTCCACAAATGGCAAAGATGGAGTCAAGGGCTTGGCAGCCCCAACGGGTTTGCAAGTGAATCAGAATCTGGAAGGACACAGCGGTAAGAGTTGTTAATGTTGTTGTTGTTGTTGTTGTTGTTGTTGTTGTTGTTGTTGTTGTTGTTGTTGTTGTTGTTGTTGTTGTTGCTGTTGTTGTTGTTGTTGTTGTTGTTGTTGTTGTTGTCGTTGTTGTTGTTGTTGTTGTTGTTGTTGTTGTTGTTGTTGTTGTTGTTGTTGTTGTTGTTGTTGTTGTTGTTGTTGTTGTTGTTGTTGTTGTTGTTGTTGTTGTTGTTGTTGTTGTTGTTGTTGTTGTTGTTGTTGTTGTTGTTGTTGTTGTTGTTGTTGTTATTGTTGTTGTTGATCAACAACAACGTCGTTTCAGGAACCATCCAAGTAGTGGCATGGAATGAATCGTACCAGAAGCTAACGTCCAGCGATTCCAACGGACTCATCATAGTCTGGATGATTTATAAAGGTTACCAAGAATGCAGTTCATGTTGAGGTAGTCAGTAAAAACATCTGAAATTTCTGTTCAAGGGTCGTGGTACGAGGAAATGATTAACAATCGGAACAAGTCTGTCGTCACTGATATGGCCTGGAGCGCAGATGGCGGTAAGATTTGTATCGTGTACGAAGATGGTTGGTTTGCACCATTACCTTCACTGTACTTTTGAAATAAAAACCATTTTTTTATTTCGAATTGCTAATAAATTGCATATTTATAACATAACTTATTTTACTAGCCATTCGGTTGGCACTTTTATCAATTCAGAATATCAACTCAATTTATCAAACATATTTCAATTCAGAATAAACACTATATTTTTTTATCTTGAAATTTGTTGCACATTCCTTTTATACGTAATTTATTGAACCATTCTATTTCAATATAGTTTTTTATCCGCTGTGACAATGGTTACTGTTAATATTCATCACGATCACAGTGATGTTGAGCATTTTCAATGTTGAGCTTGATTTCAATAAGTTATAGGAGTGGTGATCGTGGGTTCAGTGGACGGCAACCGACTTTGGAGCAAGGAGGTCACCGGCAATCTGGTTGCTGTCGAGGTCGGTCCAGTACACCAAACATTATTCCAACCATAGTCTATCCGGGATTGTTTGTTACCCAGAAAATTTGAATTCAAACCTGACTTTAACGCGTACAAAAGTTTTGGGAAAACAAAACTTGTTCATTTGAAACTGGACAACATACGAACTATGCGCCAGGTTCATTGTGCATGTGGGAATGGGGTTTTGAAAATCATTCAATAACAAGATACCGGAAGCGAATACATCCCTTCACCACAGTGATTTTTCATTCATTTATTTATTTTTACCTTACTATTAATCTCATCAAGTTTCGTAATAAACATGACTTTCTATTGCAGTGGTCACCGGACAATCGCTGGCTGCTGTTCGGCCTCAACACCAATGAAGTGCATCTTTACGATATTGACGGCAACTTTTCGGTAGGTTGTTGAGCTGGTTTCAGCTGATGTGAGGAGTGCCACATCATGGGACCTTGAAGTCATGCATATGTACATACCCATGATAAACTTCAACTCAATGAACTCTGCTTTGTTTTCAGAGCAAACTACAGATTCATTGTCTGAACGAGTACAGCATGTCGTCGGAAAGTTGGTCGTGCATGCTAATTTTATAATTACATCGATAATTTTATTAATAAACATACTTAGAGGAAACAACAACTGTAATACAACACTATAACAAAGTATACCTTATTTATAGTAATATGAATTACATAAACATAATATTAGTGAAAATTATATTATCATTCAATAATGATTATTAACATATATAATTAAGCCCGTCTGAAAGGCATCAAGTGGTTCAGTACGACACCACCGCGAGTTCATGCCGAAGCCAAGGAATCGGAGGCAGGTGCCGAGGCCAGCAGAGCTAACGGATCAGAATCACCAAAGATTACCGGTAGGTTCCAGCCTTCAGTGTCTTCATAGATTCCCGTTACCCAAAACTTAGCCGACACATCAGGCTTCATCAAATTGAGAAGTATAGAAAAAATTCAACAACTTGAATGCTTGCATAAATCATCTATGAAGTCAAATTGGAAGCCAAAAACAATTGGAACTCAAAACCTTTCTGAGTAACGGACAACCAAATATGCTATAATGAAACTGAATATAGTATAAATAAAGTATATAATTTTGAAAAAAATTAAAGGAACAGAACTTCGAATGTTATTGATCGTCGGTATTTAGGTTTAATTAGATTGTTACGTTCAGGTCCGATCGACGGGGATCAACCGTCATTATGTGTATACTTCGACAAAGGATGTCTGCAACTGATGCGACACGAAAACGATCCAGGTACAACATGAGTTCTTCAGTAACTATCAGTAAAACCGTTTTGAAAGATCTCATGATTAGGGTTTGTGAACTACCAATTTGAACAACAGTTACAAAAACAGCACACACGGCTTGAAGTTTCCGCTTAGCGATATGAATATGGTATAGCAAAATGTGCGAGAAACATACATTGTCTGCTAGTCAAACAGGATTGAAATGCAAAACTTACGACAACAAGATTCTCTGAAATAGCTAAAATTAATAAAAATAGCAAAGTCATTGACTTCCTTAATAATTATTTTTTATGTTCTTCATAACGATAAACATTTATTTATTATTATTTTTTACATCCAGAAGCGATCAGCATACAATTCGATCGGTTTGAGTGCGTCTCAGTGGCCTGGTCAAATGATGGCAGAATGTTGGCCATTGCTGGCACACAGACCGACTGGACGGAGGGTGAACAGAATGCCGTACACTTTGTGACCGCCGAGGGTCAGGTCAGTCAGTCAATCAATCAGTCAGTCAGTCAGTCAGTCAGTCAGTCAATACGGTGTTCAGTTGGTTAACCAATGTCTGTCATTTCAGAAGGTACGTACTATGAAAGTACCCGGCAAGTGCATCGCTGGTTGTAGTTGGGAATCGTCCGGGCTTCGTGTATGTCTGGCCGTGGATTCCCATATTTTCTTTGCCAACATCCGTCCGGATTATATGGTTCGTCTTTTTGTATGTCTGTTTGTCTGTTTGTCTGTCTGTTAGTCTGTCTGTCTGTCTGTTAGTCTGTCTGCCTGTCTGTTTGTCTGTCTGTCTGTTTATGGTTATAGATAGTACTTTTTTCAGTGGGGTTACTGTGGTGAAACGGTGGTGTACAGCTATCCAAGATACGATGCCAATGAAAGTTGTGTTGTTTTCTGGGATGTGAAACTCGAAGAGGTTGGACTATAGTAACAATCCGCCAATCAGTCAGTCAGTCAGTCAGTCAATCAGTCAATCAGTCAGTCAGTCAGTCAGTCTGTCAATCTGTTAATCAGTTAGTCAGTCGGCAATCAGTCAGTCAGTCAGTCAGTCTCTTACTACATCGCTCACCACAGGTCTACGTCAAACACCTTCGTCATTTGATTGCAATCGCATCACATGGCGAATATTGTGTGATCGTGAACAGAGCTGATGACCCGGGAGGACAAGTTGGTAATAAAATTTAGTACTTTAACTAGTCAGTCAATCGTTCGACTCTTAGGTCATTAGCAGTGTGTAACTCAGTCAGTCAGCCAGCCAGTCAATCAATATTTCTGCAGTATCTGTTGCAACTCTGCAACGGCATCGGCACTCCGGTCGACTTCAAGTACACAGACTTGCAGCCGAAGTACGTGGCCATGAATGATACACACGTGGTGGCTTGTTCCAAGGAAGCCTATTACATTTGGCAATACTCGGTGAGTTAGTGAGTGAGTGAGTGAGTGAGTGAGTGAGTGAGTGAGTGAGTGAGTGAGTGAGTGAGTGAGTGAGTGAGTGAGTGAGTGAGTGAGTGAGTGAGTGAGTGAGTGAGTGAGTGAGTGAGTGAGTGAGTGAGTGAGTGAGTGAGTGAGTGAGTGAGTGAGTGAGTGAGAGAGTGAGTGAGTTAGTGAGTAGGTGAGTGAGTGAGTGAGTGAGTGATTGAGTGAGTGAGTGAGTGAGTGAGTGAGTGAGTGAGTGAGTGAGTGAGTGAGTGAGTGAGTGAGTGAGTGAGTGAGTGAGTGAGTGAGTGAGTGAGTGAGTGAGTGAGTGAGTGAGTGAGTGAGTGAGTGAAAGAGTTAATGTACATTGAATATGATTCAGATACCGAAACAATCGGCGGCAACGCTATCCATGCTGGTGCCGAAAGCCAAGCAGGCGGCGGCAAAGGAACTGATGTTTCACGTCGATGAAATCGTATCCGAGAATTCGATCAGCCAGACCGACATCAAACGAGTGACTGCCGTTCGTTTCATAAACAAATATTCAGTTAATTAAATTATAAATAAACAAATATATTTATTCTATTGCAGCACACAAACGATCCAATTTGTGCCGTCTACGTCGGTGAAAAATGCTTTATACTGGTGAGTCGCAATTATTAAATTTGACAGAGTACTGACTGACTGACTGACTGACTCACTGACTCACTCACTCACTCACTCACTCACTCACTCACTCACTCACTCACTCACTCACTCACTCACTCACTCACTCACTCGCTCACTCGCTCACCAGGCTCGCGAGTCTGGCATAATCCAGCGTCACAGTCTGCCGTCTGGCTCACTCGCCAACAAGTACACCATTGCCGAGAGAGCAGATCATGTCGCGTTGAACTGCACTTCGAGGTTAGTCAGTCAGTCAGTCAGTCAGTCAGTCAGTCAGTCAGTCAGTCAGTCAGTCAGTCAGTCAGTCAGTCAGTCAGTCAGTCAGTCAGTCAGTCAGTCAGTCAGTCAGTCAGTCAGGGAGTCAATCTCTCAATCCGTGAGTCAGTGAGTCAATCCTTGCAGTCGTTTGTCTGTTATCAACACGGCCGGTGCCCTGCATCTGTATGACCTCCAAAGCAGTCATGCTTCCCTGGTACCTGGTTTCGAGCGCAAGGATGTCTGGAACATGCAATGGGATTCGGTTCGTGTTGGCACAGGAACACAGAAATTAGGAGATCAATTCTCTGATATTTTTTTGATGATCATTGCTGATTTTCATTCTGTTAATATACACTTACATCAAGTACAGGAAAACGACACCCTACTCGCCATTATGGAGAAAACCCGAATGTTTGTGATACGAGGTGTGGAGGCCGAGGTTAGTCACTCTCGTTCTTTCGAAATAAAGTTGTGTATTCGTGTAAATCAATCGATCAACCGATACGTTGGAGAACTCAGCTTCTTTGTAGAATTCACAAAATATCACTACTTTTTTGAATGATCAATGAGTAATGAGTAAACATTTTTTGAATGAGTAACGCATTTTTATTCGGCATGCCAGGAACCAATCGTCAACTCGGGCTACATCTGTCGCTTCAAGGATCTGTGCGTCCGTACCGTGCTTCTTGATGAACTGGTCCGAATGAAAGATACTCCGGACAGGTGAGGGGATCAGAGTTGTAGATCCGATTGACTTACTGATTGATTGATAAAACTTTACCCACTAACTGACCAGTGACTGATTTGATTTAAAAGGGAAATCTTTTTCAATTCCCCATTTTTAGAAAACTGGTGGTTGACATCGAAATCAAGTCACTACGTGACGCCAAGCAGATGCTGGAAAAGATGAACATTCAAGAAGCGACAGCTTTCATTGAACAGAACTCACATCCCAAGTTGTGGTTAGCTGACTGACTGACTTACCGACTGAATGACTGACTGACTGACTAACTGACTTACTGACTTACTTACTGAATGACTGACTAATAGGAGTCTGTTGGCCGAAGTCTCCCTAAACAACATGGACACGTCAACAGCCGAACACGCCTTCGTCAAGCTCAAAGACTACGCCGGAATCCAGTTTGTGAAGAAAGTCAATGGCATTCAGGTTGGTTGTCAATTTTATAGAAGTTTAAATTTTTTATATAAGATATTTTCATATATAGTTTCTTACTCTAACGAGAAAAAAATTCAACGGAAAGTATCGTATAAAAACTTTTTTATTGGTTTCCAGCTTGAAACTCTGAAGCGAGCCGAGATCGCTGGGTACTTTGGACGTTTCGACGAGGCAGAAAAGATTTATTTGGAGAACGATCGACGGTTAGGTTTTTTGTTCATGAAGGTGTCCTTGACTCGACTCACTCTCTCACTCACTTTATATTTGCAGGGATCTGGCGATCGCACTCCGGCGTCGTATGCACGACTGGTTTCGGATTCTGCAGATCCTGCAAACCAACACGGCACCCGGGGATGATGAACTGCTGCTCGAAGCATGGAACCATGTTGGGGATTACTTTGCTGACAGACAGAAGTGGTTGGTGAGTGAGTGAGTGAGTGAGTGAGTGAGTGAGTGAGTGAGTGAGTGAGTGAGTGAGTGAGTGAGTGAGTGAGTGAGTGAGTGAGTGAGTGAGTGAGTGAGTGAGTGAGTGAGTGAGTGAGTGAGTGAGTGAGTGAGTGAGTGAGTGAGTGAGTGAGTGAGTGAGTGAGTGAGTGAGTGAGTGAGTGAGTGAGTGAGTGAGTGAGTGAGTGAGTGAGTGAGTGAGTGAGTGAGTGAGTGAGTGAGTGAGTGAGTGAGTGAGTGAGTGAGTGAGCTACCTTCTTAGGTCACAAGCCGAACGCCACTACGAACCCGGTCGCAACAACGAAAAACTTTTTAAGTGCTATCAAATGACAGAAGACTTTGAGAAGCTGGAACAACTATGCCGATCGCTGCCAGAGAATCATCAACTGCTGCCGGTAAATTTTCTTGTTATTTCACTGGGTCTTCATCATTATTGAATCAAAAGGACGGCACTCAATCATGACATGAAGAATAGTTCATTCGTGGTGGCAAAGAAACGTTGAAAAAAAACATTACATAGGCCTGAGTTTTGAGTTAGTGTATACAGCTATCAGGTTTCAGAGCTGAAATCGCTGAAATATTCAAGAGTAGTCAGATAACGTCGTTACTGTGCTTTTTCAACTTTCATCCACATTCCAGGAAATCGGTGAGGTGTTTGCTACTGCCGGACTATGCGATCAGGCTGTTGAGGCGTACAATAAGGTTGAGTTCACAACTTTTATATAAAAATTGAACAAATACTGGCTCCATCCAGAATACCGAACAATTTAACAAATTTACGTTTTCTATTGGAAACGTTAAAAAAGTGTCTCTCAACTTTTAATCAGTTAATCTACTTTATTACAGTGCGGTCAAATCAAATCAGCACTGGACTGTTGCATTCAACTGAACCACTGGGAAATGGCTGTCCAACTGGCCAAAACACACGACGTTAAGGTTGATCGAAGACAAATTTGGCTGCATAATAGAAATAAAGTCAAAAACTGAATTTCAATACTAATTTTGCTGAAACGAATTCACTGAATTACATACATGTAAATAGATGAACTTAATGGATTCCCTTATTACCGAGTTCCCATTGGTTATCAGAATGAACTATACATTACGCAGCTAAGCCATTGGGCGGTCAGTTCTGTCATTTAGGGTCAGTGTGGAACCCTTCCTCTCATGTTCCACGAAATAACCATTTTGACCCACTGACTGACGGACTATGAAAGTGTCTCATTACCTGACAAACGACTGACTGTCAATCTATTTTAATCAATACCATTAAGGACATCGACACCCTGTTGGAGAAGTATGCTGCGCGACTACAGGGTGACCCGGAAAAGAGTATGGCCGCCGTCCAGCTGTATCGTAAAGCCGGCAGATACCTGGATGCTGCTAAGCTAATCTATCAGGTGAAGCCTTTGGGTTTTATAAACAAATTAATTTAATAGATTTATCGAATATTATAACATCATTTAATTATATTTTAAATTTTAATTAAATTTAAAAAAATTACGGGAGTTCAGACAGTTCGAATGAATGAAAATAATATGATAATGAAAACTCACTTTACATAAACAATTTATTTTCGGACACCTTATTGGAGGAAAGAAACTTCACGCGAAGTATTATTCGTATGAAGATCAGAAATATTATTTGAATGGAGATCTTTTTACTTGTCTATTTTTAGTGTCGAATAATTTTTTTCGTTATTTTCCAGTTGGCCGATGAAGAAAAAGACAAACAGTCGGCACCGGCCAAACTGAAGAAACTGTACGTGGCTGCGGCCTTGCTGGTGGAACAGCACCATGAACAGAGTCGGTCTAATGCTAAGTCTACTGATAAGACGGGTGGAAAGCAAGAGGTTAGCTCACTCACTCACTCACTCACTCACTCACTCACTCACTCACTCACTCACTCACTCACTTACTCACTCACTCTTTCACTCACTCACTCACTCACTCACGCAGGCCAAAGCTGCTCTGAGAGGTCTCCTAGAAGAGGACAATGCCTCGGGAGTGGACACCAAAGTGATCGATAATGCCTGGCGTGGTGCCGAAGCGTTCCACTTTTATATGCTGGCACAGCGACAGCTACATGAAGGTTGTTGTCGGTCAGGTAGACCATTTGTTAGACGGCTACATATTCTATGTAGTTCTTAAAATTAGTAAACCAGTCATTTCGTCATCCATTCAAATGTTTGTTTGATCAGGCAATGAAAGCGATCAATCCACGCTTTAGAGTCAAATTTGTTTACCTGACCTGCCTAACGACTGTAAAATATAATAATTGTATTCTCTCGACCGTATTTTCCTCAGGCACCGTGGAAGCAGCCATGTCTCAAGTGTATTCTATTGACTGTATTATTCTCAGGCACCGTGGAGGCCGCCATGAAGACCGCTTTACATTTGACCGAGTACGATGACATACTCGATCCGTTGGAGATATTTTCGTTGCTCGGTTGGTCACCACTCACTAGTTACCACACATGCAATAAGTTATACACACCCAAAAAAACTAAAACAAAACGTGAATGCGCTATAGAAGCAAGTTTAAATACACTGCGCGTCAAATACTTTCGGGTGACACGAAACCCTGGATAGGCTATAGTTAACGACAATTACACGGTACTCCGTAAACTGATCTCGCTCATATTGTTTCCAAAAACAAAGTTCCATGACTTGACTTTACCGTTATGCCACAGTTTGCAAGTTGAGTCGGTGTTTATTGATTGGGTTCGAGTTTTCATATAATGGGTTATGAATGGTCCATATGACTTAAACAAGTGTCCTAAATCGCCATATTCCAGCACTGGCCTCATGTGCAGCACGTCAGTTCGCCGTGTGCAGTCGTGCATTCATCAAACTCGAATCACTCGACTCGATCACACCCGATGAACGAATCGCATTCCAGAAACTGGCGCTTAACATTTTTACAAAGTTGGTCAGATATTAGGAAAAGTTTACATCCATCCGAGCCTCAACAAGGTACAGATGCGATGCGTGACCGTACCGGATGCAGTACTGCGCTGCACTCAAAGTGCGAACGTCAGTATGAGCCGTGTGCTCTCTCAAATCTCAATGGGTGTGGTACTAATCACAACTGTAAATAACCTCCAATGATATACTACGTTGCAATTCAGAAACAATCCCAAAGACAGTCGCACCACCAAAGCGGAATGCACCGGTTGCGAGACACTGATTCCCGATTACTGTCAGGTTGGCGTAGAATCCAAAGTATAATTTCTGCCGGAGATCCACACCATTTCCCCTTTTTACAAAAAATGTCATACTCAAGTGTTTTATTGTTTCTTTATTATTGAAGCCATCAAGGCAAATTAATACCATATTAAAATATGGTTTTGTTAGTGGCTGAAAGCAGCAGAGAGTTGAATAAACTGACGGGCAATGGGAGAAACTTCAGAGTAAGGCGTCAGGATCTGTGTTTCAAGTCAGGTTTCGGACCAGGACCACCAGTATTCGAGGCTGGTGCCTTACGCACTGGACTAAAGTGAATGAATATATAATTTAACGAATTTAATATCTTTAGATTTGTCCATCATGCGAGACCAAGTTCCCGACATGCATCGTGACGGGACGGGCATTGATGGACTATCAGTTCTGGTTGTGTCCAGTCTGCAAGCATCGGGCATACGAACAGCAGATCCAAACGCACAAGTACTGCCCGTTGTGTCATACCAGTATTTATTAAAATCACATCAATTATATTTTTCGTTATATTTTTTTAATTATTACTTACTCATGAATCTCACCAAACGGTAATTCTATAAATACCCGAAAACAAAGAAAGCTGTATTCTAATGCATTCCATGTGTTTGATACCATCGTATTGTCATGTTGTTTCACATATTGACTGTCGATACCCATAAAAATGTAGCCGATGACACACGGGAAAAGAATTTATTCATAAAAGTACAACGTCAAATCACAGCATCGATGAATGTTTGGCATAAATGTAACGTATTCAATTCAGAGAAATATTATCAGGCAGTGTTGAAGTGTTTTGTAATAATGATAGAATATTCTGGATTCGAATTAAATAATACACCAGCAAAGAAAATATACAGCAGTGATGGACGTGCAATACAATGAAACACACGCGATTCGTTCAGCAATGCCGTGCATAAATTACCAAGTCAGGCAGATACAACCAAAACAAATAAGTTTGTAAAAGAAATAGTTTGTTCAGAAAATACATGTTAGATGGGTAAAGAATCATCATCTGGAATTAACAGGGAACAACATGGGATTGAGCTTGCTGGCACCCGAACCCGATCCACCGGCCGCCCCATTCAGCGGAGTACGGAATCGACCGGCACCACCTGAAATGTTGCACAACTGTTGAAACCGGCATTATTCGGATAATTTACCTCATTTTCTGTTACAAAAATAATCATAAGTTATTTATATACTATTACTATTTGTTACACGATCGTCTACCTAATAACCCGAAATGCTCAACGACAACCAACCAGCATCAGCACCACCACCACCATCTACAGAGAGACCGCCACCACCGCCTCCACCTCTCGCCGTTCGTTGCCGATTCACGAAATTCACAGCGCTGAACGCGCCTGCATTGGGTGCACTGAAAAAGGGCTCACTGAAATGACCGTTCCAAATCAGTGACATTGAAAAATTTGGTCATGTCGATTATTAAATTCATAAGAAGTGGATTGCTGTTTTCATATCATTCATCGAATCTACGAAAGCAAAACATCTGAATCGAATCTACGAAAACAGAACATCTGACAATCAGCTGATTTGTTGTATACCAACCGTGCACCGGTGGTGTGTGCCGAGGCTGCTCTACCGGTCTGCGAATTCGTCGTCGGTTTGGCACGTTTGCGGGCCGGAGATGCGGTCATCGATCCTACGTTCGATTGCTGACTGCTACCATAACCTTGAATTTACATGACATTACTTCTTTTTTGTTTTTTTCTACATGAAATGGCACCTTGATTGACGTAAGATGACTTATGACTATGAGAATCAAGTTGAATAGGAACCACAATAACACTGAAAAAATCATGGGATTGGGCTAACCAAGGCAGACAATTAACCGAAAAGAGTTTGTCAGGCCTAAGTACAATATCATGAATCATGATCAATATTCACACGTTTTTATTCTAGTAATACAGCCTCAGTTACTTCTCCATCGATATTATTGGGTATTGGCCACAGTCCACAAACCATTGTTATTATTGTTCCATCCATTGTTGTTATTGTTTTTGTTCCAATTTTTTCGTTTACCGAATCCCCGTTTACCAACGCCACCACGACGACCGTAACCACCACGTCGGCCACCACCTCCCGAAGCACCACTGGCACCAGACGACTGCGAACTGCCTGAATTATCAATGGCTAAACGTATGAAAATTCCGAGAGGAAAAGGCATTCAAAGAACTTCACTCACTGAACCCTGCGTGGAACACTTAACTTATGTAATCCCGCTTCGATTAATAATAACGTGTAACACTTTTGGTCATTCAAACCACTAGCGAACGAGAAGGGTGGAATACCCCCCTTTTTGGCGGTTTCAAAAAGTATAAATTGTTCCCTAAGGTGAGGGTAAAATGGCCTGAAAACTGTCATTCCCCCTCTTTGGCAAAACTCCCCTCTCTTTGAAGAATTAGCTCGTCCGCCAGTGATACATACGTATCTCATCCGGATCACAATGAAATAGCAGATTGGTGAAGAGCAGATAAGAGCCATAAAGACTAACCATTATATCTGCCACCAGTACGTCCAGCACCTCTTCCTCCCCGTCCACCACGACCGCCTGCATTACCCTCATTCGGTTGTCTCACCATCAACGTACCACCGAATCCGTTGCCGCCGTTGAGTGCCGGTCGTGATGGCATCTTCTTTGGTGCCACTTCAAATGCCGATGTCGACGGACCGAACGCCGAATTCGAGCTGGAGGCACCATTATTGACCGGCGATACAAAGGCACCTGAATAATAAATGCAGTGTGTGACCTGATCGACGGTCAATTAGCGATCATTTTACGATACTGCACTAAACACTGGACGAATTGTGCGGTGAATAAGTTCGTTAACTAGACCTTAACCTAGAACCTAAAGTTTTTGTTGCTGAATTTGAGAACTATAATAGAACAATGATGATGGTGTTTGAATTGCGCGTCAAAACGAGGCTCACATAAGGATGGCTTAATAGTCTGTTGTCAACACAGTTTAACATAAACAGAACCCACTGCGGCTATCGTAATTTAACCTGCTGGGTATAACGGTACCGGTAACAATGTTACGGTAGCTGAGGTGAATGCTGCTTATAACAAACTTTGTTGCAACAAGTGTTTAACAGACGATGAAGGCACTCTGACCAACCGGCAGTGGATGTGGAAGGCTGTTGCAGGTCGTCGTCATCTCCTCTGTTCAGCATCGGCATGCCGCCCGATCGGCTCGACTTGTTGGCCAACAGCGCCAGTTCCCGTTCGATGCGCTCACGTTCACGGGCTGCAATTCGAAATATGACTTGCCATGACAGGATTGGGACACTAAAAATTCGATTCTTATTTGATTCGGTAGGATCCTGGAATGGAATTTGCGACTATATTTTGAGCATTTTCCGCGTACATAAAACAACACAAGGTCGTGGGTTCCAATGCTACCGGAACCTTGTAACTTTTCAGTTTTCACTCTCTGGCTGGAATAGAATTCGTTTTTCAATACAGTCCCAGACATCGAATAAAAAGTCTATCAATGTCACACTATTAACAGCAGCATAAAAATGACAACCCTCGTAAAAGGTTAAAGAATCCCTGTAAGTATGACCGAACCATCAACTTTGATCCAGTATGGTTCGAGTGTGGCCATGATCTGCTGTCCGTACTTGTCCATCTTTGCCTGCGTCATCGTATCGATTCGCAGTACATCCGACTGTGTGCGGGGCAGCCAGCCGGCCAACTGCTCAATGCCATCGCTGCTGATTATACTCTGCAATTCAGTTATTATTAACAATTATATATATTTGTATAAACATTAAAATAATCATTTAATAAAATATGTGAACGATTGATCATGATGATGATCATGAATCATGATATTGATGATATCGCTTGATGGCACGTTCAACTCTGCAAACCTTCCACCAAACATGTTCTGTTTTTGCACAAGGTTAGCAACTTCGGAACATGCAGTGTTTCGTATTTCTCAAATTTTTTTATGAACGTCAATACCTTGCTGGACTTTTTTTCAAAACTTCAAAAGGAAAAACTCAATAACCGGTAACTGTGAATAACCTATACCACCACACCAACATAAATATTGGATATGCCCTCACGCTGTGCCAAGTCGATGAGCATACTCGTGAGTGCCTGTTTGGCATCGGCATAGATGTCGGCGTGTGCCACTCGTTGTTTCTCCGATTCAGCCTGCAATCAATGCCCATTCGTAAAAAATGTTATGCTACGATTCAACAGTTAATATCCAAACTAAACATGCAAATATTCCAACATGACCATGACCATATATAACACCATAAACCATCACCGTACCAACCTGCGCTTCGGTGACCAGCTTGCCACCCGCTTGTTCGTGGTACTCCTTGGCGTTGGTGCCGACCTGCAGGTGCAGATGGATCTGAAATCACGGTAATTAGTTAACGTTGTTTTCCTGTTGAGGAACTTCGTTGTGGTATGTCGAAAGCAACTACAAGAACCAACACACACAATGAACAACAAGATTGTCACAAGAAACTAACGACGTGACAAATGTATAGAAACAACAAACCTTAAGCCGATTTCTGAGCAAATCATTGGATCGATCACCCGGCTGAACGTAGGCCACAAACGAGTTGAACTTGGTAGCAAATAGTTTCTCGACAATTACTCGCTCGCAAATCTGAAAATAAATCTTCGACAAAAAATATTGAACTTACAACATGAAAGTCATCACTCATCAATAAGGACACCTGAAACAACGATAACGATCAACCCACCAGTTTCCTCAACAATCGCAAAATTTCATCCACCGACAGTTTCTGTCCACGACCGTAGATGGTGAGCCGATGATGACCCTTGCCTTCAGCAATCTGCTTCTGTTTGGCCGTGGGACAACCTTTAATAAAATCGAACTTACTACTAAGTTACTGTTCTCAGGTTTGAATTGAACTATATAAATCAACTCAAAATCTTATTTTTTCACTAAAAACAAAGCTGATCAGTATATATTTTAACCTTCGACATCATACATAATATCAGAAAAACTTGAATGGTGTATAATGTACTCGGAGTGCGTGTCTAAGGAGAATTCTAAACTTCTCCCTGTCAAAGCCTAATAACTACAAAGCTATAAAACCTCATAGCTTTACAAACCTACTAGCCTACTTACCTTTATACAAATCAGCCAAATAATTAAGTGTGATGTTCTCGCGTTTGGCGTTGAGTGAGCTGACGGCGATCGTGATCAGACGACACTCCTGTGAGACGTCGAATAGCTTGTACTGACTCTGCAACAGATATTGATCAAAAGCGCCAAAATTAGTTATGAATTTAAACTGCGAGCCGAAAAAACTATTTTGGGATTTCAGACCTGACCTGACAATGAACCTGATACTGGGTATGACATAAAACTGTCGAACTAACCCGATCACGGCAAACATCGCACGTTTTGGCACATGCCGCCGAGTCGTACACCTCGCCAAAGTACTCGACCAGCAGCTTCCTGCGGCACACCGACACGTTCTCGCAGTAGTTGAGCATACTGTACAGATTCTGCAGGTGCATCGAGCAGACCGACGTGGCCATGTCCTCGCCTGAAACGTTTATCACATTCAGAAATTATCAACATCCTAATTATGTGGAAGTCGAGATGACCTGATCAATTTAATTTTGTTTGGCTGTTTATAAAATCTTCTCGTATGCGACAAATGTGGAATCAGACTCAACCACATTTCAAAAAAGTGTTTCAAAACAATGTTTGAATGAGTTGTTTACGGTGTGTACGGATCACATTGGATAAATTCGAGTGTGGGTTTGCTGCTTGTCAAACATATTTTTTGAACTACCAGAACAATTAAGCTTTGGAGTAAAACTAAACTACCTTCAATCATGCGTCTGAGTCGAATCGAGTCCTGGTAGGCATACAGGAGGATGCACTTGGAGGGCAGGCCATCACGACCTGCTCGACCCGTCTCCTGGTAGTAGCCTTCGATCGATTTGGGCATGCTGAGATATCAAATGTATTCGCATTTCAATGCAAATAATGAACTGACAAATATAAAAATGTAATCGAACAATTAAAGTTTTTTTTCCACCACAACCGCAAAGCTGGATATCAAATCACAAAGATAGTCGAATAACAGTAACCCTATTTAAAAGTGAGGATGGTCCATGTCAAAACCGACAATGCCTTAGCTTAGGAATGTTTTACTGATTGCAAAGAATGAAAGATAAAAAGCAAGAGCATCTAATCCTACTCCAGCAGAAAATTACTGTTGTCTTTCATCGAAAGTCAGCCCGATTTGAAGAAATGTTCCAACTGAGTTTGACTGACTAATTTAAAACAAATAAAAACCTGTAATGAATGACGAATCGCACATCGGGCTTGTCAATACCCATACCAAACGCAATCGTGGCCGCTATCACCTGTCATAATGAAATATATGTGACGGTTTATCAATTAATGTTCTTTTTTCAACAGATTCAACAGTGACATAAATAACTCAACTTCTCACATCAGAACAAAAACTAATATCGCTCACTCAGCACACCTGAATGCGTCCACTGATCCACTGTCTCTGAACATTGGTCCTGGCATTGTCCGACAGACCAGCATGATACGCCGTTGCCGACCATTGACCCGTCGATGTCAGATTCGTGGCAACCTTCTCGCAGTCCTTCCTGCAACCCACCAATTTATACTTTTCTATAATCAGACATGAGAAGCTAGCGGTGTAGCGGTGATTTTGTCACCGCTAGGCATCCTGAATCACCGCTAGAAATGCTCTAGCGGTGACAGAAAAAAATAATACGTTGAAATGTAAAAAAGGGGGTCTCAGAGTGTCTAAAATTTATTCACGATGAAACGTTAAAAACTACTTTTTTCAATGGTGTGAGTAATATACAATGGTCATAAAATGATACTTTTTTTGCAAGTTGAGTCGAGAAATGATTCCTTTTTTGCAAGTTGGCTCGAGGTATGATACCTTTTTTGCAAGTTGGGTGTAAAAATTATACATTTTTGCAAGTTGGGTCAAGAAATGATACCTTTTTTGCAAGTAGGATCAATAAATGGTACATTTTTTGCAAGTTGGATTGAGAAATGATACCTTTTTTGCAAGTAGGGTCAAGAAATGATACCTTTTTTGCAAGTTGGCTCTAATAGTTATACATTTTTTGCAAGTTGGGTTGAGAAATGATACCTTTTTTGCAAGTAGGGTCAAGAAATGATACCTTTTTTGCAAGTTGTCTCTAAAATTTATACCTTTTTTGCAAGTTGGGTCAATAAACGATACCTTTTTTGCAAGTTGGCTCTAAAAATTATACCTTTTTTGCAAGTTGGGTCAAGAAGTGATACCTTTTTTGCAAATAGGGTCAAGAAAAGATACCTTTTCTGCAAGTTGAATTGAGAAATGATACCTTTTTTGCAAGTAGGGTCAAGAAATGATACCTTTTTTGCAAGTTGGCTCTAAAATTTATACCTTTTTTGCAAGTTGGGTTGAGAAATGATACCTTTTTGCAACTTGGCTCTAAAAATATGCCTTTTTTGCAAATTGGGTCAAGAAGTGATACCTTTTTTGCAAGTTGGTTTGAGAAATGATACCTTTTTTGCCAGTAGGGTCAAGAAATGATACCTTTTTTGCAAGTTGGATTGAGAAATGATACTTTTTTTGCAAGTAGGGACAAGAAATGATACCTTTTTTGCAAGTCGGTTAAAAAAATTAGGCCTTTTTTGCAAGTTTGGTCAAGAAGTGATACCTTTTTTGCAAGTTGGGTTGAAAAATGATACCTTTTTTGCAAGTAGGATCAAGAAAGGATACCTTTTTTGCAAGTTGTCTCTAAAATTTATACCTTTTTTGCAAGTTGGGTCAAGAAGTGATACCTTTTTTGCAAATAGGGTCAAGAAAAGATACCTTTTCTGCAAGTTGAATTGAGAAATGACACCTTTTTTGCAAGTAGGGTCAAGAAATGATACCTTTTTTGCAAGTAGGGTCAAGAAATGATACCTTTCTTGCAAGTTGGATTGAGAAATGATACTTTTTTTGCAAGTAGGGTCAAGAAATGATACCTTTTTTGCAAGTTGGGTCAAGAAATGATAACTTTTTTGCAAGTAGGGTCAAGAAATGATACCGTTTTTTGCAAGCTGGGACGAGAAATAATACATTTTTTCAAGTTGGCTCGAAAAACACCTTTTTTGCAAGTTACCTGAGAAATGATACCTTTTTTGCAAGTAGGAACAAGAAATGATACCATTTTTGCAAGTTGGTCCGAGGAATGACACCTTTTTGTAAGTGGAAAAAATCATGCCTTTATTGTAAGTCGTCTCTGAAAATTATACCTTTCTTGCAAGTTGGCTCGGAAAATTAAGCCTTTTTGAAAGTTGAGTCAAGAAATAATACCTTTTTTGCAAGTTTGCCTAATTAATTGGGAAAAGTATACCAATTTTCAAAACTTGGCTCGAAATATGTTTTCACGCTCTGGTGATGACACTGTACGCCTCATTTTCGGCGCCACTTGCAATCAGCAAAACCCAGGATTTAATAAAACGTATCCAATAAAAATTAGTTTTGAAAACGTCAAAATTTCTGCGCTACGTCACGAGCTTTCAATACGTTTCCAATACAAAGAACTGGGAGTGGAAAGATTATTTTTGGCGCTACGCGCCATCTATTTTCGCACTTTTTTCCAATTAAAGTTGCAATCTAATCTCGGTCTTCCAAGATACGTAACAATACAAAGCTGTAGTACTGAAAACGAAAATTTTGACGCTACGCGTCATTCGTTCATGGGCTTCCAAGATACGTTTGCCAATACAAATAATCAGGGCTGGAAACGTCAAAATTTTAGTGCTACGCGCCATCGATCCTCGCGCTTTCCAATCATGATTATACGACCGAGCTGTAATGCTGAAAAACGTTTCGGCGCCACTTAAATCTGTTCTTGAGTGTTAAAGATACTTAACATATACAGAGCAATTGTACTGAAAGCATATAAATTTCGGCGCTAGGCGCCATCAGTTCATGCGCGTCACAGATATGCACGTCCTCAATACAAAGAAGTAAGGCTGGAAATTACAAATTTTTGGCGCCAAGTGCAATCGATATTCAGGCTTTTAAATCGTGCGGCAAAAACAAAGCAGTAATGCTGAAAACTAAAAAATTTCGGCGCCACTATCAATCAGTTTTCGGGCCTTCAAGACACGTCTGCAATACAAAGAAGCAAAGCTGGAAATGTCAAAATTTTGGCGCTGCGCGCCATCCATTCTCGGCCTTTTGTTTAAGCATGATTCAAGGACATAGCTGTTACGCTATCGCTAAAAACGTCAGACTTTCAGCTTCATTTGAAATGATTTCCTGGGGAGCATCCAATACGAGGAAATAGAACTGAAAACGTTGGAGTTTCGGCGCTATGCGCCTCTTGTTTATGCGCTTCCAAGATACGTCTCTAATACAACTTAGTAGGTCTGGAAATGTCTAATTTTCGGCGCTGAGCCATCCATTTTTGGACTTAAAAAACGTAACTCACACAATGGGAACAAAACTTTGAATTTCCCGCTATTATGACGATTAGAACACATAATAAGTGTTCTACGCGCTTTTAACACTAAGAAAACATCAGACATGACTATTAGAAACCTTTTCAGTGACCCAGAAAAACATGTAAAAAAGGGGTCTCTAGGCTCAGTCAACTTGCAAAAAAGGGGGTTGAAATTGGTTGCAAAATCACCGCTAGAAAATTCTCCCTTCTCATGTCTGTATAATCCATCACATTATCATTTTATAGAATCCAGCAAGTTAATATATTCTAGATCCATCAAATTATCATTTCCCACTGATTTATTCCGTATTTTTTTCAGTTAAAACAAAATGAATCTTGCATTTCATGTGGTGAAAAGTTTCGCTCTATATGAGTGTTGTTCAAACCACTGATTCGTATGTACGATCGACAGAAACTCTACCTCATGATCTCGCTAAAACGCAGAGCAAAATTGTATATAGGATCGTCCAGTTACTGTAGGCACTATATATAAAACGACAGCCAGTCAACTGAGAGCGTGTCATTCAGATACCGTAGTGCCAACTCTAATCAATTACGAGAAAAATAACTCAGAGAAAAAAACCCATTCACAATATTCACAAAAACAGACAACAAATGAAAGTTTGCCTTTTCCACAAACCCATCGTTTTCATGAATGAACCGCTGAACCCAAACTTTACAGGCTACTACTTACTATGACCAGACTGTCGAAGAAATTGTTCCACCCAACCAAGCAGAACATTAGTTCATAACCTTCTAGACCTGATCGGATGGATGAACAACAACGAACCTGGACAGACAGTAGATAATGCCCGATTGACCGTCGTACTTCTGTTTCATCTCAGCCATCAGATTTTCAAGCATTTTCTTGCCGGATTTTCGACGGACCTCGTAGTCCAGATTGTTGCGCACAAAACTACTGATGAATCTGAGTGACAAAATAATGATTACTTATTTTTGTTTTGTTTCATTTTGGGAAACCTTGATACACATGAATGCATGTCGATCATACTGACCCAATATGATGCATGGAAATGGAAGATGGACGTTGTTTGGACGGATGATTTTAGATTCGTAAATAGATTTTTTTGCCGACCCACGGCTCACTTATGAGCAAATATGTTGAGAAGTAGAGGTACCATTTACCAAAAAGCCTGAGATTGGGATCCGAAATTTTCTATACAAATGTACGATTGGCAAAAACCCGGCGTGATCAGACTTGGTCAGGTCGCCGAGCAATAAGACCGAATCAACTTCAACGATTTAGGCTATTAACAAACTCACTGTAATCCATCAAAAGAACCTCACAGCGACAACATTCAGGTTAGCCGTGTGAGGTTCAGAGTGCCAAGTTTACAAGTTTCTCATCCTATCATATGTAGTTTCATATTATACACATTTGAGAAGAGTAAGAATAAGAAAAATTTCAAGTTATGGATAAGCATGGATCACTAGTTGATGATCACATTTGAATAGAGCAGTAATTATTCCTGTATCGATCACAATCTTGGATGTGATCTTCTTTTCGAGACCCAAAAAATAGCGCGTACTCGAAGTCAGTCGGCGTATAATTAACGATGAAAATGACAATCTCGATAATATTCTATCTAGAAAGTAGAAAACTACATCTACATAAAATATCTCTTGACAAACTGATAGGTTATATTTTTTCTATTGCGAAGAAATTAACCAACAATTTACAGTTGGGAATGGCCAGTTGTTGTTTGGTGTCGGTGACAATTTTTGGTGTGGCCGTGGCCGTGAGTGCCATGATGGGCACCGTACCGTGATCGCGACTGTACTCCGATCGAAGCACCGACAGACGTGTGTAGTCCGGCCGAAAGTCGTGGCCCCACTGCAATAACAACCTTCATGAAAAATTTTCAATTATCATTGTTAGTAATGCTGAAAATTTGAGAAAAAAAACTTGCCCAAGCCAGAGGTTATGGTGAAGAAGCGCATTTGAACTAACCAACCGTTCTCCGTGGACCATAAAATTTTATATGAGAATGCAACGCTAATATAGATAATAAAATAACACGTATTTTTCTAAAATAATGTACCAACCTGCGACACACAATGTGCCTCGTCGATCACGAATCGAATGAGTCGGCCACCGACGTACAGCGATCGGAACAGACCTTTTAGACGATCCGAGGCTGCGATCTGAAACAAAACCAGTTAACAACAATAAAACTAACAACAACAATAATAATAATAATAATATATCAATAATAATATCAATAATAATAATAACAAAAACAACAGACCTTCTCCGGGGTGACATAGAGGAGTTGCATTCCTCGCTCGTGTCTCAGCCACCTTTCGCATTCCTCATAAATTTGTTGATGAACGGCCAACGATACTTCGCCAGTTAAAGCAGCTGCGGAGACCTGGTAGTAAAACAAATGTGAATCACCACCAACAAATATTTTATATCTGACGCATGTGTTCTAGTAGATGTTAGCTACGAATTCAGTAGTAAAAGTAGCTGAACATGTTGTCTAAATAACTGATTCGTATGTACGATCGGCAAAAACTCTACTTCAATATCTTGGTATAAAGCAGAGCAAAGTGTATACCTGATCGTCCGGTTACTGTAGGCACTATATATAAAACGACAGCCAGTAAACTGAGAGCGTGTCATTCAGGATCGCAGTGCCAAATCTAATAAAGCCTAATGTTGTCAAGATAAGCAGTAAGTTGTAAACTTGCTAAAAAAAGTTTGTTTTGAACATTTGAAAGAGGGCAGGTTATTTTAATCGGTTTCGAAAAGTAAAAACTGTTAAGTTATGCACAACCAACCCCGAGAGCACGCATCTTCTGTATCTGATCCTCAATCAACGATTTCAACGGCGATATCACCACCGTCACTCCGTTGCCCATAACTGCCGGCAGCTGGTAGCATAAACTCTTGCCGGCACCTGAAATAAATTGTGAGTAGTTATCAATTGATCAATCGAAATGTTCTTAAAAAAATTAAAAAGGTATAAATTTATTTAAAAAAATATACCGTGATTTTAGTCTGATGTGATGACTGATGATCATGATTCATGGCAATGGGATTAATGGCAAATAAATGTCGACACTTACCGGTAGGCATGAGAATAAAGCAGTCTTTGCCAACGAGTGCTGCACGTATCGCCGGTAGCTGTTTGTGACGAAACTTGTTCAGACCGAACGTCTGCTTGAACTCACGCTAAAAATCAAGAAGGGTTCGATTAAAGTTGTCACTAAAAGTAAAAGTTAAATTATGATTTCAAACACAGTATGCCCAGCCAAATTAAATCCAAAACATTTAGAATGAGAAATATTCGAAAAGATTTAAAATCTGGTGATCAAAATCCCATGAGGTAACGTCTGTCCAATATTCTATATTGATTATGACTTATAAGACTGAATTCAAACTTGCACTCATGCATTTTTCCATGGTGTATAATAGTTTAAAACTGTGAATTTAACTAGAATAGGATCGCAGTAAAACGGCACCAACATGCAAGAGCTCTTCATCAATGAGCTCGGCCGTGCGCTGTGTTGGCGGATCGAACTCGTCCGAATTATCCTTGACGTGACCACGAAACTTGCCATGTGCATCTGAAAACATTCATTAAATTATAAAGAGTACAGAGATCAGCTAAACACACGTCAAATGTGAATTGAGTAAAGTTTGGAAAAGAAACATCCAAAACCACATCAGCAACATCAAAAACAACGTAAATTGAGACGAAATATGAGTGGGCTGGGCTGTTACATGCACGTGGTCGAGAAAAAAAGGTTCATCGAGTTCTCTATTCCAACGTTTGATTTCATCTCTCTGATGATTATTTTTATATCAATACTACACTCACCATATCGGGGCCGCGATGGATCGAAAGTGGGTTCGGGCTCTTCGGGCGCGCCTCCATTCATCGGATCGTGCTGATCGCCGTACATAACGTAGTCCAGGTCGACTGCTTCCAGCTCATCGTCAAATATGTCATCATTCATGAACTCCTGCAATCATGGAAAAGGAAATGGAATAATATTTATGGTATTCATAATATTGGCGCTTGGTATGATATGTTATGCTTATGGATAAACAAAAGCATTTAAGTATTAGTATAGTGACATGTCAACGGGCGAGCTCAGGGGGATTTTCAAGATTGGCGTCGTGGTTTACTATAGAACGAAGTTTTTTTTGGTATAATGAGTTAATAAGTGTATTAAAACGACCTGAGATACACAAAAAATAACTTGTTTTTTAATACTGTCACAGAAACTCGCCGCCGACCTCAATGGGAATATCCTGCAAAGCCGTAGACGTGGATGCAATCGCTGGTGGTGGTGGTGGCAAAGCGGTTGAGGTTGATGCACGTGGTGCTTCATCATAACGATCGTTTGGATGGTTCGTTGTTGACGTACTTAAAAAAACATATGTGTAACCACTAGAAATCAGTTGAACTGTTAACAATCAGTAGTGTGCCAGTCAGTATCCGTAAAAATAACTGATTATACTTTTTTAATCCGAAACCCTAGACAGGAGACACAGACTCGTTGCAATGGGGTTGCCCGTCGGTTTATTCAATCTCTCTGGTCACTATGGAAACAACGTTCTGATATGGTACCAGTGTGCCTTGTTGGGTTCAGTAACGAAGAAGAAGTCACATCACAGTCAAAAATGAAAAGGACTCATCCACTGGCGGACGAGTTAATCCTCCAAAGGGAGGGGAAACTTTCCAAAAAGGGGGGGAATTCACATAAATAAGGTCATTTTACCTACACCTTCAGGCACAAACTCTACTTTTTGAAACCGCCATTTAACTTTTCCCACCCCTTCTAGTCCGCTAGTGAACTCATCAAGCCAACCGTTTCACCATGGGCGCGAGAAATGCATCGATTGACGACTGGCCTTTGGCAGGCGAAGCACCAGCACCGAGTCGACGTTTGGCCACCCGGTTGTTCATTGAAGATCGCTGCTCACCGACAAACATCAAATCGTCGTCGGGTACGAATTCCGGTATCTCAAAAAATCAGATGAGATAACGTAGTCTGGTTAAGAAACGGTAACGTATGTTTATTAGTTTGCACGAACTGGTGAAACTATTCTTAACAATCAAATGCGATTCTAATAACATTATTGCTTCCAAAACATGTTTAAGGTATATGGGGCATTATCAGAATATTTCGGCACTGACTTTGAAAAAAGAAGGAACAAATAACCAAAAGGTATGTGACCGACCTCTTGTGGTACGACGTCCTCCCCAAAGAGACTGGGATCGTACTCCTGCCAGCCATCGTCGTCCACTTCGTCAAACATCGGTTCCACTGGTGTTTCATGAACGAACGCTTCGGACGTCCGTCTGGTGTTTCTAGTGGATCGTGCAGGCGGTGGTTCTGGTGGCAGGAAATGGTGGTGACCATCATCAACGTCAACAATGTTGTCGTAGTCGACGTAATCGTTCGCGTACAGACCTGAAATATGGTGAGCATTTAGAAACATTTAGCTGACCGGCGCGCTTAGTTGCTGGTTCACGTGACACAATTTGATCATCTGGTTATGCATCAGATGTTTCAATACAATACAGCTGTTTTCAACATCTTCAGCACCAGGCATGCATTTAACAGACTCACCCAAATCGAAATTCGTTTTTCCGCCAGAATCCATATCGAACTCCTTCGTAGCAGACGCTGGCTGCTGATTAACATTCGATGAGAACGCTGACTGCTGAAATACTAACAATTAGATATTTTCACACAACAGCAAAAGAAAACTATTCAAGCAGTTTAACAGAAACACAAACAGACCGATTTTTTTCATAACAACATATTATCTAAGTAGTTTAGCAGAAGCAGATGCAGAAACAAAAAAGAGAGGCTGCTTACTCTCGAGGTTAATATTTTGATTAACTTTGAAAAACAGAAAGATTTTTTTATAAACTTATAACTTAAAAGTATAACAAACAAAACTCAGAAATTACCCGAGCGGTCGATTCGCGGTTACTATCATATCCATAATCCACCGGGTAGTAATCCCCATCACCACCACCATCATCCTGTTCGTTTCGCATTTCCTCCTCAACATTCTCCATCATGTCCAAGTCGTCTACAGGAGGAACGTGATTTTGTGCTTTCTTCGAACTGGACGCCCGATTCTGTGGATGCTGCAAACATGTTGTGCTTTCGGCATAAAGAATAATTCACAAAATTCTGACATTGGAAATTACCTGAATAGTCGATTCGCGCTCACTATCATCATATCCATAATCCACCGGGTAATCAACGTCACCATCATTTTCATTCCGCATTTCCTCCTCAACATTTTCCATCATGTCCAAGTCGTCTACAGGGGGAACCTCCTGTGCCTTCGTTGAATTGGACGCCCGATTCAGTGGATGCTGCAAACAGGTTGTGGTTTTAGAACCACCTTCTTTAATCAAGTTTAACACCCACTTAAATAAAAACACTTGCCGACTAATTAAAACAATAAAACCAAACCTTATTCGATGTTTGGGTGTCATCTAACGGGACATGCGGACGTTGATCAACCGATTTTTGTGGTCGTTTCACCTCAAATTACTTGTTCAGTCATCTATGCAAAGCAAATAAAATGTTCAGGTTATGCTACTCAATTTCGATTTCAACGTCATTTTCACACTTTTATTTACACCCTAAGGAGTAAGGTAAAGTAAAACTCTTCAAGCAGAATACAATCTAATAATACATTGAAAGTGGTGTCTGTCTGCCACACATTTTTGGTGTCTGCCACACATTTTTACATTTTTACTTACTGTTCGTACGCCTGAAACATTTTTACATTTTTACTATTCGCACCGCCGTTGAAAAATCGACGTTGAAAAATTGTTCACGTTTCACGCTCACTATTAGTTCAAAAACCGGCAACATTTTATCAGATGGTTTTAACCCATCAAAACTTGAGGATGCCATCCTCGGTTTATTTTTGGACCGTTATAGAATCGCCTCGATTTGTTTTTGAGAACGAACGAATTAGAACGGTTGATTTATGCGAACTCGTCCTGGGGGACATCCCCGTGGAATAACACACTTTTTTCCCAGATGTATGAACTCGCTGCATACATTTAATGTTATGACTTTAATTTTTTATCAAGATTACTATCAAGTTGACCATGATGAACAACATGAGCTTACTATGATCTCCATACTTGTAGTTTATTTCCGCGAACGTCACACACTGCGCGCTGGGTCACAGTTAAACGAACGACAACTAAATCTGTTTGTACGCACCGCCGTTGAAAAACTGTTCATGTTTCACGCTCACTATTACTTCAAAAACCGGCAACATTTTATCAGATGGTTTTAACCCATCGAAACTTGAGGAAACCCATTGTTGTAATATGCCATCCTCGGTTTATTTTTGAACAGTTATATACGCAATCGCCTCGAGTTGTTTTTGAGAACGAACGAATTAGAACGGTTGATTTGTGCGAACTTGTCTTAAGGGACCACCCGTGGAAAAACACATTTTTTTCCCAGATATGAACTCGCTGCATAAATTTAAAATTATGACTTTAATTTTATATCAAGATCTCGATTTATAAAAATTCTGATGTAATTACTATCAAGTCGACCATGATGAACCACATAAGCTTACTATGATCTCCATACTTGAAGTATATTTCCACGAACTGTTGATTTGTGCGAACTCGTCCTGGGGGACCACCCGTGGAACAACACACTTTTTTTCCAGATGTATGAACTCGCTGCATACATTTAATATTATGACTTTGAAGTGAAGTCGAAGATGGGTTCGGATGCTTGTTAAACATTTCCGGACGCCGGTTAAACAGGTTCGGATGCTGGTTTAACGGGTTCGGACGCTGGTTAAACAGGTTCGGACGCTGGTTAATCAGGATCGGACGCTGGTTAAACGGGTTCGGACGCTGGTTAAACAGGTTCGGACGCTGGTTAAACGGGTTCGGACGCTGGTTAAACAGGTTCGGACGCTGGTTAAACGGGTTCGGACGTTGGTTAAACGGCTTCGGACGCTGGTTAAACGGGTTCGGACGCTGGTTAAACAGGTTCGCACACTGGTTAATCAGGTTCGGACGCTGGTTAAACAGGTTCGGACGCTGGTTAAACGGGTTCGAACGCTGGTTAACGGGTTTGGACGCTGGTTAAACGGGTTCGGACGCTGGTTAAACGGGTTCGGACGCTGGTACAACAGGTTCGGACGCTGGTTAAACGGGTTTGGACGCTTGTTAAACAGGTTCGGACGCTGGTTAAACGGGTTCGGAAGCTGGTTAAACAGGTTCGGACGCTGGTTAAACAGGTTCGGACGCTGGTTAAACAGGTTCGGACGCTGGTTAAACGGGTTCGGACGCATATCAATGATTGCTTTTCCGGATGCTTTCCTTCTTTGGGTTCTATCCAAACACATGTTATCATATCACATATTGTACGTGTTTTCTTTTACTCTTCATATTCAAAACACATGTTATCATATCACATATTGTACGTGTTTTCTTTTACTCTTCATGTATGTTCAGATAATAATTACACATTATTATTTTTTATCCTGATATGCTATTAAATATTTTAAAGTTACTTGAAGACACTTCAAAATCTTGCATAATAACGACACTGTTTGAAAATGTTCGGAAAAAAAATATTTCGCTTAATTTCACAGATAATTTCATTTCATTTTCACATAATTGTTTATTATATACTACCATATTGCTTTCATTATTGTGATTATTTATATATATAGAACTATATTTACTTTTATATAGTACATCTTATGAATGTTACAGCTTCTAAAAATATATATACTGTTAGTAACATAAAAAATGGGGATGATTAAAAAAATATAAAAAATAACCTATTAAACAAAAACAGAAATAACAACAACAGCAGCAGCATCACAAATAATAATAATACCAATAGACACTTTTGCAATAAAGCTTAAGAAACAAGAATACCAGAATTGGATAACTTGATGTTGACGTTATATTGTCCCTTTCTTCAAAAAGGGACACCATATCAAAATAACAAAATAATGTCCCTTTTGTCAAAAACGGAAAAAATATAACAAAACAAAATTAATAAAATGTTGTTTATTTTCTTGAGCTCTCACTTGCTTACGGACCCAACTATATACATCCTCTTTCCTGGGTCTTTCAATTGAAATCTTAAACTCCTGCCCTACTGTTGTTCGACTCCGTCTCAACTGTTCCACGGGTGGTCCCCTAGTATCAATTTATTATGATGGAAAAACTACCGCATATAGGCTCATGCATTTTATTACGAAATTAACAAATCAAGGTGCCAGGTGGTGATGTGGATGTACTATTTTAGTCTATTACTCTACAGAAATCCCCCATCCAACCTTCAAGTCATCATAATCATCAAACGGGTACACGTCTTCACCAGTGTTTTCCATTCGCATTTGCTCCTCCACATCTTCCATCATGTCCAAATCATCAGCGGGCATCTTAGCCTGCACTCGATTACCTGAACTCGGCGTTGCCGGCGTTAGCGTGTTGTCGAGCTGCAAACTTGCAGATTTTAACGGAATTTTAAAAAATTTGTATATGCTAAGCATGGGTTGCAGACATTACTATTTTCGGTTCTATTATGCCATCACCCACCATTCACCGAACTATAGTAATAAGAATGGTAATAAAGACAACGAAACGAGGAGAAAAAAATGCGGCCAAATTGAGTCGGGTTCACATCAGAGGTGCCAAATCAAATGATCCTGCAAGCAGTATCAAGAAACACTGAAAGACAACAAGGTAATTTCGGTTATATTACTTACTTTACCCAACTTTCCTTAATAACAAAAAGTATGTAGTAAGAGTGTTGACTGACCGGTATTTCGCGACTGTCATTACCGTAGTTAAACGAGTCTCCGTCGTACCCGGCCACCAGATATTCCTTCATCAATTCAGCATCCACGTTCTCATTCAACAAGTCGGTCGTTTTTGGTTCAGGTTGCGTTTCTGCGTCGGACGAATCCGAGAAAATGAAGGCCTGATCAATTCGTTGCGAAGGCGGAGTGGACGAAACGTTGGATGAAGTCACGAGTGATCGTTGTTGACCAGCTGGTGCCGTCTTCTTGTTCACTCCGATGACGGTGGCCGAGGGCATGCAGGGAGCTGTAGAGTGTAGGTTATAGTATTATTATAAATTTAAGTAGTTATTCAGTTCAGTTATCATGCCCACAATAGCAGATGTGGGATACCATAAGTCAAAATAGTGAAATAACAGCCACAGTTTTGTTAACACGATTAAATAGAAAATGCAGTTCTACAATTCTACAAATAACTATCTAATCTACTGTAAAAATCAACTGATTGCGTAAAGAACAAAGGTTTCAGCAGTTCCAATTCAATTACAATACACAACTTAGTTTGGACTCAAACTTTGAGAACCACTGGCGGACAGGTAAATCTTCCAGAGGAGGATTTCGTCAAAGGGGAAGCTTTTTTGTGGCCCTTTTATCAGCAAATTTTACTTTATGGAACTGCCAGTCTGTCAAAGAGGGGAGAATCTCATTCATTTCTCCCTTCTCGTCCGCTAGTGACTAGACCCCAAGTTGATAGACCGAAACCAAACCAACATTTGGCGGCTGTCGAGCTGTCGCCTGCATCAATCGCCGTGACAGGCAGACTGGCCAGAATTTCATCATCGATGTCATCAAAATCATCGTTGTCATCGGCAGATACAAATCCTGGAAACCATCCTTGACAACGGGGTCCTTGTTATGCTAGTATGCTAACAATGTCTACATAAACCTCGATGTTATTGGACAACAAAACAACTAATGTTGCATCGAGTTTCATTCATCGGATTATTCAACCCAAAGTTTACCCAAGATTAACCTGACGTTGAAGTAGTGGCATGCAAGATTGAGAGAGTTGAACAGGTCGTGGGTGTTATGTTCAATGTCGTGGCACCACTTTTAGTTACTGCTGACGATGGAGTGGTCGGTTGGTGTGCTGAAACAGACAAAATTCTGGACAAAATTCAAGACAGTTTGATCCTACAACTTTCTGGACTAGAGACGAAAAAGAGATATAAGTATGAATGAGATAAAATTCCATTTTTCATCTTCTATTCTAGTCAGCTAGAGCCAGAGAGCCGTTAAACTTCGATCGAATCAGAAGAGGAGTATCCGATGCAACTTACAACCAGAATACAAATACCAATGAAGACTCAAATAAACTTAAGAGGCAAGCCAAGGTATGCAGGTCGATATGTATCCAAATCGACGGAACCTCAATATATTACGGAACTTTACTTGGTACAGTAAAAGATGCCAGATCAGCCACTTTGTACTTAGATTTAGCAAAATATCAGGCTGGATTGCACTTTTGGGATCCGAACCCCTATTTGACCAGACCCCTATTTGACCGACCCCTATTTGACCAGACCCCTATTTGACCAGTCAAATAGGGGTCCGGACCCTTATTTGACCATGGTCAAATAGGGGTCTATTGTCCTCTTGGACCCTTATTTGACTAGTCAAATAGGGGTCTGGTCAAATAGGGGTCGGTCAAATAGGGGTCGGTCAAATAGGGGTTCGGATCCCAAAAATGCAATCCAGCCAAATATCAAGACAGATTGTTCCGTCATACCGCCACTATCTTATTATATACGCTTGTCTAACTTCTAGCTTGAATATAACTTTGAAACCCAACCATAACAAACGGCGGTCACCGTCTTCGCGGTCTTTTCATCGTCCGATTCCGATGGGTCGTTGAGTTGGTTGAGGCTGCCGAACGAACGATCTCGCGAACCCGGTCGAGAAGAACTGGCCACTTTTCGTCCCAAATAATTGGTTTTTGATGTTGACGCTTGTGACAAGAAAAGGAAATCATTCTCATCGTCATCATCGATAAAACGCGAAGAACTGTTTTGGCTTTTTTGGCTGGACCTGCCGGTGGAACGGATTTGCGATCGGGATTTTCCCGACATTTTGTGTTTTTGTTGGCAAATTTGGTGAACAGAATCACGAGGAAACACAACGGCGAAGAAGAGAATCTGAAAAATAAATAATTAAACGACTGTTTTCAATTAGTTTTTATTTATTTTTATTGAGACTGAGTCTGAACTGAACAACAAAATTTCTGCTCATATTTGAATGCGCGCGCATTTTTTTGTCTGAACAACAGTTCTACGCATGGAAACTTGTCTAAAAAAATTTTTATTCTGGAGATTCATTCATGTCCTGAAAAAAATCCTTTCGTGGTGGACTGAATGATTCATTGAGCCTACGAGCCAGTGAAGAAGTGATTGATTGATTGATTGATTGATTGATTGATTGATTGATTGATTGATTGATTGATTGATTGATTGATTGATTGATTGACTGATTGGTTAAATAATTGATTGATTGACTGACTGATTGATTGATTGATTGATTTTTTGATTGATTGATTGCTTGATTTATTGTTTTAATGATTTATCGTTTGATTGATTGGTTGATTACTTGAGTGAGTGAGTGAGTGAGTGAGTGACGGATTGCGTTTTCTGTTCAGAGTAAGGTTAGTATTTTTTTATAATAACTAACGTGTGTTGATTATGCTTATTAGTTAGTTATGCTTATTTTTATAGTTGATTGCAACACTGGATAAACCATATTTTAGCAATTTTCATTTACTCAATATGGAAAAATACAGCCCACCACACCCATCAATGATAATGTGTACACAACCCGGCTTACACATAAAAAGTCGATCAAAAAATATTTGTAAATAAGTCGCCTCTTTAAAAAACAGTATTGTGTTGAGGCATAATATTGTTATTTTTGTAGATGATACACACAATGTCGTCATCAACATGAGATCCGGTAACCCATTCAATAATCTCGTTCCATTAACCATTGACCGCCCAAACCAATAGTCATGCATTCTTGATCATGTAATGGGAGAGACAGCAAAAAATACCATTTATCCGGAAGGTATTGGGCAGCCGAAAAACGTGTGGGCCCTATATATGTACTAGAGCGCATGCATAGTATCTTGCATTTTAAATATAAAGGTTCTCAGACCAGAAAAGTCTCGTAAGTGGAATCTTCTTCAACTCTTTTTTCGATTGGATGACGTCAAACAACAAATAACTTAAGACACCGATTCCTTTTATATATTGTGTAATGCGTCATTAAAATATGACTGATTTTCCTTTTTAAACTTATCAACCGCCAAAAATTCTGTTCGACTATCAAATAACTGAAATATCGGAACACATGCAGGATTACACATAATAAATTTTACACGTTTGCCAGATATGCTGGGCAGATAAGTTGTCAACGATAACGTAGTGAATTTCAATAGTGACCAGTGTTTTTTTTTAACATAATGGTCAACCATTATACCGGTAGAAAAACCAAAAAATCTGTTGTTCTCATTCATATTTGCATTACATTTAATTATTTTATTTTAGTTTACTACTGCCCCATACCCAACCAACACATCGATCATGCACGTCAGTCGTGGTATGGGCCCGGGCTCGAGGCGTATGGCCTACGTGGGTGAGGGTAGTGGACTGCCACCGTTTCCAAGGGAATTTACAGATTTGGAAAAGGCCATCTGCAAGCAAACAGTGCTCGCTCAGGTATTAAGTCAGTCAGTCAGTCAGTCAGTCAGTCAGTCAGTCAGTCGGTCAGACAACCAGTCAGTCAGTTGTCAGTCAGTCAGTCAATCACATAGTCGGTCAGACAACTAGTCAGTCAGTTAGTCAGTCAGTCAGTCAGTCCGTCAGTCAGTCAGTTAGTCAGTCAGTCAGTCAGTCAGTCAGTCAGTCAATAAGTCAGTCAGTCAGTAAGTCAATCAATCATATCATGGTATTGCAGAATGTCCTATTCGAGATCACTGATCGGTTGCTGGCCAAGGAACGGATCGCCGAGAACGCATCGCCTTTACGTTTGAATCTTGGTGGATACTCTTTAGCTATCAGACCGCAGACAATCATAAAGTTGGCTGGACGTACAAAGATGCACAGGTTAAGTGGGTGAGTGAGTGAGTGAGTGAGTGAGTGAGTGAGTGAGTGAGTGAGTGAGTGAGTGAGTGAGTGAGTGAGTGAGTGAGTGAGTGAGTGAGTGAGTGAGTGAGTGAGTGAGTGAGTGAGTGAGTGA
Organism: Daptonema setosum; assembly: GCA_964036265.1. Lineage (NCBI taxonomy): Eukaryota > Metazoa > Nematoda > Chromadorea > Monhysterida > Xyalidae > Daptonema > Daptonema setosum. Next base: position 8,977,650 of record OZ038447.1, read on the forward strand.
GTGAGTGAGTGAGTGAGTGAGTGAGTGAGTGAGTGAGTGAGTGAGTGAATGAGTGATGGTTGCAGGTTTGCACAGGCCAGCCACGAAGTACGCCTACGCATCTGCGATGCCTGGATGGAAGACTCGGGTGAATATTACTTTGAACGATCGGCACTCACGTTCAATCCCATATTCCAGTATTTCATTACCGGAGCGTTGCATCGACCTGTTGGCATCTCATTGTTTCAGAGTCTCATGATTTTATTTTCAAAACAAAATGTTATTACGGTTTTGCGATTAGATAATTGGCATTAGGCTCTGTGAATCGTCTTATGATGAGTTAACTATTTTATGATCTCTCACTTTTCTTCTTTAAACAAAATGGATACAAAATTACGTCAGACAAATGCATAAATTAACATTTTTTCCACCTATTTGAACGAAAATTTTTTTCGCTGTTTTCAGGAACGCGTCTGTCCGTTTGACTTTCTCCACGAACTTCATTATTGGGAGATACCGGTGCAGAAAGTATCGTCATGTTGCAGGCATGAGCTAATGGAGCAAATTAAAATGGCCAGGGTTAATGACAGTGATTCACCCACTCACTTACTCACTCGCTCACTCACTCAATCATTCACTCACGCACTCACTCACTCACTCACTCACTCACTCACTCACTCACTCACTCACTCACTCACTCACTCACTCACTCACTCACTCACTCACTCACTCACTCACTCACTCACTCACTCACTCACTCACTCACTCACTCACTCACTCACTCACTCACTCACTCACTCACTCACTCACTCACTCACTCACTCACTCACTCACTCACTCACTCACTCACTCACTCACTCACTCACTCACTCACTCACTCACTCACTCACTCACTCACTCACTCACTCACTCACTCACTCACTCACTCACTCACTCACTCACTCACTCACTCACTCACTCACTCACTCACTCAATCACTCACTGACACACAAAGGCATTGTTCTTGATCGAAGTTCGGGAGCAGCGGTTGAAAAATCGTCAGAAGAAACTACTGAAGAAAGAGGAGGAACGGAGTCTGAGAAGCAGAAATCAGTGTGGTGCATCGACTGATACTTTGAATTTGTAAGTAGGAATTTCGAGCTAAACTACAGGTTTTTACTAAAAACTCAAGTATACTATTAGACAATTTTCCCAGCGACAGACAACCATGGTTTGAGTTTACTCAGCAACTCAGATAAACTCGACCTCTTCGATCTAATTGGGCGTCGATCAACATAACAAATAACAAACAGTCGTTTTTTTTTAGTTAAAGACGTTAACTTTTTCTAAATTAGAATTCCAACTTCCGATGTAGTCTGTCTAACATTTCGGTACACTACCGTACAATGTAAGTCTTAATGGCAAATCATTCATTTTCAGCTTCGAGTTATATATGTATGTATTTGTGCGATCGGCAACAGCCGAATAACCAGAATAGAAATACACGATATTAAAACGTACAGTAATTTCTGCATTCATGAACAAAAATGAAAATAATATTAATAATACATACATATATGAGGATGATATATGCAAATACATGGACGACATGCACACAAATATCAGTTTTGAAATATTTTTGTGTTCGTTTATGTGGCGAGGGTTGTCCTCAATCACACAAAATAGTCATTTAACATTAGAAGTCAACAATATGTACAGGTATTCAACTGAAAAGATATCAGAAAATATTTTAAAACTACTGATTTACTACGGCTAAGGTTGATTTTACATTATGATAGAAATGCTTAAAAATAAATGTATGGCAAATATACAAAACACATATTGAAGGTAATGTCACGGCACGGGCTGGCGTAATCTGGTTAGGACATTGGCATTATCTGGAGTATATTTTATGAATTTTTTTACCCATTACTTTTCATGTGAAACTTTAAGTTTTAAGGTAAAACGTTTTCGAAAACTTTCAGCTGTTCGCATGGCAATTGGACAACCTTTCAACGCTTTTATGACATGTCTGGTAAAAGATTTACTGAAAAAAGTTTGAGTATAAAAATGGCCCATAATTATTCACTAGATGTAATATAGCACTTGGATATTGCTGTGCGACATTTTGTGCAATGGCAACTTACTAATTGTTAGTAGAATAGTGAACGTGCAATGGAATATAGCAATATCAGATCATCATTGCACACTTACCTTCGTCGAAAGGGAAACTACACGAATACAGCACATACAAACACAAATATCTATCTTATAGCACTGTTCGTACATAAAACGCACGAATCCTACAAAAAGCTGACCAGAACGACAGATTCAACTTCTATTTCGCTCATGAAACATTGCAACTGGCATGCATCACATAGAGGTTCCGAAATGTTTCACGAACGAGTGTATGCTCTAGCTTGAAGAAAGACTTGAATAAGCTCTATTAATACGCTCTGAAATGCACTCAACTCGGTCGTCTTATCATCAATCAGTAGCAAGCCGAAATGACAGTAAAATAAGAAAATATAATAGATATTTATATAAATATTTTAATAAAATAAAATGGAGATGTGACAAGGGTATGATGATGAGCAATGGTGTGGTCGGGGTTACGCAGTCTTCTTTATCTGCGCAGGTCCTGCAACTTTTTGTGAAAAATTCAGGTAAAATTTTTTTTCCTTCAGTCATGTCAAGAAACATGGCTAAAAATATTTATACCTAAAAATAATTCCAACAAATCCAAACTATAACAAAAAGTGTCAGAATAAGCGCAGACGTCTATGAGGGCTCCGCGTTAGCAGCACACGGAACGAAGACTCTACGCCCGTGTTCCCGGACTGCGCAGTATTCTTTATTCAATATAATCTATCGCATTAAATAACAACACGAATTATAAATCAATACAATTTGAATATATTTATAGCAGCACAATTGCGGAACAGGAAAGCAACAGTTTTTGGTAAAGAGTGGCGGCGTGACTGAATGTATGGCGCCATTGTCAGAATACCATGTTACTAAACAAATTCTCTGTGTAAACCAGTTCTCAGTCGGCAAATTTTGGCGCGCATTGAAACATATCCACGTTTCGGTGACCACGAACTCCCGCACCCAATTGCACGAATGAAAAAGGTCTTACGGAATTTTTTTGCAACACGAAAAATTGATATTTCAACGTATTTCAACGATAGTATTCTAGCACGATACACTGAGTCAAGTGGGGTTTCACATAGAGATCCGGGTACCTGTGGACGGCCTTGATCAGGCAACTGGCGAACACCCATCGATCAGCCGTCAGAATGAGAGCGCTGTTTCTTAATATATTGTCAGATGATGTTTCACAAGCTGGAAAAGCTAGATGTTTCACAATTCACTGGAATCTTCAAATGATGACGATACACGGTGTCTAAGTAATCTTCTTTTGTGCCAGTAGCTCAGAGACGACGATTGGTTTGTGAATGAGTTCCACGTAGCGGGCGTCCAGCTGAACGATAATTATTTATTAATTATTATTCACTTTTAATAAATAATTTTTTAAAACGTTTTGTAACAATTGATCAATATCTTCATACGTGATAAACGGTTATCAGGCTTCTATTCAATCACAGTTTCAACTTTACATGTTCACTATAAGTTTTATGCAGCAAGCATTTCGGTGAAAACGACAACGTGTATTGCTGAACATGGTTTTGGTAAGCAAAATTTCTGGAATGGAATCCACTAATTTTTCGGTGAATAACAGTTGGGGACATGATTGAAATTAAATGTTGTTTGATAATCTATTTATGAATTAATTATTTACTTTCAAAACTATAAATTTAAAATAATTTTGTTTAAATTTTTTTTTGTGAAATTAATTTCAATGTATAAAACATTGTGTGCAGAACGTGCTGAGTGCAGCCTAACCAATGTGCAGTAATGGACATCAATGTTCACATCAAACCACACACTTACTAATCATTCAACAACACAAATCTGTTTTTCTAATACATTTCTCACATGCCACCTCAAACAACAAGCAATCTATAATTAATACATGTAAAATAAAAATGTTGTTACTCAACCGTAATATTTTTAAAATTCAGCTACATCTGCCTACACGATTAGGAGCTGTTGGTCGTTTCGGTCAAAGTAACTAGTGTTGGGGTAAAACTAAAACTCACCGAAAAGCTTTTGGGGAGCTTAAAAATTTCGATTGATCATAAGTTCATTTTCGACGAAATAAAATTCGGTGAGTTGATTTTCGGGAAGATATGAAATGGACTCTGGTGCAATGCGCTAGCTCGCGGCGCCACTAACATATGATGGTACAAAGTAGCCGGCAGCATGAGGTGGTACATGGCAGCAACAGCCAAACAAGCATCACTAATAAACAGATGGTAAGGGTACGTCGGATGGTAATGATGGCAGTGTTGACGATGATTCACGGCAGCTGAAATTGACGACCCGAACTTGCTCAGGTTCACCACCTGAATGGTGCATCGTATAGCGTGCAGGGTTTCTTGTTATCAAAAAAATTCGTAAACCCATTACCACTTATACAGAGAAGTAGGCGCACTGATAGTAAGTTGTCCAAACGCCATATGAAAAACGATTGTTTCACCGAAAATTTGAAAGCTCGTTAAATTCAGTTTTGAATTCAAATCAGGCGCCAAAAACTTTCCTGAGTAACAAGAAACCTTGCAGGACATGCTGCAAGTCAATACTGATTCAAACACTGCGCTGGCTCACATGTCTAGTAAATTATAAGCTTATGCTTCATGTCTAATAAATTATAAGCCTATGCTCTTTGATACTTCATTCGGAAACGATGAGTGACTCTTGATAAAAAATAAAAACTTGGATGCCTCAGTCGGTTGCGAATGCAGTAACGGACTGTAATGCGCAACATAGGGGAATGAGCCAATTTATACAGGAATTGTTGCGGCCACTGATTTGTTGCATTATGGGGTATATGTATGTATGTAGCTTGATCCGAGTTTGATGTTACTCATAATTTGTCGTCTGAACCTTCCGCATCGGGTTTGAATGCGAAATCCAATCGTAGTAAATATGTAGTTAGCAGAATTAATTTGGAGTAACAAGAAACGATGACTAAACTATAAAGTTGAAGTGCAGCATGCTCCTGGACCTATGGCTTGAATCAAAACGTTAAAATGTTTTATTGATAAACATACAGAATACATAAACATATAAATGTACATATAACACTTTTTCAGCCAAAGCATGCCACACCGTATGACTACTGAAATATTAATAAAAAATTCTGCAATAAATGATAAATCGGCAACCAAACATGAGGGATAGCAGCAGTAGGGTGCATGAATTGTAGTCGCCTAGATTACGGTTACACGTTAGGAAGCAGCATACTTTGAAAGTTGCACAACAGGTTAGCGCAAATACCATTTTGTTTAGTACATTTTATATGTAAGTAAACGTACATGTATATTACAAGCAGTTACTTGTTATCAGTAATTAAAATACTTGTAAATGAAGGAGACAGAATTTGAATACGCTGAAGTCTCTGGGAAGAAAAGAAGAAGATCGTTAAGATCGCCCAGCAAATTGGTGCTCTCATTCAAATTATATCTCCCTTTTAAATGTTGCGCATTGGCCATAGTTTCTCGTCACTCGAATTTATTCTTGTAAACCATTTACTAAATACTGCGCTATGAATCCTTTCTTTTGGTAACATGTTGTTCACACGACTAGCGAACGAGAAGGGGTGGGAAAAGTGGAGTTCCCCCACTTTGGCGTTTTCATAAAGTAGAGTTTGATACCTAGGTGTAGGTGAAAGTGGTTGTAAACTGCCGATTCCCCCTTCTTTGACGAAATTCCCTTCCATTTGGAGGATTAGCTCGTTTGCCAGTGTTCACACATCACTAGACCTTTTCCGAAAATGTGAACCCTGGTGGTTTATGAAATAATTACGTGAAAAGTTTCGAGTAACAAGATACTCTGGATCAGTTTTACACGTAATAAAGATAATATTTTGTAACTTCACTTTTTCAAATTACTTTACACGTAATAAAGGTAATGTTTCACATGCTCATCACCAACCTCGCCAACGTTGGCGTCCAGATTCTTGAAGAACTCGAGCTGATCCTCGCTGATGTTCTTGGCCCTGAAACATCTGGCCTCTTAAAAACATTTCAAATTTTTTCCATTAACTGCTATCAACATTTTCTCGTTAAGTAAACCACATGTACTGTATATTGTAATTTTCCCCGTTCAAAAGTAACATGAAAATGTATATGACTACAATGAAATGTTTCCTGCTCCAGCACTACAGCTGCGTTCAGATGTGTGATGGTGTTTCACGGCAGTAAATTTTGAGTTGATCACCATTGAAAAAAATTCGTGTGGGTCTTTGTTTTATGAATACTAACGTAATAAACTTGGCGTTGGTAATGCCCGTCGTGAGCAGACGGTCCTGGAAGTTTTTATGGAGTTGTTGAGGGGTGAAGAGTTTTTCGTACACAATTTTAGGCTTTTCCGGCTCCGGCTCTTGTGGGGGAGGAGGTGGAGGTTCAGGCGCTGTGGGCGAGGAAACCTGCAGTGAGTTAGTGAGCGAGTGAGTGTGAGTGAGTGTGAGTGAGTGAGAGAGTGAGTGAGTGAGTGAGTGAGTGGGTGAGTGAGTGAGTGTGAGTGAGTGAGAGAGTGAGTGAGTGAGTGAGTGGGTGAGTGAGTGAGTGAGTGAGTGAGTGAGTGAGTGAGTGAGTGAATGAGTGAGTGAGTGAGTGAGTGAGTGAGTGAGTGAGTGAGTGAGTGAGTGAGTGAGTGAGTGAGTGAGTGAGTGAGTGAGT
>OZ038447.1:8984613-9033854 GCA_964036265.1 Daptonema setosum
AGTGAGTGAGTGAGTGAGTGGGTGAGTGAGTGAGTGAGAGAGTGAGTGAGTGAGTGAGTGAGTGGGTGAGTGAGTGAGTGTGAGTGAGTGAGAGAGTGAGTGAGTGAGTGGGTGAGTGAGTGAGTGAGTGAGTGAGTGAGTGAGTGAGTGAGTGAGTGAGTGACTGAGTGAGTGAGTGAGTGAGTGAGTGAGTGAGTGAGTGAGTGAGTGAGTGAGTGAGTGAGTGAGTGAGTGAGTGAGTGAGTGAGTGAGTGATTGAGTGAGTGAGTGAGTGAGTGAGTGAGTGAGTGATTGAGTGAGTGAGTGAGTGAGTGAGTGAGTGAGTGAGTGAGTGAGTGAGTGAGTGAGTGAGTGAGTGAGTGAGTGAGTGAGTGAGTGAGTGAGTGAGTGAGTGAGTGAGTGAGTGAGTGAGTGAGTGGGTGAGTGAGTGAGTGAGTGAGTGAGTGAGTGAGTGAGTGAGTGAGTGAGTGAGTGAGTGAGTGAGTGAGTGAGTGAGTGAGTGAGTGAGTGAGTGAGTGAGTGAGTGAGTGAGTGAGTGAGTGAGTGAGTGAGTGAGTGAGTGAGTGAGTGAGTGAGTGAGTGAGTGAGTGAGTGAGTGAGTGAGTGAGTGAGTGAGTGAGTGAGTGAGTGAGTGAGTGAGTGAGTGAGTGAGTGAGTGAGTGAGTGAGTGAGTGAGTGAGTGAGTGAGTGAGTGAGTGAGTGAGTGGGATAAGAACCTCAGGAGGTGAAACAGCAGGAGGAGCGGGTCCATTAGCGTGTTTGTCTTTTCGTTTAGAATGTTTGTCTTTTGAATGTTCCTTGCCGTTGGTGTCGTCCGTCGACACCTGCCCGTTTCGTTGCTCTGAAAGGTTTGATAAAGTTTGAAAAAACGTGGACTATATTATCTGACCGACCTCCTCATCATCGTTGTGCTCGTCATCGGGCGTACAAAGAAGTAAAGTTTTTCGTAGAAAACCGCAACAAAAAACCGTAAGATACCGTAACAAGATACCCTAAAAAATACACCGCAACAAGAAACCGTAACAAGATATCGTAACGAAATACCGTAACCAGATACCGTAACAAGATACCGTAACAAAATCCCGTAACAAGAAACCGTAACAAAAGGCTTACCTCCATCATCATCGCTGTGCTCGTCATCGCCACTCTTTCGTGAGCGTCCGCGTCGCGATTTTCGTCTGTCGTCATCGCTCGACTTATCATGTGAATGGGACGACTTTCTGTCCTTATCATCCTTGTCCTTTTCTCTGTCCTTGTCCTTATCCTTGTCCTTGTCTTTGTCCTTCTTTTTGTCCTTACCCGACGAGCGTTCATCGCTGCCGCGGTCTGTCTCGCGAAAATTGTGCGATCGCTCCCTTCTAATGGGCTCCTTGTCCTTATCACCACCTTCCGATCGCTCGTCCTTAAAATAGTTTAATTCCTTCATTAACGTTAGTTTATTCAGGAGTAATGAATTAAATATTGTTTGATATGGATTATCAGCCGATTCAATAAATCGAAATTTTAGCAAATTTCGCACTTACTGGGAGTGGATTTTTCGTCATGGAATATTATCATTAAATTTGTTATGTTATGTTATGTTATATTATGATAATATATTTTTGTTACGCTAGGACATTGACATTTGTTATTTTATGACAAGTTTCATATATTACAAATCTGTGTCAGTGAGATTCCGCTGTAGATGGTTATTAACCTTGTCCTTGCGATGTCGCTTGTCCTTCTTCGAGCTGTCGCCCGACTCTTTGCGACTTGGTTTGCGATTTAATCGTTCCGACGATTCGTCCTCGATCCGCGCGGCGGTCGACTTTTTCGACTTTTTCCGCGACTCCTTCTTATCGGTTTCGGAATGTTCAGAGGCGTCCTCGTCTTTGTTGCTGTCTTAAAATAACTGATCGACTGATCGAGGTGGGATTTCGATGGCTATCTTCATGCTCACTATAAAAAAATTATCTACTGCGCTGAACGCTGACTTCTGTCCATAGCTTCCACATATGAAGGTTGGTTCAAAAATGATTAATGTGTTTAATTGAAAGACTAATGACTGATTCACTTGTTTTGCAACTGTTTGAAACGTTTTCCAATTAAATTATGTTTCCTAGAATTGCTATGAAGTTTCACTTTTTGAGACGTTTTCTAATTAAATCATGTTTCCTAGAATTGCTATGAAGTTTCAGAGAAAGAACTATGAAGTAAAGTATCATAGAAAAACGTTAGAACAGAAATACATAAAATAGAAGGTCTTAGCCCAGGCTCAAGCTCTAGCCGGCTCAAGCTCTAGCTCAAACCTTTGCGTTTCTTGGATCCCTTTTTATGGGAAGGTTGATCGTTGTCTTGGTGATCGTTGCTTTCTTCAGTACCGACGTGATTCTTGTGGTTATCTTGTTTCTGTGAGGCACTCAGTTGTTCTTCGCTGGTTGACCGTGACAGGCGGCAGCCCATTGAGCATTACGAGACCGGTCGTGAGCCAGAGTTGTTGTTGTTGTTGTTGTTGTTGTTGTTGTTGTTGTTATATGTGTAATTGAGGATGATGTTGATGTCTTTGATGAGAACGTTGCCGATGTTGTAGTTGGCACAATTATGTAACGAACGCAACCCGAGCCCGTCAGCAATGTCGCATTTCATTCGAGATACAATTATTTTTGTATGTGATTTATTTGGTGTTGCAGCAGTTGTCAACCGTCGACGGAGAAATCGATGATTCCCGAGGTTAATATAAATATGACGAAATTGTCGAGTTTCAATTCATCGACGTCGAGACGACATTTTCGAGTTGGTTTTGGATTGGACTATGAAATCGGAATGAAATATAATTTGATCTGCAAAACGAATGAGGTTGTTTATTTATGATATGGTATTTATGGTGACGTTTAGGATTACAAGAAAAACTTATGAAACAACTATGAATCAGTTTATTATGAAATTCATCCCTGAATTGTAAACATACAGTACATACTATTGAGGTCCTCTGCAACGATTGAAACCAATGCAACAACGATGTATCAAATCGTTTTTTCGTCTGAGAAGGGATACAAATAGTATCTCACACATACATACAAAAATACATACATACAAAAATACATACATACAAAAATACATACATACAAAAAACATACATACAAAAATAAATACATACAAAAATACATACATACAAAAACACATACATATCCATGTACATAAATACGTACATAAAAGGGCATGGGATCAGATGACATTGGCCTGGCATATGTAGATGAGCCAGGACACCACCAGGATGCTGTTTAGGGCCACGACCGCCAATGTGCCCTTACATAACTGGGGGCACAACATCACATGCATGTACCACTTGTCTGGCACAACACTAGCGGATAACAGGTTAATGAGAATAAGAGCTATCGCAAGAAGTAATGAAGCGACAGTACATGACATGAAGTTAGTGGAACACCATGTACATACCTACATATGTACATACAAAATTGGACCAGGTGAAATGGTATGATTCAAAACGTAGAACAATTTTGCGGGCAGGGAAATACTCCGAATGGATGGCATTTTCACCCTCGAGAGTAAAGAACGATGTTTCGACGTCGTTTTCACCCAAAAACGAGCTTCCCTTTTTAGAACCTTTACTTGGTGATATTGAATAATTGCCAGATCATCTCGTCCGCCAATGAGGTGGTATATTAAGCTATCGGTTGGCTCATGTAATATGCAAGTAAGAATGCCAAGTGATGAGCTGGATCTAGAATTGGGTGTAAACGACTGGAGACCAGGACACTATGCCTTTAATGCATACTAGACCACTAGCGGACGAGAAGGGGAGGGAAAAGTGGAATTCCCCCCTCTTTGTTTATTTCAAAAAGTGAAGTTTGTTCCATAAGGTGTATGTAAAATGACCAAATTTCAACAAATTCCCCCCTCTTTGGCGAAATTCCCCTCCCTTTGAAGGTTTTGCTCGTCCGCCACTGTACTAGACTCTAATGCTACATTACAAATGCATGAAACATTGGTGGTTGATACTGGCGGCGTGTTGAACGCTCAAATAGCCAAGTGGTAAAGGTGACCCGTCAGACAACTCGTGGCACCCGTTTCGATTCCGGTATGGGTGTCCTTGTCGACAATAGCGGGGGCACAAATTAAAATGAAACTAGGTAATGAATGACAACTTATGTAGGATACTAGGGAAATGGAAACACATCTAAACAGAATGGATTGAATGTCGGAAAACTTTTTGTTAAAAAAATAGTGTGAAAGTTTTGGATTACGGACTTATATTAACAACAACAACAACAACAACAACAACAACAACAACAACAACAACAACAACAACAACAACAACAACAACAACAACAACAACAACAACAAAACTATAGACGACTGAAACTGTGACTCGACACATGGTACTCCGCCACATCGGCACAAGATAAATGGCACTGTAAAAATCATTTACGGTTTCCGAGCAGCCATCACTTTCAATTCGAGTGTGCCAGTGTACATGACGTCGTATCGAGGGTATAATTAAGTTTAGTAAAAACAATAGAAGGAACAACAACAACAACAACAACAACAACAACAACAACAACAACAACAACAACAACAACAACAACAACAGCAAACACAACAACAGCAATGGACGCCAGCAACGCGCAACAAGTTCAACATTAAAAAGTCGTCGGCCATTGAATGCCGGGACATTCGAATGTGTTTGTTTCACTAACGGACGAGGATGGAACGGAAAATTGGAAATTCCCCCTCTTTGGCAATTCCAAAACATTGAATTTTTACATTTTTGAATGGATGAAAGGGCCTAAAAACTGCTGATTCTCCTCTCTTTGGAGAAATTCTCTTCTCTTTGGAAGATTGGCTTGTCCGCCAGTGGTTTGGCGGCCAGAAGGCAATGCAGTCCGTTCGTGCTGCAGATGCGCTCAACAACGCTGGTGGTAAAGGGTTCATTCACAGTGAGAAGCTCCCACATTAAATAGATTGCGTGAAACGTGAGTAAATCTAAATCCGTATCACTTTTTTGTGATTGCGGTGAGTAAAGACAATTAAGTGAACTACATGTGGTCGAGGTTTAGGCTTAGGCTATAATGGTTCTACATTATTAGAGCATTTACCTACATACATATATATCTGTACATTCTGTATATAAATGATGAGACCAATAAATGAAAACATGGGTGAACTACCATTGCCAACTAGACTTTCAAAACATTTAATGCAATTTCAAATGGTTAGGGAGACTGTATTCCATGATGTTCTCCCACTCTCTTACTCGCTCATTCCGTCTGTAATTCGCATACCACACTGTTGTATGTTTTTTATGTTTGTCGGCTTAACATTTGCTTGCATAAAGAATGCCTCTGCTGATGGTGGACTACACAAAGCCCGTGGCGACTCAAATGAGTGCACAACTTTTTGTGTTTTACATTGGAATAATTTCTGTGATTCATCGCCAAGATATTCGATTCTAAGCATAAAGCTGATGAACTCATAAGAAGAAGTTTGTCTAAGCATAAGAGTTCTCCAATAATAAGGTTGCGGCCAAGAAAAAACTCGGGTGTGGTGAAAAAGGAAAAAAAATTATTCCACATTCTGACTACAGGAATGAATATTTTTTACATGACGTCCAAATGTATTATAAGAGTAAAGGTTCATGAAAAAAAAGTCAGTGAATTAAAATTCGGATGACCATGAACGTGAGTACATACATACGTAAGTTATACCATTTGAAAAAGTCTTGAAAGACACCCAACCAGTCAGTTGACAAATAGTCACCGTTCTGAGACAACCAACCCAGAGCCAAGTTCTCCTCGTTAATATGGAAGTGAACAGCAACAATGATTGATGGTTTAAAGACATTTTCGATAGGCCTCAGTGAAGAATTAAATTTGATTATTTTTTCAATGTATCACTTTATACCAAATGGTTATAAAATTGACCAAAAATGAAGGTAATAAAACTTCAGTTGAAGAACTTCATGAGATTCTGACCTAAACTCAGATTGTGTAGTGTTTCAATAAAGTGGATTTTGGGGGCGATTGTAAAAGTGGAATTTACATTAAATTTATCTATGTTCCAGCGGCGGTAAATTTACCTTCTTGTGGAACTTTTCCACATACCATACCCAATATGAGCTTGAGCAGTAGAATTGACCATGTCCAATGTTATCCTATGTAAGTATAACAAGTGGAAAAAGTCAATATAAAAACATCTGAAATGTGTACATACTTAACCGTGCGAAAAAGCTCATTTAACCTTCACCCAAAGACAAAAATCTGGTCGGAAATATGGATACAATCATCACATAAAATTTGGAATCCAATTGAACCAGACCTTGTAAGACCACCCTGAATATCTTAGGTGACACACGGATCACCGTTGTTCGAATCATACAAATATTTCACGTTTGATGAGGAATACAGAAGTTCATGTTCGATAATTCGATGATCTTTTTATCAATATAAGGAAAGATAACAGGACTAAAATCTAAGTCATATTCAACTTATAGGATATGATTGAGTCTTATTATGTAGTGTTTCTAGCATGAATGTGCATCCAAGCAAACTGCCACAAGGTTTGACCCTCAAGTGTGTTCGCGGTCTGATAGGCTTCATGGAGTACAGTTTGTATGATATCAATTAATCTAGAAGATATGTCTTAGCGTGAAACATTTGAGTAACACAAACACACACCGTTGATTATTTCATCCAGTTTTCATGCATTTACAGGACAGCAAACAAACAGATGATACACGTACTCCTATACAAACAAATATTGTCTGCCAAACCATGGATCAAACGTACTTTTTACGGCCATGGATCAAACGTACTTTTTACGGCCATGTATCAAACGTACTTTTTTTAACGTACATTAATTATAGGATTAAACGGCCCGTTTTTCCAGTAAAATAGTAGCAGTGCACCATGTGTCAACAACCGTATGTATATATTTCATTTTGAGACCGGTCATGTGAAACATAAATGTGCCCAACATATGGTCTTTCCGTTTGCACCCGTAATGCCTGAGACAAGCCAAGACCAGACATATAAAACACATCAGGGAATAACTACAGTACTTAGTTACCAGAGAATGTTTATCAGGCTTTCCTTTCTACTTTCCAACGTGCCAATTAGTCATGAACATAAAAAATACAAATCGTGAAGTACAGTCTTTCACTTTTTATTTTGACCATGTACAGTATGTACAGTATGTACAATGCCAAAACTGTGATCAGACCAGGAAATCAACGGATGCTTGTGACATGTACCGTAATTAGTCAAAGCCGCACGTATGTATGTACATGAACCGATGTATGGAAATACTACATATATAGTACATGAGTTGGCAATCACATATAAAGAAATCATACAAAGTGGGCATTCAAACCGCAGGATATGTATGGATGGGTAAAAGTGTAACTTTTCCTTTCGACTTCAAAAAAATTTCCTGATATTGTTCGGTGGCTTCACAATTACTAGAATCGGCATGCCTCTGACCGATCCGCTCATCCGCTGATGTAACGAATGTAATCCAGAATATGTGTACAATTTAAGCCCGATGTTAAGCTGGCTTGGTTCCATGGTGCATTGGCCACATGTCAAACAGGAACCACAGTTTGGATTAAAACAGATTTCGGTAATTTTAGGTGGAAGATAAGGGTAACATGGTATGTAGTAAGCGTACTCTCATGCCTTAAACAATACTACATTCAATTCAAATTCATTCAAATATCCGGTTATAAAAAAGTCAATGCACTGTAAACGTGTGGAAAAAAGGACTTAATTTAAAATGCACTGTGGATCGACATACTGTAAGCTGAGATAACCATTGTGATTCATTGGATGAAAAACGGTTAAGTAGACCACGCCTGTTTGTTGATATGAACACTAGCGGACGAGAAAGGGTAGCAAAAGTGGAATTCCCCTTCTTTGGTTTCAGAAAGTGGAATTTGTTCCCCAAGGTGTAAGGAAAATGGCCATTCCCCCTCTTTGATCAAAAATTCCCCACCCTTTGGAAGACTGGCTCGTCTGCCAGTGGATATGAACTGCATGTTGGTAAATTTTCGTGATGGTTATTTATTAGAAGTAGAAAATAATCATTAGACACGTTTGTATCATGAATGTGAAAAACTATTTAACCAACATGTCGTCATGCAACATGAAGGCTATACCGTACAATAAAAGCCGGTAAATTGGTGATCGGAACCGTGTATGCCCAATACAAATGTGCCTGTGGACGGGTGTCTTTATTGGCGCCAAACATGCCATATTTCCATTAAAACGCCACTGTTTATTTTCTATGGCAAATTGGGTATTGCGTGCAAGAGCGAGCGACAACGCGTAAAGAAACAGAACCACACGGTCGCTGTAAAAGTAACCGAACATTGATGCCACACACAACGTCTTACAGTATCTTACAATATCTTACAATATCTTACAATATCTTACAATATCTTACAATATCTTACAATATCCTACAATATCTTACTATAAAATTACAATTCAGTTCTAGGAAACTTGAAAACCATCGTATTGAAACTCGCTTCTAAAAACCCCAATTTAAACCAAGTAAAACCAAGTAAAATTTTTTCGAGAATCAACCGGAACTGTGAATAATGAGCAAACATTAAATTATTTTCGATTCAATGATCAACGCGTTTGTTATGTCGTCGTTGTACCAATACTATGTGGTCATAAAGTGCATAACAACGTAATACATTCCATTGTTATATAAGAAATGAACTTTTGCTGATTACGCGCCAAAGTCCGAACCCGGCCGAAGTATTCCAGAAAATTATTTATTTATTGACCAAAACCCGATAGTAGCCGCCCCAGAAGGGCAGAACACGCCCCCCCCACTCCGCCCCTCCTGTTTCTTCCTTTGTAGGGCGGTCGATGACATATTGAACATCGTTTCTGCGTTCAAGAATGATATCACTTTCCGTCAGACATAAACAACAACAACAACAACAACAACAACAACAACAACATTAACCAATCATGGCGGAAGTAAAAAACTTTTGTTACTTGGACGCTCCACTGCAAATTTTTTTATATAAATTGCGAATGATCAACGAACCTGATTTTATTTTATGCATTTTTATGTAATTCAAAAGCTGTATTTATAGTTGCATGGTAGAGAAATTCATGTTTAGTTATAGTTCATAGTTAGTGGTTACCGGAACTACATATTGAGAAGAAAAGCCTTTTGGAACTAGCAGACTTTTCCAAACCACTTGTTTTCAAATACAGACTTTTTAGATGGTTTTCATACACCAACCGCAACATCTTTGCACTTTTTTCTCAACTAGAACAGCTCAATTATATTCATTTAAAAACTGTTTCTGGTTTGCGCTGAAAAACAATCTTCGAAACAAACAAACAAAGTAATTGTATGCTTTCTGCAAAAAACTGATCCTAATTAAATGAGGTATAGTCTGTTCAGAGTATCATGTTGCTCAAATTTGTTTCTGCCACGCCGTTACCACCGGATGCAACGAGTTGGGCGCGCAGTTCGAATAGTTCACACATTCAATAAAAACCACTAAAAATTTTCCGAAAAAACTGCAAAAAGACTTGCAAATCTTTATGAAGGCTGTTGAAGGCTTTATAAAGTGAATGCTGTTGCAGGGTGTTGCAGCGTTGCCTGATTACCAACCAGTCTGCGTCATTGGGTGAAGTGCAATATTAAATGATAATAATGATTAATAAGAAAAATAATAAATAATCAAAATCAATGAAAAAAATCATAATGAAACAGTGAATCAGTTATGAATGGTGATAATTAACTGTGAATGGTATATAACGAATGCCGTTGCGGGCTGCTGCATTGTTGCCTGAATACCAGTGTCTGCGTCATTGAGCGAAGCGCAACGCAACTTCAGGGGGTTGGGGGCACATTTCAAACGATACACAAGTTTGTTACACCCGCTTACAACAACCAGAAACGCTCGCTCACGTAACACGCTGTTGCAGAAACAACAAATAAACATAACTACCACGCAGTGGGTGATGCTGCTCTGTAACGTGACGGGAAATGTTGGCAGTGATGTGTTATATGAAAATGCAAGCGAACCTATAAAAAACTATTATACCACGAGAAAAATTGCGTGTACTGTTTATGTTCGTGTATCTGTATTTACTCAAATCTGGTGGCTTTTTAGTATCTAATGGGGTTACAGGTTGTTGCGCGCTTTTGTTTTCTAGATTTCTAGATTTATATAAATTTATCAAGGTATAAATTTGATATTTTTACGTTAAACAATTCAACGTTCACCTAAAATAGAACAACACGAATCACGGTCAGGGACGGGCTAGAACAAAACAAACGGAAGTCAGCAACAGTGCCCTGAAACCAAGTGCGGCAGGAAACCAGCAATTTAGGGACGGCGTATGTATGTAATATAGGCACGATTGGGTACAGGCACATACATACTTTACATAAATGACATACATAATCTACATATGTACATGTACATATAATACATGTTCTTCATGGCATCTGTACTTACATTCAGTCTATAGATATAGATTTTTTTTTTCGATAATGAACGGACACTGTTATCATGAACGACAATAAGCACATAAAATTAACCTATATTATCTGAAACCGATTCTTAAGTTAACTTTGCAAATTCAGGGTGTTTACTATTATATACAATATATATGCACCGATTTTACGTCAGTTTATGAGAAAAATGGGACAACGAGTTTCTGATGTGTTTTTCAGACAGATGAATAGGACTTCAAAACAATGTAGTAAGAGTAAGCCCGTAGAAAAAATACTGCCGACATTTAACTAGATATATACTTACACTGTTTCACAGGATTGTTTACATGTACAAACAAGCTAATTCCAAGGTGAAATCCAGTAAAAGTAAAAAAACACATGGAAAATATACTGCTGATATGTATCAAACACGATCAGATAAACCACGGAAACGTACAAGAGTTGTGTAAACTTTTATTTTCAACAGTGGGTTACGGAACACGGGAAAAAAGCCGGTAGAACATGACGGAATTCCGGTTTGAACCGGTTTTGTTGGTGAAAAAAACAGTCGACGACCAGTTTCACACATGAACAGTCTACCATTAATAAATGTTGTTATTTTAAGCATCTACAGAGTGTCTTTTTACTGTGGTTTTTTCTACCTGGAAGATTTCACGAGCGCGTTCAGCTCAGACTATCAAAGTAAATCCATTTTTTCAGATCATGTATAACTTATTTGATAAGAGGTTCCCAGGGGAAACAAGGTACTGCTAAGGTTTAGCAGAAAAATGTATGCAACATCTTTTTCTTAGAGAAGTTTGTGTTCAGACAATATTGTATTATTAACCCGACGTAATCAGCTTTTATGCTTTTCAGCTGATTTGCAGGAAGCAAAGTTGTAAAACTTATTACTTATCATTAATCTGGTGATAACTCGAGACAACCTATCTTTTGTAAACGATACTTTCGTTTGATAAGAACGACGCGAATAAAATACATAGGCATTAAGATATAGCTTGTTAAACAGCTCATATTTGATGGTGGGTGAGATGATAAGAAACAACAGTAATCAACGCAGATGATAAGCGGTGATTTTTATTAGTATAAAAAGTATTATTATTGAACAACAAAATTCACATTCACAATATAATAATTTATAATGATGAGTGCTTTCCGCTGATAAAATTCTCTTCACTTTGTTAAAATTCTCAAGGATAGAAATCGCTATAAAACGCATCCAAATTCGAATCCCGCTGTTACAGCATCAATATTCTCAATCCAAGTGCCTAGAAAATTTACCTAAAACGGTCAAAGGTTAATCAAATTGAGTTTACTGATCATACAAAGGATCCGTGTGGGGCTGATTGGAACGGAACGCCCAAAAGTGTATCTGACTGGAATAACCAATGAACTTTTTTTGCATATTTTTGCTCATTTCAATGGATAAAAGTAAGTCATGTAGAAATCATGTAACGACTATAACATTAAGTTGAAATTTTTTATCTTCTCTTATTCTCTCAGTCTACCATCACGAAGAAACACTAAAAAAACGAACGTCTCTGGACGAAAAACTTTGACGAAGCCCGTTCATCATCGGTTATCTGGCTTTGGCATCTGCTGATTGACCGAGTTCGTTGTACTTGAATGTAGTTTGGTAGAGAGGAACGTGTTCGTGTTTAGACTACTAAATACAACTGGCCGACTGACTGACTGACTGACTGACTGACTGACTGACTGACTGACTGACTGACTGACTGACTAACTACTGGCTGACTGACTGCCTGACTGACTGACTGACTGACTGACTGACTGACTGACTGACTGACTGACTGACTGGCTGACTGACTGATTGACTGACTGACTGACTGACTGACTGACTGACTGACTGACTGACTGACTGACTGACTGACTGACTGACTGACTGACTGACTGACTGACTGACTGACTGACTGACTGACTGACTGACTGACTGACTGACTGACTGACTGACTGACTGACTGACTGACTGACTGACTGACTGACTGACTGACTGACAGGCACGTGGAATAGAGCAATACTGAAGTTAAAAAAAACAGATTTGATATGACGTCAAACGGTGTTGAATCCACCGCGCTGAATGGTAATTCATACTGAACGAATGTTTGAACAGTAGGCAATCTGGATCAGTCAAAGATGGAATACATACAATGGCATAAATTGCATTTGAATTGATAAACATAATGAATTTTAAGGAGTAAATGCAGTTATATACGTGATAACATTGAGTTCCGACCTTTATAAAGAAATACATACTACATATCTTATTTACGGAACTACATATATACGGAACTAAATAAAACATGTACAAGTGCGCATGGACGGATTATACAGCTTTGGTATATGTAAATAAATAAACAAACGCAACGGGATAGTAGGGTGTGCAGGCAATACACCGAAAGTGGGTGTACTACATACACAGGCCAATGCAAATACGGAATGATGATGCGTTTGTATGTCTGTTTCACCCATATCATGGCCAAACAACGTCTGCATATCAGTTTATAAATCACATGAAAAACTACAAACTACAAAAAAGACTTTTAGAGCGACCGTATCAAAATGGATTTCAAACGGTTCCAATCATACACTATCCATAAAATACAGAATGATGATGCGTTTGAATGTATGTTTGACCCATACCATGGCCAAACAGCGTCTGTATCGTCAATTACTCGATATCACTACTAATATTACTCTCTCAACATACAAATCAAAACTATTTAGAAAAAGTATGAATACTGAATGATGATGCGTTTGTATCTCTGACCTAATTGTCACGTTTCAGAACGGATACGTAGATCACGTATGTTCTCATTGCCGAGAAATCTTGAACGTAGAAAAATGGATTATTAGAGCGGCTGGAGCTTTAAATGTCACAAAACGTGACACAATAGATAGTAAAATAAAATTTATTCAGTTGTTATGCCATAATAGCAAAGTTGGATACCAAGTCACAAATAAAGTGAAATAACGGCCACCCAGTAAAACGTAGATATTCGATATATGTACGTTTAAAAAAAATCGGATAAACCAAGGAATACAATAAAAAATTAAGCTCAATCAAGCATGATACAGTCGATGAAAAAGGAGAGGTCAGAAAATTTGCTTACGATTTTTCCTAACACGCGTGTTCCCTGAAATCTGATTATATTCAGCTGGCGATGTTGTGATCATGTGTAATGTAGAGGCATCTATCTATTCAGAGCTTCAACATGCATCATGATATCCGTTACGGTAAAACAAATAATAGCAGAAAGACATTACATGTTGGAAACTCCGGCGATTTAAGCACGTTTTATTAGAAATGCTCATTTATAAGTGTATTTGTTTAATAGTGAATAAAGTTTCGAGAAAAGCTGCTAACCTACATATGTAGGTCAAGTCAACAAAGACAAAAATGCAAAAATGGATGGATGAGACATGAACACACAAGAGACAAGGCCGCATCCAAAGTATATGTTTCGCGAGAGAAGGAACTGTTTTTTTAGTTTGCCGAACACTTGTTGTTGTGCCGTATACATACACCTACATATACTGACTGACTGACTGACTGACTGACTGACTGACTGACTGACTGAATGACTGACTGACTGATTGACTGACTGACTGATTGACTGACTGATTAACTGACTGACTGACTGACTGACTGACTGACTGTCTGACTGACTGACTGACTGACTGACTGACTGACTGACTGACTGACTGACTGACTGACTGACTGACTGACTGACTGACTGACTGACTGACTGACTGACTGACTGACTGACTGACTGACTGACTGACTGACTGACTGACTGACTGACTGACTGACTGACTGACTGACTGACTGACTGACTGACTGACTGACTGACTGACTGACTGACTGACTGACTGACTGACTGACTGACTGACTGACTGACTGATTGACTGACTGACGGACTGACTGACTAACGGACGGACTGACTGACTGTTTTTTAGTGCGCCGCACACTTGTTGTTGTGCCATACATACATGTAATGGCTGGATGCTGTTGGGACTTGTCGTCAGGCGATATGGCATGTTCTGCATGCTCGAACCGTGACACTTCAGACAGACTGACTACTGACTGACTGACGTTAATTTTAAAGATAAGACTTGTGATTTATTTCTCATCCTTTACCTCTGGATAATAAGTGCTAGAAACGAGATCTTCCAAATCTAGCCTTAAAATTAATTACCACTGTTTGAAACAAATAATCTTATTCTGGATTTCTTAATAAAAAAATTTCTGAAAACGTGTGGTTTTTATAATTTCTGTTTTTGAGGAAATAAAAGCAGTATTTCAAGTGTGGCATGGTGGTACCTGTACCCAACAACATTTGAATACCATAAGCACATGTACAAAGTCATTAATCCAGGCGAGGTGCTTTTGGTGTCCGGAATGACACGCATTCACATCATTTATCTTTTTGCGAAACTCGTAATTCCGAATTTAACAAAAAGTCGAGTGAATCACGTAAAAAATTTATTTTGGGTCTTATAAAGCAAAGAACAAACCTCTCAACCAAATTTCATAGTTTGTTTTTACAGCTCCAAATGTTGGCTTTTTTAGGCAATTTCTTTTTCGTCAATAACACCCGAAAATAAAATAAAAATATATTGTTAAAAAGCAAAAACTGTTGGAAGTAAAATCTTTAAAAGGGACGTTATGAACAGACACCGGGTGGTTTCCTCGAGCCTACCCCCTCCCTTTGACGTCGGATTTGGTCGTTGAATCGCGTGCCGCTGGTCGTTTTTCATGGTCTAGCGGACGAGAAAGGGTAGGGAAAGTGGATTTCCCCTTTATTTGACGTTTTCTAGAAGTACTAGGGTAAACCCGTTGCTACGCAACTGTTTCTTATGTTAACAAAAATCAACTATCGTAGAAAAAAATTGTGTAAACCCGTCGGTTGATTAAATAACTGTAAGACAAACATAATGGGAGTAACCTATTTACAATCAAAGACATGAAATTTAACCCCTTTATAAAGTTTCTAAAGTTCAAATAAAGTTAGTAGAATCAAAACATTCATACGATTAGGTTATTGTAACCCGTTGAAATCAAACGGTTTGATGAAAATTTCAGTTTGATTCACCGGTTGAGGTTAGTGTATGTTAGGTTGAAGGGTATGTGATGATTTGTGTTCTTCTTGCCATCAAGAGGCTGACGATGATGTTTCAAAGTTTATCATCAAATGAAGAAAGTTTTTGAGAGAGTTATTTTTGAACTTTAAGTGATTCAATAAAGTTTTAATGAACTTCAATTATCATGATCTAACCACCGGTTGAGGTTAGTGTATGTTAGGTTGAATGGTATGTGATGATTTGTGTTCTTCTTGCTATCAAGAGGGTGACGATGATTTTTCCAAGTTTCCCATCAAATGAAGAAAGGATTTGAGAGAGTTATTTTGTTACTTTTATACTAAAAAAGCGTGACATACACACATCGTCTAATTTATATATAGATAATTTGTTCCCCTATGTGTAGATAAAATGGCCTGATTTCTGAAATTCGTCCCCTTTTTGGGAAGATTCCCCTCCCTTTGGAAGTTTGACTCGTCCGCCAGAGCGTCAATGTAACAGATTAACCAATGAAAAGGCAACACAACGTGAAATGTTTCTTTTTACAATGTGAAATGATGAGATTCTGTTTTATGTATCGTGTGGAAACACCGAATTTACGACTGAACATTTATCTTTCAACAATTGACTCTTACGCAGCGACTTGTAAAGCCTGCTCATGGTTTCTTATTATGAAATTGTCTTTTTTTAAATCCGTTGCCACAAGTATAATGGATACTGTGTAGTTTTGTTCGAAAATTCTAATTGGCGCGTGGAAATTGTTTACAAAAAATACAGCTTTGAGTAACAAGAAATGCTGGATAGACTATAACTGATGCATGTCAGTTACAGACGTTGGCTTGGCTGTCTGCCACTCAGATGGAAGTGGCTTTATTACATATACCAGATACATGCAATTATAGTTCATTCAAAGTTTCTGGTTACTCACTTTGTAAAACTCGCAATTTTTATGAAATTACAGTATTTTTTACCCCTGTCGATCGTTTGTTAATATGATAAGAGTTTTTGTGAACCTTTTCCCACATAAGGAACAAACATTACACGTAGTTAGTATGTGAACCGCTTAATCTTCAAACGCGCACTAAAACTTGCCGGCTGTGGAAAAAGTTAGTAATATGAAAAGAATCTGTGAATAAACTATAGTTATGAACACGCAATGGATGAGCCATCTGACCATATCCTTACTTATCTTATGAATATGAATAAAACATGATATCCTATTTGGCATGAAACACATCTCTGATGAATCATATCCGTCGATACTTCTTTGCTCTATGAAAACGGACGGATTTAGTTAAGATGAAAATCAAACCCGCACAAGCTTGCAGAAAGTAGCACTTATGTTTCTAGGTTAACCATTACATAACACACATAATATTTATACATCAAACAAGATACGTTAAATGTCAACTAAGAAACATGAAATCTGTCATGATTCATCATTTTCATTATGAAATTGTGTAAAATAGAGTGAATGGCAACTATCTAGTTAATTAACAACGTGAAACGTGAACAGTGAGTGAGCATGGACGCGTATAACGGTCATCTAATTAATGAACATCCGTCATTTATAATACCTGATAGAGCCAAGATTATTCATTCACAACATGACCAATTACCTAGCAAGCTAACCTTATAAATGATATCACTTTCCGTCAGACAACAACAACAACAACAACAACAACAACAACAACAACAACAACAACAACAACAACAACAACAACAACAACAACAACAACAACAACAACAACAACAACAACAACAACAACAACAACAACAACAACAACAACAACAACAACAACAACAACAACAACAACAACAACAACAACAACAACAACAACAACAACAACAACAACAATAACAACAACAACAACAACAGCAACAACAACAACAACAACAACAACAACAACAACAACAACAACAACAACAACAACAACAACAGGAAGCTGAGCGCAACGGCAGCATGAGCGAGTGCAGCACGCCTGCAACACATGTGAGCGTAATTAGCTGGCACACACCGTACATACAGACATGCATGCACTAGCGGACCAGGCCAGAACGAAAAAGTGGAATTCCCCCCTCTCTGGCAGTTCCAAGAAGTGAAAATCATTCCTTACGGTGTAGGAAAATTACCTCAAACTGCTAGTTTCCCACTCTTCCAAGAACATCCCTTCGCTTTGGGCGATCGGCTCATCCGCCAATGCGATGCATATACGTGCAGTAGCACATCTGTAGGCACCTTACATTTATATGTGCCCGTAGCGGATGAGATTGTTCCGGTTATTATCTAGTCCAACATCACAATATTATCCAGGTTGCACACTGGAGAATAGTTTAAACTGATACCTGATAGAGAACTAGATTTCAATCCAAACTGAAGAATTAGGTCAAAGGGGTAAATCCCCACCCGTCACTTTGCCGGTGCCCCGACGCCCGCAATGAAAGTGTGCCCGAGTGTCTCAGTAGTATACGTGCCTTCGTTCAGGCGGGTGGCGGATGGGAAACGCAACCAATAGGCAACAGCCGAATGCAGCAAGAAAGAACATTCTCAAACGGTTTAGCTCGACATTACTCTAATGTTGTGTGATTCAACTTCATCAGAAAACCGAAAACTGTCTCATTTATTTGAAGTGAAATTCTCCTAATGAAGAAGTAATTTAGTGTTCGTGGCATGAGCCTTCGTTGGACCGTCCCCCCTTTCCCCCTTGCCCCTGGTCCGGTGGCTTCGGTGCACTGTCGGGGGGAGGGGAGGGGGTTGAATAATCCCCCTTTTAGTTGAAATCATGAGTTAACGTTTGACATGCAGATGAAATACTTTTAATAACTGTCATTTCACCGTCTTTAAGGAAAATTGTTTTCCCGACAGAAGACTCGCTCATCCGCCACATGGTTTGGCGGGAAACGACGGTAAGGCATCAGAGCGGTACAGTGCTGCGCTGAGTGGCATATTTATGGGGTGGTAGGGTTGTGTGATCAATAACTGCAACCACTGTACATGTATAAACTAAGCACAAAAGTGGCATCGAGAGAGAAGTATAAAAAACGGGGAATTAACTCCTTATTTATAAAGAGTTTCATCTTTAAGGAGGGGAACTTCGAAGATATCTCCCCTTTTACTTCCGCTAGTGCACATGTGTTGGGGAAAGACGGTAATGGATGTAGGAAGTCGGCGGTGCGGTACTCTATGGCACAACATCATTAGTGCACGTGTTGCATGAAACATTAGGTAAACCCTTACTTGTATTAGTATACTCATCCCAAATGTTCAATAGCTCATAATATTCTATCCTATAATGTTTTTTTAATCATTGGATGTCGCATAAATGAGTTCCAAGCTCATAAAGCCAATAATTGAAGGTATCCAGTAGCCAGTGAGTAGCCAATAAAAAACTATTCCAGGTAAAGAAAATTGAGTGTTCGGAAGTTATCATAAATATTAATCATGTAAAAAGACTATTATGAGATTCCTTTAACTAATGTGTTTATCAGCTTTAGGAGCTTATCAGTTTTTCAAACTACCGCATGTAAGGCCTGGATAATCGAGATTAGACGAAATCAAGATAATCTCGAGAAAAATTTCATTCATGTTCTAATCCATTTAGATTTATCTATACTAGCAGTCGTTAAATCGTAATTCTCAAGATTATTCAGTTGTCACGGTTGGGTTTTTTTATTCTAGAATGAGTAAGTAGTTAATTATGTATTCTATTTATACACAGCTTCGACGGATTCTAAATTATTTAAATACGAAAATTATAAACACTCTTCAACCTTCCTGATGCAATAACTTGGACATCAATTGAATGCTGATTTGATCTGGAGTACAAGTCCTCTTACAATGAATATCCGATGAGCCTGTCCGGCAATTTTCGGTGATGAAGTACACAACAATCCAATATAAAACAAACATTATATAAATATAGTCGAATTTTTTGGTTACGCCTTTTTCGGGATTTTTTTTGTGTGTAAAACCTTTCCCTCACCCAGAAATTGGCGGTCGGAAGCAGCAATTTGAGGTTGATAAAAAGGTTTCACACACAAAAAGTTCCTAAAAAGAGTCGTAATCAACCTTTTTTGTGTAAAACCTTTTTATCAACCCCAAATTGCTGCTTCCGACCGCCAATTTCTGGGTGAGGGAAAGGTTTTACACACAAAAAAATTCCCGAAAAAAGGCGTAACCAAAAAATTCGACTGTATATAACCATCAGTTCTCGGCATTCGCACGCAGTTTGCTTGCGCATTTCTTCCAGCTGAAACATACATCACTCAATCACTCACTCACTCACTCACTCACTCACTCACTCACTCACTCACTCACTCACTCACTCACTCACTCACTCACTCACTCCCTCACTCACTCACTCACTCACTCACTCACTCACTCACTCACTCACTCACTCACTCACTCACTCACTCACTCACTCACTCACTCACTCACTCACTCACTCACTCACTCACTCACTCACTCACTCACTCACTCACTCTCTCACTCACTCACTCACTCACTCACTCACTCACTCACTCACTCACTCTCTCACTCACTCACTCACTCACTCACTCACTCACTCACTCACTCACTCACTCACTCACTCACTCACTCACTCACTCACTTACTCACTCACTCACTCACTCACTCACTCACTCACTCACTCACTCACTCACTCACTCTCACTCACTCACTCACTCACTCACTCACTCACTCACTCACTCACTCACTCACTCACTCACTCACTCACTCACTCACTCACTCACTCACTCACTCACTCACTCACTCACTCACTCACTCACTCACTCACTCACTCACTCACTCACTCACTCACTCACTCACTCACTCACTCACTCACTCACTCACTCACTCACTCACTCACTCACTCACTCACTCACTCACTCACTCACTCACTCACTCACTCACTCACTCACTCACTCACTCACTCACTCACTCACTCACTCACTCACTCACTCACTCACTCACTCACTCACTCACTCACTCACTCACTCACTAACTCACTCACTCACTCACTCACTCACTCACTCACTCACTCACTCACTCACTCACTCACTCACTCACTCACTCACTCGCTCACTCACTCACTCACTCACTCACTCACTCACTCACTCTCTCACTAACTCACTCCCTCACTCACTCATAGACTCACTGTTTTACAGTTCCCTCCATCCCTCCCTTTCAAGAGACATGAACAGTAGGCAAATGAATGTCCACATACATATGGCAATACATGTACCATGTACATGTGCCACTAAACTGTACAAAAGCCCGTCGTGCCTCATTGGCTGTTTAGCAGTCAAGTAGTAAGTCAGTCAACCCATTTATATACCTAGTTTTTCATGAGAATAACTTTACATAAACTACAACGAAATATTTATTGATAAAACAAAATGTTTCATGATTCCGCAATTCCTTAATTTATAATCCATTCATAGTACCGCCGGTTAATTTTGGCATTCAGAACATTTTCTTCTGGGTTCCATGCTAAGTTTCTTGCAAAGGTAACTTGCGTGACCATTCATGTCAGCTGGGTTGATTATCGTGTTGTTGTCTGTCCGTACTGTTATGTGCATGTCAGGCAGTCATACATCGGACGGTTGGTTTGGTTTAAGTATTCGAAGAAAACCCCCAAATTATGTATGACGCTCTATAAGTTCAGAAAACGTAGACTACTTTGGTTTCGTTTACATCTTTCAACAAATTAGATTCCTGAATCAAAACTTGGTCAAATGTGCGGTATGTGTATGTATTCCTCATTCAACATGTCTTTTTTATATTACCCACATACGGTATGGTATGGTACGAATGTCTTCATATTACTCGCCTTACGGTAATAATAAATCGAGGTATGTATGTATGGTTGACTGGCACGACTGTCTGGCTGACAGTGAAGGGCTTTCAGCATTAGAGGCGCCACCTCATTCTACTGAATGTGCTTGAACTACGATGCAATGACGTACATTCTTCATTACTGAACCTATCAAATTTTTTTAATGGCCAGATAAGTTTATTAAGCTTACGAGCATTTGCAGAAACCCCAGAGCTACACGTCAAATTCAGTGTTTCAAGGCAGGTTTCGAAACAGGACCACCAGTTTTCTAGGCAGGCGCCCATGCACTCGACTATAGTGCAGGTGACTAAAATAGTACTAATTTTCCTTGGATTCAAATTCACATTTATTCAGTTCGAATATCAGAGTGATCCAAGTCACACTTATTGTGAGTACAATTCAAATGGATGAAGTGGTAAAAGTGGTTAAAAATTACCCCTAGAACACGACATACAGACCACGAACAGCGATTTGCCAGCTTACGTACTCAATTGTTTTGTATTGATTTTCATTGTAAAGTGCCAATCAGAATCAACGTCCCTTTATGATAACAAAAAACCTGAACTGTGGGTATCCCATCATCATCAACTTCATACAAGTTTCGCTTCCTCGAGTTCTGGCATCCGATCAAAAAGTCAATAGAACCTATAATTTATTTGCCAAGGGCATGCACAGAATTGCCAACATGCCAGTCAGTGTACGAAAAAATTTAGTATATTTTAAGTAAAATCTGATCAACATTTATTCTCCATAATTTCTAGAAACAACGACTTCGTAATAACACAGAAAAAAACGCTTCCCAACCTTCAAAGAAAGTCCATTCCCCAACACCTTGTACTCATCCGCACTTGGCCGCCTTTAAATTGAGTTTTGTTGTGCCGTGGTCTACTTGGGATTCTGTTGGGTGCTGCTGGCCACACTCGTGTTGTGGTGGGTGCACCACACTGTGGCGGATAACAAATTACGCTTTTTTTTCTTTTTTTCTTTTCAAAAATCATCAAAATGAATTTTTCATTTTTTCAAATGACATTGTTGAAAAGATGCCAAACTACGGTTTTTAATAAAATCATTTTTGTTGTAATGTAACTGTGATTATTTCTCCACCACTGGCATATTGATGTTGGTTGGCTTGGTTGGCCTGACTCGCCAGATGTGATTTGCTTCCTTCCGTTCTGCGATGGACCTTATCAGGCATTTTAGTGGCTGAACTCTTGCTTTTTATTATACCACAATTCATACTCACTCACATGTAATTATTATTAATTTGTAAAAATTCAAGCTCGCATTTTTTATGTACTCTTGGCTGCTTTTTACTTTTTCTGTTACACTTAGTTTTTTGATGAAAATCACTCCAATGACAGGTTCATTCTAAATTTCCAATGGTTTCGTGTTACGAGCCACATGCATACTCAATTACATGCTCTGCTAAATTTTTTCTCGTGATTGTAGCTATAAATAATTGTGTTTAGTTTTTATGTAGTTGTTTAATATCATGATGTTCAAAATTAGACAATGCTTCGTATATGCTATATTTTTAATACTTTTGCAAACACATATGTAATGTTTGCTTTTGCTGAGCTCGACAAAGGACGAAAATAAACCTAATTATTCGGGTATACTGGTGTGATAAGACATAATGCGCTTTATTGGGTTATAAGGTGTCGCGTTGCAAGTGCATTACATTTGATAGCAAAAGCATTATGGACACTGAACCATTAATGAACGGAAAGAGAACGAAAAATTCCATCCTGTTCGCTCGGCGGTTTTTTAAACTGGAATTTGTTCCTTTCGGTATGAGTAGAATGAAAAAAATCTGTCGATTCCCCCTCTTCGTGCAAGTTCCCCATCCTTTCAAGGGTTGGCTCGTCCGCCAGTGCTGGGAACAAACGTCTGATGCTATCGTCGTAAAAAATTTATTATCTGTCTAACTCTAACACTATTATATTATTAAAAACCGCTGAATACATAGTTTCGATAACAGCAAGCAGCTTATGTTCTGTTATACTGGCCACGAGCATGCCAATCAGTCTGTTATCGTCGTACCGCACTACACACAAACGTATCTCTATATAAAAAAAGTACGGTCGTACTAAAATTACGTTTGGACAAATTCTTCATTTTGTTGGGAAATTCTTTTCATTTTCTTAGTGAAGGTAGTTGTAGTTATATAGGTTGATAGATCACATACATGCATCAAACCAATTGACTCATGCAGGAAAAACTCAATTGATGTACGCTGCTGACTAGTCCGATATTCTTTGTTATCACTCAATGCAATCAAATCGGCAAATCCTAGCAGCCATACAGTACCTACATACCATTCCAATGATGACCAGTATGAATGAATGATTCATCAACCCTGCTTGACGGTAATTCCCATGTGATTTGAAGGAAGGCTTACGACGGGTCTAACATATACGGGTCTTTGTACCACCAGTTGTTGTACCACATCTATGTTTTTTTTGTTGGTGGTGTTGTTGTTTTTTGTTGTTGTTGTTATTTTTGGGGTTAGTTGTTTTTGTTGTTGTTGTTGTTGTTGTTGTTGTTGTTGTTGTTGTTGTTGTTGTTGTTGTTGTTGTTGTTGTTGTTGTTGTTGTTGTTGTTGTTGTTGTTGTTGTGCAGCTAAAACAATCATTTTCTTCATTTAAGGTTTCTTGAAAGTTTGAGGAACTGAAAAACAGTTTTGTAACAATAAAACTCTGTGAAACTGGTGAATAGTGAAATGATTTCCATCAATCACGACCATTCGTTGATGAGTTCCTGTCAAGTATGAATATTTAATGGAACTGGTTAAAAGTAGCTGAAATCAATCAGTGCGTTTGATTGATGGTTTTTTTTCATAGACGATGTCAGTTGTGGTGGTTCATTTTGTGTAAAAAACTTTTTCTGTGAATCCGGTGAAAAGCAGTTTTTCCAGATTAGGAGCCTTCTTTGTGTCACAAATCAGCAATAACTAATAAACAGTTGTTGTTCTGATGAATAAATCATGTTTGTTAAATGGTTTCTGATGGCTGTTTACTGCACGTGCCTGCCTGCGGCCGATGGTCCGACGAGCGAGCAATACTTCCGAAGGAACAGAGGTTCCATATGCTGACGGTAATCAACTTTGCTAAGGCCATTTTCACCGCACCTACACTTTTGAAGAAAAACACCCGATTCCATTGAATTGCCCAACAGGGAGAATTTCGTTTTACTCAAACTTAATCTGATCTGCAAGTGAGTGCCGCAGAATTGGAATGCACGCTGTAATGTGACTCATTGAGGTACCAACGTCAAGTTCAGATTTGAAATTGACAGCTTCCAGATTCACACTACCTCAGTCTCAATGGAAGCTTCTTCCCTGAAACAGCGAAGCGATTCACTTAGGAGTGGCGTTAAATCTGGCAGTTCTTCAGTTTATATAAGCTTACAAGATAAACACTGTGTAAGAACAGTAAACTTCTGTTGAAGCACTCTGCGTTTCAGTATGTTCACTGAATTTTTTTCTTCTTAAAAATAATGTCTTCAGTTCCTTTTATTCCGATAAACAGCTGCATATTACGATATTCAACGTGGCCATTTGCTGAAGATAGAATACAGAATGAAGTCGTTCGTTTATGGTGACTATGACTTTGGTACAGCAACTCTTCAACGTAATACAAAATTCAACTTCTGAGGAACTTTTCTTAAAAAATTTTCTGGTTTATAGTTGTAAAATCTTAAAAAATCTTGTAAAATCTTAAAATTTTTAAAAAAAACTTTTTATCCTAAAATACAAACATTTAGTAAACGAAATCTAGTCCTACCAAGAAACGGTCAAATTTCAAGTATCCTGGTAGGATTCGAACACACGACCTTCTGTTCAGTACACAGACGTGCTAACATGTCTGACTGATTCGGCTCTACTATTATTCGGGAAACCCTTATCAGTACTTATGGACTTGCTACAGAGTTATAAACAGAATGAAATTAATTTCCGGCAGCAAGTAATCCATACACTTTTATAAATTACCTTATCATGTCATGTTGTGGTTTTCCTTGATTACATTGAATGTAACTCATCAAATGGGAGTGTTTGTTTCTTATCAGTCTTCTTCTTTGTCCTCTCTCAGCAACGTTAGCGTTCTCTTAATTCAACTTATCCATAATGTCATATTCTACATATGATCGTATTAAAATTTTGGTTGTTGTATAATACTGTATGTACGTAAGTTAAATTGTTTTCACTCACAAATCCATATTTAATACGTATGGTTCCCATTGATTAACTACATGTATGCAAGGGTTTCTTGACTGTTGTGACATCGGATACTCCTCTATGAGCTTTGTTAGTTTCATTTGAATAACGTACTGTATCTAATATGTATTTGGAGATTTGGCAGGAAAACGAGTTTAAAAAAAGGACAAGACTGTGTCCAACTGGTTCAGCAATGTTTTTTATGATTTTTTGTATCAGTAGACAGACTTCGCTGTACCGGTGGACGGAGTTTATTTATTTTACGGACGAACGGCTCTCGCCCGAGTGCTATTGAATTTCATTTCCAACTACCCACTTCCCATGATAGATTATCATCGGCATTTTTTTCCTCATAAGAAATAATGATTCATCGTGCTTTTAAAATCATAATGCAAACCATGAGTTTTCGATCATCGAGCTGTACAGACTATATTTTTTCACTAAGGCTTGTTTACACGTGGTATGACTCATTGAATGTAATAGATCAAAGTTTGTAGGACGCTTTATACATGTACAATATGTAATTAAGACTAGTTTGGCACTACTGATAATTACGGTATGCCGTGGTATCACTACATTTTGTCGTTTTTTTTCATGTTGAGACATGACTTTATTTTACTAGTACGTTTGATATATTTTTCCTATACAAACGTATGACTATGCGAACACAGATTAATGTAAATTCTTTCAGTCGGTTTCACAATGATAAATGAAACGCGGTTAGCATTTTTGAAAAGACCGTGGCACTATGTAACATGCAGTTTGCTATTTTTATACCGTATAATGTCATAACATGATTACCTCACTCAGCGAACCAGTCGGTCAATACCGTGCTTGCCAAATGTTTCTTATGATAAACAAATACAATTATTATAAGCTTGAACCAGCAGAACCTAAGTAAACTAGGTGGTGCACTTCCGAATAATGTAACGATGTTTGTATAAGCAAAGTTTACCCACAAATGTTGGCAAGTCGCCAGTACCATCCAACACAGAATCAGCGTAAATCATTTCAGTGTGACACATCTACCCCGCTTGTCTAGTGCGTAAAGCCTCGTAAAAACTGGTAGTCCTGGTTTGAAACCTGACTTGAGACACAGACCAGACACGCGGTGGTCTGGGGTTTCTGCCACTGTCCGTCAACCTCTCTAGTCACTTCAAAAAAACCCCGTTCTGATATGGTTTCAATGAGCTTTCGTTCAGTTTGACATATTTACAGTCAGTCAAAACAATGCTCGAACCTACGTTATGCTAGAAATATACACGTTTTTGAAACATTACGTGTCGTTCAGCCTTAGCACATTGCCTGCCATGCACATATGGTATGTCCCATTACCACCGCACCACTAGCGGACGAGGGAAGAACGAAAAAGTGGAAATCCCCCTTCTTTGGCAGTTCCAAAGAGTAGTATTTGTTTTTAAGGTGTAGGTAGAATGGCAAAAAAACTGCAAATTCCCCCTCTTTGAAGAAATTCCCCTCCCTTTGGAGGATTGATTCGTCCGCCGGTACACGGCACCCACATACGTACTACATCTAGTAGCGGATCTACAAACACAACCATTTCGTGTAAAAAAACTCTTTTGAAGCACGTTGCTTCCCATGCAACAACAGAAATCCACTTTTCTTATCGTATCCGATAAATCCCTTTACACTACGTTCTGAAAATAGGCTATGGAATTCCATGATGAAATTAGGCTGTGGAAACGCAGCACGTGCCTATTGGCGACCCCTGCTGACACTGGCGGATGAGGGAAGAACGAAAAACCTGGAATTCTCCCTTCTTTGGCAGTTCCGTAAAGTTCGTTGAGGTAAAGGTAAAATGTTGTAGAAACTGCCATTCCCCCTGTTTGAGAAATCCCTCCCCTCCTTGGTGGATCGGCTCGTCCGCGAGTGCCCAATGAGTAGGCCGAGCCCCGAGCACATGCAGGAAAATGAATAAATGAAACTCGTTGGATGTGACAGAAGCATATACGACCTGTTTCTGCTATGGAAGTACGGAGACAAAAACAGTAAATTACAGATACAGTACAGCATATATAAAATTGAGTAAGGTATTAAAAAATCAACCACTAAATCATTCAATGTGAATGAAGCAACAAGTGAGGTGCTGTCAATGGCCCAAGGCGATCAGACTCTGCCAAGTACGACGGACTACATTTCAGGTCTGTTTCAAGGGTTCAGTTGTTTGATATGAGAGTTTCATTTTTAGCTCGAAACAAATTTATTCAGGTAAATGTAGAATCGCCATTTTTTCGAAATTTATAGTCAGACTGATTTTTTTACATAAACGGATTGTTTTCTAACAGACTAATCAGTACTGTATGATTTTCACCTACATATACTTTCTGGTTGCACTGCAGATTTTCGTGTAGGCTTAGGCTTATAATTCCCGTATGTATGAATATATGAACTAGATCATGTTTGTTGTTTTTCTACCGGGACTGTCAGTCAGTCAGTCAGTCAGTCAGACTTTACATGCACTTATGTAAGTTACTCATATGTATAAGCCGATGAGTACACGAAATGAAGGGTTGGGTTGTTCCACTACCAAAGCCGATTGGAGGCACCAGGCTACATATTCTATCATAAATAAGAGCGCCGGAAACCATTTTCGTGGGGATTTTCATGGAACAGTATAAGTATTATGTGAAAGAACCACCAACGACCAGGAGTTTTTTCTAGAAGTTTATTATACAATTTTCATCCACATATTACAGCGAGTTTTTATACATGTATGTGAATCAGTGAATGCATTCTACAGTCTACTGTTGTTCCACAAAACTAGGTATTGTAGTTTCGCCAACTGTTAATTACATTGCATTGCATACACTAAAGCACAAGTTCATGTTTGTTAAAAGTTTTAGTACGTAGCGTGAACCATGACTCGAGTCTCATAATCCTGACAGTATTAACACACTGACTGACTGATTGGCTCACTCACTCACTCAATTTTTATTGTCTGTCAACTTACTGCATGTAAATTGTCAGGATAGGAACGTGTCAAGATACTTGTTATGGTTCAAACAATTGGTGGTGGTGAAACATGATAAAAAACTATTGATGATAAGTGTTCCCTTACTTGTCCGTCACACTTTGTAAAAGCTGTTTCATCGTTCCGCAGAGTCAGTCTGGGAAGCACTGTCATTTTGATTGATCATTGTGGAAGCACTGTCATTCAAATTGATCATTGTCAGATTGTCATCATTGATTGCTGTTCACGTTTTATCTTACGTATCTAGATTTATTATGTGAAAGTTCAGCAGTACGTTCAGCTCGAACCATTTTTATGTTCATGAAAATCCAATTAAAGACTTTCGTGCGTTCCTGTAAGTGATAATTTTCCTGTATGTTCATTTTATTACAATACAACAGACTTGGCTCTCACCCATTGATATGATTTTTTATGTGGATCTGTTTGATTGCAGGCGCTACTGATATCAACGAATCAAGATGGCCCAATCACCGATCGATCTCAACTATACCGATGCCAAATACGACAAGTCATTGGATGAAAGTTCGTGGAACATCAATTGGCCGAAGGGCGAAATGAGATGTCTTTTTAACTCGGGCGTCACATGGCAGGTAACATATGCTGATTCGAACAAGATTCAGAGCTCGCAAAGTTGTTGGTTCCACTCACTCACCAACTCACTTACTTACTCACTCACTCACTCACTCACTCACTCACTCACTCACTCACTCACTCACTCACTCACTCACTCACTCACTCACTCACTCACTCACTCACTCACTCACTCATTCACTCACTCACTCATTCACTTCAGCGTTGACGGCTTCACATCTACCCGGTACCTACAAATTACTTCAGTTCCATATCCACTGGGGCTCAGGCACCTGGAACGGTGCTGAACATGTCGTTAATGGAAAGGGATATGCTGCAGAAGTGAGTAAGTGAGTGAGTGAGTGAGTGAGTGAGTGAGTGAGTGAGTGAGTGAGTGAGTGAGTGAGTGAGTGAGTGAGTGAGTAAGTGAGTGAGTGAGTGAGCTTATAACTGAATACGAGTAATTTCTGCAGCTGCATTTTGTTCACTGGAATACCAAATACGGCTCACCCGAGGAAGCTATGAAAAATCCCGACGGACTTGCTGTAGTTGGAGTTTTTGTAGAGGTTGGACTATTTACATACATACATGTATTACATGTGATGCTGCTGTTGTATTTGTTGTTTTTATTCTTGTTTTTATGTGGTCATGTTACTTATATTCTAGGAATCGGGTCACCTTAACGACAACCCCGTCTTCACGCCGATCATTGAAAACCTTCCCAAAATCAAAAACCCCGGGGAACGCGTTATTTTGCCAGCTGATCTGGACTACACTCAGTTTTTGCCAGGTCAGTTTTTCATTCCAATGCTTCTAGGTTGCTGATTTTGAAATCTTTCTGTATTTCCCTCCTAAAATATCCTTGTATTTTCCCTAAAAATACCCTTGTATTGTTCACAGGATTAAGACATTTTACTAGTGAGCTTTTATGATGAAAATAAGTTTCGGAAGGTCTGATAAAACTTAAAAGTTTTAATTTCGATTTATTTTCAGAGAAAAAATCGTACTGGAATTACATGGGCAGTCTTACCACCCCACCTTATACTGAGTGTGTGGTTTGGTCAGTATTCAAGGACACCATTTCCATCTCGTTTAATCAGGTGAGTGGAGTGAGTGAGTGAGTGAGTGAGTGAGTGAGTGAGTGAGTGAGTGAGTGAGTGAGTGAGTGAGTGAGTGAGTGAGTGAGTGAGTGAGTGATGTACGTTTCAGCTGAAAGAAATGCGTAAGCAAACTGGGTGCAACTGCCGTGAACTGCAGCCTCTGAATGGTCGTACTCTCAGGTCATCCTTTGAACTGGGTGGCAAGGGTACCGGCGAATAGTGAATACCATGAGTTTTGCAGTTCTTTAAATCGTGTAATATATTTCCCGGGACTGTCTGATTTATGTAGATATTCATAGAAATCGTATCGAAAATCAACATCGCAACAGATTTTTTCAATTTTTTTCACTGTTAGGTATGCTATTTAGATGGAGCCCAGTATTACGTACTGTAGATATTTTGTGTATTTATTCAACCAACATTCCGCTTTATCTACGCGCCAACCACACGGTTCTAAAGTTTTATAACTTTGCTATGTTTTAGACAACGAATTTTGATATTATTCGATTAAAATTCTTCACATTGTCAATGTTTATATGTACATTCTGTGTTAGGTGACACTGATCAAGATCAAGGCCCACAAAACCAGTTTCCTCTAACCGATAGTCGTGTTTATCGTTTACCTGTCTTCCAACGTCTCTTTGTATCAAGTCGCTTTTATCTTCGTTTGCAAAACTATTGCCATGTTTCACAACACTGTGGTTGCCCAATATTTAGGATAGACAGTTCAGTGCTAATCTCGGTTCATATTGGTCCCACATAAAATTGATGTATGTATACTTTTTAGAGATTTTTATAAGTCGTGGTTAGAGATTATTTGCTAGTCGGACAGCTTTAGTCAAGTTTCATATCACCCTGTAGCCAATATCTAGTCAGTGATTTACCTTTGTATTATACAAGTATTATTTACCGCGGTTCTCAGTTATTACTTTTAATCACATTGGTAGAGTATTACTAGCTTTTTATTTAAATCATATTTTTAGTTTTCATGAAAAGTATTTGTACTTTGCAGCATGGTTGACTGTAATGAAAAAAGTACCGCATGAAAATCGGTAATTGATTGAAAGGCTGAATTTTAATGTGAGACATGTTTTCAGCGTTTTGTAAAAGTTGGTTACTTTTTGTTAGTTTTCAGAGACGCTAAGGATTATATTGTGTATGACAATTTAATCCTACTGTACTACAATGTCTACCCTACCATAAAAGTGTGTCAGGATTAATCGTGGTTTACCATCTCAAAAAAAAGAAGTAAAAAATCTAAACAAAATTCGACTGTTAACAATTACAGTAAAGCTGTCCAACATCATCTGAAACGAATGTTCATTTGTATTACGGTCACATTGACAAGCAGTGCACAGGGAACGAAATCAGGCGTGGAAATGGTTGTTGGCAATGGTGGACATGAATTATGAAAATACATGGCAGTATGGACAGGGGCGATAATATAAATGCAGGATTACTGAGTACATCTGAACACCGAGGTTCTAAAAAATAACAGAGATTTTTTAATCGTGAAACATTACAACACACCGTCTGACCGTTTTCAATGATACTTTTTTATTACTAAAGTCATCGAGGGCCACCATTACCATATCAGAAACGGTGTTTTCGAAGGAACCAAACCAGGACCACCAGTTTTCTAGGCTGGCACCTTACGAACTAGGCTTGGCAGAACTCAAGACAACTCATCAAACTGTCGGTCAAAAAATCGGTCAGCAGATGTTTCACGGATAGGAAAAGTTGGAATGTCTCTTATTCACTAGAATCTTGAAATGATCTTCATCGCAATGCAACGTTTTACGTCTGTGAAACTTTCTCGATGTATTTCAAGTTGGAACGAGCAGGATTTTCGGTAAGGTTTGAATTACTGCGAAAAAAAGCTAACGTAATACATATTTAGCACTGAAAAAAACATAAGTTTCGTTTTCGGCGCGATAAATCCCGACGTGCCCTATACAAGAACCATTTCGTTAGTTAATATTTAAGTAAAGCTTAACGTTCAGTAAAAACGACGACACATGTCATTGAGATAGACAATTGGCCATATTAAACTGTTAGATACAATAATCAGCTACTGAGCTGCAAACTTAACAACGAACACGAAAGTGTGAAGAATTGAGCGAACGATTAGAATTTGGTAACAAGGTTGAGATTTAGAAGTTTATATTTGTGACACAAACATCGAGTCGAGACACTACAGCACACATACACAACCGGTAAAGAATATATTGTATACTATTGATAAAAACAGATTAATCACTAGTGAACTACACAATATAGAAAGCAATCTTATTTCCACAACGTTACTTCATTATTTTATAGCGGCCACACATTGGCTATGTTCGCTATCAATTAATTTAGTGAAAAACAATAACTGTTGCAACAAATTTATAACCACCTGACTGAAAAATCTTGTAGCGACAAATGACTTTTTAGACAAATATCAATGAAACTTTTCTTGGGTTTCCTAGGATACAGCAGGAAAGAACAGTGTTTCATTCATCTCCGACTATATCCATAAACATTAAAAAAAATTTAAACCAAAAAATATCGATAAAAAATGTTTTATTAAAGTCCCTGATGATCATTATGGTTACTCGCGTGCCATGGCCGCTTTCAACGCCTTTACCTTTTCCGTCTGTGTGACCGTTTTTGTCGTAATCTCGTCACTCTTAAAGCCCATGGCAAGGCTTTTGTTTGTTGTACTGTTGGTTGGCACCTGTACGTTCTAAGTCAGTCAGGTAGTCCGAATCAGTCAGTCAGTCGGTCAATCAGTCGGTCGATCAATCAGTCGGTCGATCAATCAGTCGGTCAATCAGTCGGTCGATCAATCAGTCGGTCGATCAATCAGTCGGTCAATCAGTCGGTCGATCAATCAGTCGGTCAGTCCGAATCAGACAGTCAGTCAGTCGGTCAATCAGTCAGTCAGTCGGTCAGTCTGTCTGTCTGTTAGTCAGTCATCCTATTAACCTGTTCACTGGCGGATGCATGCAAGTGTTTGACACCCAGATCCAGCAGGAGGCTGGCGTTCGACGCTGATACACCCGAACCTGAACATAAACCGGGCCTCACT
Organism: Daptonema setosum; assembly: GCA_964036265.1. Taxonomy (NCBI): domain Eukaryota; kingdom Metazoa; phylum Nematoda; class Chromadorea; order Monhysterida; family Xyalidae; genus Daptonema; species Daptonema setosum. The sequence goes on from OZ038447.1 coordinate 9,017,990, forward strand.
CACTCACTCACTCACTCACTCACTCACTCACTCACTCACTCACTCACTCACTCACTCACTCACTCACTCACTCACTCACTCACTCACTCACTCACTCACTCACTCACTCACTGTACTCACCTGCCATCACCACGAATTCACTATCCTCGGTCATCTTAGCTATCTGCCCGATGATGTCGGCGCCCAAAACGGCCGTGGCTGCCTGACCCGAAGTGAGAAGGCTGGTGAAACCGAGTGACTGGATCAGAGTCAGCGCCGAACGCCAGTCTTCCGCCACGTCGAATGCTGTAGTGAGTGAGTGAGTGAGTGAGTGAGTGAGTGAGTGAGTGAGTGAGTGAGTGAGTGAGTGAGTGAGTGAGTGAGTGAGTAAGTAAGTGAGTGAGTGAGTGAGTGAGTGAGTGAGTGAGTGAGTGAGTGAGTGAGTGAGTGAGTGAGTGAGTGAGTGAGTGAGTGAGTTAGTGAGTGAGTGAGTGAGTGAGTGAGTGAGTGAGTGAGTGAGTGAGTGAGTGAGTGAGTGAGTGAGTAAGTAAGTGAGTGAGTGAGTGAGCGAGTGAGTGAGTGAGTGAGTGAGTGAGTGAGTGAGTGAGTGAGTGAGTGAGTGAGTGAGTTAGTGAGTGAGTGAGTGAGTGAGTGAGTGAGTGAGTGAGTGAGTGAGTGAGTGAGTGAGTGAGTGAGTGAGTGAGTGAGTGAGTGAGTGAGTGAGTGAGTGAGTGAGTGAGTGAGTGAGTCTATTCATCAACCTCTGTGGAAAGTTACGGGTAGAGGCTTGGCAGCGTTAATAATTCGACAGCAATTGTGCTCATCAACCGAGCCATCTCTGTAACAACAAATACTAATAGTGTCTTAACAGCAACAAAAACAACAACAACAACAACAACAAAAACAACAACAACAACAACAACAACAACAACAACAACAACAACAACAACAACAACAACAACAACAACAACAACAACAACAACAACAACTAACGCGTGTAGTGCGCCGAACACGAATCCATCTGCTCCATGTTGTTTCAGCACATCCAGATCGCTCATGATCGTGTCCATTTCTAAGCTGTCAAATGCGAAATTCCCGTCCCTCGATCGAAGCATACAATAGACCGGCATCTGAGGGTATCGTGTCTTGATCTCTTGAAGTAGACCTGATAAATGAACCAATGATTAATGAACCTTAATTTGCTGTAACACCTGGCGTAACACAACACTATAACATAACATGAAATTTTAACATAACATGCCACCATAACATAACATCGTAACATGACACGTTACGGGGCGCAATGCCACGCAACAAAGGTTTATTGTCAATTACACGACTATAATGATATATATATAAGTGTTCCCTGATTGAATGTTCGTGAAAATATTTGTTAAGAAAAGTGGTTAAACTGATTTATTTGTTTGTTATGTTATGCGTAACCAACCGGCAGTGGGCGTGAGTCCACCGAGTTGCAGGCTGGCGCACAACTCTAGACGATCGGCGCCTGAAAACTGATAAACCTTGAATGAAGTTTATGAATTACAACCTTAACACTGCATTTGATTATTTTTTACAAACTAATTTCAAAATACCATCAAATTGGTCTGTTTGTAAAACTATAGCCGTAATTGCGTACACCACTAGCGATGAGAGAGCGAAAAATGGAATTCAGTCTTTTTAGCAGTTCCATGAAGTATAAATTGTTACAAAAAGTGATAAAATGAAACGCCGTCGAAATGGCGAAATTTAAAACTAAAATCCAGTATGTCGAAAAAGTCTTGGTGTTTCAACAATACATTTTGTTTCGCGACTCATGTTTTTTATACTGACCTCCTTCGATGGCATTCTCAGCGGACTGCAGCGAGTCAACGCAAATTTCGAGCAGGTACGTGGTGGCACCACTTACCACCTTCTCATCCACCATCACGTCCGGCACACTCACCACATCTCCGGCCTCTGCCGTCACCGAGTTCACCTGAATAAATAAACTGTATTGTAAACCAAAAAAAAGTCAATTTATGTACATATGTATGTACTCGAACTGTGGGGTATATGTGAAAGTCTAACAAAATATGAAAGCGTCACCAAACTATAAAAAAACACCTGAGTGTTAAGAAAAAAAATTAATTGTGTTTATCAAATGTACTCTAATCTTGTGATATGCGAAAGACTCACTCAGTCACTCACTCACTCACTCACTCACTCACTCACTCACTCACTCACTCACTCACTCACTCACTCACTCACTCACTCACTCACTCACTCACTCACCAACCTCTTCCTCGTCGATCAAGCTTGAGTCCGTGGCAACATCAGTCGGTACTTCAGCCATCTCTTCGGTAGAGATATCGTTCAAATCCAACGGTATCTCCTGATTCAGGCCGGCCGCTACTTCTTTGACTGGTGGATCGTGGCCCTCCGCGACGGCTTCCGGTTCAGGTTCCTTCAATACATTTTTATAGCCATCTATCCAGAATGCGGAAAACTTGCGAACTGATTGTCTGGATGTGTGGGAAAGTTTTACAAAAACAAGTACGTATTTATTTACTAAATACGTACGTTACAATAACAGTTGATTAAATTAAGGATGTTATTTATTTTACGCGTCAACTTAACCTGCGATAACCTGATGTTCAACTTTACTGGTCCATAAAATGTATAACTGTATGTAGTAACCGTATGTACAGTACTGTATGTACATGTATAGCCTACTACATAGTGTATGTACCTATGTATGTTCGTACATCAAAGTTCTTTAGAGAGTGTGTATTTTATTTAGGTGTGATTAAGTATGAAACTTACGATTTCCATCTCTACATATTTAATTGCCCAACCAGTTCCCAACGTCATATGGATAAAGAATGCAGAAAAAAGGTACGATTCACATACTTTTTACTACTTTAACAAATACTCTTAAATACCTTCGGATCTTCGGTGGGCGTCGCAGATTCCATCTGTACCTCAGCTGGTACGGGGTCAACCACATCGGATGCTTCAGCAGATTTCTCGGAGTCATTGACCACAGGTGCCGCGGGAGCAGGGTCGATCACCTCGGCTGGAGTCGTTGCTGATTGGTCGTCGACCATTTCCGACATGACTGGTTGATCTGAAAAATGGATCTTTGTCGTTGGTGCGTAGAAAACTGATGGTCTTTGTATGAAATCTGGCTTGAGACACAAAAAGCTTGACGCATTGCTTTTAGGTTTTGACGATGACGCGTCAGTTTATTCAACCTATCCGACTACTGCAAAAGATTCCGTTATGATATGGTATAAGTGGGCCCTGTTGGCTTCCGTCTAGAAGAAAACAGCGAAAGTAGTTAATCAGTGAAAATAGAAAAAATGAAATGCAAGTATCAAATAGAACGGTGTCTTTCTAATTGAGCCATGTTATGCACAGACATACGTGAATAAAAAAGCTTAACTGGAATTGAATTACGAACAAAAACTCGAGGCAAAAAACGTCGAGGCAAAAAACTAACGAATACAAATCTCAACCTTCGTTTCTTTACTACAGTTAAAGATAAATTTTAATATCGTAAAATTTGCTATTAAACCTACAATTTGAGTGGCCACTATACATTGTTCGGTGTTCGTATTTCGGGTCCTGGAATTGTGCCAAGATGTACTAGACATGATACTACATGTATCTATGACTCATCTTGTCCGAACGTCTGAATCAAACACATTTCGTCGGTCGTTATCTTAATGGGTTCGGTCGATCGCGTTATCGTTAAAACCGGGATTGATCGAGTGATATGCGTGAAGCATGTGTGCTTTGAAAAACCTTTTTTCCGTTTGGTAAAAAATGATTTTAGATGTTTTTTGACAATGATAACGAATTTGTTAGTAAAACATTTTAGAAAAAATGAAAGGAGCACAACGTCAGATTGCACGAATCTTGGTGTTCCGATAAAACATCTACCCACATGAAAGTAGAAAATACAGAAGTTTATTCAGAGTTTTTGGTCGCCCTGATTAAATCACGTAATCATTCTCACATTCAAAATTGAAGTTTTTTGCGCGCGTAAATTTTCTTGACTGGGCACAACATACTTACTGCAATAAAATTTTCTACTAAAAGCAAAACACGAGAATATATACTTCATTCATGCGATTTGGTTATGTATAAGAGATTTGTTGATTAATCTATAAATAAGACATGAGCTAAGATTAAGACAAGCTCAATGGAGCATCAACTACCTAAATTAGCTACCTACATTCAAGCATATGCCCTAGACACACATGCATGTATACAACAAGCAACTACACTAAACTGGCAAGGTGCATGGATCTCACTAATGAACCAATCAAGTATCCATTGCATGTGCCACCATGTATCTGGGCTACACGCACCGGCGGGCGAGAAGGTGGGGGCTTTACCCTATCGGCAGTTGCAAAATTAGATTTTTTTATCAAAAGTATAGATAAATTACCGTATAGAAATAGAAAGCTTTTTTTAACATATGTAAAAAACGGATAATGTACTCATGTATGTATCTCCGACAACATGACTGATCTACATAGATTAAGGGAACGGACTATCGTGCGTCCCTTGACATGCAACACCGGTTAATAGGCCATCCACAGTAGGGCATTTTTTGATGTTTTGCACTTTTATCACAATTTTAGGGTGTTTTCCAGTTTTTTTAGGAAAAATTCAGTTCAAGCTTAGTTTAACTTTTGTGGTAAGAGGTATATCGGAAATAAGTTTGAGTAAAATCGAAGTGTGTCCAAATGGTGATCAAACTTAGTTTTATGCGGTTGAAGCTGGCTGGAAAAAACTGAAACCTTTACTTTATATTGTTATCCATTTTAACTCATGTACAACTTGTTGTGGTTGCTATGGTCACAAAACGATAATGAGGTCAGACATAAGCAAAGTCAATTTTATTAAAGACTATTTTTTCAGTCACGCAAACACTTTAGCAAATATTGGAATAAAGCAAGTATTTGATAAAATGTGACATTGACTAAAGTACAGAACAAATCAATGAAGATTACACGAATTGAATTGTGGCCATGATGACAGAATGCGCAATGGTCAATGTCGTAAAGAGCTTCTGGACATTCAAATGAAAAAATTACACTTTAACGTGTCCAACCCAGTGTAACACCCACTGAACAGGATGATTGCCTGTTATAGCATACAGCTAATGAGTTGAGTTGAGTCGGACAGACGACTATGAGCATCATCTTCACTTACATTTTGATGCAGCTAACGATTCATAAGTTGGAGTAGTTAACACTACAACTTTTCACTTGAATCCCAGGCAGCGCTTTACCAGAATACATAATCGTAACAAGCAATACTGTATGTATTTGAGTACTGTGTCTACGAATGCTCGTAAAACGGGACTGTTGTAAGCACCTGGCTCATAATTGTAACATTGATTTGAGTTTAGCACCTGTTGCACTAGCGGACGAGAAGCCAAGGCAAAAGTGCAATCTTCCTTTTTTGAGAAAGTTTCTTCAGTATTGGGGGGAAACGGCCTTGAAATCAAAGAACTGCCTCTTGCGGAATTGCTGCACTGTCCAATCAACGAACTGCCTTATTTCCTGGATTAAGTACTTGCTCGTCCGCCAGTGAGCTGTTGGATATGCCGTAGTACTGTAAGATATGTTTATATAATCTAGCGGCAGAGTATAATTGAAAACAATAGTATAGAGAACAACGTTCTCTTAACGTAGGTAGATTTTTTCTTTCATTGTGTGAGTAGAATGGTTCACAAACTTGGGGTTCCACGTCCCCAGGAAAATTCCCTCCGAGGGGAATGGGCTTGGTTTCACATTATTCAGTGATAAAGTTTTGTTTATACAAAGTCACTTGTAGCGTGTGCGGGCGGTTAATGAATTCATGTTAAAGTTATATAGTTAAAGTTGTATATGTTATAGTTTTATACACACCCTTTTAATTGATCCAGACTGTATTTTTTTAATGTATGTATCGATGGAGTTTATTCAAACGTGCGAGAAATAAAAAATGATTTTGGTTAGAGCTATTTGAATCGTATAGATGTATAAGTTTATCATGTGTTTTAAATGGATGAGAAAACAGGTGAACATGAATGGAGTAGCAAGCTGCAATGTTTATTAATTGAAAGAAAACATCGAATTTCGTGTTTGTGAGTATTTCTGGAACGAATTTGCAATAGGAAGGAATGAAGGGTACGTAAAAATTATTAATAGTATTTGTTTTCCTTTCCAAACAGGAAAGGACATGCCAATGAGCCAGTATAATATGTGTTAGGTGTGGTCAGTATTCAACTCCCATACGTACGACAGACGAGCTGATGCTTCAAAAGGAGGGAAATTCTGTCAAAGAGGGGGAAACAGCATTAATGGAAATATTTTAACTATGCTTGGAGGAACAAAATCCGCTTTTTGAAACCGCCAAAGAAGGTGATTCCAATTTTCATCTTCTTGTTTTCCACGGAGCCTCCAATAGTCAAAATTTTTGGCGCGCATTCAAATATGAGCAAAAAGTTGCTTATATTATAATAAATAACGATTAAATAAATAAGGAAATGAATAAACTGTAAAAACTTGAGTTATAGAATCAAACCAGTTAAATGATTCAATAAAACTGAGTCTATTAGTTTTTCTCCAGAACCTAAGCACATGCTACCGGTGTAAATTTGACTTGATTCGAAGCAACGCATAAAATGGTTAGCTTTGCATTTGCTTATTTCATTTATCGTGTCCGTATCAACAACTGTATTTCTGTTCAGAAGAATGTATTTTGAACCTTGAATTTCACACTAATTTTTAGAGACGCAGTCTGGCGCCTTCGCTTAGCGGCTCCGAGTCATTCAGTTCGCCGCTGTGTCATCGGGCTGCTCGAAATGTCAAGGTTAGACTTTACATTCGGTAAAAACAATTGGTTGGTTAATGGTTGAACTTCGGACTGAAAATGTCCATCGGCACACAGTTTACATTTCTATGTTAAATTCCAAGTGTGGTTGAAGTCAGCACGCAATTTTTCCCGAAGAAATTAGGTGTTTTTTATACTTAATGACTCAATCACTAATTTATTCACACTCAGTCACTCCCCCCCCCACATATTCAATCACTCGCTCACTCACTTACTCACTCAAGTACTCGCTCAATGATTCACTGACTCCCCCACTCACTCACTCACTAACTCACCCACTCACTCACTCAGTCACTCACTCACTCACTCACTCACTCACGCATCCATTTACACTCACTGATTCACTCACTCACTCACTCACACAGCCAATCACTTTCTCACTCACTCAATCACTCACTCATTTATCCACTCACCACCTCACTCAAAAAAAATTCAATTTCATTGTTTGAACTCAGAAACGACCGCTGACGAGTCTCGACAATTCGAACGATGATGAGAAACGGGTCGGCGGCGGTAACAAGTCTGACCTGAACCTGAGTCAGCACGAACGCTTCATCCAAAACATCATATCTCGACCATTCAAGAGTCCGCTACCCGGATATGAAGGTTATTGTTTTCATGGCTCATATCCATGATTACATTATTCATGATTGACAACAGTTACATCTACATGTTCGAACCAGTGTTACGTTGTGCATTTTTTATGAAGTACATACGCACCTCAATGATCCACACATTGATGCTTAACGCTATTCAGTCAAATTAGTTATTGAAAAGCTTTGTTGAATGTCTCTCATTACATTACAAACGAAAATTCAGGTAGCTACAGTTCACGTGCCCTGGGCATGCGTCGCAAGGGTGTGAAATGTGCCCTGCACGATCCGTATGCCGCCAATGCACTCGTGCTCTTCACACCCGCTGAACTGAGTGCTCATGAACAACTCAAAGTCGATCAGTTAGTCGATTCATCGTTTATAAGGTCATTTGACTAGTGAGTGAATGAAGTGAATGAATGAGTGATTGAGTGAGTGAGTGAGTGAGTGAGTGAGTGAGTGAGTGAGTGAGTGAGTGAGTGGGCGAGTGAGTGAGTGAGTGAGTGAGTGAGTGAGTGAATGAGTGAGTGAGTGAGTGAGTGAGTTGAGTGAGTGAGTGAGCGAGCGAGCGAGTGAGTTAGTGAGTGAGTGAGTGAAAGCCCGTCTCCGTGAGGTTGTTCTTTATGTCAATGCATATCAATCATTCCTTGAATCACTTACACGAACTCCATTCGTGGTTTTATTTATTTCAGGAGCAAGAAGCAGGTGCATGTGGTGGTTGACCCGATGCTCACCGCTGTGCTCAGACCACATCAACGAGAAGGTCCGGTTTTGGTCAATTGATTTTTACTGTCCTCTTTACGAAGTAAAACAGTAACTAACCTTTTGTGATTATCAAGTTATCAATGTCTACTGATATTCAGAATATTTACCAATTTACTACTAACTTGATGTCAGGTGTCAAGTTCATGTACGATTGTGTGACGGGTGTTCGCATACCGGACGGGTTCGGATGCATTATGGCCGATGAAATGGGACTGGGTAAAACGCTGCAGTGCATCGCGTTGCTTTGGACCATGCTCGTTGGTTTATGTAATATAATAGTAGTAGTACAGGCTTTATCGTAGTTTCTCATGATATTTATACAAAAATAAAGATATATTAATATCACATATAGTTGTTGATACATTGGTATACAGTAAATAGTCAATCCATGTGGTATACAGTAAATAGTCAATCCATGTAAGTCTTTTTATAATTTATATAAGGAACATTTGTTGTTTCAGCGCCAAGGCCCCGACGCAGCACCCCTGATCGACAAGGCCATCGTCGTTTGTCCGAGTAGCCTGGTCAAGGTGGGGTTCAAAACTCAAATTCAAATTTATTCAGTTTTTGTGCCACAATAGCAAAGTTGGTTATCAAATCACAAATATATTCTTGTGAAATAACGGTCTCTAGTCCCAGATTTCGTTTTCTATTCAGTCAGTAAAATTCATATCGGTTGTTCGAAAGCTAAAGCCAAGTTTTAACTCTGTGTCTGCTCAGTGGTCTTCATCAACAAACTTATCCACAATATTTTTTTCATTTCAGAATTGGGACAAGGAAATCCGTAAGTGGCTAGGCAACCGTCTGAATCCATCACCCGTTGATAGCGGCACCAAATCCGAGATCGATAAGGCACTCGGTGAGTTTTTGGCTATATCCTTGTATTACTGTTATTCAATCGATTAGTGTAATCAATCAATAAATAAGAAATTGCTGATTCATTGTCTCCGGCACTTTCAAAATATGTGATTAATGATTCAAACTACAGACCTAAGGCCTAATTGCTTTCTGTTCTGCCAGCCGTTACGGAAACACCATTCTGATATGGTATTAGTGTGCCCAGTAATGAAAAAGTCCCAGTAAGCAACTGTGTTCACCCATCCCTTCGATCGCTGAATCATGTTCACTGTTTTCTATCAACTTGTCGTTTGAATATAACATTTTTGCAGAATCGTTTATGAACCAGCGCGGTGTGCGTTCAGCATCACCGGTTCTGATCATATCGTACGAAACGTTCCGTCTGCATGCGCACGTGCTGCACCAGTCGCCCGTGGGACTCGTCATTTGCGATGAGGTCGGATCACTGGGTATTCTTTATCACGCAAGCCATCAAGGCACACCAGTACCAGTACATTCAGTTCAGAATGGTGTTCTCTAACTGGCCAGAGAGGATGAATAAATTAACGGGCAATGGAAGAAACCAAGTCAGACGCAAGTAAGACTAGATTAGACAGGCGTTGGCGACACAATGTCAGGTAAAGTAATCTTGTAAGTTTCAGGGTCACCGTTTGAAGAACAGCGAGAACCAGACGTACGGCGCGTTATGCGGTCTACAATGTCCCCGACGGATCCTGCTGTCTGGTACGCCGATTCAAAACGACTTACTGGAGTACTTCAGGTTCCAATCATTAAAAAACAAATTTTTCACTTTGATTTCTTCATTACCGAAGCCATCAAGGCACACTAATACCATATCAGATGTGGTGTTTTCGCAGTGGTAAGAATGGCAAGAACTTGAATCATACTTGAAAATGTTCAGTGTTTCGAGTAAGCATTTTCCTATTTTATATCAGGGTTGAGTGGGTTTGAGGCTCCAATAGGTTTGCGGTTGGATTTTAATTTGGTTTAAAACACTAGATATTTCAGTTTGGTGCACTTTGTGAACACGGGTATTCTCGGCACGGCCGCCGAGTTCCGCAAACGATTCGAACTGCCGATCAGTCGGAGTCGCGATTCGGACGCTTCGGAGGCCAGACGTTGGTGCCTTTTTGTTACCGAATTAATAAAAATATTAAATAATAAGTTTAAGTATTAACATGAAGTGAGAAATGAAACAAACATTTCAAACTTCAAACTTGGGTTCTCTAACTCAATGCTGATATCTGATTATCGGGTTCGTCAGTTTCTGAGGAATCGCGGAACCCGTTTCAACTGTTTGTTTGCATGATTGATTGGTTGATTGAGATAGTGACCGTGTTATATCGATTGATTGATGGGCCTGTTGACTGTTTGATCGATTGATAGTTTGGCTGTATGATTAATTGATAGATTTATTGATTAATTGATTGGTTGAGGAATGGAATGTTTGATTGTGGTCAATGGATTGATTGACTGTCGGATCGATCGATTTAATTCATTGATATACATAATCTTAGATGATTTTTTGATTGATTGATTGATTGATTGGTTTGATTGATATTATGTTGGCTTGGGTTTTATAGGCCAACTGGGTGAAGAACGACTGAACGAGTTGAGCGGTATCGTTAATCGATGTCTAATCAGACGCACGAATGCGTTGCTCACTAAGTATCTACCGGTTGGTTAGGTATTTTAGTATCGGGTTTTCATAACGCAAACAAATCGTATTAAGATAATAATTTACTCCTGAAGTTTAGGTGTTTATATGAATGAGCCCGTTATTGATGTCAATAATTTTTTTGATTTAATGTCAATTGATAGTAAAATAACGATTGGCGCACTATCAACAACAACAATTAAAACAAAATTACTCAGTACTGTACTGTACTGACTATGACGACGTGAAGCAACAAACTTACTACATTGCAGATGAAATATGAGCTGATCGTCTGCTGCAAACTGACGGACTTGCAGCGCGAAATCTACACCCGTTTCATCAACTCCAAGATCACACAGGCGGCCCTCAAAGCCGCCAACAACCCTGATGCAGATGCGCCGAAAATGACGGCCACAAGTTTGTTTAATACATCCAAGGAAAATTATAAATTCCGACATACTGAGTTGTTTTGGTTTCACTACTGTTTTATTTAAAAAAAACTAAACTTCTTTTATTGTATTTTGTTACTCTACTCAAATACTGGGACACAATTTCTGGTCTCATATTTTGAGTTATTGAGTTAATTAGGCTTTGGCTTTCTTGAATTATTATTTGTTACGGTACCTGTTGGAACATGAATGGCAACCTGTTTTTATTGTCACGTCATCATTAGATTTTTTGTTGTTTTTCTTCTGGAATTGATACTTTATTCCACATTATTCTCAGGTCTGGCATCGATCACCAATCTGAAGAAACTTTGCAATCATCCGGGTCTGGTGCACGAAAAGTGTGTGCAGGGCACCGATGGATTCGAAGGTTAGACTTCATTGTTCTTCAGGATCGCAGACCAGATCTATGCTTCTAAATTCTTTAAGGGCTTTTTCGCGTTTAAGTAATGTAATATCTATGTCACTGAAATAGTTGTCAACTGTAGTTTATATGCCAGTAAAATGGTTGTAGTCAAGTGTATTATCTAAACAACTTACTCGATTTCAGGATGTTTGGAGTTGTTCCCGGAATCATATTTCTCAAACAAATCCCAAGTGCGACCCGAGGATTCGGGCAAGATGATGGTGCTCGACTGTCTGTTGGCTGTGGTTCGGCTCGGCTTGGAATAGATTTTTTTTTAGATTTCATAATACTACTAGTTTACATCATTATTTGATCCGTTGAGCACGTTCAAATTCGAAATCAGAGTGTTTCAGTCGGTTTCAGATAATATGTCTAAGCACATAATTTAATATTTCTAGTTTAGAATTATAATAGGTGGCTTGTTATTTGTTGTTGTTGATGATGTTGTTAGGTGGGTTGCTATTGTTTCATATTTCTTTCAATGACTGTTTCTGACCTATCTGCCTAATTACAGATAAAATCGACGACTACGGACAAAGTTGTGCTCGTGTCCAACTATACCCAGACACTCGACATGTTCGAGCAGTTGAGTCGAATGCGCAGGTTGGAATTGTTAATGTTGTTGTTTTGTTGTTGTTATTGTTGTAGTTAATGTTGTTGTTGTTGTTGTTGTTGTTGTTGTTGTTGTTAATGTTGTTGTTAATGTTGTTTTTGTTGTTGGCGTTTTTGTTGTTGTTGTTCTTGTTCTTGTTGTTGTTATTGATGTTGTTGTTTTTTAATGTTGTTGATATTGTTCAATGATTTTTGTTATTTTCACTGAGGAAGTTGTTATGATTAGGAATGATTTTCGTTGTTATCATCAAAGTAGATTTTATTACTGATGATTCCGATGGTTTTGGTTCACCTCTGTACACACCTACGTATATAGGTACCAATTCGTGCGTCTTGATGGCTCAATGTCGATTAAAAAACGTGGCAAAATCGTCGATCAATTCAATGATCCTGAGGTCAGTTTATTGTAATGATATGGTGTTAAAAAGGTTTATTTTTTACGCTCAATGTATGGCACTTCATTCACAGTAACGGTAATATGTAGCTCCAAAACTACGTCTTTAGTCCCAATACCTCATATGTCATGAGTTCGTATGTTCTTCAAATGTCATATGAAAAAATTCAAAATTTTCAGCGCGCGCCGATAACCGTTTTGAATTAAAACGCCCGCGTAAAACCTTCTGAATAACTAGAAACTCTGAATAATGCTTTCAGAGTTCGGTGTTTCTGTTCTTCTTATCGTCAAAGGCGGGCGGCTGCGGCCTGAATCTGATCGGTGCCAACCGACTGGTCATGTTCGATCCGGATTGGAATCCGGCTAATGACGATCAGGCGATGGCTCGGGTTTGGAGAGACGGACAGAAGAAGACATGCTACGTTTACAGACTGCTGGCCGTTGGTTTACGATCAGTTTTTTGGGAAAAAAATAACGACTTTCACTCACTGGCTTACGCAACCACCCATTCACTCACTCATTGTTTTAATCATTCGCTCACTTTCATTTCACGAGACGCAGTTCTAAATGTAGTGGTTTGTTTTCGCGCACATCTGGTTGTTCAAGTTCATGCGAAAATCTAATTTATTTGTGAAAAGTTCAGTGCTAAAAGAGTTTCGTAAAATAATTGTAGACGGGATCGATCGAGGAGAAGATGTTTCAACGACAGACGCACAAAAAGGCGTTGAGCTCGTGCGTGGTGGACAGCGAGGAGAACGTGGAACGACACTTTAATCAGGAACAGCTCAAGGATCTGTTCAAGTTGAAGATCGATACCTCCAGTGACACTCATGACAGGTAAGATTGTTTTTTTATTCTATGTTGGAGCTGTTGTTGTTGTTGTTGTTGTAATTGACTCGTGTGTGGTAGACACCAAGGAGAACGTTGAACGACACTTCAATCAGAAGCAGCTCAGGGATCTGTTCAGGTTGAAGATTGAAACCACCAGGGACACTCATCTGGTAATTTTTTATATTGGCTTGCTTTGCTATTGATGATGTTGATGATGATGATGTTGTTGTTGTTTTGTTCTTGTTAACTACTGCGTGGTGGATACGGAGGAGAATGTTGAAGAGCATCCCAAAGATCTGTTCAAGTTGAAGATTGATACCATGACAGGTAGGGTTGTTGTTGTTTTTGTTGTTCAATTTGAGGGTGGAATGAACGAGTGACAGACTCCTTCTTCTTAGTGTTGCACTTTTTGTTTCTCCTGTTGTTGTTTTTGCTTAAATTTAATATTTTTTGTTGTTCAGTCTTCGATGTGGTCGTTGTGTGAACGGGATCGAGTCACGTGATCCACCGGTCGAGGCCGACACCAACTCGGATCTGGCCAACTGGTTCCATTGTGCCAAGGACCGACGAAGATTGCCTGATGTCGCTTTGAAGGTTATGATCATTTATGGTTTCGTTTTTTTCATTATTGGATAAAAAATTTTATTGGGACTTCATTACTGAAGTCATCAATGCACACTAATACCGTATCGGAATGGTGTTTTCGTAGTGGCCAGAGAGTAATAACGCGAGTAATAGTGGGCAGAAGCCAGAGTGTAATAACGTATCTGTGTCTCAAGTCAGGTTTCGAACCTGGAGCGCCAGTTTTCGGTGCTGGCGCTTTACGCACTAGATAAATGATAAAATGATGAATTTTGTTTATTTTTAAATGGTTTGTTTTATGAGTACATGAATCCAATCAAAGATGCACTGAGCGTTTCCTAACTTGGGGTCAGGGTGGTCTGTGGATACTTTTATGCTTTTTTCTGATGACCTCCTTATTTGCAGCAAGTAATTGACAACGACAACGTCACATTTGTGTTCCATCAAAAGTCGCACGAGATGACGGTTACATCGGCTGTGAACGACAACCAATCAGACGGGAAAGAGGATGATATGGAGGAGGATGATGATGATGAGGGTGTGGAGTCGGACACTCAGGATGAAAACAAAGATGACGATTATGTTGATTGATTGATTGATTGATGTTGAAATGTTTGCAGATTTCTTGAACAAAAAGTAATTTCTACGTATCAAAAATGTTCAAACGGCTCCATTGATGATGTTAGAAAGAATGTCTAGTGCATTCTGTATATCGAATGAATATGGTCATCGTTTGATGCGCTTGCAGCAACCACATAACTTGGATATCATAAGCAAATTGTTTTCTTTATGATATCAATTTGAAAGAACACCCGGATTGCATGCGAAAGACGCAGATTTCTTTGGGTAATAATGTAGTTTCGTTTCGGTCAGTTTATGGTGGTTGTTGTCTACTGTCGTTTCATTCGATTCCATTTTAAAAAAGAAAGCACTATTCTATTTAAAAAAAATCTATTCGTGTACAGATAAATTTTACAGATCCGTTTTTATCAGCGAATGTTCATCGTGTCCATTTTACTACTGTGATCTCGTGATAATAAAAACATTCAATATATCTTTTAACTTGAATATAATGGAACTTTCAGTGAAGGCAATTACAGTTGAATATAGAAAACATTATCTGATATAATAGAGCTATAAATTGTTTCGTTGACCTTTCCAGAATAAATGAAATTGAATGTGCGTTTGAACAAGATACATATGGTAGGTAGTTTCATTGGCATAATATCTCAAATAGCCTGATTCCATTTGTTAAATTGATTTGGGTAAGGTACATATGTAGATAATAATGCCCGACTCGATGCACTAAGGTATGTACTGTCAGGTTATTCAGACGAAGAAAATAGTCCAGAAACTCTTGAAATTAAAGCAGGTTTTCAAAAGGAACAACCAACTGAAGTGCCTGTTTCATTAAAATTCAAATGACTATCTCCCGCCATTTTCGCTACATGAAAAATGACGGAAAGTTTTCATTTCTTCATCTGACTTCAGATGGGCGTAGTTCATTGTACCGTAGTTCATAGGTCTGTACAATTGATTATTTTGGTTTTAAATTGATAAGATTTGTGAATTCAGTGATAAAAAACAATCTAACCTACTAATTTATGGTAGTGAAAAAGACAGTTTAACTTACTATTGGTCTTTCGTCCCTGTGTCTAGACGATATCTTGCAGATACAACGAACTCATTGCATGTCTGTTCACGAATGCCAGTGCCGAAAAAAGGCTTTCAAATGTTTGTTTCCTGATCAATTTGAAATGTCCTTACGACTACAAACTACTTGTATATGCAGTTAGTTCGTTCGCAAACATGGAAAAGCACAGTCAATACCTGTTTCCTCTTTCATGCTGTAGACATTTTGCATTC
>OZ038447.1:9034054-9041554 GCA_964036265.1 Daptonema setosum
CAAAAAATGTCGTTTTACCTACACCTTAATTTTTTTCTATAAAAAACAACCATCTATTTACATTTCAAATCTTTTCATTTATACTGTATATCATCTTAGATAGTGTCATGCTTGCTTTTCTGTGGCCTTCATCAACAGACTTGTACAATATCCGCGTGTTAAAGATGTTCATTAGTATTAGAAATAAAAATGCATCCAACTAAAAAATCAAAGGCGCGTAGCGCCGAAATTTGACTTTTTGAGGTAGATTATTTGTATTAGCAACATCCCTCAGATTGCTCGAAAACCGCGGCGCGAAGAACGCAAAAATTGACATTTTTGAGGCTGTTTATTTGTATTGGATACCGCCTAGAAACTCACAGACCAATGGCGCAGAGCGCCGAAAATTTGCGTTTTTAAGATGGTTAATTTGTATTGGAAACGTACCTATTCGTTTCTATTGATCTTGACAAAACCGTTTACAAACTAAGTGTCCACTTAGAACTATAGTGGATTCCACTTTTCACTTTAAAAAAGACCCGTTGAAAAAAAATCGCATCTAATTGAATTATAAATAGTAAATTCGGAATGAATTCATCTCCATGGCCGATTGAGTCAGAATGGATTTATTTTCAAGCCGATCCGATGAAAATTGAAAGTTTTACAAACTTTGAAAACTTCGTTAATTTTTACGTTGTTGATTAAAAACCACCTTTTAGAAACCACCATGAACATTACGCGTAGCGCATACATTTTTGCGGTATTCCGGATTTTCCGTTCGTACTAAAAGTATTATCATACCTTGTTCGAGTTATGGTGGATTCCACTTTTTATTTTGAAAAAGACCCGTTGAAAAAAAATCGCATCTAATTGAATTATAAATAGTAAATTCGGAATGAATTTATCTCCATGGCCGATTGAGTCAGAATGGATTTATTTTCAAGCCGATCCGATGAAAATTGAAAGTTTTACAAACTTTGAAAACTTCGTTAATTTTTACGTTGTTGATTAAAAACCACCTTTTAGAAACCACCATGAACATTACGCGTAGCGCATACATTTTTGCGGTATTCGGGATTTTCCGTTCGTACTAAAAGTATTATCATACCTTGTTCGAGTTATGGTGGATTCCACTTTTTATTTTGAAAAAAATCACGTTGTATGAATTTATAACCGTTAAATTCGGAATCACCGTAAAAATCTGGTAAGAAATCTTTTTTTTTCAAGCCGATCCGATCAAAATTGAAAGTTTTACAAACTTTGAAAACTTCCGCTAATTTTAACGCTGTTGATTAAAAATTAGGACTAATTTTAAAAATACCGTGCATTAACTGAGCCGTAGTGAGACACGAGGCTTGAATGACATGAAAGGGGGCGTCTTCACCTGGCACCAAGATGTCCGAGCCGACAAAGGAATACCTGCCAGCGGGGAGGGGGTGCAGCGAGGTCCATATGTAATGATGCAAGGAACTCCGGGGGAAAGGGGGGTTACGCAATTACCCCTTTTACGTGTGTAAGAAGGCGTGGGAACCTCCCCTCAAAAGGCGGCCGCTGTTTCATACACGACCTCAAATGAACGCCGTGACCTCAAGTGAGTTACATCAGACTGACCCTCACATTGTCATCCGTGCACGGTATTTTCAAAAGTGGCACTGATTTTTTAATTAACGGAAATTAAATTAACGAAAATTTCAGGTTCGATTTAACTTTGTAAAACTTTCAATTTTGATCGGATCGGCGTGAAAAAAAAAGTTTTCCTACCAGATTTTTACGGTGATTTCGAATTTAACGGTTATAAATTCATACAACGTGATTTTTTTCAATGTGTTTTTTTTGGAATGGAAAGTGGAATCCACTATAATTCTAAGTGGTCACTTAGTTTGTGTACGGTTATGTCAAGATCAACAGAAACGAATAATTTAAATCTAGAGTAAAGTCTTTCCATGGGAAAAGTCATCTGCTAAAGAAATGACGTAATGAATCAAGAATTGCATTAATCAAAGAAGCAGCCCAAAGAGGAATTTCGGAGTTTTTCAAGAAAGTGGAGTTGAAAATACCACTGTACGAATATCAGTGTTATGGGAATGGGGAATCTCATGGTAAATTTCATTAAATTAATGCGGGGAATAGAATGAAAAGTGGAATGGGAAACGTATTTCCCCTTAAACTTATGTTGTTCAGCGGATACAAAAAAAATTAACGAACCCCTATGATTCCGTAAAAAAGAAAATATCCGATATCATACTTGTTTCGCCAAAGAAGGGCATAAATATGAAGTGAATCACAAAAGTGGAAGTTATCAAGTTAATCAAAAAGTGGAATTTTAAAGGGATTCAAGTTCAAGAAAGTGGAATTGTTAAGTTATTCGAAAAGTGGAATTTTGGAGTGGTTCAAGAAAGTGGAATCGGAAGTGGAACTAAAAGTGGAATCGGAAGTGGAACTAAAAGTGGAATCTTCCTTTCTGAGCGGGTAAATATATTATTGACAGACTGACTGACTATTCGGGGGTTAGCTCGTCCGTCAGTGAGTCAGACAGTCAATCAGTTGATCAGTCAGTAATTCAGTCAATCAGCCAGTCTAAATGACTATCGCTTTTGGGGGATTCGCTTGAGATCGACGTCGTAGGTTTTTAACTGTAAGAATGACTGACTGACTAACTGATTGATTGACTGACTGGTTTGTTTGACTAACTTACTGACAGACTGACCTACCTAATGAATGTCTGACTGACTGAATGATTGATTGGTTGACTGGCTGATTTGTTTGACTAACTTACTGACAGACTGGCAAACGTATTGACAGTGTAAAATATGATAGCAGTGCACGTAGATGTACATATTAATGTAGCTCACCTACAAGGGGTGGGAAAATGGAATTCCCCCTCTTTGGCGGTTTCAAAAAAAGTGAGTTTGTTCCCTAAGTGTAGGTAAAATGGCGTAATTTATGTGAATTCCCCCCTCTCTGGAATGATTCCCCTCCCTTTGGAGGTTTTACTCGTCCGCCAGTGAGCTCACCCCAACCTTGAACAGTGACCATTTAACCTACTGACCGATTAATGGCGGAAGATAATTGGTCGAATCATCATTGTTGTTTGTTGATTATTGCCATTAAGCCGACCCAACCAAAAAAGTTTTACAAAATCAAACCAAACCCAAAAATTTCTGAAATATTCTTCTTTCCGTTTATAAAAAAGTCAGTGTCGTTTTTGAAAATACCACGCACGATAATATGGGGTTGAGTCTATAAAACAGGCTCGATGTCACCACACAATATTGCAAACCTATCATCAAAGAGCAGTGGCGGACGCAAAATTACAAAACCCAGTAATTTTTCTAGAATTTTTACTAAACGCCAAAAAAAATTTCATCAAAAATATATTCCATATGAAGTTTTACTGTCCGTTAACCCCCGATTACCTATCGTAAGGCTGGCTTGTCCGAGCGGGAGCGAGGACAAGCGCGTTAGGCCCGCGCAGCGGTGGTATTTCAGTGGTCACCCACCTCATAAAATTTCGTGAATAGGAAAAATTC
Source organism: Daptonema setosum (assembly GCA_964036265.1). Taxonomy (NCBI): domain Eukaryota; kingdom Metazoa; phylum Nematoda; class Chromadorea; order Monhysterida; family Xyalidae; genus Daptonema; species Daptonema setosum. The sequence goes on from OZ038447.1 coordinate 9,037,564, forward strand.
TAGGAAAATTACTGGGTTTTGGAAATATGCGTGGCGGACGAACCAAACTTCCAAAGGGAGGGACATTTCTCCAAAGAGGGGGGAATTGGCAGATATTAGGCCTTTTACCTACTTCTTAGGGAACAAATTCTACTTTTTTAAAACGCCAAAGAAGGGGGGATTCCGCTTTTCCTACCCCTTCTCGTCCGCTAGTGTCAAAGAGCGGCAGCCTCTTTGAAGAAAGCAGATGGGAGGGTCTTGCATCATTACATATGCACCTTGTTGCGCCCCCTCCCCCGTTGGCAGGTATCTTGGTGCCGTGTCAAGATGCCCCCTTCCATATCATTAGAGCCTTGTGTCTCACTGATCTACAGGATTTTCGAAAGTGGTACTCATTTTTTATCAACAGCATATAAATTAATGAACTTTTCAAACTTTGCAAAACTTTAAATTTTCACTGGATCGACATGACAATTTAATGGGATAAAAGCCATGCCAAAGAAAACCAGCTGTTTACTGTGACAAAACGTTTCCCCCCTTCTTAAGAGGTATTGCTCGTTCGCCCAGTCTATTACCGTACGTAACCCGGCTCGCTTGTGGCGGAAGATTATAAGTTAAATCAATATTCCATCTTGAGCAATATGAAAAAAGCACAAAATGGGATAAATGCCATGCCAACAAAAACCAGCGATTGACTGTGACAACACTTTTGCCCCTTCTTAAGAGGTATTGCTCGTCCGCCAGTCTATTACCGTAACCCGGCTCGCTTGTGGCGGAAGAAAATAAGTTAAAGCAATATTCCGTCCTAAACCTTTCAGTATATGGAATGAAGACTGTGATAAAGTAATAACGGATATCAATCAGATTTTTTCTATTCCTGAATAATTTTCTGGTTATGGGTAATTCATCCTTTCGCCACTGACTATACTGAAAGAATGGCAGTTCGTTGTGGAATGGACGCGTGCTTTTTGAGGGCTAGTTAATCCGTAGGATTTCTAAAGGAAATACGTAGATTGTGAACAACGGACATGAGCAGATTCAAGTTAAATGTATAATTTTCAATGTGATTCGACGTTTTAACTCGCTTGCTGTGCAGAAAAATAAACAGTACTTTCAAACTAAAACAAACCTTCCCTTAAGTGAAACATACGGAAAACTGCAAAATAAGTGTTTTTTTTCATAACATTATGGATTGAAATGGGAACTGTTCACAAAATTACTATACATTATAAAAAATTATGCCTGTGTTGATGTCGTTACGCATCAAAAAATTTTGAAATGCATGACGCACTGCATAGCTCCGCCCTCTTCCCCCTACCCCCGTGTGACCATTTTGGTTACGTGGCCATTTGACCCCAATACACTGATGACCCACGTATGACCTCATGATATTTCGCATGCCTTTTTACTGCTATAAATCATGGCTTATGTTGTTTTGAATGAACTGTGATGATAAATAGGATCGATAATACGCCGTAAAAACAATGGGCGTACTTTTAGACTCCAATTTCAAACATTGGTCACATGTATGTGACCGTTTAAACACTACCTCTGAAAACTCGTTTTTTCGTCTTCTAATCGACTAAAACATGGCGCCAATCGACTCAGAATGTTCGAAAATGGTATATATGATGTTTCACACATGATATGACCCCGAAAACAAGGACACACGCATTGGGCCGTCCTCGGGCCGGCCCCCTGCTGGGCCGTCCTTGAGACGGCCGTTCGGGCTCAAATTAAGTATAGGGGGGTTACTGAGCATGCTGAATCGATTTATCGTTGTTAAAACACCCTATGTGCAATGTTCAAACGAGTTCACCCCCAACTGACATCACATTCCGGCCGTAGGGACACGTCCGTGGGCCCGATTCGATTTCTGACCCCATATTTGAAGTCCCAGCCCCACAGTACCCCTATATCAACCTTTATATCACATATTACATGCACACAGCTCTCACAAAGACTGCTGGCGCTTATCGACTCATATACCGAATAGTGAATACCATGAGTTTTACAGTTCTTTAAATCGTGTATTATATTTCCCGGGACTGTCTGATTTATGTAGATATTCATAGAAATCGTATCGAAAATCAACATCGCAACAGATTTTTTCGAAATTTTTCACTGTTAGGTATGCTATTTAGATGGAGCCCAGTATTACGTACCGTAGATATTTTGTGTATTTATTCAACCAACATTCCGCTTTATCTACGCGCCAACCACACGGTTCTAAAGTTTTATAACTTTGCTATGTTTTAGACATGTAAAAAAGCAGACAACGAATTTTGATATTATTCGATTAAAATTCTTCACATTTTGTCAATGTTTATATGCATGTATTCAATGTATATGTAAATTCTGTGTTAGGAATGATCAAGACCCACAAAATAGGTTTTCTGTAACCGATAGTCGTGTTTATCGTTCACCTGTCTTCCAACATCTCTTTGTATCAAGTCGCTTTATCTTCGTTTGCAAAACTATTGCCATGTTTCCCAACATTGTGGTTGCCCAATATTTAGGATAGACAGTTCAGTGCTAATCTCGGTTCATATTGGTCCCACATAAAATTGTTATATAGTTTTTAGAGATTTCTATAACTGGTTAGACATTATTTGCTAGTCGGATAGCTTTATAGTCGAGTTTCATATCACCATGTAGCCACCAATATCTAGTCAGTGATTTACCATTGTATTATACAAGTATTATTTACCGCGGTTCTCAGTTATTACTTTTAATCACATTGGTAGAGTATTACTAGCTTTTAATTAAAATCATATTTTTAGTTTTCATGAAAAGTATTTGTACTTTGCAGCATGGTTGACTGTAATGAAAAAAGTACCGCATGAAAATCGGTAATTGATTGAAAGGCTGAATTTAAATGTGAGACATGTTTTCAGCGTTTTGTAAAAGTTGGTTACTTTTTGTTAGTTTTCACAGACGCTAAGGATTCTATTGTGTATGACAATTGAATCCTACTGTACTACAATGTCTACCGTAAAAGTGTGTCAGGATGAATCGTGGTTTACCATCTCACAAAAAAAATAAGTAAAAAACCTAAACAAAATTCGACTGTTAACAATTACAGTAAAGCTGTCCAACATCAACTGAAACGAATGTTCATTTGTATTACGGTCACATTCACAAGCAGTGCACAGGGAACGAAATCAGGCGTGGAAATGGTTGTTGGCAATGGTGGACATGAATTATGGAAATACATGGCAGTATGGGGCGATAATATAAATGCAGGGTTACTGAGTACATCTGAACACCGAGGTTCTAAGGAACAGCAGAGATTTCTCCAATCGTGAACCATCATCTCACACTCACACCGTCTGAACTTTTTCAATGATACTTTTTTATTACTAAAGTCATCGAGGGGCACCATTACCATATCAGAAGCAGTTTTTTGAAGGAACCGAACCAGGACCACCAGTTTTCTATGCTGGCGCCCTAGAACTAGGCTAGGGAGAATTCAAGCCAACTCATCAGACTGCATCGTTCAGCAAATGTTTCAGGGATAGGAAAAGCTGGAATGTCTGTTATTCACTAGAATCTTCAAATGATCTTCATCGCAATGCACGTTTTACGTCTGTGAAGCTTTCCTCATATATTTCAAGTTGGAACGAGCAGGATTTTCGAGAAGTTTTGAATTACTGCTAATGTAAATTTTAGCACTGAAAACCATAAGTTTCGTTTTCGTCGCGATAAATCCCGACTTACCCTATACATGAACCATTTCGTAAGTTAGTATTGAAGTAAAGCTTAACGTTTAGTAAAAACGATGACTCAAGTCATTGAGATAGGCAATTGGCCATATTAAACTGTTAGAGACAATAATCAGCTACTGAGCTGCAAACTTAACAACGAACACGAAAGTGTGAAGAATTGAGCGAACGATTAAATTTGGTAACAAGGTTGAGATTTAGAAGTTGGTATTTCTGACACAAACATCGAGTCGAGACACTACAGCACACATACACAACCGATAAAGAATATATTGTATACTATTGAT
>OZ038447.1:9046554-9083444 GCA_964036265.1 Daptonema setosum
GACATGATACTACATATCTATGACTCATCTTGTCTGAACGTCTGAATCAAACACATTTCGTCGGTCGTTATCTTAATGGGTTCGGTCGATCGCGTTATCGTTAAAACCGTGATTGATCGAGTAATATGCGTAAAGCATGTGTGCTTTGAAAAATCTGTTTTCCGTTTGGTAAAAAATGATTTTAGATGTTTTTAGACAATGATAACGAACTTGTTAGTAAAACATTTTAGAAAAAAATGGAAGGAGCTGAGTTACCCGCTTGATTTATAACAGGAAGCGCACAACGACAGATGTCCCGTCCCATCTCGGTGTTCCGATTAAAAATCTACCCACAGGAAAGTAGAAAATACAGAGTAATTTTATTCAGAGTATTTAATCGCCCTGATTAATTCACGTAATCATTCTCACATACAAAATCAAAGTTTTTTGCGCGCGTAAGTTTTCTTGACTGGGCACAACATACTTACTGCAATAAAATTTTCTACTAAAAGCAAAACACGTGAGTATATACTTCATTCAGGCGATTTGGTTATGTATAAGGTTATGTATAAGAGACTTGTTGATTCACCTATAAATAAGACATGAGCTTAGATTAAGACTAGCTCAATGGAGCATCAACTACCTAAATTAGCTACCTACATTCAAGCATATGCCCTGGACACACATGCATGTATACAACAAGCAACTACACTAAATTGGCAAGGTGCATGGATCTCACTAATGAACCAATCAAGTAGCCATTGCATGTGCCACCATGTATCTGGGCTACACGCAGTACGCACCGGCGGGCGAGAAGGTGGCCTGGTGGCATTACCCTATCGGCAGTTGCAAAATCTGATTTTTTTCAAAATTATAGATAAATTACCGAAACCTAAGTTTTTTTAACATATGTAAAAAACGGATAATATACTCATGTTTTCTCCGACAACAAGACTCATCTTCATAAATTAAGGGAACGGACTATCGTGCGTCCCTTGACATGCAACACCGGTTAATAGGCCATCCACAGTAGGGATTATTTTATTGTTTTGCATATTTAACGCAGTTTTAGGGTGTTTTTAAGTTTTATAAGGAAAATTGCAGTTCAAGCTTAGTTTATTCATTTGTGGTAGAGGGCGTAAAACCGAAGTGTGTCCAAATGGTGATCAAACTTACTTTTATGCGGTTGAAGCTGGCTGAAAAAAAACTGAAACCTTTACTTCATATTGTTATCCATTTTAACACATGTAGGTCATCATTTTATACAACTTGTTGTGGTTGCTATGGTCACAAAACGATAATGAGGTCAGACATAAGCAAAGTCAATTTTATTAGAGATTATTTTTTCAGTCAGGCAAATATTGAAATAAAGGAAGTATTTGATAACATGTGACATTGACTAAAGTACAGAACAAGTCAATGAAGATTACACGAATTGAATTGTGGCCATGATGACAGAATGCGCAATGGTCAATGTCGTAAAGAGCTTCGGGATATTCAAGTGAAAAAATTAGTGAAAAAATTACACGTTAACGTGTCCAACCCATTGTAACACCCACTGAACATGATGATTGCATGTTATAGCATACAGCTAATGGATTGAGTTGAGTCGGACAGCCGACTATTGTGCATCATCTTCACTTACATTTTGATGCAGCTAACGATTCACAAGTTGGAGTAGTTAACACTACAACTTTTCACTTGAATCCCAGGCAGCGCTTCACCAGAATACATAATCGTAACAAGCAACACTGTATGTATTTCAGTACTGTGTCTACGAATGCTCGTAAAATGGGACTTTTGTAAGCACCTGGCTCATAATTGTAACATTGATTGAGTTAAGCACCTGTTGCACTAGCGGACGAGAAGCCAAGGCAAAACTGGACTCTTCCTTCCTTGAGAAGTAGAAAAACTTTCTTCAGTATTGGGGGGAAACGGCCTTGAAATCAAAGAACTGCCTCTTGCGGATTTCCAGCACTGTCCAATCAACGAACTGCCTTATTTCCTGGATTAAGTACTTGCTCGTCCGCCAGTGAGCTGTTGGATATGCCGTAGTACTGTAAGATATGTTTATATAATCTAGCGGCAGAGTATAATTGAAAACAATAGTATGCACAACAACACTCTATTAACGTAGGTAGAATTTTTCTTTCATTGTGTGAGTAGAATGGTTCACAAACTTGGGGTTCCCCTTCCCCAGGAAAATTCCCTCTGAGGGGAATGGGCTTGGTTTCACAGTATTCAGTGATAAAGTTTTGTTTATACAAAGTCACTAGTAGCGTGTGCGTGTGGTTAATGAATTCATGTTAAACAAAGTTGTACATGTTATGTAATAGTTTTATACACACCCTCTTAATTTAGCCAGACATGTATGTAACGGTGGAGTTTATTCAAACATGCCAGAAATAAATAAAAAATTATTTTGTTTAGAGCTATTTGAATCGTATACATGTATACGTTTTCATATGTTTTAACTGGATGAGAAAACAGGTGAACATGAGTGGAGTAGCAAGCTGCAATGTTTATTTAATGAAAGAAAACATCTAAATTCGTATTTGTGAGTATTTCTGGAATGAATCTGCAATACACCAAATAGAATTTTTGATGAAAAATGATAAAAAGCAGAATTGTGATTGTTAATATTTACAACATATAGGATATCATGCAATGTTATGGAAATCCGCTTAATTGTCGTAAATTCAATGACGCTGCCGTTGGGTTCTCCAACGTAACTGAAGCTGTTACACAGTAAAACGATCAAAACAATCTATTACTGTGGCAACAAAAGAATGAAGGGTACGTAATAGTGTGGACAGCACAATGTGTCAGTTTTGGTCAGTATTCAATTCCCATCCGTACGCACCTCTAAACACGGGCAATGAGGTGAGCCTCCAAAAAGTGGGGACTTCCATCAAAAAGGGGGGATTTAGCAGTTGTCAAGCCATTTTACCTACACGTAAGGGATTAAGTTATATTGTTCTCAAATGCCGAAGAGAGGGGAATCGCACTTTTCCCCACGCTTCTCGTCCGCTAGTGCCCCTAAACACTGCCAGACGAGCTGACGCTTCAAAGGGAGGGGAATTCTGTCAAAGAGGGGAAAACGACATTTATAAAATCATTTCAACTACGCCTAGCAGAACAAAATTCGCTTTTTTGAAACCGCCAAAGAAGGTGATTCCACTTTTCATCCTCTCGTTTCCAGGTGAGCCTCCAATTGTCAAAATTTTTGGCGCGCATTCAAATATGAGCAAAAAGTTGCTCATTTATAATAAAAAATTAATTAATTATTTAATTAAATTAACCTAAAAAACATGAGTTGTAGAATCAAACCAGTTACGCTATTCAATAAAACATGAGTATATTAGTTTTTCTTTTAGAACTAAGCACATGATTGTGGTGTAAAATTGAATCGATTCGAAGCAACGCATAGAATGGTTAGCTTTGCATTTGATTTATCGTTTCCGTTTCAAAAACTATATTTCTGTTCAAAAAATTGTTTTTCGGGTCTTGAACTTGACACTAATTTTCAGCGACGCAGTCTGGCACCTTCGCTTAGCGGCTCCGAGTCGTTCAGTTCGCCGCTGTGTCAGCGGGCTGCTCGAAACGTTAAGGTTAGACTTTATTTTAGCTGCTTCGGTAAAAACAATCGGTTGGTAAATGGTTAAACGTCGGACGGAAAATGTCCTTCGGCACACAGTTTACATTTTTATGTAACTGCATTCACATTCACTTATTCACTCACTCAGTCACAGTCATTCCCTCACGCACTCACTCACTCACTCACTCACTCACTCACTCACTCACTCACTCACTCAATCACTCACTCACTCACTGATTCACTCGCTCACTCACATTAACTCCATTTACACTCACTTATTTACTCACTCAGTTACTCCCCCCCCCCCCCCCCCCCCCACACACACACTCACTCACTCACTCACTGACTTACACTCACTGTTTCACTCGCTCACTCACTCACTCACTTACTCACTCACTTACACTCACTGATTCATTCGCTCACTAAATTATTCACTCACTCAATCACTCACTCATTCATCCACCCATTACCTGACTCGAAAAAAATCTTCAATTTCATCATTTGAATTTAGAAACGACCGCTGACGAGTCTCGACAATTCGAACGATGATGAGAAACGGATCGGTGGCAGCAAGGCTGATCTGAATCTGAGTCAGCACGAACGCTTCATCCAGAACATCATATCACGACCATTCAAGAGTCCGCTACCCGGATATGAAGGTTGGTGTATTCATGGCGGTTATCCGTGTTTACTTTTTCTTACTCATTGGAATGGCTTACATGATTCATGATTGCTTTTTATGACTTACTTACGCCATTTTTATGTTGAGAAGAGCCAAGAGGTGTAACTCACTAACCACCCATTTTGTTTGGATTATAGCAAAAGAATATAAACAGCTTCTTACTCAGCCTGCTATCATTTCATCAAGTCAATAAACTTTATATTGTATTGTTTTTAGGTATCTCAGACTACAAACGTTTTTATTCAGGTAGCTACAGTTCACGTGCCCTGGGCATGCGTCGCAAGGGTGTAAAATGTGCCCTGCACGATCCTTATGCCGCCAATGCACTCGTGCTCTTCACACCCGCTGAACTGAGTGCTCATGAACAACTCAAAGTCGATCAGTTAGTTGATTCATCGTTTATAGGGTCATATGACTCTAGTGAGTGAGTCAGTGAGTGAAGTGAAGTGAAGTGAAGTGAAGTGAATGAGTGAGCGAGCGAGTGAGTGAGTGCGTGAGTGAGTGAGTGCGTGAGTGAGTGAGTGAGTGAGTGAGTAGAGTGAGTGAGTCAGTGAGTCAGTGAATGAGTGAGTGAGTGAGGCAGTGAGTGCGTAACTCAGTGAGTCAGTGGGAGTGACTAGTGAATGAGTGATTAATTAGGGAGTGACGAGTGAGGGAATCAAGTTGGGTGGATGTCTGTCTGAGGTTATTCTTCATTTCAATTTTCAATGCATATCAATCTTTCCTTGAGTCACTTACACGAACTCCATTAGTGGTTTTATTTATTTCAGGAGCAAGAAGCAGGTGCATGTGGTGGTTGACCCGATGCTCACCGCTGTGCTCAGACCACATCAACGAGAAGGTCCGGTTTTGGACACCTGGTTTTTATAGTTCTCTTTACGAAGTAAAACAGTAACTAAGTTTTTGTGATAATTAAGTTACCAATGTGTACAGATATTCAGAATATTTACCAATTGACTACTAACTTGATGTCAGGTGTCAAGTTCATGTACGATTGTGTGACGGGTGTTCGAATACCGGACGGGTTCGGATGCATTATGGCCGATGAAATGGGTTTGGGTAAAACGCTGCAGTGCATCGCGCTGCTTTGGACCATGCTCGTTGGTTTATGTAATATAATAGTAGTAGTACAGGCTTTATCGTAGTTTCTCATGATATTTATAAAAAAATAAAGATATATTAATATCACACATAGTTGTTGATACAATGGTATACAGTAAATGGTCCATCCATGTAATTCATTTTTATAGTTTATATAAGAAAAAGAAACATCTGTTGTTTCAGCGCCAAGGCCCCGACGCTGCGCCCCTGATCGACAAGGCCATCGTCGTTTGTCCGAGTAGCCTGGTCAAGGTGGGGTTCCAATCTCAAATTCAAATGTATTCAGTTATTAGTCCTCAAATACATTCTAGTCGAATAACGGTCTCTCCTGTCAGATTCCGATTTCTATTCAGTCAGTATATAATCCATATCGGTTGTTCGAAAGTCAAAGCCAAGTTTTAACTCTGTCTCAGTGGTCTTCATCAACAAACTTATCCACAATATTTTATCCGTTTCAGAATTGGGACAAGGAAATCCGTAAATGGCTAGGCAACCGTCTGAATCCATCGCCCGTTGATAGCGGCACCAAATCCGAGATCGATAAGGCACTCGGTGAGTTTTTGGCTATATCCTTGTATTACTGTTATGTTATTAAATAGATTCATGTAATCATTCAATAAACAAGTAATTGCTTATTCATTGTCTCCGGCACCTTCACAATATGTGATTGATGATTCAAAACACAGACATCAACGCGTTGCTTTCTGTTCTGGCCATTACGGAAACACCATTCTGGTTTGGTATTAGTGTGCCCTGTTGGCTTCAGTAATAAAAAAAGACCCTGTAAAAACTGTGTTCACTCATCCCTTCGATTCCTGAGTCACGTTTATCAGCTTGTCTTTTGAATATTCCATTTTTGCAGAATCGTTTATGAACCAGCGTGGTGCGCGTTCGGCATCTCCGGTTCTGATCATATCGTACGAAACGTTCCGTCTGCATGCGCACGTGCTGCACCAGTCGCCCGTCGGACTCGTCATTTGCGATGAGGTCCGATCACTGGGTCTTATTTATCACGGAAGCCATCAGAACACACCAATACCACGATTTATGTTTTCGTAGTGGCCAGAGAGGTTGAATAAACTGACGGGCAACGAAAGAAACAAGATTAGATTAGACAGGCGTAGCGTAGGTATCGCAATGTCACGTAGAGTAATCTTGTAAGTTTATAAGTAATGAAACAACCATTTACAATCTCAGGGTCACCGTTTGAAAAACAGCGAGAACCAGACGTACGGCGCGTTATGCGGTCTGCAGTGTCCACGACGAATCCTGCTGTCTGGTACGCCGATTCAAAACGACTTACTGGAGTATTTCAGGTTCTGATTATTAAAATACAATTTTACACTGTGGTTTCTTCATTACTGAAGCCATCAAGGCACACTAATACCATGTAAGATGTGGTGTTTTCGCTGTGGCCAGATAGGTGAATGAACTGACGGGCAACAGCAGAAACCCTAAAGCATACTTCGTTTCGAGTACGCATTTTTCTATTTTATGCCAGGTGTGGGTCTGATGTTCTAATTGGTGTGCTTGTTGGTTTGCGGTTGGATTTCAATTTTGATTAAAAACGCTAGTTTTTTTAGTTTGGTGCACTTTGTGAACACGGGTATTCTCGGCACGGCCGCCGAATTCCGCAAACGATTCGAACTGCCGATCAGTCGAAGTCGCGATTCGGACGCTTCGGAGGTCAGACGTTGGTGCCTTTTTGATACTGAAGATTTTTTTATTGATCAATTGACAAACAGTCAAATGATGGATTGGTTGATGTCATGTTGCGTTCGGGTTTTATAGGTCAACTGGGTGAAGAACGACTGAACGAGTTGAGCGGTATCGTTAATCGATGTCTAATCAGACGCACTAATGCGTTGCTCACTAAGTATCTACCGGTTGGTTAGGTATTTTAGTATCAATTTTAATAACCCAAACTAATCGATTTTTTGAAAATGATAATTTACTCGTAAAATTCAGGTGTTTATTTATATGAATGAGCGTGCGTTATTGATGTCAATTAATTTTTTTTATTTCATGTCAATTGATAGTAAAATAATGATTGATGCATATGGATTGAAAACCATTTACTATAAAAAAACGAAATTCTACAATTGTACTGACTATGACGAGTGAAGCAACAAACTTACTACATTGCAGATGAAATATGAGCTGATCGTCTGCTGCAAACTGACGGACCTGCAGCGCGAAATCTACACCCGTTTCATCAACTCCAAGATCACGCAGGCTGCCCTCAAAGCCGCCAATAACCCTGATGCGGACACGCCGAAAATGACGGCCACAAGTTTGTTTAATACAGCCAAGGAAAATTCTAAAGTCCGACATACTGAGTTGTTTTGGTTTCACTACTGTTTTACTTGGAAAACTAAACTTCTTTCATTGTATTTTCTACTCTTCTCAAATACTGGCACACAATTTCTGGTCTCATCTTTTGAGTTATTGAGTTATTAGGCTTATCTTTTTAGATTTTTCATTTGGTACCTGTTGGTAGATGAATAGCCACCGTTTTAATTGTCATAACTAAATTTTTTGTCATTTTTCTTTCTTAAAGATGCTTTATTCCACATTATTCTCAGGTCTGGCATCAATCACCAATCTGAAGAAACTTTGCAATCACCCGGGTCTGGTGCACGAAAAGTGTGTGCAGGGCACCGATGGATTCGAAGGTTGGACTTCATCGTTCTTCAGGATCGCAGACCAGATCTATGCTTCTTTTGAGGCCTTTTATTGTTCAAATAATGTAATATACATGTCACTAAAATATTTGTCGATTGTAGTTCATATGCCAGTAAATTGGTTATCGTCAAGTGTAATATCTGAACCACTCACTGATTTCAGGATGTTTGGAGTTGTTCCCGGAATCATATCTCTCAAATAAATCCCAAGTGCGACCCGAGGATTCGGGCAAGATGATGGTGCTCGACTGTCTGTTGGCTGTGGTTCGACTCGGCTTAAAATAGATTTTTCTAGATTTCATAATACCACTAGTTTACATCGTTATTTAATTCGTTGAGCACGGTCAAATTCGAAATCACAGTGTTTCAGTCGGTTTCAGATGATATTTCTAACTACATAATATAATATTTCTAGTTTAGAATTATAATAGGTGGCTTGTTATTTGTTGTTGTTGTTGATGATGTTGTTAGGTGGTTAGCTATTGTTTCATATTTCTTTCAATGACTGTTTCTGCCCAACTACAGATAAAATCGACGACTACGGACAAAGTGGTGCTCGTGTCCAACTATACCCAGACGCTCGACATGTTCGAGCAGTTGAGTCGAATGCGCAGGTTGGAATTTTTGTTGTTGGTGTTGTTGTTGTTGATGATGATGATTTTTGTTATTGTCACTGTTGACGTTGTTGTTGTTGTTGTTGTTGTTGATATTGTTTGATGATTTCTGTTATTTTCACTGATGATGTTGTTGTTGTTTGTTGTTATTTTCTGTTGTTGGAACGGTATCTGTTTAGTGATTTTTGTTATTGTCACTGATTACGTTGTTGTTGTTGTTTTTATTGATGACCGTTGAACTTCATGCTTGACGTTGACATGTAATGCTTATTGGGGATGGAATTGGAATGTTGTTTTGTTGATTTTCGTTGTTACCATTAAAAATAGTTTTTATTGCTGATGACTCCGATGGTTTTTTGTTCACCTCTGCAGTTCTGCACACACCTAGGTACCAATTCGTGCGTCTTGATGGCTCAATGTCGATTAAAAAACGTGGTAAAATCGTCGATCAATTCAACGATCCTGAGGTCGGTTTATTGTAATGATATGATGTCAAAAAGGTTGGAGTTTTCACGTTCAATGTATGGCAGTTCATTCACAGTAATGGTAATGGACAATGACATAAAAATATTGATTATTATGTGGCTTGTCAAAAACTTCGTCTTAGTGCCAACCCATTATCTCTTATGTCAGAGTTAGACGCGCACCTTTCGTAGATTTTTCAGATGTCAAATGAAAAAAATCAAAAAATTTCAAAATAACAGATTTGAATTAAAATCGCATGCGTAAAACTTTCTGAATAACAAAAAAACTCTGGATGATGATAGAAATATTTTTTTCAGAGTTCGGTGTTTCTGTTCTTTTTATCATCAAAGGCGGGCGGCTGCGGCCTGAATCTGATCGGTGCCAACCGGCTGGTCATGTTCGATCCGGATTGGAATCCGGCTAATGACGATCAGGCGATGGCCCGGGTCTGGAGAGACGGACAGAAGAAGACGTGCTACGTTTACAGACTGCTCGCCGTTGGTTTACGATAAAAAAAATACAATCAATTACTCACTCACTAAATAACTCACTCACTAACTACATAACTCACTCACTCACTCAATCACTCAACCGTTCATTCAGTCACTGGCTCACTCAACCACTCATTATTTTTATGCTCACTTTTATTTCACGAGACACAGTTCTAGTATAGTGGTTTATTTTTGCGCACATCTGGTTGTAAAAGTTCATGCGAAAATCTATTTTATTTATAAAAAGAGTTTCGTAAAAAATTGTATAGTCGATAATGAATTACTGTTCCAAAAAGGTGCGTGAATTTTCGATAAACATTCTAATGATTTACCGCGCGTTAGCTTGTCGATGAATAAATCGTCAGTCGGTGCACTAATCGGTGCATTTGGCTTTTTTATTCATGCGAAGAAAAGTTTTAGTGCACTTGTCCCATTCCCATGTTCCGATTATTTTTCGAAATATTTTGGATTATTTTGTTAGTTTTATTTCATCTCATTGATTCTTTAATTAACACGAATCGATTAGTGTGGTAAAAAACTGGTTTAATTGCTTCAAAAAAACAAAAATAAAAAAGACAAATTCGAAAATATGTAAACCTATTCGCTTTTTGAGTGACGATGATCACGACGACTGACGATTTCTCCGTCGACAAAATTATGACATCGTGAATCATTAGAATGTTTATCGAGAATTCACCCACCTTTTTGGAACAGTAATTCATTATCGACTATAGACGGGCTCGATCGAGGAGAAGATGTTTCAACGACAGACGCACAAAAAGGCGTTGAGCTCGTGCGTGGTGGACAGCGAGGAAAACGTGGAACGACACTTTAATCAGGAACAGCTCAAGGATCTGTTCAAGTTGAAGATCGATACCTCCAGTGACACTCATGACAGGTACGATTGTTTTTTTATATTGGAGGTTGATGTTGTTGTTGTTTTGGTTGTTGTTGTAATTGACTCGTGTGTGGTAGACACCGAGGAGAACGTTGAACGAAACTTCAATCAGGATGTACTTATTTTTCTCATATTCCAAGTTCTCACCAAAAACTCTCTTAACTTGGTTTATTGCGACACTGACTCCAATGGTCATCGACCTCGAGGTTATATGGGTGAATACCAAAAGCTTGGTACATACATTATCCAAAGGTCGCGGGTTCGACTCCCGCAGCGGATGCCATGTACTTATTTTTCTCATATTCCAAGTTCTCACCAAAAACTCTCTTAACTTGGTTTATTGCGACACTGACTCCAATGGTCATCGACCTCGAGGTTATATGGGTGAATACCAAAAGCTTGGTACATACATTACATACATAGATTATACATAGACATTACACTTTGGGTCGTCGACATTATACATAGGCATTACACTTTGGGTCGTCGCGAGACTGGGGGTTGGGGGGAAATGGGTCCGAAAAGCAAGTATTTTGGGGGACCATCTGCGATGGCTTAGATTATGGGGACAATATTACATAATAATAATAATATAAATGTTTTACATGTGACAGCATTCCCAACACAGGAGCTGCTCAGGGATCTGTGCAGGTTGAAGATTCACACCACCAGTAACAC
Organism: Daptonema setosum; assembly: GCA_964036265.1. Taxonomy (NCBI): domain Eukaryota; kingdom Metazoa; phylum Nematoda; class Chromadorea; order Monhysterida; family Xyalidae; genus Daptonema; species Daptonema setosum. The sequence goes on from OZ038447.1 coordinate 9,057,745, forward strand.
TCATCTGATAATTTTTTTTATTTTCGATCTGCTTTGCTACGATAATGATGATGACGATATTGTTGTTGTTGTTTTTGTTTGTTGTTGTTAACTAGTGTGTGGTGGATACCGAGGAGAATGTTGAAGAGCAGCCCAAAGGTCTGTTCAAGTTGGAAATTGATACCATGTCAAGTAGGGTTGTTGTTGTTTTTTTTGTTCAATTTGAGGGTGGAATGAACGAGTGACAGACTCCTTCTGCTTAGTGTTGCACTTGTTGTTTCTACTGTTGTTTTTTGCTTAAATTTGATGTTTTTTGTTGTTCAGTCTTCGATGTGGTCGTTGTGTGAACGGGATCGAGTCACGTGATCCACCGGCCGAGGCCGACACCAACTCGGATCTGGCCAACTGGTTCCATTGTGCCAAGGACCGACGAAGATTGCCTGATGTCGCCTTGAAGGTTACGATCTATTTTGTTTATTTAATCTTGGATAATTTTTTTGGGACTTCTCTACTGAAGTCATCAATGCACACTAATACCGTATCGGAATGGTGTTTTCGTAGTGGCCAGAGAGTAATAACGCGAGTAATCGTGGGCAGAAGCCAGAGTGTAATAACGTATCTGTGTCTCAAGTCAGGTTTCGAACCTGGAGCGCCAGTTTTTGAAGCTGGCGCTTTACGCACTAGATAAATGATAAAATGATGAATTTTGTTTATTTTTAATTGGTTTGTTTTATGAGTACATGAATCCAATCAAAGATGCACTGAGCGTTTCCTAACTTGGGGTCAGGGTGGTCTGTTGTTACTTTCATGCTTTCTTCTGATGACCTCCTTATTTGCAGCAAGTAATTGACAACGACAATGTCACATTTGTGTTCCATCAAAAGTCGCATGAGATGACGGTTACATCGGCCGTGAACGACAACCAATCAGACAAGAAAGAAGAAGATATGGAGGATGATGATGATGAGGGTGTGGAGTCGGACACTCAGGATGAAAACAAAGACGACGATTATGTTGATTGATTGATTGATTGATAAAACTTTTCAAAATGTTTGCAGATTTCTTGAACAAAAAGTAATTTCCTACGTTTCAAAAATGTTCAAACGGCTCCATTGATGATGTTAGAATGAATGTCTAGTGCATTGAGTATGTCGACTCGATATGATCATCTGTTTGCCGGGCTTGCAGCAACCACATAACTGGCAACACTCTTATTATAAGCAAATTGTTTTCTTTGTGATATCAATTTGAAAGAACACCCAGATTGCATGCGAAAGACGAAGATTTCTTTGGATAATAAGGCAATGTGGTTTTGATGGGGGTTGTTGTTAATGTCGTTTCATTCGACCCCATTCTGATAGAAAGCACTATTTTATTTTTAAAGAATCTATTCGTGTACAGATAAATACGCTCCGTTTTGTTATACAAGTTTTTATCAGCGAATGTTCATCGTGTCCATTTTACTACTGTGATCTCGTGATAATAAAAACATTCACTATATCTTTTAACTTGGATATAATAGAACTTTCAGTGAAGGCAATTACAGTTGAATATAGAAAACATTGTATGATATAATAGAGCTATAAATTGTTTCGTTGACCTTTCCAGAATAAATGAAATTGAATGTGTGTTTGATTGAACAAGATATATATGGTAGGTAGTTTTATTGGCATAATATCTCAAATAGCCTGATTCCATTTGTTAAATTGATTTGGGTAAGGTACATATGTAGATATTAATGCCCGACTCGATGCACTAAGGTACTGTCAGGTCAGGTTATTCAGACGAAGAAAATAGTCCAGAAACTTTTGAATCAAACCATGTTTTCAAAAGCAACAACTAACTGAAGTGCTTGTTTCATTAAACTTGAAATGACTATCTCCCGCGATTTTCCCTACATGGAAAATGACATAAAGTTTTTATTTATTTAACTGACTCCAGTTGTGCGTAGTTCATTGTACCGTCGTAGTTCATAGGTCTGAACAAAAGATTATTTTCATTTAAAAGTTTATAAGAATAGTGAATTTAAACGCGCATCGTATTCCAGGGATACAATAGAAAAACAATCTAACCTACTAATTTATGGTAGTGAAAAAGACAGTTCTAACTTACTATTGGCCTTTCGTCCCTGTGTCTAGACGATATCTTGCAGACACAACGAACTCATTGCATGTCTGTTCACGAATGCAAGTGCCGAAAAAAGGCTTTCAAATGTTTGTTTCCTGATCAATTTGAAATGTCCTTACGACTACAAACTACTTGTATATGCAGTTAGTTCGTTCGCAAACATGGAAAAGCACAGTCAATACCTATTTCCTCTTTCATGCTGTAGACATTTTGCATTCAGGAAAGCTTAACATAATTTAACCTACACACAGAATCATGTGCAGTTCACCATTTGCTGCGGTCAACAGAGTTGGCAAACTGTATGCGTATTTTTTGAGTAAAGATGCGCATTTCTTCAAAGATTCATTCATAACGAAATATGTACCTCGGAAGTAAAAGTTAACAACAACAACAATGGCAACAACAAAAACAACAACAACCAGACGATCGCAGTTTTTTGGTGGCTAATTTGGGTTGTTGTTGTGAGAGGAAAGGGCGTCGGAGCGTTGTGTCAGGCCAGTTAGTCCGTTAGTCGGCCACTTGCGCTTCCTGTATTCACTCAACGAAGAAGAGCGGTCGACGAGATAGGGTGGAAAAATGGAATTCCCCCCATCTTTGGTGTCTGAAAAAAGTAGAGTTTATTCTCCAATGTGTGGGTAGAAAGGCCTGGAAACTGCTAAATTACATCCTCTTTGAAAAATGTTCCCTGCCTTCGGAGAATTCGGCTGGTCCGCCGGTGCATTCATTCACCGAAAGGGGCGGTCGACCAAATTCAGGAAATTCTCAAGTTTCATGGATGAATTTCCAGTCGTCATAAAAAGTTTCATCCATCTACAAGCTGATTTTATCTAAAAGTCAGGATTAAAAGTCGTCCAAGGCAGAGGAAATGTCTCCGGTTCTCGCCCGCTGCAAAAATATAAGAAAAGTGCTCACAGAGTGATTTGCGGTGCCCGTCGACCACTTTCGCATTTCACAGTTGGCCGACTTTACTCATGAATGTACTGTATGTACTTGACGGTGTTTAACTGATACACACCAGGGTTTTACAATAACCGTATTTTGTAACATCATGTTTCTACTCAATTAGATCAGATGACAGGGAGAATCAGATTAATGTGTGTCTTAGCATTACACAGCAATACATCTCATTAGTGAACACTGGAGTTATCCTCGTTCGGAGGTTTCAAAGAACGGATTTGTTTTTTGTAATGTACTGTAGTTATGGCCTCAAAAGGGTCGTGATCCCTGGGCATCTAATCTAACCAGAAAGTACCGGATTCTTAAATTTTTTTCTCGCTTGCCAAAGCTCGAATTGCATTCAGATTCTCGTTATCCGAGAACAATAATAATTAACGTTCGCAAGCCCGGACGTCCAGTTATAAATATATGAAAATACTGTAATTTCGTTTATGGGAACATTGTTTAGTCACTGCAGCTGACAGAAAGTGGCTTAGAACCTTACCGGAGATTAGTGGTCGAGAAAGGGAGGGACAAGTGAAATTCCCCTCTCTTTGGCCAGTTTGAAAAACGCCGTTTGTTCCTTTTAGGTGCAGATAAAACGACCTCAAAACTGCCCATTCCCCCTCCCTTTGGAGGTTGAGCTCGTCCGCCAGTGCTACCGGGGACTTCGAATACATTGGCTAAAGATGTTCTGTTGCCCCGAATTTCAAAACATTACGTTCCATTCCAGCTGTAAAAATTTAATCGGGAGGGACCATAAATACTTCGCTTAGGTTGTGTTGTTTCTGGTGTCGACGTTGGCGTTGTATGTATCTATATTTCTTTTCCCAACCGATTTTACTCACATGTATCCGATACATATAACTGCTGATTTTGTTCTAAAGTCCGTATGTTGTTGCTGCAAGCACAAATCTTGCCCGAAACGTCTGATAATGAAACATCACTAGCCTCAATTCAACTCGGTTGACACCATAGTTTAACACGGTATAGCATGGGGTGATTATGATTTATGTACGTGTTAACACTGATTGTCCGATGTTTCATTATTAGACGTTTTGGGCAATAAATTTGCTTGCAGAAAATACATACGGTCTTTATACGTGCGTTACCTCTACAATACCTACATAGTTAAGTCACCCATTGTAGTGCATACTAATTCAGCGCTTCAGGCGCCTCCGAATACGATCAACTTCCATCGTCGTCACATGATGACATGAATACTGAGGTATATTTTTAGATTCTCAGCCTCCTAACCCATGTTGCAGCCTTCGTGCCATTTCATCAGAAACACGTAAAACTTTTCCTATTTATTAGATGTTTGCAATCCCATGATTCGTATTGGATTTGCTTTCATGTCAGGGACATGCATGTGAGCCATGAACAACGATTTCCCGACTGGCAATTGTCTTACTGATTTCGTGTGTTTGTGGCATGAATTTTTTGCATAATGATTCATCAACAACATAGTATCACATACATTTATTACTTTCTTTTCGGCGGTTCGATGTGTGACGAAATTGAAGACGAGGAAGCAAGGGAAATCAATAGTTCCGGTAACGCGCACATGGTGGTCAGATGATAGTGCTTCTTTTGTTGTTGGTGTTGTTAATGTTGTTGTTGTTGTTGTTGTTGTTGTTGTTGTTGTTGTTGTTGTTGTTGTTGTTGTTGTTGTTGTTGTTGTTGTTGTTGTTGTTGTTGTTGTTGTTGTTGTTGTTGTTGTTGTTGTTGTTGTTGTTGTTGTTGTTGTTGTTGTTGTTGTTGTTGTTGTTGTTGTTGTTGTTGTTGTTGTTGTTGCTGTTGTTGTTGTTGTTGTGGAACCATTGTTTTCTTATGATTCACGCAATTTTATCAGGAAATTTGATTTTAGTTGATGCATGAGACTAAGACAGTAATCAAGCTATGTGTTATCAAAGCAGAGCTTCCTAAAAACCTTCTAACGAGTTTTTATACTGCATTATGCATGACTCAAAACGGAATATCAGTGCAAGATGAGTCAGTCTAAGAAAACTTTTCCAATGATCAACTTGGAATGTAGTTCATTATGGATTCGAGTCCTACCAGACGTTAGCGTTCCATCCAAACACTCTTATGTATGTATAGTCAATGATGGGATTCTGCAGAATCGAATTCCCCTACATAGATTCCAGTACACCGATTTCACACTTCGTTTCGGCACCTGCATTCTCAAAAATAAATTGTGTTTAACCAGAAGTTTAGTCCTCATAAGTTTATCTTTTCATAATTGTTCCCGACTGCGTTCCATCGAAGAATTTTACTAAAGAAACGGCACATATTTCCTCGGGATGTTCGTTCACTCCATCGAAACTCATCACCGAACTATATTTCTAGTTTGGCGGCCAATCCCATTACATGTGCATACTTATTCGCGTCCCGGGCGTTCCGAAATCGGATTAAGACACCTTGCGTCATACCGTAATATTCCATCATTGAATACGTCCTCCAGCCACGTCTCCATTGAACCACGTCAACAAACCGAGTACAACTCTTGGGACATTTCATGTAAACCATTTCTCTCATTCCCAATATTTGCAAATATTTTCTCAAAAACTAAAAACCAATTTCATTCGGCATGGATTATTTTATTCAAACAGGCATTCTAATGAGATATGTAGACTTTCAAGCGATGGAAAGGTTTTACGAAAGAATCTCCTGGAAATTGAGTCTCAATCAAGTAAACGGAGTATTTATAAACAAGATTGGTGAACTTATTAAAAAGTTATTTTCACCTATACATGCTTCATTATATTAGGTCTGCCTGCTTCCGTGCATTCTGTCTGCACTGAACGAAAAAACAATGAAAGATAAATCACTGTTGTTTGGTTTATAGCTCTTGGCCTGCCTACTGGCGATCATATATTCTTGTTTGAATACTTGAATGAATACATGTATTTGTGGTCTGTTCAGTTCCGATGCGCTTCTGTAAACTGTGCTCAAAGTCAATTCTGAAACGATATCAGAACACAATCCACCTTAGGCTGTTCATTATTTCACCAATTCCGGATATCCGTATTTTTAAGATTTTGTGAATAATAAACAGAGTAAACATTGACAATGTAACAATTGGGCATTGCATTTGAATGCGAGTTGTGAAATGTGAATGGGATTTTATACATACGTAAAAACATGCCCTACATCGTATAAATGCCCTCACTCTATATGTACTCCAATATGATTCAATTCCGTAGGTTCCTAGTAAAATCATGATATTTTTTGGGCTAAATGTAGTTATTCATGTTTAGCAACTGGACTACTTTTTCGAACACCCATTCATTTCCTTTTCCTCGGCAATACATGAACGTATGTCATCCCATGCTGAAGATGTAGTTTGTGGATTAAATTATCCGTGTAACATGTAATCTCCTATAAATTGATGGCAGGAGGAAGCGGAACCAACTAACCGTTTGAATTGGTTGGAGACGTTATTTATAGTCCATTGTTTTATTCTTGACTGATGATGCTCAAGGATTGCTAAATTTGCTTGTATTAAATGGCATTAACGGTTGTCCATTTTATTAAATGTTCTTAACACCTTATTTGACTGAACGGATGAATCAAATTAACAAAATTGCGTTCATAACGGTCACACTATCATCTAAAATACCGCCGACTGCAGTGAAAAATGTGAAACATGGGTATGTTTGGAACTTTGTCATAAAAATTGACTTGTTATATCGATTTGAAAAAATAAAAAATAAAACAAAACCAGAAATTGTCTATAACTTGGCGGGAAAAATTTGAAATCGAAGGAAAATTGCTATTTTTGTTCGAGATAAAAGGCGGAATTTCGAAATGGGACACCCGGTACATAACATCTGGTACATGTCCCGAGTGTGTCGAGTATAAAACCATATCTTAACTCCTTGCTTCACCAATAGCGTGGGCGTATTATTACGGTACACTATGGTCCAATTGATTCTGGCCGACAATGCCCTCAACCTTGGCCAAACTCATTCAAAAACATTCTCCGTATAACTTGATCGATGGTGCAATCTGGCTTCTGAACCTTCATAATATTTCCAAGCCACTTTGCTACAATCACCAGACCCTTGCCGTTCCATCGGTCATTTGAAGTAGAAATTCCGAGTTAATTGGAATACAGTTCTCTTAACAGAGTGAATTTAATTCTTAAAAATCGGTTTGTCTAACCTTTTAACCGGTTATACGCCTACTAGAAATAAATCAGTTAATAAATCGTTGTAGTTTTTTATTCTTTGACCACATGGCTTGGATAGAAGGCAAATCCAGGGCATCAATGATCTATGGGCCAATCTTCAGACCACCATTGTGACTGTGGTCATATCATCAATATGCGTCAAAGTAATATCTTCCCGACGTGGCCTCAGGCCGGGATATCTGAAAACTAGCGGACGAGTCGGGTAGGAATTATAGAGCGGAATACAATCGAATCTTCAGTTTTTATTGACGTGAAAAAGGCAGCTTATTTTTTTAGGTATTGAAGAAATGAAACGGAAACTAGATTGCATGATTTTTTATTTTTTTGCACGATTTAATATTCCGTCATTGTATCATGCATGAATCATGATTACGCAGGTACTGTAGATATGTTTCCATGAATACATAATGTTCTGCATTTCGAGACAAATCACGTATTTTTTTATGTACATGCAATAGTTTATGCTTAGTTTGTATTATAACCCATCGATTTTACTTTTGCTTTAATTTCTTGCAAGTTTTTTATACCCACGATTCCCTTGATAGCAACCAACCTTCCATACACCCAAACAAATCCCGCTGGCATGACGAGAGAAAGTCTGAGTGTTTGGGCTAATTACATAATGGTATAACAACACTCGGTCTAGCCAATGTTTTGCCCAGTGTAATGACAAGTCTCCGAGGCCCGTGGAACATTCAACTATAGAAGAACATTGTCAGTAACAATTGAATCAATATTTCACATTCTCTGAGCTGGAAGCTTTTAGATAGAAGAAAACAAAATAATTAACTTTATGTCTGAACTTATCATAGTTTTCACGAAGTCATCCGCTATATTTGGCCAACTATACCTCTTGTGAGTTGGCCAGTATCACACACAATTGAATCAGTCGCACCTCCAGTGGCACACTTTGGCAGGACCCGAGGGCCTACAGGGCTACTTCTCTCGCTATTCACCATCCGTTAACGACCACAAAATACATGTACCTAAATTTAATTACATACAAACTTTTCATTGAATAATCATGGGATTGAACTGGAAACACTCTGTTCCCTTGGACTAATCGATCGATTATTCGAGATTGCTTCGTGGTCGATAGTTAACCGCTTACGGTGGTTGAATCCTGAAATGACGTTGCGTTAGGTTCAGGTTCAAGATTTCACCAATTTAATTGGGAGGGTTTCTAGAAGAAAAGCTTTTGGCTTCTTTCTAAAAAAAACTGTCTCTACAGTCTGTGCAGTCGTAACATAGTTTTCTGACGGTACATAGTTTTCTGACGGTACATAGTTTTCTGACGGTGCATAGTTTTTTGACGGTACATCGGTTTCTGACGGTACATACATACATAGTTTTCTGATGGTACATAGTTTTTGACGGTACATAGTTTTCTGACGGTACATATGTAGTTTTCTGACGGTACATAATTTTCTGATTGTGCATAGTTTTCTGACGTTAAGTACATAGTTTTCTGACAGTACATAGTTTTCTGACAGTACATAGTTTTCTGACAGTACATAGTTTTCCGACGGTTCATACATATGTAGTTTTCTGACAGTACATATGTACATAGTTTTCTCACGGTCATTGATGCGTGTTCGTTGGATGTTCTCAAACCAATAAGGTATTTGAAAGATGACTCGTCAACAGAATTGTTGTTGTTCAAGGTCTGTATGGATTTGGCCAACGGTGCGTGAGGGCACGGTGCTCTAAGAAGCCCTGGGGTACATCGATGTAGGCGATTCAGTCACAACAACTTCATCACGACCCTACATTTCAGCATGAGCAACAGGGTTGCTCTCTGCTTCCTGGTTGAACCTCCCTGCCGGCTGAGAAAACTCGTTTCTCATTGACATAAAACAGGTTCATCGTCGCATTTTAGTAAGAGTGGCATTTTAGTAAGAGTGGCATTTGAGTAACAGTGGCATTTTAGAAACAGTGGCATTTTAGTATCAGTGGCATTTTAGTGATAATGGCATTTCGCCAGCATGGCATTATGTACTGAACCCTTTCTTTATCACAGTAGTGGGACATGGTGTCACTACAATGAGTGTGTAGGTTTACAGCATCTGAAATAGTTAAAATACATGATTGTTCGCAATATATGTTATTGTTTATGCGAACTTTTATAAACTGACACAAGCTTATAAATATTTGTTTTATGTTCATGCAAAAAAACTGCTGTTAATTACATACAGTTGCCATTCGGCATGTGAAATATCATTTGTGATTTATCTATAGAAAATTTCGGTAATGCAAATGCTAGAATCGAACGTCATTGTGAAACATTTTTGTTATGTTTTTGGTACCGCATGTCATATAACTGGGTGCTCATTCTGCTTGTTTCAATATCCAACAATTTGCTGCATTATGGAATATTTTAGTATCTTTTCGAAAAATTACACTGACAGTCAAAATATATCTTGAAGCGGCTGACTATTTATGGCTTTGTTCATGGTAATAACCGGATGTACTTTTTCCGTTCATATTGGCGGAAACAAATACATACATATCGAACTATGTAAGATAAATTGCATTTCCTGATTTCTGCACGTAGTTTTCAGTAGAAAAAAAGTTAAATCAGTGCATATTGTTGTTCGTTGTTGATCATTAATATTTTTATCGCTTTTAATGGCACTCTATAAGGCTGATGAAATTTTTTATGACCACATGGTTAAATTATCAACAGCTTGTATTTATGATTAAATCTATATGTATTCTAAAATTTAGTATGCTCCTGAAATAACTCAAGCTAGTGTCTGCGTTTTCTACACCAAACTGTTAGTAAAAACTGTTATGCTAGATCGTACATAAAAGGTACACATTTCAAGCACGCCTGAAACTCACTGCGGTACAGAGCTCAGTTACCGTAACCCAATCGGACATCCTCTTTTCGGACCACAACCATTACCGATTTGCCGGCACTTTATACATGTCGTACTTGTATCATGGATCGTGCTTTTACACACAAGTACATACGGGCGTAGGATATATCACATTATGTAGGTTTACGCTATATTGTTGTGTCTACATTTATTTGTATGCTAGACTTGTTTCTGGCAAATGTGTGTGGTCGTATTAGAAGAACACGGGCGGATTGGTGGTTGTTGTACCCTAATTATAAATAAGTACATAGGAAAGTCTTTTCATAAATAGACACACATAATCGCCTGTCTAGTCTAGTGCGTAGGGCGCCGGCCTCGAAAACCGGCGGTCCTAAGTTCGAAACCTGACTTGAGACACAGATCCTGACGCGTTGCTCTGGGGTTTCTGCCATTGCCCGTCAGTTTATTCAACTCTCTGGCCGCTACGAAAACACCATTCTGATATGGTATTAGTGTGCCTTATGGCTTCAGTTAATGAAGAAGTCCAAGTAAAAAAAAAAAAAATAAAAAAAAAATAATGGGGGAATAATAGACTATATAACTTACAAAGAGTTCGCGGTGTTTCTGCCCGTAAAACATCGAAATCTAATGTATGGCATATAAATAAATCAAACAGTTGTTGATCTGAAACGCGGATCTGGCCCAATAGTTGCCGCCAGCCTTGATATGTAAGTGGTGGCTCTGGATTCTAAACGTGCCTGGTAACAGAGCCGGGTACTTTGTTCAGTTCATTCTTTAATGTCTGTCAGTTGATTCAGTAACCACCGAAACCCTTCTTACGGTTTACTAGGATGTCTCACTTTGCATCATTAATGTAACAATTATAATTTCTTTAAAAGTCAAAAATAAAATACAGGTTTAAAATATGTCACTCATTATCCCCATCATGAAATCCCATTGAAAGTCTCCAGTTAGCGTGAACATTGCTGTCCATGCTTTTACCGAAACAACAACAAATAAAAATAAATGTACTTGTGTACCACGAACATCATAACGAACACTATCTTGACAGCATGCTGTAATCGCGTCGGGCAAAAGATGTACTGTACATGTACACATAATTACTGTATATTTGCCCAACTGGTGTGTGCCGCAATGTAAAAGGTACGTGAAAATTGGACCATCTAGATGAAAAATCGTCAAAGTGATGAATTCGGAATAAAATTCTGTTTCTTTCAATTCCCAAACACAAGGGAACTCTGATACGTTATCGTTCTCTCGTCCGAAGCCGAAGCGTGTGTTTATTTGGTGCGGGCACGCTGTCATTGACATGTGCCATCGACAGTGAACCACGAACCATCGCACCGACCCGGTGACTATCTACCATTTATTATGAAACACACCGTTGCTTTAATGTAGTATTATCATACATTGTTGGTTTGTTTACGCATTTTAACAACTTTGCGTAACAACGGTTTTGCTCAGATAGACTGCAGAAAAAGCCGGGCTGACTCTCTAACTATAGATAGGTAATTTCTCATTCATTCTGAAACACACTATTGTACTTGTATTATTATGCATGTTGGTTTATTTTTCGCATTGTAATTTTCAAACTCAGTTGCGTAACAACCAACCCTAGTCTACTTAAAAGCCAAGAACAGGGGTTCATGATTTGTGATTTGAATAACTGTTGTGTGGGTTGAACAATATTCATAAAAAAATTTTATTGTAATCACCATGTTAGCAATTTTTTTGAATCTTCGAAAGTCCTTGAATACAGTCCGGAGTAAAGTCGAGTGTTTTCTATTTTTGGATGAATTTTCGTTAGAATTTCATCTTGAATCCAATGGGTATTAAAGGAGAAAATATTCACAAAATATGCAAGAAACGATGGAATAGAAAAGTCTTATCCACTGTGACCACTGGATTCTTGAACTAACTCAACCTATGCACGCACCCGAAGATGCATGATCACTTCACCGAATGGGTCGGACGTGGATAAACCACGGATTGACCGGTGCGGACCTTCGATTAATGAAAGGTCGTTAAAGAATATGCATTGAACATCTGATGGAGTGACTTAGAATTTGATTTCATGATATGCCTATGGCAAGCACCATTCGTGATTGAAACCCGGCGAAATCTTGATGCAAGTGAGACAACCCAACAAAAAAACAATTGCGGCAGAACCTCGACTGAAAGCATTAGTCGCTTTCAAAACCCATAAAGATTGTTTTGTTTAAAAACCCGGTGGTCATATTGATTGAGAGTTTTCATTTTCCATTGTTTCTCACATAATTTATGATTATATTTGTTATATAAACACCATGGAAATAGTTTTGAATAAGTTTCAAGATGAATTTCTATTAAAAATTCATCGAAAACAAACAGTTTTTTTCACTCGACTGTAATTCAAGCTCTATTTACCGAATTTCAGAAATTTTAAGAGACAAAAAAGTTGCTATTATATTGGTAATAAACATATCAATTTTAGGAGTAATACTCAACGCTCACAAAAGTTATTCGAAAAACATATCGTGAACCCCTCACTGGGACACCCTGTAGACCCATACTGTATATCATACTTCTACCTACGCTTGTAATTTTGAACCTGCGTCATTCTGATTGGATCTTCATCAAGTTCGTTATCGCTAACGGAAGAGCGGACTGGGCTGAATTTATAGTTAACTTTACCGTTAATTTAATAGTAACGTTATGCTTGACAAAACCAGGTTAAAGAATCACCGTTTAAATATAACTTCGATCAGTAGCTAAAATTTTGTCATTTCCTCGGGCATTTTTCAACCGGTTTCGGTCTTGCTGGTTGATTCATCAACTTTTCATCTTCCTAATATTGAGTTGTTAAATTATTTGGAGAACGCTGTGTTTCTAGTCTTTTTGAACTTTCCAGATTGTGCCTAGGCAAACTCCTGTTTCGCAGACGCAGACTATGAGATTCAGGGTACTTGTTGTATGTTATTACAGTAGAATATACAGGATGCCCCATTTAAAACTCCTGCAGTTTTCATTCGATTTTAAAAATTTTTGCGCCAAGTTATAAACATTTTCAGGTTATTTTGTTTTATTTTTTATTTTTGAAATCGTGTTAACAAATCAATTTTTATGTTAAAATTCCCGACACACCCGTTTTTCACGTTTTTGCTCTGTAGTCGGTGGTTTTTTTACGATAGCGTGACCGTTACAAACGCAATTTTAATAATCTAAATCAGCATTTCAGTTAAATAATGTGTTAAAGCATGTTATAATACGGATAACAATGGAATTGTTAACAGTCATCTAACCCACAAGCTGCTTACAAACTGTAACCACAACGCAGTTAAACTCCGCCTCCGCAAGCATGCGCTAGCGCAGGGAGCCTGCTTTTTTATTATTTAACTGAAATGATGATTTAAATTATTAAAATTGCGTTTGTAACGATCTCGCTATCGTATTCTAAAAAACACCGACTACAGAGCAAAAAACGTGAAAAACGGGTGTGTCGGGAATTTTAACAGAAAAATTGATTTGTTAGCTAGATTTCGAAAAATAAAAATAAAACTAAATAACCTGAAATTGTCTATAACTTGGCGCAAAAAATTTAGAAATCGAATGAAAACTGCTATTTTTATTCAAAATAAAAATGCGGAATTATAAATGGGACACCCTGTATATGTATAATACGTATGCTTTGTTCGCAAAAAAGTACTAATGGAACAGTCGTGAAGGGCGTCGATAATAATGCTGGCTATCGACCCATCCTTGATGTTTTCAAAATCAATACTTTGTCACGAGAAATAAGTTGTTGCATCAGATAAACATATATGACATCCGTAATGATTCTATCATAAGAAATATGAACCTTAAAGTGAATAAAATATATGGGTAATGTGATGAATGATGATCCATATTCTATGTCAACCAATCATACTCTTACTTGTTGACTCACGCTGTTTTTCTTATTGAATTTTACGGTTAGTTGCAAAGATCACATATACATTTATTAAATGTATGAATCACGCAATGATGGTGAATAGAAGATACGGTTTAATTGCAACATTAAAATAACTAAAATATGTGGTTTTTTAACTGTACAAGAGTCGTCGACGAAATCGAGTATAACCTCCCATTGATTAAGTTAATTACATATATACGTGCGATAACACTTTTCCGTGGGTGGGATTTGGATTTAAATCAATTTATATGATTGATGAAAATGATTTTCATAGTATAGAATATCAACTTGAAAACTGCGTTATGCATAAGTTATTTCATGTGTTTTTCCTACTATGTTATGTATCTGGGCAGTAACTTTTTATAATCTATCGAGGTGATTTACAATTAATGTTCCATAAGTCTCATTCAATAAATTTACCAGAAACTCACGTCATCATCAATGAACGTGATCATGCCGAACATGTCCTTTCACTCATCAACTAACTTCTTATAAGGACCCTCCAACTATAAATCTCGATTCAAGTGTACCATCCGACGTACTGTATGGTACTATCTACAAGATTTCGGAATACAGATTTTTTCCAGAGGGAAAAAGTGGTCTAAATTCATTTCAGGAACCGATTGAAGGACCTATTTACATGTTTTTTCTTCTGTATATTTAGTGCGTAGGGTGCCAACCTCGGAAACTGGTGTTCCTAATTTCGAAACCTAGCTTGAAACACAGATCCTTGGTTTTCTGCCATTGCCCGTCAGTTTAAGCAACCTCTGGCCATAAGAAAACACCATTCTGATTTGGTATTAGTGTGCCATGTTGGCTTCAGTAATCAAGCAGTTCCAGTAAAAAAGTCTGGGTTTAACTCTCGAGTAACAGTTTTCCGTGTGTTTCTGATATTTTACAAAATAAGCTAGCCCTTTGTGTTCCCTCGTTAAAAATACATACATACTCTAGATATTACTCATATTACGGGCTTTACATCAGCAACCTGACACCGAGTTTGTAGGATACATACCATTGGAATCGGTCATGTTTCAAGTATTCAATTAGAAGACGGTGCTTCGAGGCATCCGATCCGACCTACGGCTAATCAACCGGCATGTGATCAGCTGTAATGTAATCAGTGCAACACCGTAGTACAATAGCCCAATACCATCACCGTATATCACTAGTACAGGGTGTCCCACTTAAAAGTTTCAATGAGAATTTGCTTTAATTGTTGATAAAATGGACCGATTTTGAAAATTTCTGTGCTGGTTTGTAGACAATTCTTGGCAATTTTGTTTGACGCTTAAATTTTTGAAAAAGCTGTTAGACAACAGTTTTTAGGCCGAAAACCCCAAACCCCTTCATTTTCGCCTTTTTCACGTGGTTTTCACCCATTATGATGTTACTGTTATATCATGGGGCAGCACTTTTGTTAAAATGCTTTTTTATTTTATAACTTGAAACCATAATTCAGCATAAAAATCACGAAATCACTAAATGCATTCATATAATCAACGTTTCTCAATATGACTACCACCACGTCTTCCAGCGACCAACAGTGCCCTGCACGGTAGCATCAGAGATACCTTTTCCAAAAACTTTTTTAATTCTCGTAATATTCGAGAATTACTTCAATTTGATTATTTTGAAACTTACATTAGTTTAAAATATCGCAACTATTGCAAACTGGCTGTTGACAAAGCTCAAATTTGATGCGACAATGATGAGCTGCCTCGGTTTGAAATGCCGCTTTCAATCAACCTAATGATTCACGTATTGCACATGGGCACATGTTCCTTTCATGTATGTTTTCTAATACGTTGACTATTCATTTTGTTAATTTAATGTGACACTTCAATTTTAAAGTTTTTTTTTGGTTCGGGGCGTTAACGGACCAACAACAACACGTTTCTATGTGACGCCGATGATCGTAAAATGCGAAAATAAGGGGGTTCGGGGTTTTTGGCTTAAAAACTGCTATCACACAGCTTTTTCAAAAATTTAAGCGTCAAACAAAATTGCCAAGAATTGTCTACAAATCAGCGCAGAAATTTTCAAAATCGGTCCATTCTATCAAAAATTAAAGCAAATTCTCATTGAAACTTTTAAGTGGGACACCCTGTACTTTATTTGTAAACATAAAACTTTCAGTTTTACTTGAAATTCACTTTTAGTTTAGAGCTAATCGATGCATTCACTTGTGGGTTGATAAGATAAACAGCACTTCATTAAGTACTGTATCTTAATCTAGATATTTTTTGTTTAGGGTGCCTTCATAGTCCGTTGCAACTTTGTTCGAAACGCTTTTTTGACGTTTCGAAATAAATCGGAACTTCAAAGAGGGAAGAAATTTCGAAACGAAACGTTTCGGAACGACAAAAAGTGTTTCGAACAAAGTTACAACTTAGTTGCAACACAAGTTGCAACGGACTATGAAGGCACCCTTAAGGTTAGGTTAGGATATAACGTACTTTATAAAGTACATTATCTATATTTAGATAGTACTGGTTTGTGGATAGGATATACAGTACTTCATTAAGTACGGCATCTTAATTTACAGAGATAGTTATTGTTTAAGGATAGGATATACCGTTACTTTATAAAGTACATTATCTATATTTAGATAGTACTGGTTTGTGGATAGGATATACAGTACTTCATTGAAGAACATTATCTATTCTAGATATTACTGGTTTGTGGGTAGGATATACAGTATTTCAGTATACGGTATATTGGTATACGGTATGTAGATAGTACTGGTTTGGTTTCATGTTATAGTCTGTCTGGCCTTTTTTTCTTAATTTGAAAATGTCTCGTTTTACCGGAAAATCTCTTCTTACAGTCTCCAATCAGGTCAGGTCATTTACAACGTCATTTTAGTCTGATCCAATCCAATCCGATCGCAGCCAAGGCAACAAGAGAAAATATAAATGGTAAAAAGTTGTATACCAAGTTACAGTAGCTGTCCATTTTATGTACATTACGTATCACCATGTGTAATCACTGATCATCAACAACTTTTTTTCAATATTATGCGCTGTGTTTCAACGCGGTATCGAGTCAGGGCCATCGACTTGCGAGGCCGAGGGTTTCTTAACCACTATATAATGGAAGCTGCACGATAAGGGAATATTGGCAACATGAACATCCCATTTCCTCAATTTTGGTTTTCTTTATTTGTGTTTAGACACAACACAGTGAATCAGATGATTTTCTAATACAGTCGCATGCATACCAATCTACATTAATGTTTGAACCGGAATTAAGTGTTGTTCTAATCTAAAGCTGGAACAAGGAGATAGAGAGTTAGAGACCTTTTAACTAGCACTAGACAAGGGAATATTATCGAAATGTCCTAAAACATCTGATTTCCTCTATTTTGGTTTTCTTTATCTCTGTTTAGACACAGTGAATTAGAGAAAGAGACGATTCCGATACTTTCGCTTATCCAGCTACGTGTTTGAACCGGAATAATGTAGTATTCCAATATAAAGCTGGAACAAGGAGATACAGAGAGAAATTCTAACTACCACTAGACAAGGGAATATTATCGAAATGTCCTAAAACATCCTATTTCCTCTATTTTTGGTTTTCTTTATCTCTGTTTTAGACGCAGTGAATCAGATGATTCCGATGCTCTCTCATGTATTCAGCTAACAATTCACAGTACAGTAATGCGACCTGGTAGCCTCTCGGACACGCCCCGGCTTTTTCCTTGTTTGCGATGGTATCAAGTACGGAAAACGAAGTGGATGAAATGCGATGTTGTTTGTGTTGATCATTGACGGACGAGCCAAACCTTCAAACGGAAGGGAATCTTATCAAAAAGCGGGAATTTTCAGAAAGAGGGTCGTTTTCATACACCTTTTAAGGAACAAAAAAGACTTTTTGAAGACGCCAAAGAGGGGGAATTCCTTGTTTTCCTCCCCTTTTCATCCGCTAGTGATATTGATGTAGATGTTGTTTACGTCTTAGATTCAGTGGTAACTTGAGTCAGACTCCAACATGATTTATTTACGGTTAACATTGCGAAAAAAATAGCTAAACACGCAATCATGTTCTAATTTTAAGAAAGTTTTTCATTAAGCTCATGGCCTTGTGTAGTCTATATGTACATATGAGGGTACGGAATGTGATTAGGCTCAGTAAGAGTTCGTAAAAAAACCAGATACATCTACAGATCAAGATAATCGGATTATACGATTTTGGGTCAAACTACATAGGATATTCAGGTTCTTGTACGGAATCGTTGAGACGTGGTTTGGTACAGTTGCTAAGAAACTTCTGAACTATTTTCATTTTTATTCATGTTTCCTAGAAACAAAAAAAAATATCCCCTGTCAATTTCTGAAGAAATTTTTTAGTGTTTGATGTGACATTTGTGTCTATTGACTGACCATTTTACCGAAAAAGTACCACGAAAAAGATATTACGATAAATTCGTGTATATGTATGTTAGGTTTCCAAACTTGTTAACGAAACAATCGAACCAAAACCATTAACCTAACAAATCAGCGCCCCAACAAGTCTAACCGAGCTGTAAAAACTTTCCCCAAACTTGGGCTCATCTGCAGCGTCGTGCATGAACCGAATATAATAAATATCAAAGGCGCCAGCATAAAAAATCGCCAAAGTGTGATGGATGGATTCTTTTTGAGTCACATACAAATGCCCTGTGACCCCTAACGGCCTACTGTGACATTCATCAAACGGCATTGTTTTGAATCTGGGGCTTATACCATAACAGATGTATACCAGTTTGATGGTATAGGAACCAATGTTCATACAGGCCAAACCATCTGTTGATGTGCATGCATGAGCAGAGTCGTCGCTTTTGAAACATCATGTAGTGAAATGGCCCCATGCTTAGTTATTACTCGCATCTGCACGTGTTCATTTATTATGAAATTGTACAAAAGTATGTGCGTGGCATCATATGTACTCACCAATCAATCACTCGTTCATATTTTGCATTACTACGCGCTTTTTTCTACTACGTAAATGTACGTACATACATGACCCTAGCGGACGAGAATGGGTGGGAACAGTGGAATTCCCCTCCTTTTGGCAGTTCAAAAAAGTAGTTTCAATTTTCTAAGATGTAGGTAAAATGGTTTGAGATCTGCTAATTCCCATCCCTTTGGAGGATTCAATAGCTCGTCCGCCAGTGTAATGGTATGTATGTAGGTAATCACTTCTCAGTAAATAATAGTTTCATGATATGTATATCCATGGCTGATTTATTTAATGCCCGTACTATTTTCAAATCATGTGGATGTTCACTTCCAGTTCGCGGTTCACACCATTACGTTTCGCAAAATGTATAAAATTTATATCTTGAGAATACGGTACATGGGATCTTATGATTTACTGTATCTAATGCCTTTGAGTATTCAGTAAGTGACCAAAGAAGTTCTGATTAATCTGAAATTGAAAGATTGTCTTGTGTGATTCATGATGCATGTCAACATGTTTCAATATTGCACGATTGCAAGTTACTCATTTTAATTTAGGATGTAATTACTCATATTATATTTAAGATTGAACATGCAAACCTACAACATGTAACTTGTTGAAACGTGAAGTTCTTGAATCATTCTCCCGTTCTGACATATTTTTAAAAGTTTTGCGTGTACTACACTAATAGTTATCCAAAAAACACCGTAATCCTTCCTGGTAATAAATTTGGGTTTATTTCTGGTAAGCTTCATAAGCTTTTTATTGTCTGTTTTTATAACATTGGATGCTGAAAATACTTAGGATTTTCCTGGAAATACGATTCCGCGTGTATTTATTGGCTAGCAAGCAGCCGTCGCGGCAATAATAGTAAATATAACTACAGTACCTGGGATTCAACCAGACGCGTATCCGGATAGTCTATATAAGCGCGTGAAGCATAAAAATGTCGCTCATGAAACATTATTTTTCACAGTTAGCGGATGAGAAGGAAAAGGAAAAGTGGAATTTCCCTTTCTTCAACGAAAAAATTATGCATTCATTTTTTTAGGCATGTATAAAATGACCTCAAACTGCCGATTCTCCTTTTTTTTGAAAAAAACCCTCTTTCTTTGGTGGCTTGGCCAATCCGCGCGTGTGCACAGTAATGTTTCAGGAGCGACATCTTTCAGCTTCACGCGCTGACACAGACGCGAATACGCTTTTTAAATGCTGTAACATGCAATCATCATATTTTGCTTGAGTTGGAAAAGTTAACGTGCTGAGGTATATGGAATATAAATATTTTAATTTCCAACGTGTTTATATTGAGGTTTTTTTTGACTAAAAATAGTTTATCTTATAAGGAAGTAATTCATACAAATTGATTCAGTACTAGAAGATCGCCACGATATGAATTGGTCGACTCCAAATATTCACTCTTATTTTCATGAATGTTTTATTCCATGTTCCGCGTTCTGTATTAACATGAATGGCAAATCAATCCAACATTAACCAAATACTGTTTATACATATTTCAAGAATATCAAGAATATTTCTAGAATATATCTATACATAACTAGAATACATGCGAAATCTAGAACTCTGGAACTAGAAATCGATGTTTCTCGGTCAAGCACGCTTTCATTGTCTCTTCGTTTTAACCTCTGTACAACGTTCCGGCTTTTGCTTTCTGATCTTAAATTTTGTTTGGCTAATTAACTGTGTTAGATTGTATGTGTCATTCCATTCAATAAAATAATCTGGGTGATCACATGAAAAGTTTTTAAAAGTTTACATAGCCAAGAACGATCAGATATATGGCATTTGACACGAATGTTGCTTTTTCTCAACGTGTTCCTTCATGTTTCTGCTGATTTGAGTAACTGTCATGTTGATCAATTTTAATCCGGGAAACATAAATAATACAATCTCGAGAAAATCACGTCAGAATAAATCCAGAGATTGTTACTCTTATGTGTATAAACAATGGTAATATAATATATAACAACCTGACCTCGGAGAGGTGTTCTATGCATCGTTAATTAGGTTGCTGACTTTGTCAGGTTCTCATTTCGTGCTGCACCTTCAGGGCAAAAAATTCGAGCAAGCAACCGACCGTATTGTTTCAGTTTACCATATTGTTAACCTGGGTCGTTGGACAAAATAAATTCGTAAGGTATTAACTCTATTTACAACCCATGTAGTTAGCTGATTGCTCATTTAGTGCCACTAAGCTTTGTACTTCCATCATCGTACTATAGCTTATTCAGAAATTCACGTAGACTACTCGGAGTTTCTGATTAAAGCTTTGCGTAAACAACACATTTTTGGGGGGGATCGGTCAACTGCCGCCACTGCCAACTGCCGCCACAATTATCAAGACAACTGCTGCCACTTTTTTTTTAAATTTTCCGGCTGCGGTTGACTCACCTCAAAGTGGCGTCAGTTGTCGTATGTCAACTGCAGCCACAAAATTCTGAAATTTACTGGCTGCAGTTGTCTCGCAAAAAGTGGCGTCAATTCCCATAGGACAACTGACGCCAAGTTTCGAACGGATCCAACCAAGGAATCAAAGAAGAATGATTCATGTAACCAATGAAGAATGATTCATGCAATCACTGATAAGGTCGCAGACGAGTTCTTTCGAAGTTTTACCATTCCCTTTAGAGTATTACTGTTCCTTAACCCCGATAATCTATCGTAAGGCTGGCTTGTCCGAGCAGAGCGAGGACAAGCCCGTTAGCACCGCGCGGATCGCGGAGGTTGGATCCGTTCGAAACTTGGCGTCAGTTGTCCTATGGAAACTGACGTCATATTCAGCGAGACAACTGCAGCCAGAAAATTCCACAATTTAGTGGCGTCAGTTGACATACGACAACTGACGCCACTTTTGGGTGAGTCAACTGCAGCCACAAATTTCTGGAATTAGTGGCGGCAGTTGACTCGAAAATAGTGGCGGCAGTTGGCAGTGGCGGCAGTTGACACACAATCATTTTTGGGGCTTCTACATTTATTGTGGTTTATAATGCATAATCAAAACGATGAAAATAAGATTGTTGTTCGTCAGGAAATCATGGTTCCTTCACGCACGTAATCATGTTTCGTCCGGGGCCGTCACGTTTGACGAGAGTGGAATATTTTATTCAATTAAGCATGATGAATCACGAAGCCCATATAGTTGATTGATGTTCTGATTCATGAACATTAGAACGCCGAAGAGATATATGAAGCTAGTTTCAGATTTGAAAAGTTGGAAAAATATGTAGGAAGTTTCGAGGTCACTTTAACCCACTCTAAATCTTGTCAGCGAATTTTACCTCACCGAATATAAGTCACCGAATTTTAACCCACCGAAAATGTGGGTGCTGTTACTGTTAGTGTGCGTGTTAAAAGTTTATACAACGATAAGACACGGTTTTTTTATGAAGAACTTTGACACAAAAAAACGCTTAACTCCGAATAGTATTATATTGGCAACTTATTATATTGGCAGGAACTATATAAAAAATATGATTTCAATTCAATAGATTCCCATTTTTGCAGATCGTTTCAAAATGGTTGTGTACAACTGTCCCTCACACACCGGTCACCTTCGCAAACTTTTCAATTTCATCTTAATTGAACCTTAACTACAATGTGACTTACTGACTTAAGCCGTTTCACAGCCCAGTTTGTCTATTAAAAAAAGTCATAAAGCAGTGTATTTAGTTTTCAAAACTTCCTTCATCTGCACCAGAGCACTGGAGCTATGCGTTAATGAGACATGTTTCAAGTGTCCTACTGTTGTCCTAAGTTGACACAGGCAAGACATGGTCACCGATAAACTTGGATTGGTGAACGCAATCGAAGAACTCTACCCCTTTATATAAAACTACTTTTTATTATTATGAAACAGAAATGGTTTGAAAACATTTTCGTTTTCGAATGTTATTACTTCTATGGTCTACTTTGCTGTCATGATATCGGCAGGGGTACGGATGTACATACATGAGCTAATGTCGCAAATTGACAACTTGTTCCGATGAGGCCCCTTTGGGAATCGTGATGAACGGGTGACGAGTTCATGAAAACATGAGTTTGGGAAACATATTTTGTTGTTGTTGTTGTTGTTTTTTAGAGTAGTTCGTTACACCGTTTTACAGTGAAGTTCAGGTTACATTTGCTGTTATTGTTGTGTCATGTTGCTAATTGCCTCAATCACTCGTTCATTACGCCCGTATTTCGCAGTTCTTCTCATTCAAAAAAAGCGTAAACATTGATATTGTACGTAGAGTGTGTATGAGGGCTTATAATAAAGTACATACTTTTGTATAGGAATCAAGTATTGATTTAATATAAAGCTGTAAAACCTAGACACTAATCGTAGAACAATTCGTGACAGCTTCTTTGACTTTTCAGATGAGCTAATGATAAATGAATGAATGAATAACATAATAATAATAATGGACGAAATAGCTTTGATCCAGACAGCAAGTACATCGGCCTTAAATATGGACACAACAACCGATGACTATGCCACGTATTTGGTTGATACGACACACAGTTATAAACATGATGTTGGTCACTCACTCACTCACTCACTCACTCACTCGCACTCACTCACTCACTCACTCAATCACTCACTCACTCACTCACTCACTCACTCACTCACTCACTCACTCACTCACTCACTCACTCACTCACTCACTCACTCACTCACTCACTCACTCACTCACTCACTCACTCACTCACTCACTCACTCACTCACTCACTCACTCACTCACTCACTCACTCACTCACTCACTCACTCACTCACTCACTCACTCACTCACTCACTTACTCACGTCACAGATGCCGAATGATAATACGAATTTGACGGCACCATCTGAAATGGAATGTCAGCCGCCGGTACCTGTGCCATTAACCCGATTCCTCCTTCTAATCGGTCTTTGTACGCCGATAGCCATCCTCGGGTCCGTGTTCAATACGGTCATACTCGGATACTTCTGTGCCAAGAAGAGAAGGTCAGCTACATGTATTTATTTCCTTAAAAGTACATAACTATGGTTGAAGAATTTATTTCTTCTGTTAATCTGGATGGCAGCTTTGATGGATGGAAGTACTGAACCTCAATAAATTCCCTGACTTTTTTTCTTGGTTACTTAACAATTTATGTTATTATATTTAATTTCAGTTTCCACTTTATAAGTTATACTGAACACAAGAAAGTAGATTTTTTTGTTAAAGCCTGTGAAAAAGTTCCACATGTTCTTTGTTAACGGCGGTATCTGTGTGTCTCTCTGCCACGACAATCAGTCTCATGAAATGTCCTCTTTACGTTTTAGTTGTATCTTTATCCCCTTTCGATGGCATTGACTATCGATGATATTTAAATGTCTCTATTCCTGTTTCTAGAAATAGAATTTGTCCATCCTGTTTGCAGACATAGATAATGTCCTAAACTTCTAACTTGTAGAAAGAGCACAGTGCACGTGAACGCGTTTCAACAACGACTAGAGGAAGAGTGAGTTGGTTATCGGTTGTGTGCACCACCATCCATGTATGTATATCCAGCGTGACTTTTCCCGAAAAAGTTGTTGTGCAAACTAGTCAAACAAATTTCAAGAACGGGTATTCAGTCCGATCAAAATAAAAACTGACTGAATGAATTTCCGCTAAAATTTGGCAGCCGCACAGTTTGCTCAGATTTTTGGATCACTACATGTGATTGAAGCTTACACCGCAGTATTCACAGATTTTTGCTCGATTTTGCACCCGACACAAGCTTAACTCTAGATCGTGTTATTCGTGTTATTGATGATGTGCACCTCGAATCCCTTCGCAATACATGTGCTTTGTACAAGTAACTGAAATCAAGCATTATACAATGTATGTATCCTACATAGTGTATGAACTTACTGAAGACAAAAACGTTTTCTGAATCGATTAATTGGATCCTCAGTGTTAATTTTTTCAGATATGAAGATTTTGGTCCTTGTTTTTTACTGCTATCGCAATTACAACCTGCAAAATATTTATGTCCAAAAAACCTTTGGAAAACAATCTAGACATGAAATTGTTTATGTGAGATGTATTCTATGAAATTCTGGATTGATTATGACATAAATCATCGTTTTCAGACGTCAACCATCCCTATACCTGGGCGTACTGGCTGTATTGGATCTGTTCATGTGCTGGTCGTATTTGATGATCATGACTGCAGATGCCTTGGCTGTCTTTTACGAATTCGAATGGCTCTGGATAGCCTGGCATCGATATGTTATACCGTTGTACATGGTGAGTGAGTGAGTGAGTGAGTGAGTGAGTGAGTGAGTGAGTGAGTGAGTGAGTGAGTGAGTGAGTGAGTGAGTGAGTGAGTGAGTGAGTGAGTGAGTGAGTGAGTGAGTGAGTGAGTGAGTGAGTGAGTGAGTGAGTGAGTGAGTGAGTGAGTGAGTGAGTGAGTGAGTGAGTGAGTGAGTGAGTGAGTGAGTGAGTGAGTGAGTGAGTGAGTGAGTGAGTGAGTGAGTGAGTGAGTGAGTGAGTGAGTGAGTGAGTGAGTGAGTGAGTGAGTGAGTGAGTGAGTGAGTGAGTGAGTGAGGGAGTGAATTAAGTGACTGTGACGTTCTATGAAAAACTCAATTTCAGGTTTCGTCGTTTATCTACGCACACGTACCGCCGTAGTTTCCTGATACTTACGTTGGTCATGGCCACACTTTTCTGTACCATCACATTCTGGGAATTCAATGTTATCACCATCGAACACTGTAGGAGTAAACCGCTGTCT
>OZ038447.1:9083644-9104901 GCA_964036265.1 Daptonema setosum
GTGAGTGAGTGAGTGAGTGAGTGAGTGAGTGAGTGAGTGAGTGAGTGAGTGAGTGAGTGAGTGAGTGAGTGAGTGAGTGAGTGAGTGAGTGAGTGAGTGAGTGAGTGAGTGAGTGAGTGAGTGAGTGAGTGAGTGAGTGAGTGCGAGTGAGTGAGTGAGTGAGTGAGTGAGTGAGTGAGTGAGTGAGTAACTTATCCCGTCTCGCTATTTCAGAATCGTCGTGCAAAAGCGAAGCGTTTGGCCGAAGCCGAGATTGAGAAGCTCAAACTGGCTCAAGCCGCCGCGTCGGCGAAACCATTTTTCTACGGTTTCGACATGCAACAACAGTTAGCCGCTCTATCCAACCTCGCCGCCGCCCACCAGGCTAACGTCAGTCATGGGGCCACGAGCTCAACCGGTCTGCCCTGCAGCTCATCATGACTCACCACGGTGCGTTAAAATATTTTTCCTGGTTGGTTTGTAAAAAACATCACACACAAATACAAATAAATAAAGCAGTTTATGATGATGCCTGTTTGCCACCACTGAGTACTGTGGGGTCTTGTGCTTAACCTAACCATGAACTGAGTTTATACATTAGCCCAAGCCCACACACCTCCTCACCGCCACTTTCGCTTTTGTACCTTGTCTGTGCTCAAACTGTGATTATTATATTTTAATTATGTAGTACGTTTAAATTTGTTTATTTAATCTTGCTAGAAACTCATTGCTGTTCACGATGGTTCTTTGATTTCCTCATCCGAAAAAATTTGTGTTTCGATATTGGTACTCTCTTTCTGATGATGTTTAGCCCTTCAGTTTTATTCACATTTCTATGTACTATTTTGATATTAAACCACCACATAGCACATTTGGTATTTTACTATGAAAAATTTGGTTATCCCACAGCTTTAATGAGCCCTACCCTTCAGGGTTCGGCATACGCGTCAACTGATACCTCATTCACTTCAACCAACACGTAACGTGTACTTCACCATTATCTATGTAGTCGATTATTTTATCCGGACTTGTTTTGTGCAAGCACAAGCCTAATGTTTCAATTCATATTTGTCTGGTTTGGTAATGGCTTGCGTTCGCGTGTAACAAACTTTGCGGTTCATTACCAAACCTGAAGAATAGAGAGCGACACATCAGGTGCAAATTATCTAGCCTGGCACAAACTGGATAAAGAGTAAAATAATCGACTATACCATACCATTTATGCTCGCCTTGTCATTGCTTGTTGGGGTCACCATGTTCTCACAACCATTCATCTCGTTTTAGGTATCTTTTTTACTTGTTTGTCAAATGCGTTATAACGAGTCATCCCAACTAGCGTGGCTCTAGTCCTCTCGCAGTTCTAAGAAATCGTTAACCTAAATCATGCATCTCTAGCATGTGTTACCTAAAGTTGTATCCACACATAATCGTATCCGTATTATACATTTATATAGTGTGTATGTATGTATCTCTGTTCTGGTGCTTAGCCATGACTTTTGTACAGTAACAAAATCCCTCTGATATGAAAGTTTCGCATGATATTTGGCATTAATATTTCGTTGGTCATTATAAAAAGTGGATAATTAAATGACAAGTTTAGAAACTTAGTACCAAGAGCCTGCGATTCTTTCACTGATAAAAATGACGTGAACACAAATTGTACTTATAGATTTTACGTTTTGCTTACATGGCCAATCTATCACCGATCTCCCAATAATCCCCCGATGCTAAAATACTTATTGATCTTCACCAGCCAGTCGACGTTGGTGGATGCTTTTCTCTGAAAGTCGTTGGAGCACCTTAAAATTTCTTTCACAGTCATTTTCACACGGAAAATAACATTATTCAATTGAACTTCAAAAATTCGGAAAACGCGATTTTCCCATATATTCAGAGTTGAGCTCTACCATTGCCGTCTACCATCTGCCATAGTATTATTTTTTCTATTTATATAAACTTTCGCATTACAACAACAACAAAACACGGTGTTTTGCTGAACATGATTCTTTTTCGTATTTCATTACGTGTTTTACAGTGAAAGCGCAAACGGAATTACATTTTATGTGTCAAATTATTTCAGTTTATCATACATACATATTAATCGTTATATTGTTTTGTTTGCTTGACGCCCTGCTTCTGTATAACTACTATAATGTACTAGTGAAAACTACTAATAAAACAATTTTAACTATACCCTCAGGACGGTTCAGTGTTTGCATAGATACAACAAATATTCAAAAATGTCTCCTGCAATAAAATAAGTAACTTTGAACGCAAATAGAGCATTGAACTAACGTTACGATTTTAGTGAAAAAAAACACCACAAACTTAATAAAAAATAATACTCGATTTGCTCAAATAACAATCTGATCCAAGCATTCAGTCTCGGACATTCCATCGAAAGTTGGTGGCACTCTACCGTAAACTACCATAACCCAAAGTCATCCACTACCCCCTCACCCCCACTTGGGTGTGAATGACGGCCTGTTTTCTCAAACTTCTGCGCCCCCACCGTCACTGCCCCAAATTGACCGACTCAATTTGTCAAGGCGCGCCTTGGCGACTAATGACTCTGAAGACGACCAAACCATCTTAAGAACCATTGGCATCGGACTCACAAGTTGGGCGAACGTGGCAGAGTCGTGGGAGGTAATGACAGGAATCAGGTTGTTCAGAGGGGGCATTTCCCATTGTTGGATACTGCCTCATGACTACTGTTCATGGTAAAACACGTCTTCCAAATCATGATAAACAAGCTCAAACCGTACTTTCTAGTCACCCGCTACCGTCGTGAAATTGAATGGCAAAGACGTGATCGATCCTTCAACGTACGTGGATGTTGACGTTGGCTGGGTGTCGGCAGTTTTCACTCTTTCAGGGGGGGGGCAGGGCGCAACACACGCCATAACTTATTTGTACCCGATATCAAGTCGTCAAAATGGCCCGATGGCCCTGGCCAATTATCGACTAAGTGGTTGCCGGTCTGGTCATAGTTACCTACCGGTTTGAACTAGTAAACTGTATTTTTTGCATAGTTAAACGACAAAATTCTGCACTGAATAGCTATTGGTAATCACAATTTTATTTACTTACTTGGCTGCCCAACAGTACATTGTTCTCAATAGTCCAAATGTTTCCCGAACCTGAACAAACGTTGCACATCTTCCATTATTTTCATATGTAAAGGCTGTTAATTGGTAATACATAGTTCGGACCACCGGTAAGCTGCCATCAAGTGTACCAAAGAGTTCGACCACCCATTATGAAGTAGAGCACGTCAAATCTGTAGAATCAGTGACGTATTGACTACTGACAAATGGTGGCGCAACTGTTGCACCAGCGTCTCAACGCGTCCCGTCCTGTCACTGGCGGACGAGTCAAACCTACAATAGGAGGGTAACTTCGTCAAAAAGGGGAACTGACAGTTTCAACACTATTTTACCTACACCTTAGAGACCGAAACTCACCTTTAAATTCACCAAAGAGATGTGAATTTCTATTCTCCCTTCTCTTCTCGTCCGCTCTTCTGTGCCCGTCTTCATTTGTGCCTTGGCTTTTGGCTGTGGCGCGCGAAACGTAAATTAGTTAAACGGCACACTAATTGAGTGATCACTTAGTACTGACTTTGAGTGGACGACGCTCTGTTCACAATGCGTTGTTGTTGTTGTTGTTGTTGTTGTTGTTGTTGTTGTTGTTGTTGTTGTTGTTGTTGTGCTTTTTAGTGCAGAGAAACCATGGTGAAATCATAGATTACATAAATATGCACCTACGCTTTCCATACGGTAACAGTTTAGGTCTTCCCAGGCTTCACATTTGGGTTTGTGCACTAATTGAGCGATCACTTGAAGCGAACACCTAAGAAATAATCGGTCGTTCATCGGTCATTTAGCCCATCTTCGATCGTATCTTTGCTCGCCGTTTTTTCCACGGTGCTGAGCATCAGGCAGTGGAGCCTGGCGTTCGATGGGTGGAATCGTGTAATTTGAGAAACAACTTGATTTAGTGCCTTATTGCAATTGTTTGTTTGACTTTTGTTGTTGTTGTTGTTGTTATTGGGGCACTGAATGAGTTGTCCATCAATGGCTTTCGTTTTGACAACCGGGACCTACGACCTATGATGATATGTATGTAGTTTATGTCGCATTGGGACAAAGTAGGGCAATTTGTCAAGCTGTTGAAAGGGGAAGTATGTATGTATGAATGTCAGCTTTGAGAATGGTTGCGAACCGTGTGTTCAGTATAACAGTGATTTCTTTGTATTGCTTAGTGGAGTTTAACGGTGACTTGTTTGTATTGTAGTGCTTGCTCGTCATATTACACATTTCGAAATAACACCATAATGCCATCCCAGTTGCCATAATGAAGACATCATCGTTCTCATTATGATGATCCTCACTGTGATTGTCGAAGTGGCTGATCAAGTTCTCTAACTCTGCGTGAAAAAAACACACAGAAACAGTTTGTTGATGATTGAATAATATCAACATAATATAATTATTATATTTTTACATTATTTTATAGAAGAATATTAATGTATGTAGAATGTTTTCAAGATTTTAGTGATATGCCCCATTTAATGGTATTTAGCAGTGCCGTGAGTGGCTGTCAGCTGTCGTGGACACATTAGGCGTATATTTGTAAAATGCGGTGTCGTCTTAATTGGGTGCCCATAATGGGGTACCTTATTGTTGTGGGGTATCCCCCTTAATATGTGCCATAACGTAGGCGGGTGATTGGGTGATTTGTATTCCCCCCCCCTTCCCGATGGGTAGATGAAGCCGTCAAGTCGGCGCCGTGGCACATCAACAGTTGTACAGAGGCACCCATAATCAGATTCCTGTAATACAATTCACCCGTTTTAAGGAATTTCACCGAATTTTTTTTTCTGTTTCTTGAGGATTAATATCACATCTTATGAATAAAAAATTTCTGGAAAGTGCAACTCACTAGTTGTGTAACTGGTTCATGATGTTTGGATAGAAAATAAAGATATGTACTAACGAAAAATACAATTCACAACTCAACGGTTGATTACATGTTTCTTTGTACCTGACATTGACTTTTGTGTCTCACTTTTATTATTATTGTTTCGCTTTTTATGGGTTTCGCGGGTATGTAGATATGTACATATGTACGGGGAGGGTATTGAGTGGTTGTTGCTCTAGGTCTTATTGGAAATTAGGCACTCATTAGACACCAGAGTAACCATAATGTCCGACTGCTGAATGAAAACGTCAGGGTTCGATTTCAGAGGCTCGAAGAAAAATAGTGTGAGAACATAAGCTACAAAGGGACCCTACTAAGGTTAGTTAAACTAGGAACGAGTGAAAAACTTATGTAGCTTTTCTTCTTTTGGAAATTTATGGAAAGCCAGCTCACGCCCATTTTTGCGTGTATTTCTTCACCAAAGTAAAGTATATTTTGTAATACGTTGACTGAACTACATACATACAATGCGTGTAAAACATACTCTGCAGTTATAAGTTGCCTTTTCTGCAGGTGACTCAAGTTATACCAAGGAGCAGGCTGGTCTGTCAAATTCGTAGGATTCGTTAGACAGCCATATTGACAGATAATCATATAATTCTGGTTCTCATACCCCCTCCTTCCAAACTTTACACAGCCGAGTATTCGGACACTTTGCCCAATTAACGTATAAACATGACATGAGTGATGGGATTGTAATGAACTCTGTTCAGGGGGGTACCCCCACCAGCCCATTGATTGGCACTAAACGGCGGCGTCTAATGGCTCAATTTACAACACCAAACTCCTTTGTTGTGCGGGATGCGCACTTTTACACGATCAACTGCTCAACGATAACTGGCGGATGAAATACAGGGGGGACTGGTTCTCACACTTTACGTGTAAGATGGAACTTTCATGAAAAATTATATGTTTTCAGATATTTGACGGATTTTGTTGATTTTGAGAATTTTGTGTGTTTTAAAAAGTTGGCGGATTTTTTCCGCCACCGGATCAATGACGGACAGCAACAATAATGGATGCGGCCGTAAATGACCACTTACAATAATATTGGGCCAGAAGGTAATGGGGCTTATATAGGACGCATGAGTTATGGGCCGCAAGTGGTGCGTCTAATAAGCCATTACGACCAACTTGGAATGGCACCAAAGGTTAATGGTATACGCGTGATTTGATGCCGTGTAAATCTACATATTCAAATACCTTTATGTAATTACGGTAAACACATAAATTAACACTTCTGAATCGTGTATTTTGTACAAAGGGCATATGTTGAACACTGTATCGTTAAAATCAGTGATGTAGAAGATTGATGATCAAAGAGGCTATAGCTCACAAAGGTTAAAGGTTAAAGTGGAAAACAAATCCCACGCAAAAACTCATGGCCCACTTTGCAGAAATACGTATTCTTGGAGTACCATACCGAAATTAAAAGGTCAGTTTATAGGATTGATTTATTGAATTTGTCTTCTGCCGTAACGATAGTTGACTCGGTGGGAAATGGTGCCAATCGTTGAAGGTTAAGATTGCTCTTTAAATGCCATTAGTTAACTTGGTTCAATCATCATTACTTCCGATTGATTTATTAAGCCTTTCAAATGGATTATAGCCGAAGTAATTGACTTTCACTGAAGTACTTGATATAAGGAGGACTACTGTAAAGTATGGAAGCGTGAAAGACTATTGGTCGGCAGTAAAGTATGTACGTTTGGTATGAGCGCATTATAATAACACCAGTGTAGGTCTGATTGATTTATGCTTTATTTGGAGACGATCAAAGTTTATTGCATTTCTCCAAGCACTTATGTACTTAACCAAGATTTATGCATTTTTATAGAAAACCATTTACTTACATGCTTGGTTATTACGATTGACACGTCAAACTTCGATAAAAGTCATTCAGTTTAGTGCTCAAAGCTTCTATCATTGATGGGCGGGTTTTGTTGGTTTGTCTTCTCGTCCACATTTTTTATATGTTTTAATTTAAAAGTATGGATACTTAAGGTTCTGTGAGTTATGTTATGTAGGTGTCAGCAGGTACGGTCGTGTAAGACTTGAGTATACATGCAATACATGTACATATGTACCTACATACATTCAACTTAAGCCCAACAGGTTACCGTTATCCATTATTATCTATTATTACCGTTCTTTAAAGTAACGCTACCGTAATCCAAAACATTTGAAGGAATGGCCGTGATTCCAGATATAAAGATTTATACAGGCATCATTCATTTTTGCGTATAGGCAGGGAAAGTCGGTTGATATCCTACGTACATCTGGGAGGGAACGTTGTTCACGACATTAGACTTGATTGATTTGGAGTGACCTGATTCATTTTGACCTGGTAGTGGGTGACGAGAACAGATAAGGAACAACATGAAGGCTGCTCCTCCCAGTCATGGAACGCAACGAGTAACAGATGTTCACAACAAGAATTAAATGGGTTACTGTATGTAGTATGTCTTTGCTTTATCAAGGAGTTATAATTATCACCTTCCTGCATTGAAACCCTATAATTTTCAATTCATGTTCGCTTCCAGAGCAGTTTGTTCCATTTGTGGCTACGCACTTTCAGACAAAATCCCTACTGATTCACCAATATATTCTAGTTCGTTTTGGATGTCTCTTACTTTTTACTGGTCATCGAACAGGTGCCAAATACATGGGTTACTGTAGACGAGCCCTTTCAACAACCTACGAGGGTAACAGGTAAAGTGGTGTCACTAAAGTAGAGTGATTTGTTCGTAATGTCGTTTTTAATCAGCAGATAACAATCACTTGCTCCTCCCTCACAAGTCATGGCAATTGTGCAAAAGCAAAAACAGGTGTTTGTTCACGGTCCGAGGTTAGAGGCGGTCCGAGTCATAAAAAGTCCTCTTGTTGGGTGAAAGTTTGCATTAAAGTAGAGTGATTAATTGGTGTTGTCAGCTGGACAGAGTATCTTGATCATAATCTGGTGCTCCTCCCAAAACATGGTCACCCGGTAAATAATACATGTTCTTTAATGGAAAACTATAATGTGACATGTGACGATTGTGATTACAATTACGTTTGGATACGAGTGGGAAATTAAAGTTTGCTGTCTTCCAATCCATGAAACCAGAATACCAGTTTCCAGTTGGAATAGCCAATATCTGTAGTATTGGGATGACCGACATATATAATGATTGGAGATTGTGAAGAGAACATGAGAATCAACTCAGAAACGAAACTTTCGGGGTTTAATTGACGTTCCTTCCAAGTGATTCGAACTTGCCTCACTCCATTCCCATTCCGTTTCCTCACTACATCTACTCAGTACGGGAATGCTCCAGTTTGGGTTGGTCTCATGTCAGTCAACCAGCTGGTCACATAACGAGGTCGGTGTGTACAGGGGTGAAGTTGAGGCAAACAGTGCACATATGGGGTGTGATGGTGTATGGTATGTATGGGGTGATGATGGATATCATCCAAGACTCACAGATCATCATGAGATACAATCAATGGACGTGTCAATCAGCACATAAAGCATAGAAAGCGGACCGCAACTGAAGTTATGGAGAAATTCCTTTGTCACAATATATGCATGAGGTTTTCTTGCAATAAGAGACTAGACACTGGTTTATGATGATTTTTTTATCTTCGGTTCATTGCTCTGTTTGCAAGTAAATTTCAGATCCGATATGTATGAAATATGAATTATGAACGGCTGTCACATTGTGGATACAGTCGTGAGTCGTGACTGAGTGACTGACTGACATGTTTATCTGTCACTGACTGACAGACTGACTGTCATGAACGCGGGTGACTGGCTGACCAAGTGACAGTCAGTACAGTCACAAATACGTTCCATATTTCATCATTTATATGTTTTGTTGCGGTGAAGTATGATGGTTTTACGAGAGAAACTTTTCATTCATAACGTGAGAGGACAGGTTTTTGTCATATAGTCGAATTTTTTGGTTAAGACTTCTTTCAAACCCAGATGGTTGTTGTGACGAGCAAGGGGGCATTACATTTTAACTAACATAAATCGAGTTGGAAAATTATATAAATTTTTATTTCATTTATCAAACCCACATAGTTGGAACCGAAGGTGGTTCTCTCTATACTTTGAAATATCGGAGAACAGGCATGGCATAGAACCATCAAGACCACACAGGTACAGTAATCATATTCAACCACTCAATAAAACAAAACCCTACTTACCGTAACCCTCGTTCGGACCACCCGGTAATCAACGTTTCCACCGCCGCGTCGCGATTAATCGTTCGATAATCATCCTAATCACGTCTAATCGTTTTCGATAAAAAAAAACTGCGTTGCCGTTTTTTCTTCCGTATATCCGTCCGTCAGTCAAGCAGTCTGTCAGTCAGTCAGTCAGTGCGCACGGCCACCCGCAGTCAAGTCAATCCAACAACGACGATAAGTCCAAACGATAACAAACAAAATGATCGTCGATTAAACGGGCAACATCGATTAGCACACGCATCTTCGTTTGTATGATACCGATGGGTGTGGGGTAAAATCATGCATGATCACTAGCCGACGCAAACCGTTTGGGAATCTGGAAAACTTCCTTTTTGGCAGTTCTCAAGAAGTAGATATTGAATTTTCTCCTTAAGGTGTAGGTAAAATAAGTTGAAGTATAAAATACTACCTTGAAGTTCATCCGCAGTTGGATATCAAATACTGGACGGGGTCTGATTGGGAGCAAATCAGTGATGATCTGATACGGAAAAAACAAAATACGACCAGATGTGAGGAATGGGTGGCAGAGGGGGGGGGGGGGGGGGGGGGGTGATGTGTGTGAACAAAATACACGTCCGACTTACCGATATGCAATGGATAAACGCTAATCCAATTAACGTGCAATGATTGTTATTGGTTTACTGTACTGGATTATATGTGTGACGATGCAAGTTGCTGAATGGGTGGTAAACAAATGAACACAGTCATGTAAAAAGGGATAATCTTTAATAAAAAAACCCAAAGTCTATAAAGTTTTGGCTTATAACGTAGTGACAGAAGAAAGCTTTGTGTCACAGAGAAATTCATAGGTGTAAACTCGGTTTCAGGACTAATTTTAGTTATTCTGGGGATCCCAAAACTGTATATTTTACAATTTCAACGGGTTATTAAACGAAAGTAAATATGAACGTTTGCAAAAGTCATCATGATGGTTTTCGAATGAAGTTTCAAGGCATGCATTTCTAGGGTGATGTCTAGCAAATGACACATGCGCATCCATCCATCCATCCATCCATCCATCCATCCATCCATCCATCCATCCATCCATCCATCCATCCATCCATCCATCCATCCATCCATCCATCCATCCATCCATCCATCCATCCATCCATCCATCCATCCATCCATCCATCCATCCATCCATCCATCCATCCATCCATCCATCCATCCATCCATCCATCCATCCATCCATCCATTTATCCATCCATCCATCCATCCATCCATCCATCCATCCATCCATCCATCCATCCATCCATCCTTCCATCCATCCATCCATCCATCCATCCATCCATCCATTCATCCATCCATCCATTCATCCATCCATCCATCCATCCATCCATCCATTCATCCATCCATCTATCAATCCATCCATCCATCTATCCGTCAGCACACAAAAACAACTTGTATATCGGCGTTAGGTAATTAATCGTCCCAGTGAAATGACCTTTTGAAAAAATCTGATGATATTTCATCGATGGTTTACCTTTACCTCTACACGATGATGTAGTTTGTTTGTACATGACTGCGAAAACGATTATCGCTTATCAATGGCAAAAAATCAGGTAAACGTGGTAACCATCGGATCGTTTTCAGTTTTCCAGTTTCCTAATGAGTTAACGGCTGCTGAACAGCAGGGTAATTTTGGTAACAAAGACTACGTTAACGGTTCTAGCAAAGAACAGCCCTTAAAAGAGAAAAAACACAAGATATACGTACTTTATTCACTATTTTCATTCGCTACTGGACTTTTATTCTAATATAATGACCAAATTGGCTGATATGACTGATCATAATGATGAAGGGTGGCGAGAAA
Organism: Daptonema setosum; assembly: GCA_964036265.1. NCBI lineage: Eukaryota > Metazoa > Nematoda > Chromadorea > Monhysterida > Xyalidae > Daptonema > Daptonema setosum. The sequence goes on from OZ038447.1 coordinate 9,094,656, forward strand.
ACAAGCTGCCTGTTCACAGTGACTGACTGCTTGACTGACTGACCGACTGACTGACTTACTGACTGACTGACTGACTGACTGGACTGACCGACTGACTGACTGACTGACTGACTGACTGACTGACTGACTGACTGACTGACTGACTGACTGACTGACTGACTGACTGACTGACTGACTGACTGACTGACTGACTGATTGACTGACTGACTGACTGACTGACTGAAAAAATATCTGAAAAGCTGACTACTCATGGAATAACTAGCCATACAAGGCCGACAACAACACTTATTTCTTGATTCACTTACTTCATAAAACCATTATGATCAGCTCCCCAACATGATACCCCGTACGCACGCGTAAATTGCTCCGATAACACTTCCACCGCTACGAGAAATCAATACAAAGTCGTTAATCAAATTAGTGGTAATCTGTCACCACCACTGAATCGACGTCAAGTTGTACATGTATTTGGCTACCGTAACCCACGATACCGACCAAAGATTGCCACCTGATACCGACTTTGCGTTAGAGTAAAGAAAAATTATATGAAAAAGGGAACTAATGCCTTTCCTCACTTGATATTATATTATGGATTCAAATTCCAAACATTTTTCCATACATTTTGTGTACTCAGTAGTTTGATCATTCATTAGTGCAGTCAGTACACTCTGCCACCCAGGATAAAGTGGTGCTCACTCACTCACTCACTCACTCACTCACTCACTCACTCACTCACTCACTCACTCACTCACTCACTCACTCACTCACTCACTCACTCACTCACTCACTCACTCACTCACTCACTCACTCACTCACTCACTCACTCACTCACTCACTCACTCACTCACTCACTCACTCACTCACTCACTCACTCACTCACTCACTCACTCACTCACTCACTCACTCACTCACTCACTCACTCACTCACTCACTCACTCACTCACTCACTCACTCACTCACTCACTCACTCACTCACTCACTCACTCACTCACTAATCGACTTACAAATCGGCACTTGAACAGATAGTGTTAACACTTATATTTAACCTTTATTGCTTTTTGTGAATTTTTGCTAAACGGTTGTCACTTTCAATTCAACGGAAATCAATCAATTTAGTGTTAATCGATAGACATTGTTAACGCGATTTTGATCGGGTGGGTGAATAAAACGGGTAAATATATATATATATTTATAAAAATGTTTTTTGGAAATGAGTTTTTAAGCGAAATTTCATTTCCGTGTAATAAACATAACAGTTACTTAGTCAATTCCCTCAGTCACTTACTCACTCACTCACTCACTCACTACCCGTGTTTGTGAACTGATCACCAAAGGGATGATGATAAGCGCGCGAAAATAACTCGTTCGATTCGAAAGAATGCATGTTCTTAACTACCATAACCCGTCGAATCAATCAGTAAGTCATAAATCGATGAAACATGAACGTCATAAACCGGCCATCTAACGGTTCACCATCAATTGTGTCTGATCATGGCGAGGTCAGCGTCAGCGGCTGTATGAGGGACTGAATGAGGGACGTGATGAGTGACTGACTGATGCGTTCTGGCATCACATACATAATAATATGTTGGCGATCAGCAACTAATTTATGTCTTTTTCTGTTAATTCAAGTTCATTTTTGGTTGTTTCAGGCGCTACAATATGTACATACGTTTGTAATGTTGGTTTTTGGGACTGATATGCTTACGAGATGAAATTATCTTTTTTGCTGTTATCCCAGTTATGTATGTATGATTCATAATGATTGAGGATTGGTGTGCTGTTTTCTATTCGGATTATCCATGACATTTGATTCCTAGAGGACAAAGCGGGTTAGTCGAGTCAGTCAAACTGACTGTTCTTATGACTGACTGATGAACTGACTGTCTGACTGGCTGATTGACAATCAAAATGACTGACTAACTGACTTACTGACTGAGTGACTGAATAAATGTGTATTGTGTGACTGAAATTGTGTGTAAGTGAAACGCCGCACCGTACACACTCAATGATTCATCTCAGCGACTAAATTCAGCCATTAATAAAGCCACTCATTATTACTGTTTTGATGAAAGCGTAATCGTCATTTTGAATTGCTTCCAGCCGACCAACCGATTGAAAAATCACCTGAGTTGACCCACCGGAGTCATCAATTAGCAACTCGTTATAATATCACAGTTTGTATAAAACGCGTTATAAAACACCTCAAGTCATCAATTAGCAACTCGTTATAATATCACAGTTTGTATAAAACGCGTTATAAAACACCTCAAGTGCATCATGGTATTATGGTTTGGTTTGCGTCTGGGGGTCGGTCTCTACTCGACACCGATTTGCACTAAACTGTCACCGTTATAATAACATTAGCAAGTTTTTGCTGACTGCCTTGTTTTTGTGCATCTGCGCGACGACTGCCTGCCGTCCCCCAGTCCGCCCCCCTTTCGACCCCGTCGTCGAACGATCACACAACCAATGAAAAAGCAATTGATAGTCTTCTCGATTTACTCGCATGCGTTTTTTCACAGGGACTTTCTTGCAATGGAACTGTTTTTATGCGAGTTTTTCAGCGTGCCATTTCCACCAGCTGATTGGGTAGCGATTTGTTTGGGTAATTTGCGAGCCGTTTATTGTGATTGACCAATTATTTAACACTGATAATAATTGGGTGATGGAACTGGGGACAGCGTACGATGGGCTGATGATAAAATTGCTGCTTTATGAACATTTTCATACATGGTCTCATGGCAAAGGGAAACTTTATGTCGAAAAACTTTAGTAAAAAGTACTCAATAGTGGAATTTGTTCAATCAACTTCTTGGTTTGTTTTGATTGGGTTGGGGTGATTGATTAAATGACAGGAAACGGCATGTATGATTCCATTCGAGTGTTTTTATGGAAGTTTTAGCATAGTTTTGATATTTGTTTGGTCAGTTAACGAAGAGTTCGTCTTTTTGCAAAGTTTTTGTGGACAAAGTTTTTGTGGCTTTACGGCTAATGTTGTGTCGAAAACGAATGAAATTGGTTATCGAATTATCAAACCGAATAGAGAAAATTATGAAATATTAGCGGCTTAATTTTAGTATATTTTAGCTGCTTTTCGTTTAATAATTTGTAATTCGATGAAAGCCTTGATAGTATAGTGTTTGCCAACTTTGAACATCGATTACTTACATACGTAGTCTGAGAAAAGATTACTCTCACTCACTCACTCACTCACTCACTCACTCACTCACTCACTCACTCACTCACTCACTCACTCACTCACTCACTCACTCACTCACTCACTCACTCACTCACTCACTCACTCACTCACTCACTCACTCACTCACTCACTCACTCACTCACTCACTCACTCAGTCATTCACTGAAAGAAGCACATCCCAATTACCACAACTCATGTTTACGGCCTCGTAACTCACGGCGCACTAATCGCATCCAAATAATTACACCGGCGCTCGCCAATGCTAATTTGCTTGTGAATATTTAACGCATACTCAGACTTAAGCGGGTACAGTGGCGGATGATAAAGCCGACAAAAGTTAGACTCAATATCACATAAAAAAAGAACTGAAAATAGAGATGGTGCTTAAAAATTTTGAGAGTTTTATCCTTAAATGGTTTAAGAAAGCAGAAATAGACCCGCCGGCATGTGCTAAAAAGCCTGATTATTGTCATCGTTAATGTCATGTGATAAACGAAAATGTTAATTACTCGCAATCCCAATTCAATGCGTGAAATCTTGGGTTTTCGAAAATTTACTTTGAAGTCATAGATTGAAAGTTGGATGAAATCGTTCAAAGTTATTGATTTTACGATGTGATGTGCCAATTTTTTTTTCACTAGCACCTTTGATTTTCTCATGCAATGTTTCTTTCGATAATTTAGATATTGAGTCATCTGACTTTTGAATGGAAACGTTTGCAATTTGATAGTCACTCAGGGCACATAATGAATAGACAAAACTCCGAAAATTAATTAGCTTCTCTTTTTCTTTTCACCCAACCAAAGTAAGCACATAAAAACGTGCGATACCAATTATAATGATTGCTGTTGTTATTCTTCGATTATTAATTGCAACACGCTGTGCGTTGCACGCTAGAAGGGCGACTAATACTTTACACCATGTGATTTGGTTGTCACTATTCACCATGTGCAAGTTAGTACCTACTGTATTATACCTTGTTTAGCACACAATTCCATATTACTAGACCATTAATAATACTCAGGACAGGTATATTCTACAACACTATTTGATATTTTAATAATTAGTTTTATTATATGATTGACATAATTAGTTGTTAACAACCTGGATAAATAAACTAAATCATTTTATCCTGCAAATCACTTACTTCATGGTGAACTATAAGTTTTACTTCAGTCTGTAGACGGGAAGAGCGATCGTGGGGGTAGTGGAGGGGGGGGGGGGGGGGCGATACGGCCACCGGTAAAGATGAGGGGAACGATTGACGTGAAACCCTTTTTTAAACTTTTTTTTGTTCGTTAATACGGCTGAGCTGGGGGTCGCCCTAATTTTCACCAAATATTAGTACAGATTTTGCGCAGTTTCTGTCACTGTTATTGTTTTTTGTTGTTGCATCGATCAATGTTACCGATAATTGACAGTAACGATCGGTGAATAACAACAAAATATGCGACGGGAAAACGATGTTTGCGTTTCTTGTGTGGTCCTTGATAAATGGAAGAATTATAGTTGAGATTCAGGGTAACAATTTTAACCCACATAAAATGTAAAACACATATCAAGTCCTAGTCAGATTGAGTGAGATTCTTTTCGGTAAGTGCAATGAATCGAACATCGACATCGTTTCCCGGTTGGGTTTCAAATTTATTTAACTACTAAATCATAGGTAAATATCCCATCGAAAACCATAAAGAACATGATGGAATGATTGTTGCAGTCAAAGTTATAAACTGCTTACCAACGATAGTTGAATTGAGAAATAAATGCCCTTTCTCGATCCAATTCATAACGAAGCTATTTTCTACAATGGTTCAACAAAACGAAAATCATATTTCGACTATAAACGAGAATTTTTCACTCCAATTTCAGCCCGAATAGCGGATTTCAAATAACAATTCATCACGTTTTTCTTATCTTTGAAGAATCACACTTTTTGTGTCATCAATCAGCTTGCTAATCCGCTAATAAAAAAACTATGCGTTCCTTCACGATCCAATCACACACAGTAAAAAAGGCCAGGAAAACTAAAACCACCATTTTCACCAACAATAAGAATTTCAGTAATCGAATTCTAACCGACCTATTCCATATAAAATAATTGTATTGAAACGAAAGTTTCCACGTACAATGAATATTTGCTACAGTAAGTTTCATAAGATGTTCCAATCCACAAAGTTCCAATCCACAAATGAAAGTGAACCCGAAACAGTTACGTATGTAAGTCTGCATATTATGCATGTGCCCCTATTATGGCGCATTTATGACATTCCTTTGGGTTCATCCGCTATAAATAATAGATAATCGTGTTTGCCCATTACCATCATCGGTTTGTGATCATGACGTTGACCGCAATGTGATTCATCACACCCGATAATCCACTGATCAAACACACCAACCAAGCATTCATTAGACCATAACCTGGCATACAGCACCAAAGCGTCTTAATTTGATCAATCAGTGTCGGTGTGCCGGCAGTCAGAGACTATTTCCGAATGAATTCATGGTATTGAGACTGAGAGGGACTGGGATGTACATACCAGGGAGAAACTCGGTTGTGTTCGAACACCATCTTTTGTTGGGTGGCATTGACAGTTTTGAAGTAACCTAGTTTGTATCCTAATTATGGTCCAACGTCAGTCAGTCAGTCAGTAAGTAAATAAGTCAATCAGTCAGTCAGTAAGTAAATTAGTCAGTCAGTCAGTCAGTCAGTAAGTAAATTAGTCAGTCGGTCAGTAAGTAAATTATTCAGTCAGTCAGTCAGTCACGTTGTGAACGTCATCCAATACCATGCTCATCAAGGAATAAAAGAGACTGAATGGGTCAAATGATTATGGCAGCATTCTCATTGCATCAACGACCTCCATTACCGGTCAATCGGGCACCCAGTCACGTACATACATGTACATATGTACCATGGGCCTACCGTAATACATACCACACATACTATAACATAACATAACACAACATAATTTATGTACTAAACATAACATAACATACTATAACATAACATAACAAAACCTAATATAACATACATGACCATGATATGTACATACCAAAACGATTCTGTTGCATAAAACCACGGTGCTTTTTTGTATTCACCGAACTTAATTATGCCTCGATAAATTCACTCAACTCTACTTATTTTTCGTGTGAACTCACGGCATTCTTTATGCTATTTTACTGATTTTGGTATTTTTGGTATTTTGACAGTTTGAGTGAGTTAAAGAATCACTATGTGAATGAGTGAATCATTTGGCTCATTGTGAATGACCTGTTTGATGGTGCAATATACCCATCAACGCCACGGCACAATTCCATTAAATACCATTTCATGGTTCCCTCCCCTTTAATCAGTCTCAGCTCCATTACCGGTCAATTCTATATACGGGCAACAGAGTAATTGATTACCGTAATCTTTGATGAGTAAATTCAACAGAAATACCGTAACCTGTCAAATTAAATACTATTGCAATATAATTGACAAAGCAAGAATAGTCAAAAATGATATTCGTTCAGGAAGGGACAATATGATGGACTTGCCCCTTTGGGTAAAACGCGGAGCAATGTCCAAGTCTTCGTATTGCTGGATTTTGGAATAATAATCCACAAACCATCTATATAAATGTTTTGCTGAATGAATGATTCTTCAACCAAAAACTTCGCCACTGACAATTTTCTCCCCGTCTTTTCGTAAAAAGTATTTCAAAGCTATATGATTACTCGAATACCCGATGCAATTTCGTGGTACACCATGAATGAACGTGAAATGCTGCAATATACCCATCACTGTAAAGGCACAATTCCATTAAATACCGTTTCATGGCTCTCTCCCCTTTTAATCAGCATGTGCTCCATTACCGGTCAATTCTGCATACGGCCGTAGAGTAATTGATTACCGTAATCTTTGATGGGATGGGTTGGCAGACGTATCGTAACCCAAACCGAAATGGGATTTTTACTGTTGCGTGTTGATGATGGGGGATTCCGAGTTCCTGCAAAAAAACAAAAAGAACTAAACAAGGAATTTTGCATTCACTACTCACTCACTCACTCACTCACTCACTCACTCACTCACTCACTCACTCACTCACTCACTCACTCACTCACTCACTCACTCACTCACTCACTCACTCACTCACTCACTCACTCACTCACTCACTCACTCACTCACTCACTCACTCACTCACTCACTCACCCACTCTTATCTTCACCCTTCGCACAAATACAAATTCGCACAAATGTGAAATTGAAACATCATCTTAAAAAAGGTTGTGTAAAAAAATTGTCAATTAGAAAGTTTTCCTATGCTTATACACGCAAAACCTTTCTAATTGACAATTTTTGTGTGGCGGTCGGGAACTTTCAAGTTGACAAATAGACTGAAAAATACTTTCTAATTGACAATGTTGTCAATTCAATATTACGATTCTGTCCTCCCATGCCGTGTCACGGGAGTTCACTCTTCTAACTACGCTTGGCACTTTGGACCACAGGAACGTTCCTGAGGTCCAAAGTGCCAATTTGATCTAAACGCCATTCATCAAGTTTTTTTTCCATAAATTTGACTTTGAATGAGTATCAGAGCAAACTCTTACCCTTTTCGAACTAAAATTAGCTCACTCAATCACTTACTCACACCGTCGCTCACTCACTTCCATGCTCACAAACTCGCTCCCTCACTGACTCTCTGACTCACTCAACCACTCAATCAGTCACTAACTTAACCACTCCCTTAATCACTCAGTTCAATCTCATTCATATACTTACTTATTTTCTCATCACTCCCTCACTCACTGACTCACTTACTCTCTGATCATTCACTCATTCAGTCACCCACTGTTACTCACTGACTCACTGACTTACTGACTGACGGACTCACTCATTCGCTCACTCATCCACTCACTCAACTCAAACTGTCATTCAGAACCTTTGTTCAAACTTACTTAACTCAAACAGTCACTCAGTAACTCACTTCTCACTCTAACTAACTCCATTAACTCACTCAATATACACTAAGTACTAGAATCCAAAATAGAATAGTCAAAAGAGGGGGCACCCGTGTCGGAGTTTAGAACTGTGATTACCTTTACACTTTGCACATAATACTGTAACCCAAATTAGGTTACGGTAGTTTATTTTGTCAAAACACCCAAGGTTTAACTTTTGGTTGTAAAACCCCAACACCCTGAATTTTGATAATGTTTTCAAACGAAGCTCATTCACGGAGACAGCGCAGCGCGGTAATAATGAAAACTTTTAGGCAATGCAAAAATGACATCACCCGAACGGGTCGTAATACTCTACTAAAACACAAATGTACGCTTTTCCAGAAGAAAAATTAATGTCGAATATTGAACTAATTAAACCATGATGTTTTTCCGGTTGTCTTTGTTGATCTCCGCCTATGTCATTTCAATCTTTGATTTGGGAGTTTTTAGGCCATTTTTAAGGTCATGCTGGCACCGTTGTGGTGTTCTAAGCCACATTCAGCAAAACCAGGGTTTTTGTGTTATCAATTAAGGGTGTGCTTCCGTATTTTTCAAGCTCCATCATGTGTGTTTGCAGCTTCTCCGATTACATTTCTCATCAGCTGAACAGGTGTTTGTGAACCTCAAGTCGCTGACGGAGTTATGAGAAGTTTTTTTTTGGTACGAAATTTTTCAGAGATGCTCAATACCAGCGAGCTGTGATGTTTTCAGAGGTATTTTCTCATGCTTTAAAAAATCTAGTTTTTATTTATTGGCCTAACTCAAGGAAATAATTTAAGCTTTAGTCGGGTTTTCTTATGTTTTGAAAAGTTAATTTGCCTTGAACTAGAATTGGCTCTAAACCAAGCATTTGTTTAATCAACTTTCTAAATACGCACAGGTTACAGACCAGGGTTTATTAAAAATGAACACCCTGTATGAGCCGAGTCTTTATAACATCTGTATGTAACAATTTGTGTGTTCAACTATCTTTCCGATACTTATTAGACGCTTGGCAGGTGTTTTTTTCACTCCAGAACTTTTTAGTCTTCAATGGGGTTTAATAATTTTTTTCTGTGGACTCACTAACCCGGGGTTTTACAACAGACTTCTATTTGAAACATTATCTTGACTTAGATAAACCATTTCAAACTTGAACTACAGTACCCAGATTAATGCAACTTTGCACTTGTGAACAAACTACCGTATACTTAGTATTGGAGTGCAAAGTGTGATTAATCAGATTTCTAAGAACCCCCGTGTCACGTTATGCGAATGCATTTTGGATTTGGATTCAGATTTTGTTTGCATTGCAGATTTTTCAGAATATAAATAAAAAACAACCGTCTTAGCACAGTGCGGAATTTCAGTGTAAAAACTTCGGTGATTACCTGTTCCCACGGGTTGGTGTAAAGTTCCTTCAGGTTAGGGTCTGAAAATGTCTTTTACCGGAGGAATCACAAATGAGTAAAACAATTTTAAATGAAAAATCGAGTCAGCCACATTAATAAGAAAGTTATACTACATATATTAGACTATTTTTAAGTTCTTCCCGACCCCGAACGAAAATGCAACTCACACGCCTAAAATTCTACAACAATTACACGCCTCGATATTGAGTTGAAATTACGGTATGACCAAACTGGTTTACACAAAACTTGCGCACTGTGCTATAGTCGTTCTTCTTATTCTTGTCTAACGCCTTGCAGGGACAAAACTCTGTGATGTTTCAACTTGAAAGTCAAACACGACGAACAGAAAGCGCGCGAATTCAAAAATATTATACGGTGGTGCTATGAAGAATAACCGGAACGTTTCTTGCTTGTCATAGCATATTTTTGCGCTAAAAAATAATGCAGTGGATTAGACTGCTAAGCCAACGAAATATATATAAAAAATAAAATTGTTGATGACATTTCGAATTCTCCGAATTCCTTATTTTATTTTTGAATTTCGCGCGCTGCTTGTTCGTCGTGTTTGACCTTAAATTTGAAACATCACAGAGAGAAATTTGGCATGCTGGAGTAGACAAGTATTTCAAGAACGACTATAAGACGGCAAATAAATAAACTATAAC
>OZ038447.1:9105101-9170101 GCA_964036265.1 Daptonema setosum
TCATTTATTATGTAATTAGTTATTATGTAATTAGTTATTATGTAATTAGTTATTATGTAATTAGTTATTTCAATTGATTCATCGACAAAATTGTTGCAGGTGCTCGAGCGTTTACCCGTTCAGAACAACACTTGGTTGTGGAAGGACGCCGAAACGCCGACCGACTTCTACACGATCACTACGGATGTGATCAGTTTTCTGGTTGGCCATTTATCCAGCTCATGTAAAAACTTTAAGCAAACAGAGATTTTTTATTTTATTTTATTGTACTGGGATTACTAAACCCAACAGAGAACACCAGTTATAATAGGACCACCAGTTTTCGAGGATGGCGCCCAAAGCACTAGACTACACAGACGACACTGTAAAGACCTATTGTATAGCAAACAGCTTGATAGCAATAATAAATTAACCTATCATTTTCAGGTAATGTTCAACTCAACACTGCGTCCGTTCATCTACATGCTCAGCGACGTGCACCTCCGCCAGTACGTCTTCAAAACCCGAGCCACCCGCAAGCTCACCGCCGCCGAACGTCATCGCAAACGGAATCTGCTGGGATTGTCGTCCGGCCTCACCCAATCGCACCAGAATTCCCCAATAAAATGGGCCAAAATGTCAAAGAAATGGGGCAATAAACGGGCTCATTCAACGCCGATCGGCCCTCTGAGCAACGAATGCTCGAATATGCCACCGATCGCGATGGCTCGTTCTCGGATGTGCCAGCCGTTGTCAACGGTGCTCATCGAAGACGAAGGTCGAAATACCAAACTACTGCTCAGTAATGGACATCGTGCCAGCAATGTCAGACTGCACAACAGTGTCGTGTCCGTGGTACATGGCGCCAATGGCACTAATGGCACAACTGTTAATGGTATCGGCGTCGGTAGTGAACTGATGCAGCAGCACAGCAGATTGTGATTTATGTATGATAACTATATTATTTGAAGTGTAAATACTGCAACATGAAAACAGTCATGGGTTTGTGCTCGCTGTCAAATGTGATTGATAATCAACATATGTTGTTAAAAACTTATATATAAATGAGAACAAGAAATGGATAACCACGTACATCCCTCTATATCTTTTTTGCTAACACTTTATAAAAACTCATATACTTTATTCTGTTGCTAATTTTTTAGTTTTGTGTTCTTTATATATAACTATTGAATGAAGTAAGGAGACCGGTTTTTGATGAATATAAATTATTGTTTAAATGTTCTTAACTTACCGAAAACACTAACTTATTCACTCACTCACTCACTCACTTACTCACTCACTCACTCACTAACTCACTCACTCACTCACTCACTCATTCACTCACTCACTCACTCACTCACTCACTCACTCACTCACTCACTCACTCACTCACTCACTCACTCACTCACTCACTCACTCACTCACTCACTCACTCACTCACTCACTCACTCACTCACTCTCTCACTAACTCACTCACTCACTCACTCACTCACTCACTCACCCACTCACTCAATCACCCACTCACTCACTCACTCACTCACTCACTCACTCACTCACTCACTCACTCACTCACTCACTCACTCACTCACTCACTCACTCACTCACTCACTCACTCACTCACTCACTCACTCACTCACTCACTCACTCACTCACTCACTCACTCACTCACTCGATCACTCACTCACTCACTCACTCACTCACTCACTCACTCACTCACTCACTCACTCACTCACTCACTCACTCACTCACTCACTCACTCACTCACTCACTCACTCACTCACTCACTCACTCACTCACTCACTCACTCACTCACTCACTCACTCACTCACTCACTCACTCACTCACTCACTCACTCACTCACTCACTCACTCATCCAGTCAAGCACTCAATCACGCACTCACTCACTCATTCGCAGAAAGTACTCACCGCCTTTGGTTCTTAGAAATCTGATTAATCACACTTTGCACTCCAATACTAAGTTTACGGTAGTTTGTTCTTAAGTGCAAAGTTTTATTAATCTGGGTACTGTAGTTCAAGTTTGAAATGGTTTATCTAAGTCAAGATAATGTTTCAAATAAGAAACTGTTGTAAAACCCCGGGTTAGTGAGTCCACTGAAGAAAATTATAAAACCCCATTGAAGACTAAAAAGTTTTTAGAAAGTTGATTAAACAAATGCTTTATTTTAGGGCCAATCCTAGTTCAAGGCAAATTAACTTTTCAAAACATAAGAAAACCCGACTGAAGCTTAAATAATTTCCTTGAGTTAGGCCAATAAATAAAAACTAGATTTTTTAAAGCATGAGAAAATACCTCTGAAAACATCACAGCTCGCTGGTATTAAGCTTCTCTGAAAATTTTCGTACCAAATAAAAAAAACTTGTGTTAACTCCGTCAGCGACTTGAGGTTTACAAACACCTGTTCAGCTGATAAGAAATGTAATCGGAGAAGCTGCAAACACACATGATGGAGCTTGAAAAGTACGGAAGCACACCCTTAATTGATAACACAAAAACCCTGGTTTTGCTGAATGTGACTTATAACACCACAAACTCATTGGAGATTTAGTCCTCTATAAATTGGTAGGTCAAATTTATCCAAATGACTAGCCTGTTGAGTTCCTGATCAAAAAAACAATTTTTCTTGTACACAAATAGTTAATAACATTGGTCAAACTCCTGCGAACGCTGAAATTTTTTATACAACACTGATGAGAACCCCTTGTGGAGACTCATAAGTGACGGGATGAGATTTATTCCAATAATTTGATTGTTATTTTTCAGTTTGAAGGCTTCTAATTCAGCTAGGAAATGATGAGTTGTGGATACTTTAATTTTATGATCACATCATTCGTGCCAGCATGACCTTAAAAATGGTCTAAAAACTCATAAATCAAAGATTGAAATGACTAAGGCGGAGATCAACAAAGACAACCGGAAAAACATCATGGTTTAATCAGTTCAATATTCGACATTAATTTTTCTTCTGGAGAAGCGTACATTTGTGTTTTAGTAGAGTATTACGACCCGTTCGGGTGATGTCATTTTTGCATTGTCTAAAAGTTTTCATTAAAACCACGCTGTCTCCGTGAATGAGCTTCGTTTGAAAACATTATCAAAATTCAGGTGTTGGGGTTTTACAACCAAAAATTTAACCTTGGGTGTTTTAACAAATTTAACTACCGAAACCTAATTTGGTTTACGGTATTATGTGCAAAGTGTATAGGTAATCACAGTTCTAAACTCCAAAAAGGCAGTCAACCCTGTGTGGGAAGAGTTTTACAAAACATATTTGTGCGTTGTGCCTGTTTTTCCTTCCGCGCTTCAGTTTATTAAAATTTTCTTCAAAAAATTAAAATTTTAATAAAAAAATATAATAAGATAAAGATATTATATAAATATAACAGTATAGTCATGCCATCCTAGCAGTGATTTAGGGTTCTCTAAAAAACAACCGAATTTATGGTTAGAATTCCGCAAAAATTAGTTTTATTTCAGGTGGACAGCAAAATGTCGGCGGCCCACTCTGCAAAAGAGAGAGCTTTGCGATTGATTCGGGACACAGCCCGGCTGGCCATCCCAGAAATACTTGACAATCCTGGTGCGGCTACAAAGGTTACTCAATCGATAATTTTGTTTTAAAATTAGGTTCAGTCTGTCTGAAAGGGGTCATAGAACGGTGCCTCTCTTTTGACAATTCTATTTTGGGTTCTGATTCTTGATGTAGAGGGAAGGGAGTGAGAAATGAGTTACTGTGTGACTGATTGAGTTAGAGAGTGAATGAGTCAATCAGTAAGTGTGTTTCTATGGATTGAATTGCGTTTTGTTTTGAGCGAATCCTCGCGGGGAGTTCATCGTATTATGTTTCAGGGCAAAATTGTGTCGAAAGCCCACAACAGAGCCGGCAAGGGCATGAAGGAGCTGCAAAATGCAGCCAAACCACCGCTGGGTTGGATTTGGGGTGACTTCATGAAGCCGTGGCAACGATCTTTTCGGGCCGACCAGAATTTCAATAAAGACGTTCAGTTAGTAACGTTTTTTCAAATCAAATGACAAGAATCTTTACAAAAAGTGTGACCCCGATGTTACTCGACATAACCACGTTTAATAGTCAATGGAAAAATGTATTTTTATTCTTGCCCAAGCAAAAATTCTGTTATGAACTTAATTTATTATTTTCTCTAAGTCTCAAACGTGAGTACCCGCCACTGTCACTAATCGAATTGCAACGACTAATTGACCTGGGTTGGATCAATCCGACAGAACCGATCGATCTGACTACGTTGTGCAATACGGGTCGATACAAATGTGAACCGGCCGTCAGGCAATTCGGCATTAATCTCACTGATGAGGTTAGTGATCTGTGATGATCAGAGACGGGGCGGAGAAGGGTCAGAGGCCACTCCACTATCCGGAGAAAATGTGAGCGGAACAGTCGTTACGAGCTCGAAGCTTAATCGAGCCAGCCGTCACTGGAAATATCTGTAATCAAAACAGCCAGCCGTCATTCAAATGACGGCATAGTAAATTTTTTCTCCCCATGAAGCGGGTGGGGTTTAGACCCTTACCCCCTTACGGAAACTTGAGACGGACCAGCCGGCTGAACGCCGAACCCTCATCTTGAAATCTTAAAATGTCTCCATCTCTGGTGAAGGTGCTATGTGTTATTTATATCAGAGTCTTAGTGTTGAATTAAAGTTAAACTCTACGGTAAACGTTCGTGAAATCTAATAAAACAGTCGTCAATTCTTATTTGAGGTGTGGAAAAGTGCAACTGACTTGTTGTTTCTCTCCAGGGTTGCAACATATTCGCGGCTTGTGTGCATTTGGAAGTTCAATTTGCCAGCGAGCTGAGCATCGCCACGATCGAGCGTCTGGGTGGTGTCATAACAACGGCCTACTACGATCCACAATCCCTTCTCGCCGTCACCAAGCCCACCGAGTTCTTCCTGACCGGCAAACCGATTCCGCGACGTGCTTACCCGCCCGGTGACCTCATCGAATATTATACTGGTTGCTTTCCGAAAAAAATCGTATAGTTTTTTTGGTTTGTGAAGTACATGATTGTAAAAAGATTATGCTCATCGATCATCACTTTTACGTCATGATGCGCTTTGTTATCCAGTTATTCACAGTTCTGTCAAGTGTCGATGTCCTTCGCCTGAGGAAAATTTGGAATAGACTCCGAGGACACAGATAGACATAAGGAGCCTAGCTCCATAAAATACGGACTGACATAAATTGTTTAGGTTTGATATCTCCCTGCTTTTATCTCATTATATATGTATTTGTTATCAATCCCAATCAGATATATATATATATTTTCTCAAAATGTTTAATTTTAGACTCGAAAACGCGCGGTTATCTGGCGGATCCGAAGGGCGTGGAGTGGCATCGTCGGGAGTTGGCGGCCAAGTACGGGTACGAATATCAGCCAATCAGCCCGAAAATGGTGGCACAACCCACCAAATCAGCTCAGCAAATCTTCTTTGGACTAGAACCGGGCTGGGTGGTGAATCTGCCCGATAAAACCATTTTGAAACCGGTGGATGAGTCGTTGAAAGAATATTATACGGCGCCTTCAATACAAAATCTGGTCAAGAAAGAGCTGAACATTCCCGAGAAGGAGCTGCTGTTCGATGAGAGCGATCCGGATGACAAAAAGAAGAAGAAGAAAAAGAAGGAGAAGAAATGATTCATACTAATAATCGATTGTTATTTTAGAGTTATATAATATTTTACGTTATGTACAATTGCTCAAGTGCTATGCGGACAATGAGGTACTGGAAGATCAGCTGTGTAAAAGTGGAATGTTCTGTTGTATTCGTTGACTTCTAGTAATACATGATTTGTGCTACGGTACGTCTCGTCTCGTTTACCATAGCGAGATCAAGTCAAATTAGTTTGCCTAACTTTTTTTTCGCTCGCGTCTTCCGTTTCTGTTATATAGAGAGTGCGTTATCTTCGACAGTTATTATTGCTGAGTTTTTTTATATTCTATGCACACGCTAACTATTTTGCCGATGATGTTTGCGTGGCAACGTGTGAAGAGAGAGAGCGCCGGTGAATAAATAAAACCTGTTCGTATATAATGTATATTGGTTGTGTGCTGCTGATGCCTGTAGCCCGGTCGACTCGATTCTGAGTCATTCGGCTGTAATTCATACTTGAACGTTCTGCTTTCTCATTCTTCATTCATTCTCCTACTGTTCAACACATTTGTGGCGTTGATTCATTATATTTTAATATTAATTCCTCTTTGTGCCATTCTTGGAAGAATTTTCCGCAGGCAGCCGCCTCGAACTTCTTTTCATAATTATTCCGTATTTTCTTTTGTTATAGCCGACTAAACTAACGGCGATCTCGCATAGTTTGGCAACCATTACCTTTTCCTGCCGGTGCCACCGGCGTGTGGCTGCTGGTCAAAGTCCTTGAACCGTAGAGTGGAGTTTCGTTTCGATTGTGAAGCTGTCGAAATGCAGCAGCCGATATTCATTCTGTTTGGCAGTCAGACGGGCACCGCCGAAGATGTGGCTGAACAGTGCACCACCATGGGCAGACATCGAGGTTTTTATATTTATCAGTATTATTTATTATTACTCTTTTTTTCATGTCACAATAGCAAAGTTGGATGTCAATCACAAATATAGAAGCATTATTTTTAACTCTGTGATTTTTTTGAGTTGCATAGACAAGACACGGCTCATATACTGCTTCCATGTTTTTGTTATTCTTGTATTTGTATGTTATTCTTCGATTTTTTTCTCAAAATTTCGAAGCATGGCGAAAAAAGGATTGCTTTTTACTATGTCAGCCTTTTGTCAGTCGTAAATAACGTTTTTGTTGCATAAATTTAAGAAATTAAAAATGTAATTGCAGGTATCGAACGCATCATACTCAGCTGCATGAACGACTGCACCATTGATCAAATACGTGCGCAACCCTGTACCGTTGTATTCATTTGCTCCACTGCTGGTTGGTCCGACTATCGTATTTCGCTTTTTTAACTGAAACTGAACCCAAAGATCATGGAATAATCTTGGAATTTTTTACTGCTTTGCTCCATATGTATTTTCTCTTTTGTGCCCAAACTGTTTACATTTCACTCGTACATGAAGAGTAATGAAATCTTACAATGATTGATCGTAAAAAAGGGGGGCTGATGACAGGCCGTGGCCTCAGCGCCTTTTACAAGTTCTACCTTGCTTCTATTTGCTGAGTAATTTGTTTGTCGCATAAGCAGGTTTAACTGAAAATCCGTACCACCTCTCTCGAATTTTTTTTTATGTTTTTGAATGTATTTAGGCCAAGGCGAGGAACCAGATAACATGCTATCGTTCTGGCGTACGCTGCTGCGTCGATCGTTGCCCGCCGATCTGTTCTCAGATGTATCATTTGCCGTGCTCGGACTCGGCGATTCCTCGTACCAAAAGTTCAATTTTGCGGCCAAAAAGCTGTATCGTCGATTGTTGCAGCTCGGTGCACAAGGTGGTTTTGTTGTGTTGAATGACATTTTTTGTAAGGCTGAGGTTGGGGACGGGGTTAGGGTTACTATCTTGTAGAAATACTCTTTTCCGAGAAGTGGTTTGAAAGAGTCCGGGTTACATTTAGCTCAAACAAATCTAGTATGGCATCAACAAACAACTCACCATAAGTGCGTAAGGCGCCAGCCTCGAAAACTGTGGGTCCTGGTTCAAAACCTGATCTGGTGTTAGCGTGTCTTGTTGGTTCGGCAATGAGAAAGTTTCAGTAAAAAATGTTTCAGCATTGATGCCATTGGGCCTGGCTGACGACCAGCATGATCTGGGCGCGGATGGCGTGTGCGAGCCGTGGCTGGCCGAGTTGTGGCAGAAACTGACACCTGATGCCGTCGTTACTGAGCGAT
This sequence comes from Daptonema setosum, assembly GCA_964036265.1. Taxonomy (NCBI): domain Eukaryota; kingdom Metazoa; phylum Nematoda; class Chromadorea; order Monhysterida; family Xyalidae; genus Daptonema; species Daptonema setosum. The sequence continues at coordinate 9,112,964 of OZ038447.1, forward strand.
TGCTGCCACCCAAGTTCCAGATTGAATGGCTGCCGAAACAAGGTGACATGGGTGCGAAAGAAGATGACAAGGGTGCGGAAGAAGGTGGCTTGAATGCGAAAGCAGGTGGCAAAGGTGCGGATGAAGGTGGCATGGGTGCGAAGGCGGATGGCGCCGATTGTGCTCGACCACCGGTGGCAACGCTGGTGCCACTCGTGTCCAACAAACGTTTGACTACCAAGGAGCATTTCCAGGCTAGCAACTTAATATAAGAAGAAGCTGACTTTTTCAAGGATTTTACAAACTGGCGCGCTTAATTTTCATTTGTAGTGTATTCAAATAACTCATTCATTGCCTTGCATTAGCATAGTATTATTTGAATTAGAAGGGTATTGTTTGCTAATCACCCATTCTCATTCACCTCATGAAAATCACCATAATATTTTGTATTTATTTCATAATAAGTGAAAAAAAACTTCAACCGTGCACGTTGATTAATGAGTTGTTTTTGTATAGGATACTCGTCTGCTTACCCTGGACCTGACGGGTCACGAGTCATCGCTAGCCTACGGCCCGGGTGATGTGCTGTGTGTGCAGCCGTCCAATCTGGATGACACCGTCAACGCATTCGTCGAGTTCTATGGTATCGCTGATAAACTCGATCATTGTATTCACATCAAACAACCGGCTACTGGTTGGACATTATGAAGATAAAATTGGCTAAAATAATTTGTCGCTAGGGTGAAGAAAACTAGAAGTTTGTGTAGTTTTTAGGACGCCAGCCTCGAAAACTGGTGGTGCTGGTTTGACTGACACAGACCGTGTCCCTGACGCGAACGCGTTGCTCTGAAGTATTTGCCATTGAAATTGATCGTCAGTTCATTCAAATTATCTGGCCACTACGAAAACACCATTCTGTAGGTCGTCTTCCTACCTTGCTGGATCAGGCATCATCGTCCATTGGCATCACTCTCCAGTACATCGTGAAGCATTACCTCGATTTGCAGTCGGTACCGCGCCGTTCATTCTTTGCCCATTTGGCGCTGCACGCTGGTTGGTGACTGAAAAAAATAATTACACATTACATCCGTTTTTATTATTATTATTTTGATTTTATTTGTTTTGTTGTTTTATTAAAAGGAAATGATGTATTCAGATGACGAACTGGAGAAGGAGCGTTTGACGGAGTTGTGTGCACCCGGCAATCAGGATGACATGTACGCTTATGCCAGTCGACCCAGACGCACCATCATGGAGACGCTCAGAGACTTTCCGAAGACTTCGGCTAAGGTACTATTCCATTTTAGTAGATCCTGAATGTCAAGTTTTTGGTTAAGTAAAGAGGACATCCATGGTGTTATCTGTTTTTTATTTGACTTTTCTTAAGTTCAAGTTTAAAGTTTTTATTTCGTAAATTAGACGATAAGGCGCACCAAATGTCCATCAGCTTAGCCGTAGCGTAATACGCAGAAGAAAATGCAGAATGATAGAAGTATTTGATAAAAGTTCATGATGGTTACTTGATTGTTCAAACTGGTTATCTGTGTGCAGGTACCCATCGACTACTGGTTCGATCTGATACCGGGTATCAAGCCAAGGGCGTTCAGCATTGCCTCTTGTTACGATCACCATCGCACCCAGTTGCAGCTCATTGTTGCTATCGTCAATTACAAGGTGCGTTATTTTTCTGTAACTATTATTTTATTTTCGTTGTTTTTTATCATCACAAAGTTTTCCATCAACTCAATGAATGAATATTTGGAAAAGGGTAGTCTAGTGAGCGTACATCACAATAATCAAAAAATGATTTTCATCAAGTTAATGAATGTTTGTTTGAAGAGTACAACAAGGTAATTCGTAACTCCCTCGCTGCTAGATCACTGGTTACTGAACTCATAGATAAACCGTGTATCTTAATGGCATCAGTAGTGAAAATCCAGTAAGAAAACATAAAATGACGTAATTACGAGTGTGACTGTTACAGACGCGTCTATCAGTACCTCGTCAAGGTCTGTGTTCCACCTGGCTATCCCACCTACAACCGGGTGATCTGTTGCCCGTTTGGTTACGACGTGGCACATTCAAGTTTCCCGAGGATCCATCGCATCCCGTCATCCTGATTGGCCCCGGTACTGGCATTGCACCACTCAGAAATTACTTGTGGTTAGTTTTATTACTTTTTGGTCGTTATCTGAAAGACGTGTAGGTGTAATTAATCGTAAAAAAATAATTGAAATGGAGTAATTCGGAAGTTTGTGTTCCATTCCATGCAATCTCGTATATATTACGTAGTCTCGAATGAAAGCTAATTTATTTTGATATCAGAAGTATGTTTAGTTGATTTATTTTTTCAATGTTTTTTGTCCTTGTATTTCAAATTAAGTACCGTACGTATGTCAATTATTTTAGGCATCGTCAGGCGCACTCCACCGCTCAATCGGACAAATCCAAGTGCTGGCTGTTTTTCGGCTGTCGTTCATCGATGGCTGATTTCTACTTTGAGTCTGAATGGTCGCAACTGGGCTGTGAGCTTGTGGTGGCGTTCAGTCGGGATGGTCAACAGAAGGTGTATGTGCAGCACAAGATCAGGGAACATGCCAAGGTTAAATTTGGTGAAAATAAAACATCCCCTACCTCCTACCAATTGCAGACCTAATTGTTGGTAAATAAGATAAAATCAACCACTGGTGTTGGTTTAGCCTTACCCTTACGTGTAAATGTTAACCTTTTTGAGTATTTATTCTACCTCCATAGTTCTATAGTTTTGCATGGCATTTTTTCATTATACAAATAATGGCCAGAAAAACTAATAACTTCTTCAAGGTAATCTATACTCTACATTCTTGATTCAGAATGAGATTTGATAATTTTCCTTAAAACTGACATGGTTTCCCACTTTCTGCTCCGTATATAAGTAGCAAAATAATGATATCTAACTGTTTATTTCAGCAACTATGGTCGTTATTATCTCAACACAACGCCTATATCTTCCTGTCCGGCTCAGCGAATCAGATGCCCAAATCGGTAATCAAGGAATTCGAAGCGATGGCCGCCGACGCCGGACTGGACGGGCACAAATTTGTGGAGAATCTGGAACGCACCGGTCGATTCCAGATGGAAACGTGGTCGTAAATGTGGTATAATGTATTGTATATATAATGTTATAATAAATTATGTATTTACTTAATATTTCAATGGAATGAGGTTTTGGTAGATTTTTTCTGATTTCATAAATTGAATTCGTCGAAGTTTTGCGATTGGTGATAAAAGCACATTCACCTGACCTGATGTCCTTGTACATTTTTATGGCATGGTTTATTCAATTATTGAGCTATTGAAGCAGGTCATTTTATATCATTTACCGTTTTTATACCATCGTAGAACATATGGGAACTGTTAAAGATGGTATGTGATTCATGCGGTCTGAAATCCATGTATGAATTTATTTATATTTCCCAATTGGTTTATGATCGCATATTGGCCTGTATATGTAAATGTGCACCCGATTTGCTCTATTTTAAAATTATTATTAATATAATTTTTTGTATTATTATATTATTGCCGTGATCGAGGATCGATCAGTGACACTAATTATATTGGACTGAGTTGGCTGATTGATTGACTGGTCTGATTGATGGATCGGTAGGATGATTGATTGATTTATAAATTGACGTATGGTAATTGATTGGTTGATTTAATGAATCTGACTGACCGAAAGGTTGGAACGGTGGGCGAGTTTTCCACCCTAATTTGCTCAGTATTTATTCTTATTTAGTTTCCAATAACACGGGCTTATGTTTGCGGTGTGCTCAAAATGCGCCAAATGCTGATTTGGATATAGTATACTAATAATTGTAATTTGTCATCATTTTGCTTGAAAATGTGTTTTTCGTCTAAATCGGCAGGTTGGTGTTCGCGTCTGCTCAAGATTGTGTGTAGTTAGCATGGTATCGTTTTTTTTAACAGGGATCATCAACGTGTTCTTGTCTTCATAAATGTCAATTCAGAATGTTTTTGATAGAATCGAGTTTTACATTTGATATTTATCAATTATCAAATGGATTCGTGAATTGTAATATTATTGTTAGACATGAACAACTTGCCATCTTGCTTGTCATCACCTACCAACCGTTCACATTATAATAATGTGTACTGTATCTTCTTGATGCGCGCTACTGCTCAAGAATTTGTCAAACTTTTGCTTATTATTCATCATTTTGTTTATTATAATGTAAAATTTTATTTGATATGTTGGTGAGCAGGGGTTGGCCGCAAGAGCATTGCTCTGACGGTTAGATCATGTGCATCTATTTATCTACCCTCCCGAAGTGAATTTTTTAAGTGACCATCCCCACCCCTGCCGGTAAACGTTTTTTTATATGGTGGTCTTCGTGCGTGTATCAGTTTTCAGAGAATGATTCAATTTGATTCAATTCAACTTTGTAGTATTTTTGTTCAAAGTTCATATTATTCGTCCACATTGTATTGTGTCTTGTTCGGGTGGAAACGGCGTTCGTTAATCAATTTTAGTTTTGTGTTTTTAATTTTAACTACATAATTGAAAAATACAAAAATAATGCACCGAACGTTGTATTCACCCTGAAAATGTACGTGATCGAGGATCGATCGGCTCACTGTTATGTGTTATATTGCCACTGAAACGAGTCTAGTTTTATAATTACTTGGTAACTTAAGTTTTTTATCCGAGTCTTACCTCTTAGGTTCATTAAACTCACTTCATTAATATGAATGGCATGGCAACTAGAGACTCCAAGTCCAACAAGTGACTGATTGTCTGATTGGACAAGAGTCCAACAAGTGAAAGATTCGTTTATCAAAAACACCGATAATACGGTGTTATAGCATAACCCTTGTTATTGATTACTGTAAATTTTGAAGTATTGTTTCATCAATGTAATAAGTGTCAAGATGTATTTATTCTTAAATCATGAATATTAATTGTGAAGTAATGTTTAAAAATTTATTAAGTTTTGTGCTTGTGTTTCGGTGTTGTATGTCTCCAGAATGTGAACCGTATCTTCTCGATGCGACGCGCTTGCTCACTCAATCTGTTCACTCAAGGTCGTGTAGTGTGTGTGGTTGGTTGTCGTTGTCTCCATTCATTGGTTATCGTTCGGCTCATTTAAACATGTTACCATCATGTGCTCATTATGATTATCCGCTCCTGTTTTGTGTTGTGTGCTGTGCTGTGTTGGCGTTCACTATTTCTTTATATTTTTGTTTAATAATATTGAACAAATTTATCAAAGAGCTAATTAAATAGACATTTGAACCGTTGTATGAAAAGTGTTCTTGGCTATAACAATAGCATTGGCGATGTGGTAAAATTTTATACTTTTTACAATATGGCTACAGTTTCTCCATTTCCTGCTTCTATAACTTTTCTGATACGTTAATTACGTTATTAAGGAATGTTTTTGTTTCAAACTTACCGTACTGTGTTTCTCATTTGCTAACTATGTAGAGCGAAACTTCTGCTTCTAGAACTAAATAAAGATGAATTACTACGGAGTTAAAAAGCTCAATAAGAAGTAAAATAGCCAGCGGTTTTCGGCTGCGGTGAAAAATGTTGTTCTAGAATACTGACTCGTGGATTAGTTGATTTCGATCTTATCTACTGGAAACATATCTTTTAACGATTGTTTCTTCTCCGCAGTAAATTGTCAATAACTCTATGCTAATCTTAGCTGATCGTAGGTGTAATTATGCTGTTTTGACACCATTTGATGGTATGTTGCTGCGTATGTGACCGTGTATTTTATTGCCCAATACTGCGCCTAACTCCGATTCAGGTTTACTCACCCAACCACCGTTTACACGTGTTTCAGATCCATATTAACCCGCTCATCTTTTTAATATTACACTTTTTATTCATATTCATTACGCGAACCTTATATATATTCCTAACACATTCATATTCTTTATTACTGGGGTAAATAAATGTAAAAAATCCACGTTCGGCTGGTCGGTATGATTTTGGTGTATATTTCTGTATGGGTGCCCACACCCGATTTAAAGTCTACATCACTGGTCGAAAATTATTCGCTTGATTTCATTTTTTTCTGTTCACTTTTGCTTAAGATTCGGTATGAGATTTGTTAGAATGCTTTTTATTATATAGGAGGATAAGGAAGAATTCATTCTGTAGGTCGAATAAGTGTTTGCTCATAACTGCTGAAAATTTATCTTTTTTACGATTCGTAATTTCTTTTCTTCGTCAATAAACTATCTTAATCTATACCGCTTTACTGTGTAACTCTTCCAGTTGGTTATCTTGAATTCATTAAAAATGGGTGATGAAAAAGAAATGGCTAAGTCGTCCGACGTCAACGGTCCTGACGATCAGGAGGACAAGATGCAGACGCTGGGCGAGATCATTGAGATGATGACTGAAGAGGATGAGGAGCTGGCGGAGGACGCTGATGCACTGCTCGGTGGTGAGGACGCGACAATCTGCAGTTATGATCAGGTTGCGGGCATTTGATTTGATAATATGATTGCTTACATAAAAAAATTTATGAACAAGTAGAAAAAATGACTGTCTAAAATTTTGTGAAACGAAAAAAAACACATTATTCTATTTGGTCAGACGTCACACAAGTTTACTAAAACAACTGGTAAGCATTGAAGAATGAGCTTAGTCACGTTCAAAGTTGGGAGTCGACCCCATTCCCAGGTGCTAACTACATGTCTAGTTTTTAGTTTTTTTGTATCTAACACCGGTTTGTTGGATTATGTCCCACATGACAAGATGTTTTTTTTACACGAAATAAGTATTTTTTGCTGATCATATTTGTATTTTAGAATAGTTCGTTTACAGGGTTACCGTACTCGACAGCCACTGTACAGTTGTAGGACGTGCTCGGCCGAAACCGGGAAGCCCGTCGGCATCTGTCTCGGATGCAGGTTTGATTGAAATTTGCTTTTTTGTAAACCAAATAATTTTCGCATAATTTTTGTGCAGACTCCATGTATCATTAACTCTTTTATACACGGTAGTTATTGTTCTACATAATTTTTATAATAATAAATGTTGTGGTTTGCAGCTACGATTGTCACGTTGATCATGACATAATCGAACTGTACACCAAACGTCGATTCAAGTGCGACTGCGGCAATTCTCGATGTCCGCCGTCTTTGACCTGCAAATTGTGTCCGGTAGTTACATAACAATTATTAAAAAATTCCCTCGTTCCGTCGATCATGGCATTGATTTTTAACATTCCAAACAATTGACTATGTTTCAATGTTGACAATCAATTGCGTTTAGACGAAGCAACCCGATAACGATCTGAACGCGTACAACCACAACTTCGACGGTATGTACTGCACGTGCCATCGACCATACCCGGACATAGATGACACAATCGTTGATGAGATGGCACAGTGCTGCGTATGTGAGGACTGGTTCCATACACGGGTTGGTTGTTACATTGTTTTTTAGGGTGCCTTCATGGTCCAACAACTTTTTATTAAACTTACTACTTGCTGAAATCTTTTGGAACGGAACTCAAATACTGAAGAAAAGTTGCATTGCATCTCGACTATAAACGCTCCTTGGGTTTAGGTAATACAACATTCATGGTTGATTAGAACTGTTATATTTCGTGTTCTAAATGCTTTTGAAAAATTATTCTACCGTTATTCCTTATAGTTTTTATTGAAAGTGAAGTGGTGGATTTGTGGCACTGCGATATACACGACACGCTCTGAGTTGATTGGCTGTCGTTGTCACAGCAAGTGCCTACAGTAATATGCTGATCTGGTATACACTTTGCTCTGCTTTAATGTCCAAGTGGGAAATGGTAGAGTTTTTGCCGGTCGCACAAGTTGGAGTGTTTTTTCAAGTGATAAGTTTTTGATAGGATATTTCGTTTTTCCAAATATAGAAGTCGGCTGTACGTACGTCAGTTTGCTCAAATACCTTACAATACTGTTATCGAGCGATACTCAATCGTAGCCGCTGAGTTTTTGTATGGTAGGTAAATGGTTCACCAAAGCTTATTTTTCAATTTTTTTTTATAATTTCTTATTATACTATTATATTTCAGCATCTGAATTCGGACGGTCTGATCACGACGGACGACGTGTGCAACGATCACGAGATCACGTGTCGCAGTTGCATCAACAAATTCTCGTTTTTGAAGCATTACGCTTTTGGTTTGAATTTGGCGCTCAAACCCGACAAAGTTATCAAGAAGGTGGTGGCTGAGTCGGGCGTGGAGGCGAACGTTGATGTTGAGGTTGAGCAGGTGGGTGTTGTTGACGTTGTTGTTGTTGTTTTTTTGTTGCTTTTGTTGTTGATGTTGTTATTGTTATTGTTATTGTTGTTGTTTTAAGGATAATTATTTAGTTAATAAAGTAGTAGCTAAAATCTATGTTTCAGGTTTTCTCAAAAACCGCACCCGAAAGGAAAAAGTCCGAACATACTGCTTCAACCGAAACAACAACAACAGCGCCTGATACATCATCGACTGCAACATCGTCATATGGAACATCCGAGACGACAGCGACCGCAACACCCGAAGCAACAACAACAAGTTTGCCGTTAGTTGAAGAAACGAAAACAGCAGTAACGACACCATCTGAATCTGCAACAACAACAACAACAACATCGTCTGTCACTGCAACAACAACACCAGTCACTGCAACAACAACACCAGTCACTGCAACAACAACACCAGCCACTGCAACAAAAACACAAGCCACTACAACAACAACAGCTGTTACAAGCACGGCATGTAAGATTAGCAACATCCAACCGGAAGCACTACCCGAATGCCAAGACGTTGTCTACTGGGTGGACGAGTGGCGTGATCAGTTGTGTCGATGCGACAAATGCAAGGTTACCATTCATTGAGTGACTGACTGACTGACTAACTGACTTCATTGACGAACTATTTAATTCAAGGATAAACTAACTGACTGGCTGGTTGACTGGCTATTTAACGAAGTTCACTTATTTAGTTTCTGAAAAAGTTATTTATACTCCGGAAACGTAAATGATAATTCAATTGTGTTGCAGGACATGTACGATCGTCTGGGGTGCGACTACCTGATCGACCCTGAGGACACGGTGGCCCATTACGTGTCTCTTTCGAAGGCCAAGGCCGAAGAAGAAAAAGCTCGACTTCAGTCCGAGGCCGCTTCAAAGTTGCCCGGATTGGCTCCGTCGTCATCATCGGCTAAGCCGGGTGATAAACGAAAAGGTGAGTTTTCTGTATATAGGATGAATAGTTTACTTTTCTCTTCCTTTCTCTAATTGTGTTATTTTTTTCTACACTTAGGCAATAAATTTTTAGTTTCAATTTATATAATTTTATTAGTTTGAATCAAAACCATGTATCAAATTATGGTTTAATTTTAGCAGTGACCGGTGGTCTGAATGACATGATAATGAAGGTGATGGACGAACGTGGCGTACACCGTGTGGGTCAGGTCGAAGTGTTGCATCGTTGGTCGGGTTTTTTATTTGATTTCTTCATTTGCTCCTCTGATAAGATCCTGGTTATCTGATGTTTTTCGCATTTGTGCATCTCTTTAGAGTACTACTTTCCAACAGGGTGACCGTTATTTGACTATATTCGTGATTAGTTATTCAACTTTTTTATCGTGACATAACAACTGAAAGAAGTTGAATTCGAATTTTTGAAAACTCTGAAATCTATTTTGCAGGCATGCAACAGTTCAAGTCGCATTTGCGCGAGTTCCTAACGGAGTGTACGGCTCTGAATCGTCCCATCAACGCCGATGATGTGCGCGAGTTCTTTGAACGCAAAATCTCCAAACGATCCAAGTTGGAAATGGTGCCGCCAGTGAATTGTCACCAACAACCACCGGGATTTCTCTAAGTTGACGGTTGGGATGGGTACTTTTGAGCTTTTTTTCAACACATACTGTTTCATCAAGCGGATGCTAGTCTGGTACCTTAATTTGGTATGATTTAAAATAAGCTTTTGCCATACTATATTTAAACAAAGGAAAATACATTAGTTCATAATTTTCATAAAACTTTTTTGTGAAATTCTTGAAAACCTGCCGCATTTTTCGCGGTTAATTTTTTCCACCGCAATGGAGCACGGGACATTGAAGATTTACCGTATTTCATTGCTGTTTTGAAGGCAGGCATGATAATAGACAGGTCAGGTTGCACAGAAATTAACAGAGAGAGGCATAGGCAAAGGCGACGTGAAAAGGAGGAGATAACTATAATTACAACGTATCACTATTTACGCATTTGTTATCGGTTTTGTGCGCTGGATTCAATTCGGTAACGTCGCACAAACAAAATTCAATAAACATCGTTTTTGTTCCATACAACAGTATCCAGCGTTATCAGACACAAGGGCCCTCCAAGTTTGGATTAGCACTGGTGCCAACAGCCTTGGTTCTGGTTAACGGTTTTTTTAATTTGGACAGCGGCGCCGACTTGTTGACTTTTAGCTGCTTGTGCTGCATCGGCTGTTGGCTGTACTTTCTCGGAGCCGCGGCCACATTCGCAAACTTGTCGATGTTGTCTAGATCTGCAGAACAACATACTAAAAACAATTGACCACACAAAAAGTATAGCATGAATCAACTCATCATATAATTAAAATATGAAAGCGACATGGTAAAATTACACAACCTAAAACTTTTCCTTGATATGAAACGTTTTGCATTGCAAGCCAGATGTGTATTTGGACTTGATCCTATACTCACCTGTGTTGTATTTCAACTGATCAGAGCTCTTGGCCTGTGTGTTGTCGGCATAAAGCGACTGTGTTGGCTTTACCATTGGTTTGACGTCCACGGTGGCACGTTGGAAACCTTCGAGGGGTTAGGAAACACTCAATTATAACAGCTGGAGTTTCGTTTTTAATGTATGACGTGAATTTTTTCCACATCCGGGCTTACTCACAGTGACACTAACCCATCCTCAATTTGTCCGACATAAACCCGAGTAAAATGGCATAAGCTCGTAAGGTCTCCCGATGTCGGCGGCGACAGTCGGATTCGCGAACGACTTCACCGATGGCCACGCACAACATGTCGAAGTGGCGTTGCTTTAGGCCGTGACTCTGAAACCATGATACGATCATCCGTTGACAATTATTATGCAAGTATGTAATAAAGAGCCATTGTAAACAATAAATACATAATACAGCTAAGTTTTTTTCGTAATTTAGTACTGGTTACACTGGAAAGCTCTTTATGATAGCATGACATCTGTAAGACAATTCACGGACACTTTCGAAATCTGTTTAGGTAACTAACTTTGTACGGTGCATGTGCCGTTCCGTACTGATAGCAAAGCAATGTAATCTTCTGCATGTCCGGCAGCAGTTCAATCACTTCGTCGACCAGCCCAAAGAAATAGCCGGCGTGATGCTTGCGCCAAATACGAAATCGATCCTAAAAACATGTTCCAGTCGGGTTCGTTTATGAGCAATATGAATCTATGAAACTACAAATACCAAACAAATAAAATCAGTTAAAAAGAAAAGGTCTAATGAAATCAGTTAACTTGAAAACTAGGTTCATCGTTGGCTTCATTGACTGTCGCCGTATTGGCCAATCGTGCCGTGGAAGCGTTACAAAAAGCCTCTATGATGCCTGGTTCCTAAAATTACAAGAATATGCCGGTATTTTTTTTTCAAAACTGTCTGCCTATCATCGTAAGATATTGCTGTTGATATGAATCAATAATGCAATTAACGGTACGCCATCAATTGTCAAACCCACCTTTTCTAGAAGCTTTTGTAGTGCCATCTCACCGGCAATCAGGTATGGGCTGAAATAATTCATCCATCGTATCACTCAACTATTTTTGTGTTCGAAATTGAAATTGAGTTAGATGGCTTGACACAAGTCAAGTCTATAAACGTTGTAACTTTGCTGTATTGATCCTCTGCCATGCCTGTGTGACGAGTCGACACTGAACGGGCGTCATCAGATCGTTGGCGTTCATCTCTAGTCTGTAAGCAGTTGATATATACACTGAGTGGGTACTCAGAAACTAAATCAGATACAAACACAATTTGGAGCACAGGGAAAACTTTTTAGTGTTTCCACTTAAGTATAATTATAGCCGACCGTGGTGGAGTGGTCTTTAACTAACATGCAGCGGTATATCGAAACAAAATCGAAGTTGAAATAACATGTTAGACTGTAATATCTAACAGGATAGTATGTACCTGTTTAACGCCAACAGTCCTTCATAGTGTGAAACACTTTGAGACTTCCGACGTGGTGCCTCATCAGTTAGCAAGTGCACACGTTGTTCCTCCAGCAGTTTCTCCGTCAGCTCACTGAAAAGAAAGTATTTTGGTGGAATGCTGAAGTATTATGTTTATTGCCTGTAAACCCAACCTTTCAGACTTCGGTCTTGCTGCCCGTTTCGATTTCGTTGTCCATCGTCTCATTCTTTTAAATGTTCCGACAGATTGAAGCAGCTTGTCTGATTGTGGATTCGATACTGCACATTGCTGTAATTGCTGTTCTCGCTCATGTGGTGGTTGTTGATGTGCCGGTCGTAACTTGTGTTGTTGTGTTTCTGATGTTACTGGTAGAGATTTCGTTGGTATGATCCGCAATTTTTTCGTCTCAGCAATCACCACGGTCGTGTCTGCCTCTACCTCAGTCTCAGATCTGCTGCTTAGTTGACCCATGACGTATCGAAGTTTGCACACGTACGGTCTACTTAATGATAATGTAGACTGGTCTCGAAAGGTTGTTAATGGTGCCCTGATGTTAGTAATTTATTTTACGCTGCTTGTATATGGCCATGAGGCTGACCTGGAGAGTCTGGACGTAAGACGCGTGGCTGAAAACGGAAATATTCAGGTACTGACTGTCAGTTGATACTGTCTGTACCGTGATACGTGCGGAAGGATGGCAGATTCACTTAACCTGGTTGGTTCGTCATCGGTTGGTTAGGTCTTTTTTATTTCTCAACAATAGACTCGATCGAACTGACGGTTTCTCTGTAATGGAAGTCTTCGTTTATCACATTTGCTATGGTCAAGTGCTACTGGTCTTCCTGTTGAACGCCTGCTGCTATCATCAACTACCCAAAGTGAGTTTGTGTGCCCGCAAATTGGTGCTCTTCGTGTGTGTGGCACACATCGCGGATAGGCACTGAAGCGATGGCATTCAGATTTTTCAGTAATCGTTCAAAGTGAATTCCGTGCTGTGGTGCGCTAATGTGTTCCCGTTTTGATGACTTCAATTAGGAGCACATGTGGCTCATCCGCCTTACGGACGTGTACCATATGCCGTAGTTGGTTGTGTCCAGGGTACACCAGACCAGACCGTAATGCTGTTCATTTTGTCACCCGTTGTTTCGGAGAGTGCAGGACGCACGTTTCCGATTGCTTTACGTGCATGCATATCAACTGGTATATTCTGGACGATACTACCGTTTTCTTCGCGATTGATTCAGTACTGAACTGGTTAATAATGATGCATTTTGAAGGTGACATGGTTAATGGACGGATTCAGCTATCGGCTTGTGCTTTTGCCAGTGCAACGACTGGGAGGGGGGGGGGGGTCATTGAATGTTTTGTAAGCTTGAAAAGGGGTATCACCGATGACTCGTTTCATTCGTGTGTTTATGAGCCAAGTTTATGAACAACCAACTTCAAATAGCTAAGACAATAAAAAGATTTTATCAGTGTGCTTGCTGTTATGGATTTGATTTGTGTAATGATGGGAGGAAGGGTGATTGTTCACATGAACATAACTCATAATAATAATAAGCTAACATGCGTGTTATTGGGAACAGCTAATCATAATTACATGTAATCATTTTGCCGACAGGGACTGGGCACACCATATAATTTATCGAAAACACAGTTGATTAATTTTATTTAACAGCCGCGTCCTTCTAAATCAAATAGATGTGATAAATGCATGTTGTTGTACACATAATCGTATCACATTGACTCTATGCCGCTGCACAGTCGTTCAGTATTAAATGACAGCGTACAAATCATCTTTAACATCTGTTAGTAGCACAGATGTGTTCGTTGTTGTTGTGTTTGTTGTTGTTGTTGTTGTTGTCGTCGTTGTTGTTGTTGTTGTTGTTGTTGCTGTTGCTGTTTTATTTTTTCATTTTTGGTTAACGGTTTTCAATTTGCAGATATCAAACTCCGTCCTATCATCGACTCGTTGCAACTGGCCGAGTCGCTTACTCTTGTGATCAGATTTTATTGTCAACAGTTTGCTGATCTCCTTTTCAGTCAGTTAATTTCATTCATGAATTGAAATTTCCCAGAACAGTACATCTATTTTAATTTTGTGATCTTTTATAATCTGTAACATACCATACCGTCATTTGAGGACCTGTTTGTTTTGGTAACCATGATACTGGTAATAAATGGATGCAAAAAATAATGATGTAAAAACTATTCTGATTGTTTACGATTTACGATAATAACATAGTAGGTATACATTGGCGTGATTCAGCTGTTTGTAAATGGCAAACAACGTTAAGCGTTGCCGAGGTATCCTGTTATTATCACCGTACATATCATTTGTTTTATTGTTATGAGTGGTTGATGAGTCATTTGTATTGATACATTTTATGTTCTCCTAACATTCATGATTGTTACAACAACATATTCATAAAAGTATTAAGGAAGCTGAAGCATGTACTCATTCTATCCGGTTTCTACTAAAACTGTTCGCACTTTTATCTAATTTAATCTAATCTTAGTATTCCGTGTCAAGGTGCAAGTTGGTTGTTGGCGCAAGTGGTTTTTTGTTTCGTTCACCTTGATGTTGGGGCGTTTTATTATTGCTAGATAGTAGGTAGCCGTTATTAATTTGCATTTATCACCGGTAATTGGTTGTCGCGATCGGTAATGTGCTGGCAATAATATGCACTTTGGATTTTATGTTCTTATTTGCTCTTGTTACGGACATACTGGAATTGAAATTGCGAATTATGCCATCTGAGTTCACGTTACTAAACATTGTCGTCTTCGCTCTTGCTCCATTATTTAGTAGGAAAGCATTTTCTACAGGGTTTCCATAATTTTTTTGTTACAATTATGTGGGTTCATCCGCGGAGAAACTCTCGATATTGCGCAAATTTTTCCGTCCGGTATTCAGAAGAAGTTGGGTCTGAACGTGTTTTGCATTGCTGAATGAATGCTGTTTGGGCGTTAGTTTACTTCTTTTGTATGGATAACAATTACATGATTGGATTGTGGTCGGCGATTATGTTAGCGGAGTGGCTGGCAACACTGTCGGACGAGAAGAGGTGGGAAAAAGTGAATTTCCCCACTCTTTGAGGTTGTCAAAAAAAGAATTTGTATCCTCGTGTGTAGGTAAAAAAGTCTGAAAACTGCCTATTCCCCCTCTATGACGAAAAAACTCCCTTTGCAGGGTTGGCTCGTCCGCCAGTGGTGGCTATTAAACTTTTTCTTGGTGTGAACTTGGGTTATGTTATGTGTTTCTTTATCCTACATTTTATTCATGTGTTACCTCCATTCTGACTGTTTTCTGTCGTTATTGGTTGTCGATTTAATGTGTAAAATGGACGTCTCCGAGTGAAAGTTATCATTAGCTCAATGAAACCAATGTGGTACGTAACATTTGTGTCAGTACGATGAGAGCATTTCATTGTGTACAAACTGTTATTGTTGTATAATGCAAAGGTATTCATCAGAATTTTGAATAAAAGTTGAATTTCCCCGTCATATGTTGTACAGATGAATGTGTGGTTTGGTGGGAAGGAATTGGTCGTCGGTACTTAACGTACGAATCGATGTCAAATATTTGTGCTCTTGTAATATTCATATATTTATTTGTGGATAACAATGCATTCTGAATGGGATTGAGTCGATGACTTTGGCCTGCTTTTATTGCATATGCTCAATTGGTGCTTTACTGCTTAGTGCTGAGAATATTATTTCTAAATTAATCTTTAATTTTATGATGACATCTCGTTAAACGTAAACCGGGTCGTAAACTGTCTCTGAAATTAACATATGACTGGGATTGAGTAGGTGGCTCTAGGCGGGTTTTTGGCTGCTTTTATTGCTTATACTGAACTCGTGCTCATTATTTTTCGAATAAATTTCGTATTTCAAAATGGTCAATGGTAACTGGATTAAACTTCATCTGAGTTTTACACGCTGATATTCTCATATTTTACCATTTCATTGAGCCCTCTCACTCGAGTGTTTTCGTCACTGTTTTGCTCTTCACTTCCCTTGTCATTGCCAGTAAACCACTCCCACTCCACTAAACACCGAAATTTGCGTGAAATGAGCTCGTCAAAATGAAGCGGCTGTCGTTCGATTTGTCATGTTTTCTCAGTGGTTGTCACTGCTTTTTATGTACGATCTGATCTGAACTGCTTTGAACGTTGACATTGTAAGCCAATACCTTACAATGACGGGTGGTTGTGTCGGTCTGTCTTTCCTTCGTTTTGGTTATGTTATGTGTATTCATATTGATCAAGCTCAATACAATATCATATCTGCTATAATTATATCATTTATCTCTAATCTGTTCACATATTTCATAACCGCATCCACTTGTGTTTCATGGCTCTGACATTTAAGTTGTTTTCAATTGATACTAGGGTAAACCCGTTGCAGGGCAACGGACGATCAAGTTAAATAATAACCATTTCCTGCACAAAACCCGAGGATGCAGTATATTTTTGTATACCATTATAAGTGTTCGGTTGTGTTAACCCGACCCGTTGATTGTTCAAACTTTAGTCTAGAGTTTAGTTTATTGACAGAATACTGTAACAAAAACCCGTCAAAAAGTTAGAGCCACCCGTAACGTTTTCAACTCAATACAACTTCTTTTATATATTCCCCTGATTACACGATATGGAGTAATCTATAACGCACAATATCAACCCGTTGAACCCGACTTTTTAAATTTTAACTTTATACCCACTCAGTATAATTACGGGGTAACATTAGTTAAAAGAACCCGTGGAAAATAGTTGAAATTACAACCCGTGGAGTTTGGCTATTATAATTTTTTTTCGTTCCATGAAATATTATATGTAAGCTCCATCTCGTAAAAAAATGGTACTTCTATTATCTCATGACCCGACCCGATAATTTGTAGTGAACATTAGATGAAAAAACTTCACCCGACCACCTAAACACAAAATTTTTGGCTTTTGGTTTTAACAAAAGTATTTTATTTGAAAAAGACTGATTACGTTTTACAGTTTAGCTAGAAATAAATTCTTGACGAAAGGTGTTGATGTTTCGGTTAATCATGGAAAAAGCTTTTGTATTCCCACAGTAAAAAAGAAACATTGAATCCCGTGGCACAACAATTACGGTAACTTCAGTTAAGGTCAATGATATTTCCAGTTCAGTGAATTTAGGGAACCTCCATTGAGGGTGTTGATGTCAATATCAACTCAACTTTTAAGAGAGAGGGTGATGATGATTATACTTTTTTTGTTTCTGCATGAAAATGACATAAAGAGTTTATTTGCGTTTCACTTCTGATATTTATATGGAACCGCTTGCGGACATACATACATACATACGGACATTGGAGTTTTAATATATAAGACTAGGGTAAACCCGTTGCTACGCAACTGAAAGTTAAGTTACAGGGTGAACCCGTTGATTAATTAGCCTGCGAAGTAAATTTTTATGTCAACATTATACATAGTTGACAAATAACATTTCGAAACAATCGTATTGTAAGAAAACGGTCGAATTGATATCCCGCGGAAATAAGTTTGAATACCCGTAAAATGCATTTTTCTCCATAAAGAATCTTGTTTTGAAAACGCCTGAAATAATTACAGCATACGACCCGTGGTAAGGAAAACTACGAATGATTAATTTACAGGATTACATTGGAATCTGTGAAAACAGCTTGAAACAACCTATGGAGTTTTAAATGTTTTACCGATCATTTTTCATTGTAATTCATGTAAAAAAACTGACCCGTCCGAACTACCGATAACGAATTATACCGTTCTGTTGTAAAAACAAAAGAAATCTTTGAATCCCGACCCGACCCACGATTTACATTGAATTTTAAGGTTTTACATGGATTTTTTTATTGGGTAAACCTGTTGCCACACAGGAAAATAAGGTTACGCTGCTCATATTTTGTACTGTAATATTCGAAAACAAAACCCGATCATTCATAAATTTTTTGAAGCTAAATTTATCATGTTCTTGAACAGTTTCGACTAAAATTTACACGATTTATTTTTTAAGAAAAGACGTAAAGACAACCCGTTGAGTTTGTACTTAATCATCGCTTAATTTTCATTCAAAACTCTATGACAAATTCTGAAATACGGTAATTTATGATTGTTACTTAGATATTTCAGTCAAATGCCACCAAGTTTAATGGTTGTTTTATTGATAAAAGGCATTGACCATTCCCATGTTTAGCAAAGTATTTGTACGGCTCTCTTATTCCAACGTTTACATAAATGCCGTTTTCCCTCGTGGCAAAAAACAATTAGTAATTGCAATTTTAGTTGAGTTCCCTCGATTTTTACAAAGTTCAGTGAATCTGAACACTCCATTGGGAGGGTGTGGATGACAGCTTTCTCCTCAACTTTATTATGAGAAGGTGATGACCATAAAAATTTGACTTCTGAAAAATAATGACGAAAAGAATTTTTCAGATTATCATTTCTGATATTTATATCGACTCATCGTGTGGACATACAAACTTACATACAAACTCTATTCTTTTTATATATAGGATCTGTGCCACCAAGTCATGAATTGTTCTCAGACGGCATAGAGATGGACCAGACTTCATCAACACTCCATAAGTGACTCAACTCATCCCATCCTTATCCTAGCAAGACTTCACCAAAATAGAAATAACATGTTATTTGATCCACAAAATATCGCATTTGTTTCCAGATAACCGTAAAAATCTCCGATCAATAATCAGGTCAACAGCTCACATGTTTCCTGTATTCTTCTCAGGTCATCTAATACCGTAACCTGTACTTCATTCAAGAAAACTATTCTTTTACTGGTTGGTTCATGTTTCGGGGTAATCTCTACATGGTGTCAAGCAACAGCTTACTTGCTTTGATTTTCTTGTGTTATATTTCTTATTTCAAAAGTTTATGACATATATTTAAAAATCGAGTTATTTCACCAATATTTTCATTAACAAATTACAGTTTTCATCATGATCACACTGGGCGCATTCGTTCTGGCCGCTGCTATCAGAGCTGTTCTATTTACTCAAGGTGAGTTACTTTTCACTTAAATGTTTTTATTGTATTTTTATCATACTTTTTTGGTTATTATTTTTCTTAATTTCCCCATTTATTCCAGGAGCGGATCACGTACTGCAGCGGCGCATCGAAGTCACCACGCCGGCCAACTCTTTTCGTAATGGTTGGTTGTCGTTTAACAGTTGTATTTTGAACACAAATGGCTCCACTCCGATTATTAGCAATTGAATTAACAAACAGTAAATATTAGTAGTGGTTTATATTTTATCTGAAAGTGGCGTCACTCTGGAATTTCCTATGTTGAGTGTTCGAAAAATGATAATGTTCGTTCAATTGATTTCAGTGTTGGAGGGCATCGATCTGATCAACAATAACATCAGTGTGTATGATGGCGATACGTGCCATATTGTTAGTTTATTTGTTAATTAATTATTTTATTTATTTATTTATACATAAATTTATTCTTTTATTTTACTTACATTACGTAATAACAAAGCTAATTCAATTTTTAATAATAATTTTCACGACAGAAAAATGCATAATTTCAGCAATACCACTACCTGCTGTTCATACGTCTGCTGCTTTCGCTACACCCACTGATTGTGCCAATTTTCTTTATCGTTAGTTAATTGTTTGTTTGTTTCATTTCAGTTTGATGTAATTTTTCATAATTTTTTGATTGATTGTTTGTGGATTACTTGTTCTTTTATTCAGCTATGCGATCTGCTCGCGGCTCAACTGTTGGGCATCATTGTGCAGAAATCCACGATCTACTTGGTTGGCAATCCACGAAGATAATGCTTCAATCAATGTATTATTTTATGCTTTTCTAATCACCGAAATAAGTGTGCGGATGAACGAGTCAAATGAAAACTGCTTGTAGTCGTATAATCAGGTAGAATATATGTAGATAAGCGTTCTATTTTTCAACCACAAATATAAATCAGTAATTATTTGCAGTACAGTAATCATAGTTACAGCAAATAATTTTAATAATTATCGTATTAGTCAATCTAGCTCAATTTCTACTTCTACAATTTGATTTTCAGTCGCACGTGTTCTCTTGTATGATGAAGGCGAATCGTGAAGAGAAGGATGAGGACCTGTACGTGGCAGACTTTAAGATGCATGACGTATCGTTCAGTCGACGACCGCATGACGAGGCCGTGCAGAAGGCGTTCGAGGAGTCGTTGCCCAGTGCCCAGCAGTCGCACAAAATGCGACAGGCCGTCACGCTTGTGTTGGTCATAAATTACTCAAATTGTCGCATTAACTAAACCAAAGATTTATGGTCTAATCAATCGATGGCGAGTCAATAAATCATAGAGAGGTACGGATGCAACCATTTGGTATAGCTTGGTCAGGGGTTCTTGTTACCGAAATTTTTTCATGGACCCACTGTCACTTATGCATTTTAACTTAGATGCACTGTTCAAGTGTCATGTGTTATATGAACTCGCGCCAAAACCCATTTTTCATTCAAATTGTGCGAATATTTGGAGTAAAAAGAAACCCTGGATAGGCTGGATGGACTATAGGCTATTTCAGGTATCTGTTCAACCCGTTCTCGATGGTATCGTGTCTTGCGATGACGACGACGACACTGGACAACGTGCTGGTCATCGCCAGTCTCTACACGGCCATCATCCCGGCCAAACACTCGTTGGCCAACACGTTCGTCTCGATGGCCTTGCTGGCCACAGCCGCGGCCAACAGCATGCATCTGGCCATGTTGGTACTCGTCGTGGCCACTTGGAACCACTCGCAAGTCAACCTCGTCAAGGTCAGTCTGCTAGTTTTTTGCTTTTTGAGTTAGTTGTAAAAAAATTTTGATCGATATCCTATATGATCGTTTGAGTGGTCGAATCGGTGATTGTTTCAACAATTGTTTCAACCTATGAGTCGAAAATTAGACTGTTCTTTGTGTTGTGTTGTGTTGGTAGTTATGCCAAGCCATGTATCAACGACTGATTGAATTGCAGCACAACTGCACGCGTCTACTAGTATGTCTGAGCTACTTCGTCGAGTGTATGTTCGTGTTCGGTATCTGCTTTGGTGCCTTAATGGTCTTCATCTACATGGTCTCCGGTGACGCCCTGTTCCTCAAGGCCACCTTCGGTTTTGTGTTAGTTATCTAACCATAACTTTTTTCTACTATTTTCATCTTCATATAACGAAATGTGCTGCGTTTCATAGTTTTCACTCATTCAATCAATCACTCTCTCCCTCCCTCACTCAATCACTCACTCACTCACTCATTCACTCACTCACTCACTTACTCATTCAATCACACATTCAATCACTAACTCACTCATTCACTCCCTCACTCACTCACTCACTCACTCACTCACTCACTCACTCACTCACTTACTCAATCACTCACTCACTCAATCATTGTATTGCAGTTTGACCGTGCCCGACCTGCAGCCCAACCTCGGCCTCTTCTGGTATTTCTTCACGCAAGTGTTTGACCACTTCCGCCTGTTCTTCACGTGGATCTTTCAAGTCAACGTGCTTGTATATCTGTTCCCGTTGACCGTAACACTGAGGTATGTTTCAGAACAGTGTAATAATATTTACTTGATTCGTTAATCTTAGTAATATTTTAGTGTTAACTTGTTTTGAGTGAGTGAGTGGAAGGGTCATGAGTGAGTGCATGGATTGCCAAAAAAAAATGAAAAAAAAAAAAAAAAAAAATGAAAAAAAAAAAAAAAAATTTGGTCATTTTTTTTTTTTTTTTTTTCACAAAGTTTTGAAAATGTCTCTGTAATACGTTAATAAACGTTAATAAACACCTCTAAAGTGTAATATAAAATGTCAGAAGTGTGAGAAAAGTTCTAAAAACACATTGCCCACTAAACGAGGAACACATTTTGTCCCCATTTCATAAATGGGGACAAAATGCCGTCTCCTCCAGTCAATATGCTAAGCCGCCAAATGAATTAATTTTTATATTCAGTCATGGCCAGCGCTCACACGTGTCACACCTACACGTGTCAGACATGATGGTGCAAGCCTACGGTGATCTGCTCAATCGCCAGCCCGAGCTAAAGAGCTTCTTGAGATTCAAGTGAAAAAATGACACGTTAACTTGTCCAACCCGGGTAACACCCACTGAACATGATGATTGCATGTTATAGCATACAGCTGTTGGGTTGAGTTGAGTCGCACAGTCGACTACTGTGCATCACCTTCTCTTACATTTGATGCAGCTATGTAACGATTCACAAGTTGGAGTAGTTAACACTACAACTTTTCACTTGAATTCCAGGCAGTTCTTTACCTACTTTAATCAATTATTCCTTACGAGTTTGGGCTCAAAACTGTTATCTAAGTCATCAGAATCATTAAATAAATCTAAATGAGTACCCTACTGATGATTTGGGACATGTATGGTCGATCCTGGATGGATACCAAAAATTTGTAAAAAAAAAAAAAAAAATGAATAAAAAAAAAAAAAAAAAAAAATGTGCGAATTTTTTTTTGGCAATCCATGAGTGAGTGAGTGAGTGAGTGAGTGAGTGAGTAAGGAGCTGAGTGAGAGTGAGTGAGGAGCTGAGTGAGAGTGAGTGGGTGAATGAGTGAGTGAGAGTGAGCAGCTGAGTAGGAGTGAGTAAGTGAGTGAGTGAATGAATGCATGAATGAAAGAATGAATGAAGAGGTGATTTACCGAAATGACATGTTATAGATTAGTAAGGTGATCCATGCTATGCTATGATTCGTAACTTTTTGTATATTTTGGTAATGACATTGTTGGTTTTTTGTGTTTTTGTTGATGCTTGTTTTAATGTTGTTTTTGTTTGGTATTTCGTTTTATAATTTTAGACACGACCCACTGCTGCTCGGCCTGGAACTCTTGGTTATGATCAGCATCTTCAAGCCGTACCCCTCACTGGCTGATGCCGCCGTCTACACCTCCATCATACCATCATACTTCTTTCTAGAAAAGTGTTAGCATTTTGATTTATTTTCAAATGTGCAATTCGCTTCTCCGATACTTTGGTAAGAATGTGTGATGATGATCATGATCCATAGAAATTAAGGTTGCCGGAGGCTACAAAGTTCTACACTGTGAAAATTCCCTATTACCCGATTTCAAAGTTTTCTTCGAAGAAATCCTAGTTTCGCTTTCATTTCCTATAACAGGTTTATACTGAAAGTTTACTAGATTGCCGTAATTCACTGTAATTAGATTCTGAATATTCGCTGAGTCATCTTCTAAGAAAAGGGGCTGGTTATAACTTATAGGTAATCAAACGAGTACAAACAAAACAAGCATAAAGTACCTCGTTTCTCTGAAGCCGGTCTGTTTCACTTCTGTTGCCCATTACAGTCAAGCCATCACTGGCTGCCAAGTTGTTCTTGTTGATCACTGGCTTTGACGGTCACGATTTGGAGTTTATAAGTGTTCGCACATTTCAACATAAAGATAACCAAAGAGTGGCTGAAGGAGGCATGTTGACTAAGCCACTGCTCAGGAACATGAAATTCAGTGATTTATATATTATCCATATTCGTTAACACCATTCTGATGTGGTGTTAGTGTGCCCTGTTGGCTTCAGTGATGGGTAATTCCCAGTACAAAAATTAGTTACGGAATCCCAAAGGAAAAGCAACTCATGAAGTATGTGTAACGATATTAAGTAATAATACATTATCAAAAACCAATTTGCAGTTCTGCCGCACACACTGTCGACACTGGCTACGATGGTGGTGACTGTACTACTCGCCCCCGTAATGTGGTCCATGTGGATTCATGTCGGTAGTGCCAATGCCAACTTCTTCTTTGCCGTAACACTCTTCTACAACACCGCTCAGGTCAGATTGTTTTTGTTGTTGTTATTTATGTTGTTGTTGTTGTTGTTGTTGTTGTTGTTGTTGCTTGACGATGATGATGATGTTGGTTCACGTTTAAGTTGGTCTGCTGTTTTTTTGGCTTGGTTCTTCCATTCAAGTGGATACTTTTAGTATAAAAGTTGATGTGTTGTTGTTGTTGTTATTGTTGTTGTTGTTATCATTGTTGTTGTTGTGGTTGTGGTTGTTGTCGTTGTTGTTGCTGATGTTGTTGTCTTCTTTGTTGTGATTGTTGTTGTTGTTGTTGTTGTTGTTGTTGTTATTGTTGTTGTTGTTTTTGTTGTTGTTGATGTTGTTGTACATCCATGATCTTTTCTCAGGTTTTCATCCTAACCGACTTTCTGTACGCGCACATTGGCGTACTGTACGCATGTCGGTACGGGTACAATACGGTGGTCGACACAAAGCCGGTGCCATGCAACAAGGACATGTGTGTGTCGTGTATGATCTTCCCACATTACGAAAAGGAGGAGACCTACGACTATCGGATCGGGTTCAATCGACATCTGCAGTTTGATCACTCACTGGCTACCTGATTGATTAAATGTGTTTTTGCCTTGTAAACGAAGCCATTTACGGAAGATGAGTCTTGTTTTGTCAGGTGTAAATAGAATATTCTCCAAAGTGGTGTTTTTCACCTCATTGAATAGATTTAAAACTTGGTTCTTCCGCCAGTGGCCGATGATATCTCCCGTTTTGATGTTTAATTAAATTTGTTGATGTTGAATGTATTTATCTAGTTGTGGTGACAATCCTAATGAGTCGGACTTGGAAAATCGTTTCGTTTTCGCATTCAGTCTTTTTAATGTTGTGAAATATTTCGTCGTGTTTTACAGCGGCTGTTTCTTACTAAAACTGGCGAGTCGAATCGATTAGGTGCTTACTCATTAATGCAGGCGTAAATTAACCTTTTTGTCTCGGGTCTCTGAATGAGCCGATATCCTTTGCCTTTCAACACATGTGGTTTCATATTTCATAATGTTTCTGTGCTAAACGGGAAACACCTGTGTTGGATTTTGAAGTTGTTTACTTTACTAGAAATTAATAGTTTTATTATGTAATATATAATGTCACCAATGTTTGGTTTTATGATTTTCATCAAGTCACGCATTTGAACGGGTATTTGTTCCCTGTATTTTTTCATCGAACTGCAAAGTACTCTGAGGTAATTTTTCATTGATTGACGATCAAATACACACATAATATGTGGTATCAAGCAAGTATAAAAAGTATTGTCTTTTAGTATTCGCAAGTTGTGATCGCTAGTAAGACCTTTCACATAAACCAGCGAAATAGTAGTTTACCAGTTATGTTAAATGTATAAAGTAAGAAAAAATATTGTTTTTGTCGTAAGCATGTATGGGGTAAGTTTAACAACGAGTAAATAATGCAATTTTATTTCTGGAGGGTAGAATGTGTCTCAGTGCAATCCGATTTTTACAATGTATTTATGTATCTTCTCATATCGTTATCGAATGTTGTTTCTACCTGCCAAAAATTTTCAGTTTGTCCGATCAGATTTATTGTATCTGTTCAATCGGTTACATTCAACATTCGATCACTCAAGACCATGTCTCGTTTCTGCTGATTTTGTGCATTATTAATCATCGTTTTTGTTTGTACTGATTTGTGATTATTTGTAGGTACATTGTGGTTTCTTGAGGCCTTGTGTCCTTACATGTGTCAATATGTAAACTACTCTTGGATGAAGTCATCAATAAACAATATACAGGAGATAAT
Source organism: Daptonema setosum (assembly GCA_964036265.1). NCBI lineage: Eukaryota > Metazoa > Nematoda > Chromadorea > Monhysterida > Xyalidae > Daptonema > Daptonema setosum. The sequence continues at coordinate 9,138,756 of OZ038447.1, forward strand.
CAATACTTCGGTTCGGCTTGGGTGTTTTTCAAACACATTGTGCGTTCTATCGCTTTTCATACCTATCCTTGTTTTGCTTGCTGATTTCGAATTGAACTCAAAATGTATCAGATGTAACATTTGCTGTTTACAGAGTGACCAGTCGCCCAGCGATAGATATTTCGTCGGGTTTGGTGTCCGTCGCGGGCGTTTCACAAACTGGGTATGTGTAAAATAGTGTCGTTCATGTTAGTTACAGTAATTAATTTACGTTATACCGAGTATCGACTATTTTATTCTTGACATATTTCCTGTATTCGTACCTAATGTTTCTTTCTAGAATCTTCAGGTTTATAAAAAATTGGCGTGTAACAAATTTTACCGTTTATTACTAAACCTGACTAATATAGAGCGAATTATTATGTGCGAATTGCCTGTTCTGAAACAAACAAGTTCAGAGTATAAAATCTACTACACTGACCTTGACCATGTGAAAGTTATCGTCGGATCGCATTGTACATAGCTTGTATCGGTCGCATCGGTTACATGTTACAAGCTTTTTTTATTTCATGCTGACAGTTCTACATTTCCTACCTGTAAGAACATCGTGATTACATTTCTAACTTGGTACTTTTGTTTCACAAATTATCGTATCATCTACATCTAATGGTGTTCCTCGTTTTTCCTGTACAGTATGTGTTGTGGTTTTGAAACCAGTAAGTGCTGAAAATTTGTCGTGTAATATTTTTCACTGGCGAATATTTTCTGGCGAACTTTAAAAAAATCATGAATCAGGTTGCGAGAAATGCATGCAAGTGTGCTAATGTTTTTAACGGCTCTGGTTGGTTTACTAAGAAGTAAGAACCGAATACTAGGAGCAAGCCACAATCGCACTAGATTACCCTGACCCTAGTTTGTGGTAGACCGGCGTGCATTTGGCCATAGCTGTTGGCTGGCCGTGCATCCCTACACCCATTCGACCTTGTACACAACTACACATTATACTACACTAGACTGCGTTATAGAGAGTGCAGCGTCTCGTTGCATTGTCGCAGCCAAATAAAATGCCGTTTATATTGATTCGCTCGCTACAAATTTTCATTCATGCCGCGTCGCGTCGCGTAGAGCAGAGCGTAACATGTTGCGTCGTATTATGTTTACATATAATAATTCACCGATTATTATAAGTCGATTGATTTGTGTGAGCCCGCCCGGGTCGGCTTTGGAACTTAGCCGTTGACATGTTTATTGCTAAGTGATTTGCTTTGCTATTGTTTAGGACTTAGTGGTCATCAAGTTTATTGAACTGAACTGACATTTAACTGATGTTTTTACTGATTTTTGGAATGGAATAGATAGGGTGGGGTCATCTAGTCGTTCCAGATATAACGGTTGCGTGCGTTGCTATCTCATCTCCTACTGAGTGTGGGCGTTTTTTTACATTTAAGAGCCAGTTTACCCGTTTATCTATCTGTCTGTCAGGTGTCAGTCAGTCAGTATCTTTAACAGATGTCAATTTTTTTTCCTCAATCGCTTCAGTCATGCCGATTTGCTCTTCCGCCGAATAGATAAGATTGTGAAAATAATTATGAGTATTTGTACAGTACTTAACTACTTACTGTACTGACCGACTTTAACAATCCGGATCATATCTACCAATTTCCAGATTGTTGTTATTAACTGTTTTTATTTTTGTTGTTATGCGCGCACCACTTGATGTGTTTGACACTGCAGTGACAGTTTTGCCATACTTTTGCGTTGAGTTCTCTCGCTCGTTTCATCTCGATAAATCGGCTGTCAAAACTTTGTGCAATGAGAAATTACACGCTTGCGGTTATTATGGATGGTAAAATATCTCAAATCGGTGGTAAATATTAGATGATTATTAATGATTAGGTCAGATTTAAGTGAGAGTCCCGATATTTTGACTAACATATTTGAGGACAAGGTTTCGGTTTGCGAATCCATACTTTTAATAAGTAGTTAATCACAGGAAGAGGAACTCGTAACAACCCGCTATAAGTTGTCATTAATCAACCAAAGCTTGCAATACAGTGTTTTGCAATTGGTGGTTGTCATTGCTGTTATAAACGCGCTGCTATTAATCACAATGATCGTTGCTGTCAGCAAACTCTATTTTTTCCTAATAACATCCTTTCCGTTTATAATTACAAGTACCACTATGGTAAATTCGGTTTTACCTGAGCTTACTCGTTTACATATTTTACATTTTTTATTACAATATTGTAAGAAATCTCTGGATTAGTGAAAATACTCCAAATATTTATGTTTGAAGTTAATCTATCCAAGTGTATTTCATCCGCTCATGACGTTAACCGCTTGATTTGAGATGTATGGTTAGCGTCAACACCATCGCGTATAACCTATTATTTATTCGTGCTCTGTTCCCAACCAAAACTATATTCCATTTGATTCGAACGTCGATCGCTCGAACTGTTAAGCTGTGATTTTCGCACCGTTGTTCGTTGTCTGAGACGAAGTCGGATGAGAAGTGAAGATGAGATGGCTAGTTCTGTTTGGAAGGCTAAAGTTCTATTCGTTTATTCAGTCAGTAGTCAGTTGTAATAAAACAACATTTTCGAACGAAATTTTGCTTATTGTTTTGACTGTTCCGTTGACACATCAGTTGATTGGATTGCACTATACACTTTGCGTTTCTCCAACGCAATCGGAAATTTCATGTTATTTGTCTAGTATTTATCTGGGATTGATTGTTGCATTTGCATACTGCCTGCCTAGTGCGTACTTGTTCACATCACCACATGTATCATCACTCTTGATTTCATCTGTGTCATTTTGACAGCGCAGTACTTTGCGTATTTTCGACTAGTAGTTTCTACTCAACCGAATAGAATAGTTAGATTGCTAGACTAGACACTTATATATTTTACTGTGTACCCTCATGCGAGTTTCACTCGGCTTTATTTCGGTCATCCATCTTATTCACTTTTGTTACATGGCGTACCGTTCTATCTGACTGGTGGTTGTTTATTTATTGACGGCATTTTGTTGGTGAATGTTTAGGCAGTTAACAAGGCATATGTGCCAATGGCTTAGTGCTGCATACAACTGTACCAAATGCCATGGTAATGGTGTCATGTCTTGATCATACCAGCATGCCCCATCCCCACTGCTTCGGTTCCATCAGGCATCATGGGCGGGCGAGCACCTCCAACAGTCACATTCTTTCTTTTTCCGCAGTATGAAAGATGAATTTGTCTTTTTCCATTTGTAGAAGTACATCAAAATGGCTTCAAAACCGACTATTTTTCGTGGTATTGACTTGTTCCTGACTTGAGGATGACTTGGTGGTCGTCCATGCAGCTATGTTTTATGGGTTTAATGTAGCGCATAGACAACAACATGACGAACCATACCAACCCGACCCGACCCGACCCAAAGTCTGGCCGCCATTCCGCTTGTATCCCGTTATTATTTATGTCCGCGCTCGTTTTTAATTTATTGCTGATTTCTGGTATCTCACCAGTGTTCGTGCGTTAAGAACACGATATTTTTAGATTTTGCTACCAAAGAAAGGGAGATCACGTTTGGAGATCATTTTACTCTTGAGTTTACTTTATAAAATTAAAATGGGAAAACGAGTTTTTCCGCTAGTGGTATCATGAAACCATCCATCATATGCATGCCATACTAATATCCAGTATGATTTATATAAATAGTTAATCAGTGAATAGTTAATTGAGTTTAGTTTGTCATGATTTGTGACCCTGAGTGTGTTGTATCATGAATCTGGATGGAACTGAATGCAACGTGAGTTGTGTTTACAACCAGTCATGCCCTCTCATGCGTCTGTCAGTCAGTCACTCCTTGTTGTTCAGTCTTTGTTGTCAAAAAGTCCGAATGACGAAACTGACTGACTGACTTGAAATGAGCGACTGACTCATCACCAAGTTGCTAGACAATGTGATGATGTTGTACCGCCAACAACGGGTCATTCAGTGACTAGGGTCTTGAGCCAGGCTGACCGTCCGCCTGGAAAAGTCAGCTGTGAAGGAGAGGCTCTGCGTAGTAGCAACGTTTTCTACTTTCGTGAGCTGTTTGTTTATTAATGACAGTTGGAAACACAAAGGTATAATGGTAAATAGTTGATTAACTATTGTGATCGAATCTAGCCGATCAACTTTGATCAGCTGTTGCACGCCATCATACCGAAAAGGGAGCGCGTAGTGGCGGGTGCTGGATTTTGAGGAAATGTTAAGAACTATACTCGTTACATTCTACCAACAAATCATTATCCTCACCTCTCCAGAATGAGGTTTATTCGAAATCGGCGGTTGGCTCGCTTTATCCCGCAGTGCAACCATGCAAACACAACATTGTGTGTTTCAAAAGAGTCTGAGCAGGATGGGATGGTACATGCACTGGTATATGAGGCAGCGCTGTTGCGGGCGAACTATATTGTCCAAATTAGGACAAGGACATTATTTGATAGAATTAAACTGGTGGTTCTGCCTTTATTTTCCGTTCACTTTGTGATATAGCGTTCACCTTACAAGCCCGCCGAGAGAGGAAATTAGGCGATTGACACTGTTTCTCGTCCGCTGGTAGGCATTGGGTTGGGGTACTTACTGTCTGACTGGTCGGGGGGCACACACCAGCAGCACCATCGAAGCTGCTGTGGCCCTCGTTTTTGTGTGCTGCACCGTTGCACTGTGTCACAAGCCCAAAAAAACTATGGATGGGCAACTTGGGGAAATCCACAAAATTCTTCAGGAGGGAGGAATTTTTCCTTATGCTATTTCTGCTGAAAATGTTTCTACATTTACAGTTTCTCAATGGCGTAGACATATGTACGTAGCTGGCACATCTTCACCCGATGTTTTCGGGGAGGAAGGCGTTTAGGAAGGATGGTACACTTGTTTTTGTACAGATAATTTGCCCTTGTGATCTGGTTATACCTTGACCCTGAAGCTGGTACATATAAAAATTGGAATCACCACCACCGTTCAACAACAACAACATTTTGTGGTTTAGGCACTCAACATCGGTTGACTGTGTTGGGGTGGTGGCACATGCCCGCCAGCCCGAGTGCCAGTGGGGCCGGGCCAGTCAGTCCGGTACATACATACATACATGTACATACACTCACACAGCATGTGCCTTTAATGGTGCCATGCCAATGTGGCGGCTTATACAACATTTTTTCAGTTATATCCATTTTATTTAAACCCATATAAACGTGTGCAAATTTGAAATTCGGGTAGAAAGCTCCTCAAAGTTGTCTTTGTGTGAGATATGAGCCATGTTGTGTTAGGTGTTTGCTATACGCCACCGGACTGTGCGTGCATGTATGTGGCATAGTGCCTGTCTGTGGTCCACATACATGGGCTATGTATGTATGTATGTATGTATGGGTCTGGCTAGTTTGCCAATGCTTATGCATGTGTTGGGGCGTTGTATGTACGGGTGAAGGCAACTTGATGCATACACGCGTGTCTATAATGCACAGTTATGGGCCTCGTGTTGTATGGTGGGCTCAAGAGTAGCCCATATGCTACTGTCAACGTGTACTGCATACCTACGCGCCGCACTCCATACCTGGACACACCGCACCGCAACCATACCTTTCTCTATGAACTTCCTTAATGGAGAGGATTACCCCGTTTTCTGGTTTGAAATGTCAGATTTTCAGTGTTTTAGGCTGTTATTACGGGATTAAGATAGAGGGCTCATCCGCGTAGTCTACCTGCCCTGTGAGTGTACATACTTGGCTTGTACATGGGAACTGGCCAAGCTGTTTTATTGCCAGTCAAATAGGTACGAGCCTCACGGTCATGTTGTGTTATTGTTTGCTACTTGGCTACTAACTTAATTGACCACTACTGCCAATAACATAGTTTACCTGGTGAGAGCTATTTTTAGGCCACAGGGTGGTAAGCGACTTATTGTTATATCTCATTACCTACTGCATTTTTCTGAGCAGATATCGTTTTTCTGCTTTCTCTCTGTGAGGAAGGAAACCGGTCTGCTCAACTTGTAGTCCCGGCAGCGAGTTATGTTCTGTAAAACAAGGCTCAGTCATACCTACCCCAAATAAGAAAATTTTCCTCGAAAATATCAGGAATTAGCTGATAAAAACTGGTGGGGATCTGGACTAAGGTCTGCGATACACCGACTGTACCGACTCAACACCACAATTAACCGGTTCACCAAATCCTGACTGCGGGATAACAATTCTCTCGCGACTTTCTTCCTCTAAATGTTAAATGTTATTTGCACTATGGCAACACCGTCTCATCATATTGTTGTTGTTAGCAAATATTGTTGTTGCATAACAACATCTAGCCGGCTTCACTACTTGTTACTAGCGGTGTTGTGTAAACTTCGGTGTTTCGAAACTGCATTTACAGCGGATATTATTTGTCTATCAAGACGGAAGAATTTGTTTAGTGGAGTTTCAAACTTTGCGCAATTATTATTCATTGAAAATTTATAGAATATGAAAAACGCGATTTTAGTTTTTTAATTTGTTTGACCAATATCCACCTCGCTACTACTGTCAGCCAGGCTGTGTTGATTGAAAATTGAATTCTCAAACGACACATCGTTGCTTTCAAAAGCAACCATTGTTTGCCGTTGTTCTTGTGCACTTGATCTTAATATTCACTTAGAAGCCAGATAAAATCTGTTTTCATCAGACAAAACTTGGTATGGTATTTGTTATGTTTGTTAGGTCGTTTCATATCATAGTAGAGTTAATGTCTACCTACTTTTGACATCGAGTTCTCAGGCTTAAATTTTCAGAATAGTTTACAATTAAAAAAAACATTATTTTACCACCAAGTAGGTGGCATTGGACATCGAAGAATTTGAATAAAAGTTTCATCCAACAGGAAGCCATATCACAATCAACACTTCACAGAAACTATCTCCGATGTTTTTTTTCGCTGGGAATTGTTGCACTGAACGATGGTTACTTATGATAACCGAAGCTTATCAGTGTCAGTGTGGCACCCCCACAATCACACACCATTAGGACCGCTAGCGGACGAGAAGGCGAGGGGAAAGTAACATTCCCCCCTCTTTGGCAGTTACAAAGAATTGAGTTTTTTACTCAAGGTGTAGGTAAAAATGGCCTCGTTTTTTACTATTCTTCCTCTTTGAAGAGGTTCCCCTGCCTTTGGGATGTTTGGCTCATCGGTCAGTGATTAGGACTCCTTCGTTATCAATTTGGCCCCCGATTTGAGCGGGCCGCTATTATTGAGTGCGACTTATCATTTGTTTACACACTTGAGTATAACCCGGGCACCCAACTACACTTTGGTCTCATTTAGTCTTGCTGCTGCTGCGCGCAACTTATTTCGTTCCGTTTTTTTCGCACAGTCCGTTTTGAGTTTTTTCCTTGCTTTACCACCACTTGCTGCGCTGCGCTCGTTATTTTATCACTTCCAACGTTAAACTGTTATTGTAAAGCGTATTTGACTATATTTGGTGGTGTTGTACTGTTGTATAATAATAATTGTTTATTATAGTTTTATGTATAGTACAATAATATTATTATATTATAATTTGTGTTGCAGGCGTTGTCACCGAGTTGTATTTGGTATCAAGTTGTGTGTGGATTATTGGGTTATAATTACGATCGGATCGACCACATACGGCTAAATACAGCGTACATTGACTCGTTGTCAACCCGTCCCGAAGAACGAGCGAGGGAGCAGGAGTGTTGTTGTTGAGAGGAGTTGTTGTTGTTGAGAGTGTGCGCAACAGCATTTATTATAATAAATAACAGTAATAATGGCACCCAACGACCAAACGCACGGCGGTGAGACCGAAACCTTTATACACCAGCGTCGGCTACACCAGAAGTCCACCTGGCAGAATCTTAAAGAATTCGTCTGGGATCCCGTCGACAAAAAGTTCCTCAGTCGAACCTGCATCTCCTGGTGTTAGTCCAAGAAATTATTGCTTTTGCAATATTAATCACAACAATTTGGGATATGTTTGCTTAGATATTTTCTTAGTTGATTCAGGATTTATGAGTTGTTGATTACCGTGCTGGGGAAATATACCCATGCCATAAATTTTGAATGTGAAAGAGTTTAACAGACCAGATTTTATTATGAATTCATAACTGGTTAACTTTATTGGTATTTTCACTAAGATAACTTCAACTTTTGAAGTTGACTTTTGAATGGAATTTAGACCCAACAGAATAGAGATGATCCGAAACTAAAACGTATTGAATCAGATGCCGCAGTTTTTACTTACCTTACGCTTTTTTATGGTTATCAGTTTACCAAAAGCTAAGGAACGTTAGCCATAGTGGTTTCTGCCGCGTTGCTATATTTTCATTGGGAAAGTTCCCAGACCCGATTGGTTGATGAGCTTAGCAGTTTCATATGTTGGTTATCGGAGAGGATTATTGAGGAACTCTGTTTTATTTTTACAGTACAGGTGTACGATAGTGGGGACCTGGGATGGGCTGATAAGTATTACTGGATGAGAACTATCATTGATAATTGGGTGGATAATTCTCTGAAATATCTGATTGTTTTCAAGTTTTTTCCCCGAATTTTCATCGATGAATAGGCAAACATCACCGTTTATAAAGCAGTTCTTCCTTGGGTTTCATTACATGGAAATAAATGGACACACTCATAAAGTGACTAGGAAAATCTATATTTATTTGCGTACTTTCAGTGGAGATCACGATATTTTACATCATCTTTTACGCGTTTCTGGTGGGTTTCTGGGCGACATGTCTGGCCGGTTTTGTGCTCACATTAAACGATGAGGCGCCCCGGTACTACGGCAAGGGCAGCATCATCGGTATTAACCCTGGTGAGTTAATTACATTTAATTTTTTATTTTTTTATTTACCTTTCATGTATGGAGTGTAATTTTTTATAAAAAAAATTATTTTTAGTAACATTACAGCGATTAATTCGGGCTTTTAAGTTGAATGATTGAAGTAGTGGATGGCTCGATTGTGGTTCCAACGTTATAATTTTTTGACGTAATGTGTTGATTTATTATTCTGACTTGTAATTTCTAGTATAGTTTATTTATTTGCAGTTCACTGTTCAACCGATTGCATGGCTGATGTGATTGATTTCATTCACTAGACATTTTAACGCGCTCAAAAGCTTTCCGATTAAATGGAAAGATTTTCATTGCGGAGTTTCAGAGTATCGGCATTCTGAATAGGTTATGCGCAAAATTACTTTTGAAACATTTAGATCGATGAAAGAATTTTCGCACTCTGGTTTTATTGAGAGTAGGCTCAATTTGAACAGCTAGACCAAATTAGCTCTCGTTTGTTATCGTTGTCGTGGGAAATTTATCTTCATTGTTTTCATTTCCCCTGATCGCGTTCTCAGTTGGATATTCTCGGTTGACTGACTGTGGGCCCGGTGTTTGTTTGATGGAAAACACTGCTGGTTGTGTATTTGAAGTGGTTGATTTGATGTGAGTGAGTGAATGATTGTATGGTGGCAATGACTGACCACGGGGCATGGTATCTGCCTGTGTGATCCTTGGATCTGGATGGCACTTTAATAATCCAAAAAAACTTTTTTACTTGAATTTATTTGTAAAATTGTCTAAATATTCTGAATTCGAATGGTTTAGTGTTGTTTGTTGCGCTGTTTGGAGGGTGACTGAGGCCGGTTGGTTGCCTGTAGTCGGCCATATTTACACAGACCCTTTGGAATAACGCCGTCGGTGTTTTTGGATTATTCTAGAAGCAAAGCAATATTCGGACGGGTTTTAGACTCAACATTATTATCACCGCCGACAGACTACTGGTTCTGTTCTATGAACCAAAGGAACAAAAAAAATAATAGAATAATAATGAATACGTTCGTCGGGTTCGATCGCTTTGAACTCGTCCGATCGATAGCTGCCTGTATGACTGGGCGCTCAAATTCACAGCAATTTATGGCTTGTTTTGCTTGTATTTGGAGGTGATATAAGTAAAACTTGACGTAACAACGTGTTATTGAAAATGACTATGTGCGCGGACAACACACTGAAATTGTGTTGCGGACGGCTGATTTTGATCATGCAATTTTCACTTTTTTATTCCATGTCAAGTCCGGTTGGAAATTGCGAGAGCATGGTTTGTTGATTGACTGGAAAAATTTTCTCAGACGTATGGGGAAGGAATGAAGAAAAACAACTGCATTGAATCAAATAAACTCTATGATACTGAAAAAACTCAAGTAAATGTCAGGAAATGGTATCCACAGACAGAAGCATCTCCAGCGCCAACTGATGATAGTGGGAAGAATCGGTTTATAATATTATTTATTGGACTCCAATCGGTATCAGTTATGATGTGCATAAGTTTATGGGTACAAACCATAGCGGAAGAGAAAGATTCAACAACGTGCAATCTTTTGTTTTTCAGTGAGAAACATTGAATTCGTTTCGAAGAAAGTATTTTTGAAAGAAACTAACTCTCCCTCTCCCTCTTTGAAGCAGTATCGTCTTGGTTTTCATCCGGGGGAGTGTACTAATGTGTGTTGATTGGGATACGCCAAGTCAATTCGTGTTTGGTCTTGGTATGTTGATTCTTATGTAAACAATACTGGTCAATATATAAATATAGTGTGCTATAAGCAACCGACTCCACTTATACTTTAGAAACCTAAAACCGTTAATGGATGGGATGGGAACTGCAAAATATTAGGGAAAAATCTGGAATGACTGGGGTTTATTTTTGTTATATATATTTTTTTCCCTCAAATCGAGCGTAGCTACAACCCCTTGATTGAATTCAAAGTATCATTTATTACCATACCAGTTGCCGTGAGTCGTGACTGAGTTTTGATGTTTAACTGATTGATATCTGACGCTTGTTGTCACTCCATTTGATGGCCGATGAAAAGTGTTTGTGCAAAACATTAACTCTGATTCATCAAATACTCTTTTGCTCAGTATCAGTAATTTTTTTGAGGAAAAAACTGACACACAATCATACAGAACAGGACACACGGTCAGCGTTAACACTAGCGGATGAGGGAAGAATGTAAAAAGTGGATTCCCCCTCTTTGTCGGTTTCATAAAGAAAGAGAATTTGGTCTTTAAGGTGTAGGTAAAATGCCCCTATTTTTGAAAGTATTCCCCTCTCTGGTGGATGGGCTCTTCCGCCAGTGAGCGCTAATGCCGTTATCAACAACAACGATCAGATCATCATCATCATCATCATCATTAGTATTCGTATTCGAGTGTGTGCATTATTGCTTGCGTGGTATGGGGGCTGACTCGTTTCACATACAATGTACACTCGTTTCTATTTGATTCTCACTGACTGGTTGACTGAAGCACTGTATGATTGGGCAGAAAAATATTTATCGAAAAATGAGTTTGACTGAAACTGGTTGATTTGGCAGAAAAAAATATTCTATATAAAAATCAGTTTCTTGGCTAATCTAAATAGGCAACGGCTTTTCAGCTAAGGTGCTGTACAGTGGTGATGCTAGAAAAATCAGTATAACAAATCTTAATTTTGAGTTATAAATAGTTTGAATCTACATGAAAGAAGTTGACATGCAACCAACCTGCATGATAAGGATGGTATCGTTGAATGACTAATTCTGTCTGATGGATAAGTGCGTTTTGCTGTTGTGACAGTTTAAATCGCGTTGCCTGAGAGATTCTACGGCTTGTATGGGGTTAGCGGTCCAAATAACAACTTCCGAGTTTATTGCATTTTTTGATACATCTATGGGTGGTTATTCACCATATAGAACGATTTTTTGATTAAAGCATTATTTTAGCAAAAAACGAAGCTCTGAAAGTCGAAAAAATCGAAATTTCAGAGATTTTAGTTTTTTGGCATTTTTTGCAGAAAATCATAAATAACTTTTGTTTGGCTTGAGGAATCAAGCTGAAAATTCATATGGTGGTTCTTGAGGTCATTGCGGTCATTTTGAGCCATATTCGAACATATTAGCTCAAAGTTTTATTTTTCAAAAGTTTACGTCAACATACCTACTCAGTTGCTCATGGTGTCAACTTTGACCCGAAATTCTCGAATTTCACGCGCGATTCAGCACTAGCGGTTTGCGGCGTTGAATACTCCATATCCTAGTTATCAACACCTGATGAACCCACCCCCCCCGCATCGCCTTAGTTTTCAGTGAAAAATTCACTTTTCTGAAAAAATGATCGAAAAATGATGAAATTTTCATTTTTTTCGCCTTTTGTCGGGCTGCTGTGATCGCACCGCTTGCGTATCCTTTTCGAGACTTGGAATGATTATTTTCCTATTAATTTGCTTCAATTTAAGCACTATTAGAAGGGTTTTCAAAGAATTTGGACTTTTGAAATACCTTAAAGAAGTTTTTCATTTTGAGGATTTTCTGGATTTTCCTGGTTGAATGATGTGTGCCATGACCCGTCATGGTCACGAAGCTTCGTAGGCGTATCTGGAGTTTGGGAAAAGCGTGATTTACATTTCAGAGTTTTCATTTTCTCTAATTAACCGAAAAAAGTTAGCAAACCTTCATAAATAACCATGTTGATTCAGAAAAAATAGATTTTTTTGCATCATGGATTGCCGTACTCAACAAACCAGGACATTCCTTCGTTAACCTTGATTTTATGTGCGCCTGAAACATTTTCGTATCTTATAAACAAACTTATTTTAACATAAGTATTCATTATCGTTCAGAATATATGTCTTGGTGGCTGCGATGCAGAGGTTTCGATGCAGAGGTTTCGGCTGCAAGCAATCCTGTAGTGATGTGGTCAAAATAAGTTGCTTAGACTTCTTGACAAAAATTATACCATTAAAATATTTCAAAGGTCAAGTTTGGGTCACTGCGGTTCTCGTTCAATTTCAACGATATAATCAATGTTACAACTGCATTCGCTTGAGCCTGCGCATCACGGCACTTAAATGTCTCTTGTGTAACAAGACGTGTCAGTGCGACGACGCTTTTAACACGTATCTGTAGATAACCTTTTGGACTCATTCAGTTTTTATTATTTTTATGAATAGAATAAGCATATTATGCTCATGTTTAACCATGTTGTCTGCTGCCCTATAAAAATTGTTTGACGGTGTGAGTTTGACGGAGCATCTAACAAATATACATACATTTATCACAGCAGAGCATTAACTAGCAATGACAGCAGTCTGAATGATTCGTCATGTGTCCCATCTCGGTTGTTAATCAGACCATGGATAAACGGTTAGTTTTCGTGCCTATCGTGAAACTCTCTAATTAGCCTAAACTGATCCATATAAATGGACTTCGGGATACGATGAGTTGTTTCAGTCCACGAGGTCGCAAGACTGATGAGTCCGCGATAAAAACACAAAAAGCGCATAAATTTACGATTACGCAAAAACAAAATCATTGGCCAGCTTGAATTCAAATTCTGGCATCCTATCATCAAACATGTGTGCATACGAATGTTTAGCAGCGAAACATAGGTAACGTTTAGTCAATTCAACCCCTGATCAACAGCCTGATTAACAGGAGGTCCAAAAACGCCATTCATATTCGTGACATTCTTCTTGCTGAACATTTAGAAAGGCAAAAAAATCTATCAGCGTTGGGAGCTCCACGTATTGTTATGTGGTTGTCTTGTTTTTTTCGGTCGCATAACTTTATTCAATTGAGTGGTGTTTCGAAACGACTTTCAAATTTTTTCTTTTGTAAACACATAAAAGGTGGCATTCAATTTTCATCAGAAGGCAATTTTCTTCAAATATGTTACAGTATTCCTATTAAACAATTGTGGATAATCTGAGGATAATTAAGGTATGACTGGTTTGAGTTGTTAATTAGTTTCTGTATTGTTAGTGAGATACACACTAAGATAAAAAAAATGTAGTCATCAAAAATTTACTTATCGATCATAAAAAATCGAATGAAGAATATAGTAGATTATAGTTAAATATAATTAATTGTGAAGCGTCGAACGCGAACATTTTTTTTTCTCGCCCTGTATGTAGTCTTATGGTAGTGGTCAAATCTCTCCCTACCAAATGATCAATTGCTATTAAATATTTTTCACTATACTCTACTACTCCCCAATAACTTAAAATTAGAAACATTTCTCAATCGATTTTTTATGATCGATAAGTAATTTTTTGATGACAACATTTTTTTAACTTAGTGTGTATTTCAATAACAATACAGAAACTATTTGACAACTCAAACCAGTCATACCTTAATTATCCACAGATTCTCGACAATTGTTAAATAAAAACACTGTAACATTATAAAAAAAATTGCCTTATGATGAAAAATGAATGCCACCTGTTTATTTATGTGTTTACAAAAGAGAAATTTTTGAAAGTCGTTTCGAAACAGCACTCTGATATATGGAGCTCCAAACGCTACATAATAGAATTTTTGACTTTCTCATATGTTCAGCAATACGGATGTCACGATTATGAATGGCGCTTGTGGACGTCCTCTTAATCAGGCTGTTTTAAGAGGTTGAGTTGACTAAACATTACCTACATATATTTTGATGCTAAGCAGTCGTATTCACACATGTTTGATGATAGGGTGCTAGAACTTGAATTCGAGCTGGCCAATCTTTTGAATGCTCAGTCTTGACTTTAATTCCGATTGCAATACATTTTGTTTTTGCGTAATCTTTGACAGATGCGCTTCTTGTGTTTATACAATTATCGTGGGCTTATCAGTTTTGCGACCTCGCAGACTTCAACATCTCATCATTTCCCAAAGTCCATTTATCTGAGTCAGTTTAGGGCTTAGGCTAGTTAAAGATTTTCACGGCAGGCACGAAAACTAACCGTTAATCCATAAAAACACACCCTGTACGGGTTTGATTAACAACCGAGATATGACTAGTAAATGCTCTGCTCTGATAAAAATATGTACGTATGTAAGTATGTTGATTGCTCCGTCAAACTCACACCGTCGAACCGTTTTTGAAGGGCAGGAGACAACATGGTTACATATGAACACATTATGCTTATTCTATCCATAAAATTAACAAAAACTGAACTAGTCCAAAAGGTTACCTGTTAAAAGCGTCGTCGCACTGACGTGTCTTGTTACACAAGAGACATTTAAGTGCCGTGATGCGCAGGCTCAAGCGAATGCAGTTGTAACATTGAACGGGAACCGCAGTGACCCAAACTTAATTTTGAAATATTTATACGGTATAATTTATCCTATCAAGAAGTCTAGGCAACTTATTTTGACCACATCACTACATGATTGCTTGCAGCCGAAACCTCTGCATCGGAAGTCGCAGCCACCAAGGCATATATTCTGAATGATAATATTTGATTGCTACGTTAAAGTATTGAAGAATTAGAAATGTTAAATATAAATATGTTAAAATAAGTTTAATTATAAGATACGAAAATGTTTCAGGCGCACACAAAATTAAGATTTACGAAGGAATGTCCTAGTTTGTTGAATGCGGCAATCCATGATAGTATACAAAAAAATTTCTGAATCAACATGGTTAGTTACGAATGCAGTTGTAACATTGATTATATCGTTAAAATTGAACGAGAACCGCAGTGACCCAAACTTGACTTTTGAAATATTTCAACGGTATAATTTTTTGTCAAGAAGTCTAAGCAACTTATTTTGACCACATCACTACAGGATTGCTTGCAGCCGAAACCTCTGCATCGAAACCTCTGCATCGCAGCCACCAAGACATATATTCTGAACGTTAATGAATACTTATGTTTAAATAAGTTTGTTTATAAGATACGAAAATGTTTCAGGCGCACATAAAATCAAGGTTAACGAAGGAATGTCCTGGTTTGTTGAGTACGGCAATCCATGATACAAAAAAATCTATTTTTTCTGAATCAACATGGTTATTTATGAAGGTTTGCTAACTTTTTTCGGTTAATTAGAGAAAATGAAAACTCTGAAATGTAAATCACGCTTTTCCCAAACTCCAGATACGCCTACGGAGCTTCGTGACCATGACGGGTCATGGCACACATCATTCAACCAGGAAAATCCAGAAAATCCTCAAAATGAAAAACTTATTTAAGGTATTTCAAAAGTCCAAATTCTTTGAAAACCCTTCTAATAGGGCTTAAATTGAAGCCAATTAATAGGAAAATAATCATTCCAAGTCTCGAAAAGGATACGCAAGCGGTGCGATCACAGCAGCCCGACAAAAGGCGAAAAAATTGAAAATTTCATTATTTTTCGATCATTTTTTCAGAAAAGTGAATTTTTCACTGAAAACTAAGGCGATGCGGGGGGGGTGGGTTCATCAGGTGTTGATAACTAGGATATGGAGTATTCAACGCCGCAAACCGCTAGTGCTGAATCGCGCGTGAAATTCGAGAATTTCGGGTCAAAGTTGACACCATGAGCAACTGAGTAGGTATGTTGACGTAAACTTTTGAAAAATAAAACTTTGAGCTAATATGTTCGAATATGGCTCAAAATGACCGCAATGACCTCAAGAACCACCATATGAATTTTCAGCTTGATTCCTTAAGCCAAACAAAAGTTATTTATGATTTTCTGCAAAAATGCCAAAAAACTAAAATCTCTGAAATTTCGATTTTTTCGACTTTCAGAGCTTTGTTTTTTGCTAAAATAATGCTTTAATCAAAAAATCGTTCTATATGGTGAATAACCACCCATAGATGTATCAAAAAATGCAATAAACTCGGAAGTTGTTATTTGGACCGCTAACCGTAGATTTTCTCAGGCAACGCGATTTAAAGTCAACGATCAACTGACTCGGACCAGACACAACTGCGACACTACCCTACCGGGCGAGACAGACAAGATCAGATTCCTCCTTTTTGAGTGTTTTGAAAAGGGGTTGCATTTTTGGAGAGAAAAGTAAAATTACCTAAACTGTGAGTTTTCTGTGTGGTCAGTCAACTAGGCGAAATCTGGCACCAACCAGTCTATCATGTGTAACGACTAACAAAGTCTATTTCAATATAATTGAATGTGTATTAGTGAAAGGTTTATTATAAATAGATGCTTTATGTGCGCTCAAATTATGAACCCATTATTGGCTAGTAACTGTGGCCGAAACTCGGGAACGCTGAACTTTATGGTGCGTCATTAGCTGGACATAATAAATGTTATTCCACGACTACCGAAAAAAGTTTTCCGCTTGCATAAAACACACTTCTACGTCATTTTAATGGCGTCGCGCATTGACTCATATTGGTTTATGGACGGTCAGAAAGGCACCTGCGACATTGAAATGGTGCAATAAACTATTATTGTTATTAATACTGAGCCGAAACACCACTTAATTACTGAATTTGTGACACTTTTATCTTCTTTCACTGTTTGCGTCTTGATGTACGCTAATGACTAATGAGGTTGAACGGCGTATGGCTGTGTTAATGATATGTTATGATGTTATGCTTTGATGTTTATGTGTGATTGGGGCAGTGAATAATCTGTTATGTGCTAATCATAGCGTAGCGTATTGATTAACGACACATTCGGGAAGCAAGTGTGTGGCGTTGCTTACTACCTTACCCGACGCCCGACGGTAATAATTTAATAACTGTTGGACGAGACCGACAACCACTTATAAGATTTCAAAAGCAAAATGTGCACTAATGGTAAAGCCGAAACAATTGAATTCGTTAGTTGTGGCTGACGTAATTAAAAGGTCCTTAACTGTATGGTGCTCTCGTTGCGGGCAATTCGTTTACCTCCAGACAAACATCGGTATGTACATAGCATTAGCGTCATGTTTTTTTTAATGATAATCAATCCATCCATCAACTATTCCTTTTTTGAAGGCTTTGAAACTAAAGCCAGTAACTATTCCGGCGGAACCAAAAGTAAAACGCTGCGACCTGGTTTGTTGACTTATCCGTTGTTATTGATGAATTGGCGGCGTAATATCAGATTGTTGAATGTTGTTGTTATTGCGGTATACAAAACTGGTTTGTATCAAGACCCCTACCGGAGCGGACGGTAAGCAAGCGAAATTTCCCTCTTAGGAAGAATGAAAAACTTGGCTTTGTTAGTGATATTATTAAAATGGCCGTCCATTCTCTTCCTTCTGAGATTTTTGGCACATTCGTTGAATGATCCGCTAAGGTATGTGGGATCCTCAACCACCGGCGGACAAGCCAATCCAGAGAGAGAAGAACGGGAATTTAACAGTTATATTATAAGGTCACTTTACCTACACCTCCTGAACAAACTATACTTCTTAGAACCGCCAAAGAAGGGGAATTCCATTTGCCCTTGTTCCCTCATCCGCTAGTGCCACCACCATCGGGTGCGATCGACTTTAAGTGGATGTGACGGTCGGATCGAGCTTCGAACCCTCACACATACCACACCGTCACCGGTGGTCTCGAGTTTTCTGTTGATCATAAATGAGTTTCTGCGCCCGGTAATATTATGTACTACTGTATACTTCGGTTGAATGATGCCGTTAAGTAGAAGTGTTTACAAATGTGCGAACAAAACTGGATTGTATCCGGATCGTCAGGTCATGTCTTGCCCGCTGGATAGATGGACGGTCGGATGGACATGGGCGTTAGTGGCGGATGAGGTTTTATTTGTTGGGGGTAAACTGTGAAACTAGACGTTTTCTGAATATATGGCAGTGAAATAGCCTCAGATTGAGGTCTCTGCCAATTTATAGAGTTCTGTTTGTATTTTGTTTGAGTTTTCTCGGATTCGCCACTCGACGCTGCGCAAGTATGTAATTTGCGTTATATACGACGGTATTAGTTGGGTAATTACATGGCCGCAAGTGTCAACATCGACTGATTTGTTGGTGATGCGATAGTAAGTTACGTCGGATTGTATGATAATCGTGTGAAGGGTTCTCTCTCGTTATAAAGTTTTTACAAGATCAGTAAAGTTTGAATGCATGCCAGTTATGTAACTCGTAAAAACTGACTGACTGACGCATGTTACATGCTATTTGAGGGTATGGGTGATTCGAACGCGTATATCAGGCAAAAAGACAGTCTGTGAAACGGCTATCAGCGCAACGAATCTACTAGCTGACCAGGTAAACTTGTAATCTTGATTGTCACATCACATTGACACAATGCTGTCACTTAGGGTAACTTTTGACGGCTTGGCTGTGTGTTAGACGGTGTGAAGAGTTGACGTTGACCGTCTGTGTAGGGACGCGAGGCTAACTGGCCGAGTAGTGTTATGATGATAAAGCACAGCATGATTGCTACTTTAATAGCTATCTTTTTGTGTTGGTGATGATTTCCATAACGTTAAAACAAACATCAGACTCAGACATGATTATATGTAAATGACGTACATGACGTAAAGGATGTATGGTCACTCCACAACAAGTGCTTGTTGCCAACTCGCTGCGTCAAAAACCCGAAACGGCGGGACGCATTGTTTTCCACGAGCTGTTCTTTTCTACCCAGAAGGAAGTAGCTGGAATAAAAGTGCAAACAGTTGTCCACAACAACAAGTCCAATCCTGTTTATTCAAACAGCTACAATGTCAACAACAACAACATGATCACTATCCTGATTGTTATTGCATCGTAGCGTAAGTATCCTAGTATTGTAGTCCGTGGTCAGCCACTCTGTGTTTGTCATCCATCTCTCTCTCTCTAAACACCGGTTTTCATGAAATGCAACCGAATTCTGATGATCAAGTATTCGAGTAACAAAAATCCGGGACCAGATTATTTCCGCCATGACGCGACAACATTGATGGGGGTCGTTTTTTGCGTCCGACTTTGCCGGTTTGGGTTGTGTGTGTATGATGATGCGCTAGTGCTTGCAGCCGCAACAGTGCACAACGAGCAAGTTGGATGTGTGCGAGTGCGTGCAGACCCTGATTACAGAGGCAATTCCCCCACTCATTGGGAGGATGAACAAATACATCAAGCTGCCACTTTCATTGGCATAAAATCTTCTCTTGTGGTGCGTCACTGATGCTGATGATCAAGCGATAATCCGCCACTGCTGCTCAGTAGTTTATATAGTGCGAGAATAATAGTGATGATGCGGATCTGGGCTCGGTTATTTGTGTGCAGTTGACGAGGGAGGGGCAGACAACACTGATTCACAGTCGCAATGTTTGATATGTGGTTGCATTGCAGTGGTCTGCTCAATTACAAACTTTGCCACTTGTCGACGGGGTGAGTGAGCACGCTTTGAATTGGATCAGTTCTTATGATTGGAGATGGGGAAGTCATCGGCGTCATGTTCATAAAGTTTCCCGTGACAAGTGTATTAGTAACATCTTACTTGGGTAATTCGCTGAATCCACACGTATGGTTTGAGAAACCGCATAAGACTGCACCCGAGCTCTAAACGGGGTGTGACGGGCAGCCAGTCAGTGTGGGCTCTGACAGTGGGCTAAATCGGGTGTTCTACCGTTATGTACTACTATGATGCATCCACTGCCGCCATACGGTGTGCTTTGATCTGGTTCCAGCCATATTTACCTTATTTTTCGGCAGCTTTACGTGGGTACAAACATGGTTTATGCATTGAAAACACGGCCCGGCCAAAGTGTGTATGTACATTACATTAAATAATATACAGTGAGGTTGGGATTCAGTAATGTCAGCTAATTAAAATATGGTTTCATGAATATGGATACTTTTGCTGTGATTGGGCTTCACGACTTTATCAAGTTTATCTCAATAAACGCGATAAAGAAGCCTGAATATTGGCCGGCTTGTAAGTGAACGGGTTTCGGTGGTGGAGTACAATAACGGTGTATTGTATTTGCACAACTGAAGGGAGCTGCTGCGCTTTATTGTTATGCTACAGGGTGGTGCTGAATGAGGCTTAATACAAGTGTTATATGTAAACTCCAAGCGTTTCCTTCCCATAGATTTAACGGTGGTAGTTAGGTAAAAAAATGGTTATAAAATTACGGATCATGTGAGCAGCTTTGATTAAACTTTGACGTTTGCTTTTGAGTTTGATGTGGATTCGGTTGGCGACCCTGCGCTTCGATTAACAACGTTGGGGCGCCAGGGTCGAGTGTCTGCTTACCGGGCACACTCAATGTCAACGACTTCTTTTATATGAACGTTTATATTATTTATATTGGTTTTATATAGAACAAGACACGGTCGGTTATATCGTAAAAACCCGTTATCGTTATCCCAAGCGTACAACGAATCTAATCATATCGTATTTTGGAATGTTCCCCGATTACGACTCGGCTTATCTATCCTTAAAAATCCACTGATTACTAAATAGTACAATTTCACATCTGCACCATGTGGATTTCACAATCGATGGTATTCCAGACTCAATATAATGTTGTTACTGAATTGACGCACGAAAACACTCACATACGTCATTATGGAAGAAGTAAAAAACGTCTGTAAAAAGCGGGGAACTGGCAATAATGTTGGCAACGAGTGAGGTATAGTTAAATGGTTTCGTGCGGCCGAGCCGGGCATAATGGAATGACGTGGTTGTCAGGCAAACGAGCAGTTCAGCGGTAAGAAAGGTGTGTAACTTTGTATCTGTATGTATAGGCATTGGCACACAACAAATGGCCACATATCTGCTTATCACGCAAACTGGCGAACACTCAAATGTGTGAGAACAAGAAAAAATGCTCTCATTAGAAGAGAATGGCATTTATGAGGCCATTTATTAACACCTGAGGGAGTTAAATTTGATCAGCTGAAGGTGAAAACAGTGTGTTATGTTTCTTTTTTGTCCGTTAAAGCGTCACGCGGACACTTGGCGTTTGACGCGTTATGGGGCGCGCGGGTGTCGTCCTGGCCGTTTTTTGCGGTGCAGCACCGTGGCGATTGACTAACGAGTCGCATTCGGACACTCCGGGGTTGGCTTGGCGTTGGCGCTCGTCGGGCTATCGGCGGCGTGTG
Source organism: Daptonema setosum (assembly GCA_964036265.1). Classification (NCBI taxonomy): domain Eukaryota; kingdom Metazoa; phylum Nematoda; class Chromadorea; order Monhysterida; family Xyalidae; genus Daptonema; species Daptonema setosum. The sequence goes on from OZ038447.1 coordinate 9,160,539, forward strand.
ATCACAGTGTACCACCATCGGAAAACTGTGCCAGAGAAAGTCAGATATGAACAACAATGGGTAGTTGGCATCATGGGCTAGATGGAAGCAAAAGTGGACAGTTAAACAGTTCTGTTTTGCACTCGTTCGGTTGTTAGTTTGGTTTGTTATGCTAGCGCGGCAATGCTAGCAGCCACTGAATTGACATGCATACGTACTTGTAATTCATAAACAGTGTGGCTTGGCTGGATGTTTATAGTGGTCACAGATGGTGCACTAAACCACCGGCACCGTCATCATCATCATTATCAATGTACTTACAAGATGTCGATTCAGTGAGTCATCAGTTCCTTGTAGCTCCCCCCAGTTCTACCGAATTACCATACAGACCAATCACCCAATGCAAGTGCCACAAACCGACGCTTCTATTCTTCATACATCAGCTAAGGTGACGGGCGTCATAATTGGAGGCTTTTGGTTGTGTGCTTATATTGTGGTAACGGCTTATACAAGAGACTCACTCAATACTCATGACGCATTGGGCATGTCGCGGCACATACCATGTGTGACGTCACAGTGTGACAATGCCTCGTCTTGTGCCGCTGAGTTGGGATGGGAACATACCGGGCACTGAGTCATGACCAGCTGCGAATCGAACACGAACAAGTGGAACACGTAGTTATAGTTGTTTTGACTGTGCTCTAGCATGGACAGTGACTTCGGTTGAAGATGAAGCTGGAATGGTGTGTGGTATCTTGTGGGTTCATGCGTTCATTTGGGTTTTACATAGCAAGATTTGGGGGTGACAAAATCATAAACAACAGAATTCGGTAGCAATATAAACAACAACAACAACCAGAGCACTGTTGTTGTATGTTAGCTGAGCGCATTGACAACAGCAGTGTTATATAGTGGCGAGTGTGTATAAAGCGGGGCACTCGCCAGCCAGTATGGAGTGCAGTGCTCCACTCGACAGCCACAGTGGTCGCCAGTAGAGGGGATGTGTCATTTGTTTGGTGCACTCGCGTTGCTTTCCAGCGCACAACAACACCTTCACACTTGTACGCACTCAATCACACCTATAACATCACACTGATGCTGTGTTCATGTGCCACTGTTTCCTTCTATGACGTCATTGCACTCAACCACGTTGCGGCGCATCCCATTCGCGCTCAGGCGGAAACCCGACTGATAGCCGAAGCTGGGTGCTCCACCGTTGTGGCATTACTCACTGATTGACACACGAAATGCCGATCTACTATACTAATCCGTATGAATCATTGCCATCAACTTGTGGCCGTAATCAGGTAGTAAGTTCCAGTGACCAGTCAGACCAGACGATACACCAGCAGCATCGGGGGTCGGTTCATCGAGTCGGTCGGTTCGGCATGAATGGCTAATCAGGTTGTTCTGTAATGGCGCCCGGGTGCCGTTGCCCGCTACTGCCGTCCCGAAAAGAAACACGGTGGCTTATATAGTACCCAGATGTATGTGTATGTGCCTTGGCATTGCGTGCAAACTTGTGGCATGTTAGACTGTGCCCACACATGTACCTGCATGTATACGGGCCTTAATCACATGACTTGCCATCATCCCATTAAAATCATCACGGTGTGGTCGATGCGATGTGTGCGATGTCGGATTATGCGCCGTCCATACGGGTTTTTATTGATTTACTGCGACTGCGCTGCGACCACTGTCAGCTCGCAACACTTCAATGTGTGAATATTTGGTGTTTCGTGGTAGAAATGCTACGCCTGGAAGCATTGTGCTCGGGGTAAACTTTATTTGGTTCAAATGTTCGTGTGTGTATGTGTGTGTGTGTGTTGTTCTTGACGGATGTATTGTGGGTGTGATGCATTTGTATGGCACATTGGGTGCGTATTGTTGCGGATTGGCACACGACAGCCAAACGGTCTACCGGAAACGGCTTACAATACGGGCAACGTACCCTAATGTACTGTACAGGACAGGCACATGCGCAGCTGTTTTGCAGGGTGTTCTGCTGCTGCTGCCAAGATTGAGTTATGATGAAGGAGTATTAAGTTGGTATAATGAGCAGCATACTTGTACGGACCATTGTCACAGGGCACACACGTATGGTACATGTACGTACATACATGGTATATGCTGACGTATTGCGAGTGGCCATGTGTGTGCGCTGTGGCATCTTGCTCTCTAAAGGGATAATCAAGCGCTCGAAATTGGTGTGTATTGAGTGAGGCACATGGACGCTCGCACAAGACACGCGGTCAGAGTAGAGCGCTGTCTGTGTGGCACGTCATCATGATGTGTACACTACACTTAGGCTATTGATTTGTGAACTACTGGCTGCATTGTCACCCACCGAGAGCCAATGGAGACAAAACCTGCCCGGGCGTCCAAGTCTCGGGCCGGCGTGCTGCCAGTACTGCCAATGGTGGTATATACCACCTTATATATAAGTGTGCCTGTATATGCTCACACCTGCCACACGTTTATATACGCGCTCACTGTACGCACTTACGGCCGGGCCAATGTACTCGCCAAGCCGAATTGATGAATCGTGATTGCAAATAGGTCGGGCGGTTGTGGCATGGTCAGAAACAATGCGTGGCGTACCGAATATATCATGTAATCTAAGCGCATAACATTATGTGCATGATTGATGCCGTGTGCACGAGACGGTCGGGCCCAATAGGCTCTTCCAGCCTGTGATCGTCCGGCCGTATACAACACTCCTTCCTACCGTTGTGCGCCACTCATGAATCAAAAATTCACTAAACCCAATACAATAATCAATAAAACAAAGAAGTTTCTTTGCAATTAAAGGCGAGGAATCGCGTACCAGATGGTTTTAGACTTTATTGAGTAATTGAAGAGTAATTGAATGTTTGAGTGGGGGGATGGGAACTAAATGCAATGCTGCACTCATTAATAACTTTCTTATTGAATGATGATTGATTTTGCAAACAATAAATTATTATTGATTTTGTCTGCTTTCAGGGATGGGCTATCAGCCGTGGCTCAAAGAAGACCCCGCGTCAACGTTAATATACATCAACAAGGCTGACTCCAAATCATATGCCAAATACGTCAAACGACTCAATGAGTTTGTAGACAAACGTTGGTTTCTTCATAATAAAGTTTCCTCTGTTTTTCGCCCGTTTGCTTTATTATTGAGTTTCGAATCCAAGCAATTAAATTGTAAAATGCCGAAAAGTATTGTGTCACACTTTCAAATAAACTTTAAAAACTTTCATTTATTTCAAAGTTGACTAATAAGCTGCAAAAGCGAAGTCATAGTTGAGCATGATGTAAATCAAACAGCTTGAACAAAGTTTTACTTCGAATAATTTGAGATGGTTATTAAGTGAAGTTGTGCAACAAAAATATTTTACTAACTTTCCCGACCAGCAATCTTTTGATTTTTTCACTCCGTGGACTTGAAAACTGACAAACCAAAAATGAGCCCAAAGTATTGTGATATGGTTGCAGGTTTCTCCAACATTTCGATGACGCGCAAGTGCGTCGGGGAAGACAATAATGCGCAACTGGAGGAGCAGATGTCGTGTCGATTCGATACCGATGAGGTCTGGGGCTCGAAATGCAATGCGGCCAACGACTGGGGATTCGCCGAAGGTATGTTATATAGAATACTTATAATACATCCAGCAAAGTGAGAAATTTCAAGTTCCTGGTGGGATGCCGAATTTCGAAACTTTGGATTCTCGATAGATTTGCATTAGATTCTGCTACGAAATAGTCGTTTTGCAGCTGTGTAGTACGTAAAGCACTGAAATGCCGATCTTTCTAACGAGAGTTTATAGGTGTGATGTGATAAGTATTAATATAAGGTGTATACAGTAACGGTACCACAGTAGACTGACATTTGATATAAAATTGCTACGTAATACATCACACAGAAACTCGTTCACAAAAAAACACTCGGCAGATATAGTTAATTTGGGTGACGGTATATAATAATGTACCGATTATTACCGTTATCGTTTGTTCTCAAAAAATGATAGAATCATATCCAGAGCAATGTAATAATGTTTAGGCAAGCCGTGCATCCTGCTGTCACTGAATCGTCTCATCGGATGGCAACCGATGGCCTACCCGCTCAACTCGGAACCAGAAGCCATTAGAGGCCGATACCAGCCCGGAGATGTGGCCATCGACTGTCGAGGCGCCGTTAGTTAACCATCTCAATTTGGCCATCATGATTGAACTATGTAAACATTGTAACTTAACTACCAGCATTTCGAAAACATTGATTTCCGTACGTCTTATATTGTTTTCGTCATAAATTTCTTATCATTAATAAATTCGCATTTGAAAAAAAATTATGGAACAAAAAACTGTTATTGAGCTTATTTTGGAGCAGTGACAAATTAGACAGCTGACATAACGGTCGTAAAACGTTTGCAAATAGAATGTCAAACATAACGAAAAAACGTGATGCCAAAAAATAGGGTTTTCTGAAAGTTTCTACGCATCAATATTTTGAGCTTTCGAGAGTATCTTAACCTACGCCTGAGCTAAGCCTAAGTTAAGTCTGAGTATACATGTGTATTTTTACAGAACCCGGCCGATCGCGAACACATCGGCGACCGATCGTACATGCCGGAGAGTGGTCTACAAGGCAAGTACTTCCCCTACAGGGTAATGGCTAACTATCATCAACCCATGGTTAGTTGTTGATAATATTTTTTAATCTTGATTGATTTTGCACTTTTTTTCTCAACTGTCGATTCAAGTTCACTGATTCAAGTTCAAGTTCCTCTTAACTGGCTGTGAATTTGAAACCCGATGAAACAGATTTGAAAACGGTTGTTGAAAAAAAAATGTAACGGAATTCCCGAATCGAGCGAGCTTATGAAAATGAATTTCATTGTATTGTTCAAGGATTTTTGTCCACTTTCTTCAAATAATCTCCTCCATACATAATATTTTGTTTTTTGAATGTTTTTAAATAAGCAAAATGTTTGGTTTTAGGCTCTGGTGAAGTTCAACGACCCGCCGGTAAACACGCTGGTGCAGGTGGAGTGCCTGGCCTACTCCTACAACATCATCCACGATGCTTTCGACCGACAGGGACTTATTCATTTTGAGCTTCTCATTGACGACCATGAGGCTGTGGAGGAGAAGTAGACGGTCTGGCTGCTAGATATATAAACGTATAGGATTGCAATTACATATTGATTGATTATTGTGCGTACGGTTGAGCGAGTCTCTGTAACTAATGTGTTTATGAACTGACCCGCTCCACCGTACCTCCTGTCACATTTCTATATGAGCTACCCACCACACTCCCCGATAATTCCAGGGCAGAACTGTGCTTGATCAGGCAAGTCAATCGGTTGACTGGTAAGGTAGTGATCGGGGGCACAATGCTCTCGTGTTCCACAACCCTCCGTTTCCATCTATATTCCTACCACATTTCTGTCATTCACAGAAACCTGTCTCTCTCAATTCTACTCTCCCGACTACTGATTGCCCCATTCAATTTTTCTCTCCCACAGTATACGTGTTTAGTTTTTTATTATCATCGTTTTTACACTTTCTGTATTACTATTTTTCTACAAATTTCTGGTAATTCTCGCGGACTATGTGAGAACTTGATGCTGCTCTGTTGATATCTCTCTATACCTATTATATACTTGGCATTATGCGCCCCAACGCACCCCGTGTAGTCAGTATTTGGTCATCGATTTGGACTTGTTGTGCACTGCTATTGACCACTGGTGGACGAGTCAATCATCCAAAGGCAGGGGAATTTTCCTCAAAGAGGGAGAGTTTTACTTTTTTCCCTTCTCGTCCGCCAGTGCAATTGACAATTGTATTTGGTTAGCCAATTGGCCATGATGTAGCAGCACTCTGCCCAAACACACGGTTGTAATGGGCACACCGCCTTCTAGCATTGAGCTCTAGTACTTTATTATATCGTACACCGTGCTCGTGTCTTCTGCACACGGTATAGCTGTATATTATTATTTTTATTATTGTTATTTTTTACATTATTTTGTATACACCTCTAGCATACCCAGCTACATATGTACCCGGGCACTATGTTTATATATATAAACGTATATACATATATTGATGTATATGTTTATATATGTATATATATGTACATGTGCCCGATAATACCTGACAGTTAGTGATGCCTCGTGTCTATGCACACTCGTGCGATACCCTTGTGACGGCACGTGCTTGCTTTGGATCACCTAAGTAGACGTTGAGCTCAAGTCTAAGCCGATACGCGAGCACGCGCCCTACTCAGCACCCGTTGTGTCTATTATTATTAATATATAATTATGTATGTTTATGGTCATTATTACATTTTTATATAACATATAATTGTTGTATACCTGAATCCATTCTCACACACGTCTCTCGCTGTACCACCGTGTCCGCGGACTCCCGGACACTGCACTACGCCGGGGGTCTGTATCATCCCGAGATCTGCCACATGCACAGTGCATGACCTCGGTATATATTTGTATGTTATACGCGGCCGTGTCCCGATCGCGTTCCATCCACTTACCGTATATGCTGATCTTATTAGAATCGGGAAGTTTTGCCCAACTGCGAAGATACCCATGATGGTATGATGGATGGTGGATGGCACGTCCCGGGACCGTCCACTCCGCTGCTCATCTATATTTGTCCAAAGCCTGGCACTGTTTGGATGGCGTGTGTAACCGTACTCATCTCATAATCACATACTAATTAATATAGCCGTTTTACTACTACATAGAAGACAGACTGCCCCACCACACAAACACACTATATTTTTACACGATCATATTGAATGAATATGAATGGACCCCAGATTTTAGTCGCCTCATTATATACCGTACCAATGCTAGTGTTTTTTATTACAAAGTTTGGATTGTTACTGTTTGGACTATAGTTACTGTAGTGCGCGGTAGGTGTCGAGTGGCCAGTCATGCCCTGTTGAACAACAGCCAATCAGATGCTCTCTTTTGTGTGGTTGTCGTTCACAACAACGGTTGACTGCCCCGCTCGTCGCCAATCGTGCCCCCTTCGGTTAGATTTGACCACTTGTAGTTATTATTATATACGTTATTATCAATTTCTTATGTACTACCGTTTTTTGCGATTTACTTTCGTATAATTGTTTCTCTGTAAGATTTGAATTTTTATATGAAATTTACAGTTTTATTATTTTTAAAAAGTTTTACCATTCGTTTTTGCACTACTAAACAAATTCAAATTATTAACACTCCGTTGAGACTTGGTAGTTTTTCTCTGTAATCATATTTTGGAGTAAAAATAAATGTGACGCGCACACTGGGCGTCGCTTTAAAATCGCATTTCTTTATACTATTGGTGTGAAACACAAGTGTTGCATTCATGTATTGAGGAATGAAATTTTAACGAAATTCGTCGGCGGTGGTTTTTCCCACGATTAGGCACAAACTATTGTCAATCATGATGAGAACATTTACTTAGCATAAATTAAATCTTCAGACAGTTTGTTCAAGCCCGAAGTACGGTATGACATTGAAATGAAAGAACGCGTTAGCTGAGAAAGCCACCTACATTCTGTTCGCCTACTGGAAATGCATGGTGAATTGCATTTGTTCAGAACTAGAGGCAATCATGAGACGTCTTTCGCAGAGACAACGGCAGCAAAAAATGCAGCTGTTCGAGGAGATCAACAGGTGGGATAATCATGTGCGAAGACGATATGACTGGAGCAGACTCATGTTCCCACCTGTTGGCTATGGGAAAAGAACACACAAGTATGCCATCGTCAATTGGGCCATAAAATTTGGCATAATAGTCAAACAAAAGTACAAAGCAACGGAGCAACACATGTATGTTTTGAGTAACGACGTTAATGTGATGGATTACAGTTATTACTTGCCACCCTGTGTAATATTTACTTTTATTCGGGTGATCAATAGGGGGTACTGGAGGGCCACACCTTTTCTCACCTTCACTAACAACTTGTATAAAACATCAAACAGTCATGGGCAGTCAGATTACTTCCATATAAAGCTTGATCAAGACATCTTGTTATCAAAATTTATCTCATTTCTGTGGTCCCGTAACGCACATACATATTCTGTTAATTTAGCCCTGTTGTTGCTAATTTGCCTCTATCGTCCAAATTTTACGAACAGTTTTTTTCGAATTATCGAAAGCGTACCAAAATCAGTTCTGAATTTGAATTAAGTAAAATGAAATACTGGACAGGCTGTAGGAGTGAAACATTTATACATGGTCATGCAACTTAGAATACTAATGCATAATACAAAATCGATCTTTCATTGAATGAGTTTCAGGGTATTACAGTTATCACTAGATTTTTGCTCGATAGTGATGTTGACCTACGGCATCACTTTGCTGATTGCAGTTGGCTTCACGGATTTCGTGACAGCGAACGACCCGATTGGTTGGTTATTAATGTATTCTTAACAATTAGTATTGCAACTTTTGTGAATATTACGGTATGTTAATCCATAGGTCTCATGTTTGGCATTTTGCATAACACGTTTACAGCACTACTTTCATGGTGTAAGGTTTGCAGTATCATAATTTGATGTCACCAACAAATAGGTAAAACAACAATATGTGCGTATACCTATACAAAATGAGAGAATCTAGTCAGGTAATTAAGGAATCAGATAAGACACACCATACATATCTCAAATGAGGGTGTCTTGCACCCAATCATTCATGATTGGTTTACGACTGAAGACGGCACTGAATTTAAATGGGCGTCATTTCTTCCAGTGATTTGTACTTTTACTACTTCTACAAACGCAGATAAAATTAAGGCATACACTGTCAGCGAAAAGTATGAATAAAAATACTTAGGAACGCCGTGTAAATTGGTGCCCATTCGGACGATATCTATTTTATTTATATTAACCAGACTATCACCTGGTTCTCTGCTTATCCGATTATCAAAACTGACGATTATTATGGGTTGTTTTTCAGCCGAAGTTACGGACTGCGCAGCCAATGGACTCAACTTTACGATAAAACAGCGCAGCGACTTCGTAGCACCCTTCAATGTCAGCACTGTGGGTGAAGAATCAAATTCTGGTCAATGACTGACTGACTGACTGACTGAATATCTGACTGACTGACTGACTGACTGAATGCCTGACTAAATTACTAAGGAACTGGCTGACTGCTTGACTGACTGCTTGCCTGCCTGCCTGACTGACTGACTTACTGACTTACTGACAAAGTGGCTATCGGACTGAGAGACTGACTGACTGACTGACTGACTGACTGACTGACTGACTGACTGACTGACTGACTGACTGACTGACTGACTGACTGACTGACTGACTGACTGACTGACTGACTGACTGGCCGACTAGATATATACCTGTGTTATAGTTATTCTAAGCAAGTTGCTGAACCACTTGCTATGTAATGCTTTGTCAAGTGGATAAACGAATGATTGAAACGCCTGTTTGAAGCGTATCTAAAACACCCGCACTTCCAAGTCAATATCAAATAATTGGCTGGAAATCGGATCCCGAACACGAATTTTCGAGAAATCAAAACAAGAAAACACAAGTCTGGCACACTCAAATGTATCGCAGTGT
>OZ038447.1:9175101-9215101 GCA_964036265.1 Daptonema setosum
TGGGGAATTCCGCAAAAGAGATGAAGAAATAAGAAAGGTCGATGCCCTTTTTATGGGCCTGCACTAAAAGTACCCAGTTACATTTACCCAACTATATAATTAATGTAATTAATAACCATATAACTGACGCTGTTATTCTAAATAAAGGCAAATTCCACCACTGCCTACCTTTATGGTTCGTCGGCCAGTGCCCAAGATATTGGCAGGCAAAATTGAGATTTCCGTGGTGTCACGCACGCCATCTATGGGACCTGCGGAAGAAGGGGGAAGATACAAAATGGAGTTCACACTTATTTGAGAGCATCGAGAAAAGGAATTCCCTACTGTAGATGTTAGCAAATTTTCATACAACCTACAGTTTTCCCTGTTCAAAAGATTTACCTTATATTTATATGGTTTTGCTGGTCCGCTAGAGCCTGTTGATACCGTATGGCTGTATATGGACACAGTTTTAGGCGATCCAATTACATATATACATTCTAAAATGTTGAACTGGTATAACTATACAATATAGCATATAGAATCTGGGTCTCTTGTGTTTATCAGACAATACTGCTATTGCAATATTCACTCACTCTCTCACTCACTGACTCACTCACTGCATGTAGAAAAAGTTCTTTTGTATGTACCACATCTCATTCACTGACACACTCACTCACTCGCTCACTCACTCACTCACTCACTCAATCACTCACTCACTCACTCCCTCCCTCACTCCATCACTCACTCACTACTCACTCAGTCACTCACTCACTCACTCATTCACTAAATCACTCACTCACTCAGACACTCACTCACTCACTCACTCACTCACTCACTCACTCACTCACTCACTCAATCACTCACTCACTCAATCACTCACTCACTCACTCACTCACTCACTCACTCACTCACTCACTCACTCTTTGAGGACCGTCACATGTGTGTTTACTGAAATTGAAAAGTGCACTCGGCACTCGTTGCTGTGCTTTCCTTCTAATAATAATAATAATAATCCGTGAATGTGGCCTCCTCCCACGACCCTTTTGATGGCGGATTATCTAATGAAGCGAAAGAGGAAACTTCCTCATTCTATAGGAAAATTGGTATTTTCACAGCAAGGACTCGGAATTTTCTAATGAAATAACAAGTAATCAAAAAAGTTATAAAACCCCGCACTGTGCTCTCCCAAACGGGAATGATGCCAATTCAATTTCAATCAACGGCGAGCAATAAAAGACAAAGACAATGGAAGAATGCACTTAATAAAAATTATAATAAATCTAGTTTAGAAACTAATTTCCCGCCCTCTGAGAACTTGTGGTTTTTATTCTTTGAATGGGTGAAGAGGAGTTGACAAAGGCTGATGGCACAAGTCAATGTGCCCGCTGCTGCTTCAACTCGACAAACCACCAAATATGCTAGCGGACGAGGGAAAGGAGATGGAAAGAAAGGGAATTCCCCTTCTTTGGCAATTTCGAAAAGTTGAGTTTGTTCTTAAGGTGAGCCTTCTAGAGGTTAGCCTAATCCCCCTTCTTCGGAGAGAGTCCTCTCCTTTTCGAGGTTTTGCTCGTCCGGCAGTGACCAAATACATAACTCGTTCAATTCCATGTGTTTAGTTGACCACACCATCTCACCTCACCAGTCAATGCCATTTCATTTTCTTGCCTTCGTGACTTCTTCAGACTTCGTCTCACCCTCGCAACACCATATGACATATGTACATAATATGGGACCCTTTTCGTTAAATATGTAAGTAAAAATACAATTTTTCCTTTTTGTGATGTTTTTTCCTTTTCGATAGTTCTGGGAGAGTAGCTGAAATTCATGGTAAGGGAAAGTTTAAAAAGTCGGTCGGTGGTGCAACTTGATGGAAAATTTGCCATTGAACTTCAACTAATGGAATCGTAGGTTTGAAAGCCGGCCAAAATATCATTGGTGAAATCCACTTCTTCTGATTGAATTAACCGAATCAGACAGCACAGAAATTGCGATACTTTTAAATATGACACGTGAAATAAATAATCTGGTTGACGTTAAAACATTAGAATATACATATAGGGACTAATTCAGTAAGCATGTTATTCATGTTTTTTTTTCAGATTGTTTATGAAACTTTTTTTCAGTTAATTTCATCAAGGTCAGACAGACACAATATATGATATATCGAAATTCTGACAATGGTATGGCTTATTTATGAACCTTTATGATTATTATTCGAATGCATGGATAATCATTTTCACTCATCAAAATAATTCGAATAAAAAATGATGATTTTTCTGGTAAAATGCTTCATTGCTTACAACCGATTTCGATAGCTCATTCGCTGTTTCTCGTCACTCATAAATGTTTTTGGTACGTACGTAATTCGGATTCAGAACTGATTTTCCCGCGCATTCAAATTTACCAGAAAGTTTCTGTTTCACACGACATTTGAACATTCGAATGTTGTGCCTGACTCACTTTATATGTCGTAACAGGTACATCATTTTTCGATAACGAGATATATACCTTGAACAAGATTTATCAATGTGAACCCCAACGGTAAAGCATACTAAAACTCAGAATCTACATACGCCAATCTCCAATCACAATCCGATTGTGGCAAACTACTGCATTTGCTGTTATCGAACTCGGTCATCAGTAGTCATCATGATCGATCATTGTCAAATCGGGTGTTGCTTCAATTCCAACTCACTGGCGGACTAGCTAATCCTCAAAAGGTATGGATATTTATTCAAAGAGATGGGATTAGCAGGTTTGAGACCATATTCCTTATACCTTATGGATTAAGTTTATTTTTTTGCAACTGAAGCTGATGGGGATTTCCACTTTCTCATTGTTGGCTCGTCCCCCCCCCCCCCCGCCGTTTCATGGTATGTCTGTTATAATTCAGATCCTAGCACTTTGGTATTGATACATATTCTTTAAATTACGGCATATAAGCAATCTCCAGGAGATTTTCTACTGTTAAATTTGATACATTCATATGTTTCTTTATTCTCTTGCCGTTTGTAAACAGCTCCGTTTGTTCTAAACTTCTGTAACTTATTTTTTCCAAACTTATCCCTTCTCAGATTTACTTCATTGTGGAGCATAAACGTTTTTGGATTTTTATCCATGACTTGCAAACTATGTACTGCAAATTTTACTCTTAGTTTCCATAACTACAATTGTACCACCCAAGAAGTTTAGTTTCTCCATCAACCCTCCCGGACCCTACAGTCAATCTTTCTGAAAACATTCAATTGAGTGATAGTTTTGTAATCACAAAACAATGCCGATAATCCAATATTTTATCTGTCTGCGTATCACAAAGCGATGCGCGCTGCGGCATCATTTTGTGATATATAGATATAGCCATAGATAAAAGATTTATCGCGCACGCCACTACAATCAAAACAACTAATAATCGCTAATTGAGGCCAGTGGCAGAAGAGCTAAACCTCCAAAGGGAGGGGAACTTCATTTAAGAGGGTGGTTTCGGGTCATTTTACCTACACCATACGGAACAAAATCTCTTTTTTGAAAACTTCAAAGAGAGGGGAATTCCACTTTTCCCAGCCCTCCTCGTCCGCTGGTGATTGAGGCTGATCCTGCTGGCATGCGTGGGCCAAATTGAATTATGGCAATGTGTTACTACACCAGATACACGTAACACTTTTTGTGATGCGACAATTGATGGGCTTTGTATAAGGTAATGTCATATTAAACTATAATTGATTATGAGACTCACTTTGAAGACTTACTTCAAGATCCAGGTTATGATGCCCAGGTTACTGAGCTCAAACCGAAAACTGTCTTAAGCAACAAGAAACGTTGAATAGACCGTACTTTTCTACCATTGTTGAATCAGTTCATCCGCTTCACTGTGACGCGGATCAGAGGTACATACAGTATTTGGCAACGTCGAGTCGGCGGGAGCCCTGTTTTTTGCCAAAAATTATCACCGACTGAAAACCATGAAATGGCAAATCTAAATCAGAATTAGGCAGACACGCCGACGAACATACATATACTGTATATACAGGGTGTTCTGAAAATTAGATTCTGGTCAGTTTCAACTTAAATATTGTTAAAGTATACTATTCTAGTATGGTGAACAAAAATAATCAAGATACGTATTGACCCTAGTATGTTTTCCCCCGGTATGTTTTTCGTTTTTCATAACTCATGCTGAAATACATAGTTATGCTGAAATTAACTTCATGAATAAACTGATTATGGCACACCCTGTATATTTTGAGCTCACATCGAGTGTCATCAATCAGTCGTCCATTTCGTGTGTATCATATTTTGGCGCTGTATAACAGGCACATTTACCGCTATAAGCGATATATAGCTTAGTATTCAGTGAGTCAGTCAGTCGGTCAGTCAACCTTTCAGTCAATCAGTCAGTCGGTCGGTCAGTCAAGCAGTCAGTCGGTCAGTCAGTCAGTCAGTCAGTCAGTCAGTCAGTCAGTCAGTCAGTCAGTCAGTCAGTCAGTCAGTCAGTCAGTCAGTCAGTCGGTCAGTCAACCTTTCAGTCAATCAGTCAGTCGGTCGGTCAGTCAAGCAGTCAGTCGGTCAGTCAGTCAGTCAGTCAGTCAGTCAGTCAGTCAGTCAGTCAGTCAGTCAGTCAGTCGGTTGGTCAGTCAGTCAGTCAGTCAGTCAGTCAGTCAGTCAGTCAGTCAGTCAGTCAGTCAGTCAGTCAGTCAGTCAGTCAGTCAGTCAGTCAGTCAGTCAGTCAGTCAGTCGGTTGGTCAATCAGTCAGTCAGTCAGTCAGTCAGTCAGTCAGTCAGTCAGTCAGTCAGTCAGTCAGTCAGCCACTCATTCAATGTGGCAGAGACTCCAAAAAGATTTTATATTTGTAGTATAATCTTATTATCTTAACCATGTCTACATAATTGCATATAACGTTTTTTCATGATATTGGCGCCAAAAGTACCTAATTCAAAACGTCAAAAATTTTCTACACACCAGCCGGCACAAAGCGTTTTTACGCCCGTTATTTATGTGCCAAAGAGGAAAATCAATGTTTTTACATTAAAAGCGGTCGGGACGACTCGTCGATGTTCACGATCATTTATGACCGCGCAAAAAACTCGGTAGAAAAAAGTAGTACGGCCAATGAAACAAGTGAAGCTATCGTCCGATCCTTCATGTGTATGTGTCTACCTATATTTTTGTTTTCATGCTTTTTATGTTTTCTAGATTTCACATTTTACTAGATTTTACATGTATCTGTAAGGAGGCTCTATCTCGTTCTTCTATACGTTCGTAAACATGTATGTAACTTCCTGTGATTATGTCTCCGTTTACCCATATCTTTGCTTTTTTTCTCTCTCTTAATACCGACCTATTTCTTCAACAATGGTGACAACTGCACAACCGTATAAAACTCGTATGGTTTTTTTGAAATGAGAGATTTCTGAGAGGTTTCAGGTCTTTCCAAACGATTTCTAGACTTACAAGTGTTTGTATATCGTGGACAGATGTTTCGCGTTCTTTGACCAGAGTACACACTTACTGGAAGAAACATTTGTAGTAGTTCAAAACCATATCATGCATGACTTTCACGTTTGTCCGACATCATGTCATGACCATACAACCTTGTAAGTGGCAACTAAAACTATTGACATGATTTTACGAATTAGACGCTGGCTGAATGAGTTTGCCTCCATCTCAAGTGGTGCCGACTCGCATCCCATATATGTATGCCGGATGCCTCGGAATGTCGTGGCACCTAAAAGTACCCAAATGTCATGTCTTTGACGCCTTTTGTTGGCTCCTTTTTACGCCTTCCAACCGTAAACGATTCAGAGTTGTTGGGATCGAACAAAGTAGTAGAGCATTTATTGTTTATTGTTATCAAAATTGTTTATTCACATGGTATGTCTATTATTTTGCAGAGTTTTGCTTTTGGTTCGAATTTGTAATTAAAAAAGTAGAACTGTACCTAAGCTACCGCAAAATGAGTCAAGAATGAAATGATCGGCTATAAACCACATTCAGAAATAGAGGGCACGTTAGTTTTCTAATTCCTGTGTGAATACCAAATATCCTACAACGGGCTAAAATTGAACACATTGAACGCCCATGTGATAATGACCTGACCCTATTCTATCGACGATACCGTTCTGCCAGAAAACCAATATCCCTGATTGCATCGTTCAAAACAGTATCGGCCGTATCACAACGACGTGAGATTGCAGTAAAGATTTTATTCAAGGTTTCTTGATATAAAAGTTGTTTCCGTGGATCAACTGACGGAAGAGCCAAACCTCCAAACAGAGGTAAGTTTTGTCAAAAAAGGGGATCGGTTTTGAGGCTACTTTACGTACACTTTAAGGAACAAACTGCACTTTACAAACTCGCCAAAGATGGAGGGTTCCACTTTTCCCTCCTCTTCTCGTCTACCAGTACGGGGGGGGCGTATTTTGTCCAAATGTCATGTGAAGAGAGTTTTTTTCTTGAAAATTTGAATGCGCGCCAAAAACATATTGGAATTCAAACCACGCGCTAAAAACGTTTCAGAGTAACAAGAAACCGTGGATAAGTTATAGTGCATGATGTCGGCATTCTCTGATGGGTCAAAGGCACGTGGCTTAAGAGCTTCTGGTGAATTCTTGTCTTCGGTTGCGTGTGAATTTACGAACTCTGCGAATTTACGAACTCCACGAATTTACGAACTCTACAAATTTACGAACTCTGCGAATTTACGAACTCCACGAATTTACGAACTCTACAAATTTACGAACTCTCCGAATTTACGAACTATACGATTTTACGAATTCTAAGAATTAACGAACTCTACGAGTTTTTTTCAGAGACACGAATTCCGGATTGGTTTTGGAACATCTTTATACAAAAATATTTTGAACTACATACATGTACAGGGTGTCCCACGTAACTTGCAATATTCTGCGAGGCCGCCAAAATTTTTGTGGTTGAGCTATTTGAAAAATTAAAAAAGCAAATGAAAGCCCATTTTATAAAGTTTTTTTTGCCGCTTACTAGAAGTTCATAGCTAATACGCAGATCGAGATACTTCCATTTCCCCAAAAGTAGTCCTTTTCAGTTTTGAAATTTCAGTGGGCTCGGTGATCAAGAGCACCGATTGAAACCTATTTAAATGGCTTAATTTTGTCAAGAAGATTTAAATCTGATTATTTCCCGTGTAATACAATGTAAAAAGGTAGTTTTCTGATTCAAAATACGGTTTTGAGAATAAATCGGCAATGTGTCTTGTTTGTGATGTGATCTTTTGACGACTCCTGCGTGGTTTCGATCGAGTCTTCAACGTATAAATATGTCCCATCATGATTTAAAAAAACACATTTATTAATAATGATCACACAAACTTATTTTCAGACTTATATCAAGTTTTCAATTATATGCTGTGTTTCTAGAACCATTTTTAGAGCCCCCGATGAGACATCAAAGACCTAAAATGACTACTTCTGGGAAAGTTGCCATAACTCGAGAACTGTTTGTACAATAAACTTCTGGTAGGTGGCAAACAAAACTTTACAAACCGGACTATCATTTGCTTTTTCAATTTTCAAAATAGCTCCACCACAAAAAATTTCGTGGCCTCGCAGAATATTGCAAGTTACGTGGGACACCCTATATGTAGTGCACTAATTATCAATCATATGCTACATGAGTAACTTTTAAACTACTGTCCCACAGCTTGTTTTTTTTATTTTGCCCCTACACGCATGCATGTCTGTACTTTTGATTTACTTTCTGCTCCATGCAGACACACCATAAACATTTAATTGTCCAGACTCTCACATAAACTACATGTACTGTGATACAGATGTATGTAACTTGGGAAATCTTTCCTCTAGTCTCTAGAAATCTCAGACTACTCGGAAAGTCATAGTGTTGATGAAATCTTTTATTCCGTTTCATTCCAACTGAGAGTAAATATCTAACTTCAAGGTAATTAATTGGTTTAGTCCGTCAATCCCGCAGAATTGTACTCGTTTAGTTTTCAGAGAATTTAACTGCCTCATTAACAGAACCAACAAATAAATACTTAGTAATAATCATGGTATGAATACTCCGTTCCCCTGTGCTACCCTTATTGGTATTTATAACCGCAGGAGCTTCATGATAACGGTCGTATATTCACATCCACTCAAATATGTACTGTATTATTCCACAACCATTGGCATGACTGTTCATTATTCTTTCGTTCACACTTGTTTCAGATTACATTAGGTTCCAAATCGAACTTATATATTATGAAACGGAAGTTTGTAATATTCATCCTTTTTGTAGTAGGTGATTGATTAATACCACGCACTGCCAGAACCACATTCCATAATTCCAGCGACCAGTTTCACAATGTTGCTCACCGTCTCGAAATGTGGAAAGGTCGCAAATGTTCCAACATGTTATTTGATTCCACATGTTCCACATTTTAAGGTCTTGTTTACGTCAACATGGTTAAGCGACTGTTATCGGCCGCTTCTGGCAACCGCCGTTCTCCTAAGATCATTCAGACAAACCCGTAATGATATTTTTTCTCAAAAATATCCCCGAAACGATGTTGAACTTTGCGGAAATGTTGTCCGGTGTCCCTTGATATTGAACTTTCTCACATCTACTAAAAATGGGCTAGACAACTATGAACTATAAAAGGTATACTGTGTTTGCCATTTATTTTATGGCTGACGATTTGAGTGACACTGGGATCAGAACAACAAGTAGTTGTTTTAAAGAGACGTGTAAGTTAAAGTCAGTCAGACAGCTTTTTCGACTGTCTGTCTGTCTGTCTGTCTGTCTGTCTGTCTGTCTGTCTGTCTGTCTGTCTGTCTGTCTGTCTGTCTGTCTGTCTGTCTGTCTGTCTGTCTGTCTGTCTGTCTGTCTGTCTGTCTGTCTGTCTGTCTGTCTGTCTGTCTGTCTGTCTGTCTGTCTGTCTGTCTGTCTGTCTGTCTGTCTGTCTGTCTGTCTGTCTGTCTGTCTGTCTGTCTGTCTGTCTGTCTGTCTGTCTGTCTGTCTGTCTGTCTGTCTGTCTGTCTGTCTGTCTGTCTGTCTGTCTGTCTGTCTGTATGTCTGTCTGTCTGTCTGTCTGTCTGTCTGTCTGTCTGTCTGTCTCTCCGTCTCTCCGTCTCTCCGTCTGCAGTATTCAGAAGCCTTTACATCTTCAAGTGACTATCAAAGAGAAAGTCCTGGCATCTGAAAAATGCTCGTCATCGTCAAATTTGTTTGTCATGAGATGGATGGCGAGACATGCAACGAAGGAATCACGGATGAGCCAATCCTCCAAATGAAAAGAAACTCTCCATAAAGAAGGGAATCGGCGGAATTCAAACCATTTTACCTTTATCCAAAAGAAAAAATTGTACTTTTTGAAAGCGTCCAAGACGGGGAATCCAACTTTTTCTTCCCCTTCTTGATCGCTACTTGACGGAATGACATTGCCTGACGATCAGTCCGGTTCGCACATGCATAAATTTGGGTGGATGACCAAACTCATGACAGGTCAAAGTATTATAGACGCCCACATGAACGGGTTCAGAAAAGTATTCGAACTCGCGATGACCTGAGTTATTCATCTTTGTTTCATTGATTAATAAACTTGAATTTATTTGTAGTTGACCAAACTCATGACAGTATGTGATACAAACGAAATGTTGGATTCGCTTTCATGAACGGGTTTAAACAAAGTAACTCATGATGAGCTGATTTGTTCATCTTGGTTTTTATTAATTGAATCTAAAATATTACCTTTCAACTCAAGGCAACCGTAAACATACTCGGGCCTAAATATGCTATGTTTATCTTAGTGTACAATATACGACTCTATGTAGCAATCAAAATACCTCATGTCGTGACGCACTGACGTTTCATTAAATGAAGTTTTTTTCGACTCCTTTCTCTTCACATTCCATTAATTTCAAGTTGCGAAAGGCTTATAATTCAAGGCGTTTAGACAATTTCGTGTCACTGCTTTTGATCGGATACATTCGTTTCCACTTAGTCTACCCTCGAACCTGTCATGCTGTTCAATCAACCTAAAGTGCCATACAGTTGCTAGATACCTAAGATACCAACAATAATAATGCATTGCGGATATAAGGCATTTGTAAAACTTTTTCACCCAGACGCCCGAATCCGACTTGTGTCTACTGGTTGTATTGGTAATTGGTATACATGAATACAAATCCAGTCACCCACGGTTATATGAAAACGAACGTGAACACTCAGAGTCTCCGTTCTATTTTATCTCCATTCCTTCCCGTAGTCTCCTCAC
Source organism: Daptonema setosum (assembly GCA_964036265.1). Classification (NCBI taxonomy): domain Eukaryota; kingdom Metazoa; phylum Nematoda; class Chromadorea; order Monhysterida; family Xyalidae; genus Daptonema; species Daptonema setosum. The sequence continues at coordinate 9,185,331 of OZ038447.1, forward strand.
TGTTTTTTAAACCTTGCCATTTTTTTGCCTTTCAGATAATTGTAAGTGACACTGACAGAAGCTTGTTGATCCTTTGTTAATCGAATATTGCTACTGAGCAACATTATATCCTGTAGTTGAAACATTTGTTCCATACATGAAAGTGGTTTTAAAACAGTCACGATTTGATTTTTTTAGCTGTTTCGATCTCGGGATCACGCCGCTACATATAGCCTTCGTGAATGTTTGAACTTGTGTGAAACTTCTCACATTCATGAATGTGAATTCTGTGAGGTGGTCTTGTAGACTCGATTACAGTGATACACGTGAGATAATCACAAATTCATGTGGTCTAACTTTCTTCTTTTGAATTTTTTTAGCCATGCTCTTGATTTGGATTTTCGTCTGATCAAATATGAAAACTATACGTTATATGTACATTCATGTGCTCTGTATAATCCTTCATTATGTTCAACCATACGGATTTCATGTGTGCTCAGATAAAAATCAGGGTATATAAGAGTTTTACATGCATGCTCATACATAAACAATGCACAAAATTTTTAATTCAGTCTCTAGATTAATAGAGAAAGTTGTACATATTGATCCGATATTAAAAAGTGGATCCAACTAAAAATGTTATGTAAAATATTGGGCCAAAGCATGTCACTGTTAATTAGGCTTTGTTTCAGATATGTACCATGATAAACAAGCGTAGTTATCATTTGACCGGCTAAACTTATTGGGACAGATTAGTGTACACTATATACATGTTGTATTATACTTTGGAGTAAAACAGGTTGTAAAGTTATTTAAGAGCACCACAGTTTGAAAACCAATTAGACTACATACAATGGCCAATAAATTTCGGCGATTTGTGCTGAATTTTTGCAGAGAACGATTTCGAACTAACTTTGTCCATCAACCTATTTTTCTCAATAATGCTGGTGCATAGAATAAAGTTTACATAGTTCAATTCTAAAGTAATTTCTCGTTTTCTCATGCTCTTCTATCTACCAATAAATGCATCGATGAAATTTCAATGTCAATTTTATCCAATGAAATATCGAGGGTTATCACCGCAAAGTTTTTTTAAAATTTCGGTTAATGGAAAGGTTTTACACGGAGCAAAATAAAACTTCGTTGGGTTTTTAAAAAGTTTTAAAACATGAAGACTATATGGTTAATTGAGGTCACCTGTATCATACGTGGACCTGTCCATCATAATCAACCTCAAAAGCCAAATAATTTCATTGCCTTCATTGTTCACATCCATCAATGTCAAATATTTTCCGTAACACAATTTTGACGGGAGTTAATTGTTCGTGAATATGCTCTTGTCAAACAAATGGTCTGTCCCAAAATGGTCTGAGCTTTTTACATAAACTGTCGTAATTAGTATAGTTAAACGAACAAGAAGAAGTTAAAAATATAGATGTAACAAAGATAAATTCCCTGGGGTTGAAACCTGAAGGTTTTGGAAAAAAGCATGTATTACTAACCTACCAGTTGCATTTCACTGTCAACATTAATCCTTAGCTGTATTAACACCATCGTCACATTTTATTGAAAACTATCCTTTTCAAACGTTAAAGTTTTCTTAAATGATAAAATATGAACATTTCCATTTCTACCGTATCAACTTCATGAAACATCATCATCTTCAGCGGCTCAGTTCTATTCTATGTATGGTGTACCTGCGGAGTAAAATTCAGTTGATCTGATTAAGAAATCATCACCTCCATCATCATCATATACACATACATAGCGAAACTATAAGTGATGTTTCACAGGCAGGAAAAACTGCAATGTTTCTTCTTCACCAGAATCTCAAAATGGTAATTAGTTTGTGTTCGAGTCAAACATCACCAAACCGCCCACAAGTTATGTCCGTTGTTTGAAGTACCACTGAAATATGAACGCATTGGCGGACGAGCCAATCTCGATAGAGAGTGGAATTTCTCCAAAGAGGGGGGAATTAACAGTTTTCAGCTCATTTTACCTACTCCCTTGGAAACAAATTCTACTTTTTAGAACTACCGAAGAAAGAGGAATTCCACTTTTCCGTTCTTCGCTAGTCCGCTAGAACCTGAACGTTACCCGTTTGTTGCGAGAGCGGGTCGGCCCGACCCCCTTTTGTGACATGTGCCACAATTATTATTCGCTCTCTGAAACGGACTCCGCCAGAGCAGACATGGGGCCCTACTTGACTCATGATCGTTTATACGTGGCTGCAAATTGCTTTGTGTTGTTTCACTGGGCTCACTGTACTTTTTGAAATGATCTCAATCGCTTACGCGATCATGATCATTAACATATTCTGTGATGCGAAGCCTTTGTGATAAGTTATGTGAAACTGATTAAGAGCTTTTTAATATGCATTTATGTACTGCGAACCTACCGGCTTCAAATTAGTCAACGTCAATTCATCAAACTTTCACATGGTTTATGTACTTTCATGACCAGTTTGATATATTTGACAATCAGCACTCAGTAAATATGTATTAAGCAAACTTTTGTGAAAACCGCATTTTTTGTAAAACTTCAGGTACCCAGAGTATTTTATACTAAAAATTTGAACCAAGTCGCTCAAAATGTGATGAAAGAATAAATTTTTAATACACTTTCGGCAAGCCTACTTTGAATACACTTTCTTGTTCGTTGTTTTGCACGTACTATTTATTCCTTTTTTGCCATTGTAATTTTGATAAGACGGACGAGCCAGTGATATCCAGTAGATGATTACTCTATGCACATTTGTTGTTGAAAATAGTTGCTTTGTGGTCAGTCCACAAGTAATTGCAGCTCACGGTTCTCTTGCCAGAGCTTGTTATCTTTTGTAAATACGAGTCACCTACTGTATTCTGTCTATTTTGCAGGATGCTGTCAATTAGCACATCAACATCATGTTCCAGTGTTCGATTCCTCCAATGTTACTGCGATGGATGGGACTTTCAAGTGGGCAACAGAATCTCCGCATCGTTTGTTCATGTAAACGTATGTATGTATGTAGTTTGAGTAAAATTACTCGTAAAAACTTCTTTATATAAATATAGCTTTCTCCGAACTGGCGTAAAGAAATATATAATTAATAAGCCAGTTTTCAGCGAGGCAATGTTCGTTTGCGGTGGTGCATATGTTTTGTTAAAAAACAGATTTTTCCTTGTTTATTTAAAATCGCGCCCACGTACCAAAACCCTTTCTGTAACCAGTGATTTCAGTAACTAGAAACCCTGAAAAGGCTATGTATCCGTCAGTCACACTAAATCATTACCAAAAACAACGGCACTTTGACCGAGTTTGCGGTTGTCATCGACCCGACGATATTTGGGTAATCGTCGTAAGTCGATGATGATTAATGAGTTTACGCCAGGTACTTCCGAATCGCAGATGACAACTTCATTAGTAGGACCACTAGCGGATGAGAAGGGGGGGGGGGGAGACGTACTCTTCCCTCTTTGGCGGTTTCATGAAGAGAATGTGCACATTAAAGTGTAAGAAAACGATATCAAAACTGATATTTCCTTTCTCTGTCAAGAAATTCCTTTTCGTCGGATGAATGGCTCGTCCGCCGGCGTTTAGGATCGTCTTTTTACCGGAATCTTGAGGCGTAAAACGGAAGTTTGGGATACTTCTGGAAATTTTTAGACATAAATGGCGTTGGATCAGTCACTTTTGTTTGTAGTTCATAAATGATTTGGATGAAATGGCTAACTTGAAGAGTGAGAAAGTTTTTTAGGATCTGGATTGGAACCGGATAACCATGAAGATTTGAGATCAAATTATAGTCAGACAGTCCTAATTGCGTTTGTTAATCAACTTACATAACTGGATCAGTAGGGTTCCTATTTGTACGTACGTACATTTGTTACTATATGTTTGTCATAGCAATTTCCCAGGGTTTTCTAGCAAAGAAACTTCATTCCATGTTATACAAACTGCTATTTTGGTTTTCCTATATTATACAACTGATTCTTCTTCCTACACATTTATGCCTCAACCTAGGTGTTCATACTTTTGCTCTAATAATACCATATACTACCGTAATCATATACGCCCAACTGTTACAGATGTTCGATAAACTTCCACGTACACGTCGATAATCATTCAACAATATCATCTCCACCACATCAATCATACCTACCACAACCACAACCACTCTTCCAATGGACTACTGGTGGTCGTCGTAACCTAATGAAGACGTTACACCGCAACATCACCCGTAACAAAATGGGGCGTAACAGCACGTAACACGGTCATGTAACAACGCGAGCACAACAAATAACCGCTGTCGTTGCAACGTGAAGATGTAATAAAAATATATCACAACTTCCGCAATAAACGCCTCTGCTGCTCAAGTAATAATCAGGTCCATTTAAGCTACCCGGACGACCAAACGGACATTCGAATCGTCATAACTGAGGTGAGTGGTTTTGATGTATTTATTGTTATTTCTGTTGCTTTAAAAAACTACGGACTGGCACGGAGAATGGATGGGATGATTTCGGGGGTGAAGGGTTGGGGTTGGGGTTTTATGGATTATGTGCGGAAACGACGGGGAATGAGGTAAGTGAGTTTATTGAAAGTTTATGTAAAAGTCGTTTGAGGAAATAAAATAAATGGAACATACCGTATGCTGCTCAGCAAAACACATTGCTACGCGCCAGGTCACGTTACCTGGAAGAAATAACTTGCAACCAATTATTATTACTATTAATTATATGGAACTATTAACCACTGACGGTGAATGAGTTGTTTTATACTTGTGAAACTTCATTTTTGAATAAATTTACCGCGGCTCAAAATTATTTGTGAAACTCAACGAATGAAGTTTTGATTTACCTTCAAAACAACGTTTTGGGGATTTTGTGCTGCTGTAAACGAAAATTATCTTACAGGTGGCGATTACGATCACGTTTTTTATAAAGTCCCACTCTGCAGTTAGTATTCCTTAGCTTAGTGAAAAAGACGCGTATTCAAACTCAATTCAATTTTGTTTTCTAAACACCATCCGCAGTTTTGTTTACCCGTTCCGACAATCAAACGTGGGTTTTTTCTACGTCGCTCCAATTGAATTTCGGCACATTCGCTATGGTATACCCGAACCGGAACGTTCGGCTGGCATTCGTGGCCGCAAGTGTACCATTGCCACGACGAGTCTGCCATCCGAGTATAGCTTAGTCAAGGTATCTTGTTATTGGAACTTTATTTCCCAAAACCAGTTATCATGCGTGGATCTCGTAATTGGTTGTAAAAAACAAAACTCTCTTTGGCCGTTATATCGAGTAAGACTGTTCACAATAATGAAGCTGAGAATCTGGTTTTGACCATGACCATGCCAGAATGTGGCAGATATGGTTCTGATTATGGTAGAACTTGATTCTCAAGCATTCTCATGATAAAAGCCCATATTGTGTTTTGAGTTTTGGCCACTATTCGAAGTTCTACCCATTTTATGATACGTTGATTTGCATTTTTGTTGGTATTTTACCTTATAACGTTACATTCTGAGTTTCTAGTTTCTAAAAAAAACGCTTGGCACGCTATTTGAATTCGTAACTGCATTTGGCGTGCGTGCCAAAATCCGAAAAAAATCTTTTTAACATGATTGTTGGCACTGGAAAATTCACAGTGGTTCGCTGTTATTTTTCTACAAATATACAAATGTATATACTGAGAAATGAGAATTGCCTCCACTTTCTGCCATTGCCTTCATCATATTACAGTATGTACATATGTACGTGGGACGCGAACGCACGCGGAGGTCCCGCTCCACATGACTCTCTGATTAAAAGTTTTCCATGCCTCTTATGCGTAATCCTGACGTGTTTGCTGACGTCGAGTAAAGTCTACGAGCGGATGATAAACTTGTTCAGAGGGGAAAACTCCTTAATGAAGAGTTAACCTGGGCGGTAGTGATTCATACGCAAGAAGGCACACATTCCATTGTTTGATTTTTGCATCACTGGGTGAATTTTGTTTCTTCCTGTTACTCTCAGTGCTGGATGGATGGAATCATAATGTAGCCGTCTAATATACCACTTCTAATATACGTACTTTCATCGTTGTCCACTTGAGTATGATTTGATTTCTCAATCACATTTACATCCTGGCATCTTATGATCAAAACGAATCGTTATTGTTAGAGTTTACAGAGAGCTAAAACATATGAAATTTCAATCACAGTATTGAAAATACAGTGGTTATTAAACCTGATTGTATCGAATGGCGATTCAGAAGTTGAAAAAAGCGAAATACGAAGTATGATGATATCGTATCTTATTTTCAGAAATCTGAGATTAAGTTTCTCCATAGATACGGTATCTATAAGCCATACATTCTATAAAAACTGTCTATAAAACCAATTTTATTAATATGTTCTATATTTTATTTTATATTCATAATGTAATTGATATCAATAATATTTATTCCTGAACGTGTTTCAACAAACAACTTCGAACCCTGAACATCTGAAATGTCTGCGAATCGAGGATAACGTCTGGCACAAATACTAATTTGAACGTGCGTTCGTGAGCCAAGCGTATGCAGATGACACAACCTCTGCGCATCTCAAGTTGCATTGCACTGTATATAAAAAGTATTCACCTTTTAAAAATGTTTATCACTCTTTGAAAATGTTTATATTGAAGGAATATATAAGATTTTTCTCATGTGCAAAGGGCGTGTACAAAAGTTTCTGACAAAAATTAACATGCATTCCGATCTTAAATTAAGTCCATAAATTAATCATTTGAAGTTGCAGTACCATGTTTCTCTAACAATGTTGACTTTAACGATTGGTTATGTTAAATCATGTTCCTTTCGAAAGATGACTTCAGTTAGCAATAGCTTTTCAGAAAATGAAAGATACGAATAATTTACACCTGATTTCACCCGACTGTCCTCTTGCAACGTCCGCAGTATCTGCTATTACGGTATATCCGGCTAGCAATTAGTTTCGCCACATGAATATTGAATACTGTATGTACTGCACTCGTCTGTATATGAAGCTCAGTTTATGGTAGAGTGGTTAGGCTTTGTCTTTAGTCATCAGTTTTCTCATATTTGGAGACTTCTAGGTTATCAGAACCTAAGTAAAAACGTTGGCAACATCAAGTAAACGTGACAGACTTAAGAAAATAAGAACCTGATCTGATACTATCCTAACCGACTGAATTACTGTCATGGAACGGTGTTGGCGTGACAAACTACAAAACTTTGCATGCATGTAAACATTTTTGGATTACAAAATAAGCGAAATTTTTCTTGTATCTCACCAATATGACCATTTTCATCAAGTGATTGTCGTTACACATTGCAACACGAACGTGATGTAGAATAGGAAGCTGGAACATATATGTACATAATTGAATTAAATGTGACACAATATTGCGTTCATCTTCCTGTCAATATTTCATACTTTCATATATGTTTTGAAACATGCCGGCAGACATTGAGTGAATACCGTATTCCAACAAGGACAACAAGTTTACTGTTTGTTACTTCGTTACAGCATACTCTACATTTCAGGTCTTGCAACATTTAGGAACGTTCTAATTACAACAATTAGATGCAGCAGATTAAAAAAGCATTTGAATTTTCAGGAATCTTCATCAGATCTCCCTCACTTCTGTCTGTTCCAATATCTGAATTCCAAACCCATAGAAAATATAGTTTATACCACTCCCTCCTCAGACCCTCGTCCACCGGACGAGGCCAAAATTTATATGCCTGGTAACGATCGAAAGTGTTTCCTGACGCGACTGTACAGGTTTGTCCAAGTAGACCATAATCGACCATGGCACATGATCTACACCGCTGCTCATGGCTCCGTTTACACTGATTTGTGACCATAACAAATATCAGATGGTCAGCGGATTTGATGGAAAAGCGGATCGTGGGAATTTTGAAGTTTACCTTTCCGTCATTTGTGCTTTCAACTTCTATATTTTGTGTGAAATGAATTCAAAACTGCCGATTCTCCTCTTCATATTTTTACGTGCTTTGTGAGTTTGTGACCATGCCAAATATCAGGGAGTACGCGGGACTGGAACGGTCGCGGATCGCAAAAGTTTGAGAAGAGATTTTGGAAAAGATTTTTTTAATGTAATAAATTAGCATATACATGTATTATAGCATACCGATTCGCCCTTCAGATAGCCTTTTCAATCTCCGTTCACACTTATGTGACCATACGAAATATGTACATACCATGTAATCAGCGGCCGTAATGACCGAGGGAGGAACGGGAATTACCCTCTCTTTGGCAGTTTCAAAGTAGAATTTGTTATCAAAGGAAAAATGACTTCAAAACACCTAATTTCTCCCTCCTCAAAAGTTTCTTCTCCCTTTTATGGATCGGCTCGTCCGCCACTGGTAAGCGGGAGAGATGCGGTCGCGGATCGTGGGCACCTGCAAAACAATACTTTTCCTCTTGAGGTGCGGTGCAATAGCATATATGTAGCTACCGATTGCACTTTGGATAAGTTTATCCCAATTTGCTGATCTAATTGCTCGTCCTATAATCTTTAGAGGTGAACAGGGATTACCATATACTTCTGTGTGCGTTTCGCCGTTAAATTTACTTATTTCTCCAATCATTCCTTGTTCGTTATTCTATCAGGAGGAAATTGACGGGATTTCCCCCCGTCAGTAGAAAGTCCCCTGTTTTAAATAATGACATTCAATCCAACACTATACGGTATCCATCGGAATAAAAACAGGTCTACGGCGGCATAGCTTTGTTGTGATTTGTGGTCTATGGACAGGCTCGTTTGTTACCGGCAATGGAGTCATATGCAACATAAATGCTACCGGGCCACCAAAAGCCAATACGCCTACGAGTTTCAAGTGGCCATTTATGTAAGTTGTTTTGGAAACATATCTTAATGAAATTATTTACCCTTTAAAAAATTTCGTACGTTTTTTAAGTACAAATCGTTTTCACTGAACTCACAAAGTTTGTTAAACTATGTTCACAAAATGTATGTGGGAGGGAGCCACAAAAAATAATTTATCAAAATTTTTACTATTCACTAATGATATTAAAAGGCGCCTCATGAGTTCACTAATCTTAAAAGTGAATATACATGAGTTGTTATCTCATATGTTTATATCAATATATGTGATACTTCACGGAATGCGATGACATGCCCGTAAGCCGTATACAAGCCATCTCCGCTCACTCGGGCTAACCTTCGTCCGCGACACCTTCGGGCTGATTCCGCTAATTTGCTCGCACAACTTTCTAGTTTTCTGTTGTTAGAACATTTTTTCGACGTACAGGTCGGAATTTCATGTTAATTTTAACTGTTCACCTTGGCTGATGTGTTAAGACTTTGTTTTATTAGCTGGAATCTACGTAAATATGTTATCTACACGTGTTTTTATTCAGGCCCATAGGCGAATGCATGGAATGGATCACTGGCGGAGGAGCTAAACCTTCAAAGGGAGGGGGAATTTCATCAAAGGGGGAGAATTGGCAGTTTTCGGCCCATTTTACCCACGTCGTAGGGAACATAGTCTACTTTTTGAAACAGCCAAAAAGGGGGAAATTCCACTTTTCCCTCCCCTTCTTGTCCGCTAGTGGAATGGATCACTGATAATGATATTGTGAACAGTGAGTGAATGCGTATCATCTTTCAGCTTCTCGTATCTTATCTGATATTTGGCTCTCTGTTATGAGGTTCTATTGTCTTCCTGATTCGTACCAGCTTGTGTTTCATTCAGTGCATAATATGCGAAGCGGCAAGAACACCGGGGAATTGTTTCCTCCTTGGTGGTAAAAAAAACAGGAACACACTTGCTTGAAATGTTTCAAAAACTATTTCAGTGTACGAAATCAAACTCCGAATCATGACCACAGGTTTGCAATTGGTAAGACTTCTCCTAAACATGAAATCTACCCTGATAATATATGAAGCCTGCTAACAGTCTAATTATATATTTTTTTAATTAAATTACAGGCATGAAATGACATCAGGGTACATTTAATCGATGGGAATAGTCTTATTCACTTTCGCATTAAGAACTAAGGGGCCTATGTATGTATATATCACGATGGCTATACGTGTGTCTGTGCAATGTAGGATATAAAAATAGTGAATTTCACTGGCGCACAAGAAGGGGTGTAAAGAGTGAAATTACCCCCTCTTTGGCGTTTCAAAAATTTCAAAACTTTTGTTCCCTAAGGTGCAGAAAAAATGGTTTCAAAACTGCCGTAGCCCTCTTTTTTGACGAAATTTCTCTCCCTTTTGAAGTCTGGCTCGTCCGCCAGTGATACATGCATTTGATCGGTCGGTCATCACGGCACGGCATCTCATAAGTGCCGGCAAATCTGCCAACAAACACGCACGTCTCATCGCATGTAAAAAAATACAGCTGAATGTGCCGAATCTGTGAAAGTACTGCGTCACAAGTCAGTTCAGGCACGATCCGACCATCTGATCAGCCATGGAGCAGCGGGTGGCATAACCCACTGGCGGACGAGATAGGGGGGGGGGGAGTGGAATTCCCCCTCTTTCGCCAGTTGAAAAGTGCAATTCATTTCCTAAGGTGCAAGTCAAATGGCCTAAAACTGACAGTTCCCCATTTTTGACCAAATTCCCCTCCCTTTGGCGGTTTGGCTTGACCAGTGGTCAGTGACCAATTCTCACAGAATATGGTTCTATCATACTCTTGCGGTCAGAAGTCAAAATGAAAATTCATTATTTCGAAACAAGGTGTTGCTTGTTAGACTATTTTAATAGAATCGCATCCCAGTCTTTACATACTCGTTAAACGGTTATATACCCGAAGAAACGGTTATAAATCCGAATAAACGGTTATAAACTCGAATAAACGTCAGGCATATCGCACTTGCGGCAAACACACATAGACAGAAAGACATACCCTGTCAAAGTACAAGGTTACGGAGAACCGGATGACTCTGATCACAGACCCCAGCAAAGGTGCCATCGCTTACATTCTCATAATAATCATGACTTCGCTGCACTATGGTTATTTGTGGCTCGCATTCATCTATTATAAGATGAACGCATATGTACATGGATATTAAATAAGTGTATTGTATAAATTATTCATCGTAGGCAAATAACACTACGAAAAGTTTATGTGTGTAGGTGGGTCAGCTGTCAAGCTATTAGGAAACATAATATGGTGGACAGATATCATACTTTTTTTCTCACTTACTCATGCTGAGTAAGATGATTGTCAGACAGGAAATCATGGTTTATTCTACTTTATTAATGTAGTACATTCCATAATAGGGGTATACTTCTTGAGTGGGAAAGCTTCATCCTAGTTATCATAGACCCTTTATAGTACCTTTATAGATCACAATCTTTTGTTTCAAATACCGACATCTCCTCACCTTCCGTAGGATTCTTTGAAACTCTTCCACGAATGTCCAACTGGTCAATGTGGGACATTCTTACGTGTTTCTGTGTGCATTTAATGGTACATACCAAAATCTACGACAGTTGTTTGAAAATAGTGGCAGTAACTGCATTATATACGCAATGCGGTTGACAGTGAACATGTTCTTTATTGGAACACGTCTGCCACCACTAGCGGACGAGAAGGGAAGGGAAAAGTGGGATTCCCCCCTCTTTGGCAGTTTCTAAAAGTGGAGTTTGTTCTTTAAGGTGTAGGGTTAAATGAACAAAATTAAGCTGATTCCCCCTTCTTTGGGAAGACTCCCCTCCCTTAGGAGGTTCGGCTCGTCCGCCAGTGTCTGCCTCAGACGTGTCTTCCAATCACTCTCAAGTCTCAACTGTCTTACATAATTCGCTACTCTGTACTCCTTTTTTCGTGTATAATGAAATAAAAAACAAGGATACAGTTTTTTGAAACAAAAAATCATACCAGGCTGAAAAAATTACATCCTTATTGAAACACATTCATTCGCAAAATGCATTTTGAAATGTGCACAAATTCGACAATAAATACTGTACATGTATGTACGGCTACATGTAGGTTTCAATTCATATAATTTGTTTGTACCACTCTGAATACATACCGTATTCTCAGACATCTTGAGATCTCAAAATTCTGAGATTCACAAAATATTCTTATGCGCTTTTTACCGCACTCGAGGCGTGCACGCGAGTATTATAGATTCACATGTTCCGTAATCCGTATGCATGACAACATTTCCAGAATGTCTAGACTCCAAACCTTATTGATAAATGGCATGTTAACCTGCGATTTGGACAGTACTCTGGGTGAAAAAAATTGATTTATATTCTAATTAAGCTTTATTACTGTACATGAATACAGAATATATTTTTATCAGCTATCAAGAAACGGACAATAGTCCGTTTCCTTAATTTGGTTCGATAGAGCTTTTATTAATATAAATAAAAGTACTGATATTAAGCTACCTTTTTATAACTAATTTTTTGTGAAGAGTGTCATTAATCTTGATTTGAGTATTGAAAAAAGTAATTTTACGTCCGCTGCTGAATTCCGGTAGTGTTATCCTTAACTTCCCGATGCAATAATGTTCGACATTTGGTCTGTTCAGGTTTTTTTATTTTGAACTTTCAGAAACTAGACTTTTTAATTTAAATAGTAACTTACCGCAAAAATTGTATTTCTGTGCAACATTGACTTCTAAAAAGTTCAAGTAGAAGTGTATAATAAAATGTGTGGGTGAAATGATCTATTCCGAGATCAGAGCCAATTATAAATCGGGCATTTCGTTAAGTGAGCCTGGCGGACGAGAAGGAAAGCAAATTCAACTGTTCTTAGCGGTTTCAGAACATTTAATTGGATTCTCAACATGTGCGTGAAGTCGTATCATTCGTATCATTCTTTTTCGGTAGAAAAATTCCCACCTCTTTGGGAAAATTTGTCTACCCGTCAAAGCAGCTTCAGAATAACTCCAAGCCATCTAAGTACCCGGTTTCCGGCTAACGCCAGATTTGATGACTGTTGTCCGTGTTGGTTGACAGTTGTTGTTGTTGTTGTTGTTGTTGTTGTTGTTGTTGTTGTTGTTGTTGTTGTTGTTGTTGTTGTTGTTGTTGTTGTTGTTGTTGTTGTTGTTGTTGTTGTTGTTGTTGTTGTTGTTGTTGTTGTTGTTGTTGTTGTTGTTGTTGTTGTTGTTGTTGTTGTTGTTGTTGTTGTTGTTGTTGTTGTTGTTGTTGTTGTTGTTGTTGTTGTTGTTGTTGTTGTTGTTGTTGTTGTTGTTGTTGTTGTTGTTGTTGTTGTTGTTGTTGTTGTTGTTGTTGTTGTTGTTGTTGTTGCTGTTGTTGTTTTCTTGTTATTGAAATTTTTCTTCTTCAATTTTCCACCGCGTGATTTCTTTGCCATATTCCGTTCACTCCAGAGAAGTTCTCACTGCGGGATTTTTTCAAGTCAGTTCACTTGAAATAAATTGCGTTCAATTGGATGTTGGAACAAACTCGGTTCCATGCTACATAATCCGTCGGATTATATGCCACACATTATTTTCACGGCTTATTGGTGGAACGCTCTGGTTTTTGAGCGCAGTCGTTTATAGGCATAAAATTGACGATTGAGTTGAGAAACCTAAACTTATACCACGAAATAAGACAGACATTAGTCATTCATGGCATTTCTGACAAACTTTTATTGTTGGCAGCCTGTCGAGAGACTTTCAAAATACCTACTCAACCTAAATATGTGCGTAGTGGCTTACTACGTAGACAGTTTCTCATCCTGGTCAACACGTTTTTTTGTAATAATTTTTGAAAAATATTTTGATTTGTTAAGACATCGTTTGAATCGTACATGTATGTACATAAATACATAGAACCATGCTGATTTATTTTGTTTCAAGCCCAGTTTCATTGCGTCTGCCAACTTCAGACGGACATGGCCGTTGCCACCAACCGCCCAGGCTAATTGAAAACGTTGGCATTCCCAAACGAACCGTGCCAAAACCATACTCTTTTTGTGGTTCTACTTTTGGGTGACGATCAGTTGTTCCTCGTGTTCAATTTCAGAAAAGCTTACAAGCGTTCCTAATTGGTGTTGGTAATGCAGAAGATTCAGTAAACTACAGTAATTTCACGAAGCGCCAAATCACCATTTAACGTGAAATTTATACTCCAAACATAATGTCATTTAAGTGTTCCTCCAAAATCGAACGTTACGGACAAGAAGATGAGAAATCACATTATTTTCATAGTTCCTCCTAATTAGTTTTTTCTGAAAATCTCAAATTGTGCTAGAACCCTGACTGTAAAGTTCTGACTCTAAAATGTTAACTGGGTATACTTACGGTAAGCACGAATAGTGCAACATACACAGACGTAGTGCGAATGGAAGGACTCGGTTTATGATGGCTATTAGGAAATGCCAACCATACTATTCTACATGTATGTACGTCAATACGCTACCAGAATTTTATCGTAATATAGTCTAAGGCTATTTCGAAATGCTGGTGACTGACTGACATTCCAGTTTATCCTACTCGTTAAACATCATGTTCATACTTGTTTCAGTTGAGTTGAGTTATGTTTGTATAACTGAAAAATCATCATCTTTGATCAGTATACACATCTGTGTATATACTGCTTTTTACTGTACTCTAAAAAAAAAGTTAGTATGTAGTCTAGAACCTGAGTTAGTATCAAGTCCGCAACGAGAGACATTATGTGTTTCAATTCGACCAGCAAAGCGAAATTAAATGACCCGGAACTGTGTCCCAAAATAGCAATAATAAACGGTGGTATACCATTTTGAAAACGTTTATGAAACAAGGCGTACATGTTTCAATGCAAGAAAGAAATACAATTTATGTACAATATTACATAGACAAACGTCATGTGATTCTACTATAACGTGCTTTGGCTCAAACGGTTCATGGAAACAAACTTATTTATGGGTCTAAATTCACTGAATGAGTTATTCCTCCAGCTACTGTATGTAGACCGAACCCCGGTATTTGACAGTCCCTATCTCGATATAAAATACTGTATTTACTGTTCCATGCTGGTGTAGGACGAACTGAGTAAAATGGGCTCTGAACATGTAAATAACGCCAGTTTTTGGTTCAATTAATAAAAAAACTTACATGTTGTTTCATAACCATTCCACTAGAGAGGGGATTTCCCACCAGTAGTCCTCTTGAACTTTATTGAAAATGTATTTTTGCAACTTCAAGAAATATTCTGAAACATTGGCTGAAATATTGGCTGAAGATGTTTTTATTCTTTCAATTATTATTATTTTTATATGAATACAAATATGTTACTTATCTTGTTATTACTAAAGTTGGAACCAGCCACACCAGAATGATGAATGGCTGAGTGGCGTCAATGACCAGCTGTAATGGCCATTGGGTACACACCATTTGTAATGGCTTAATCATCATGGCACACACCACCATTCAAACCCAAATATATCCGCCATCAAATTCACCGAAATTGTGATACTTTGCGAAAAGGCATCTCCGTGTAAAAATTCGACATGCTGATGGTATATCATTTAGCTGTCATAATATTCTGTTGTTTCTCTTATATGTGTCTTCTGGCCACGACCCCCAAATAACATATTATTTCCACTTTTCTGAATTCTATTGAGACAAATGATGTAAAAAAAGTACTGTATTTTTTTAAATTCATTAATATAACCTGCGAATGACAGACAGAAATCCCGGGGCAACTAGAACGCAATTTTGAATTTATTCATTTCCTCGGAAAATCAATAAATCAAACAATCTTTTTGATTTTTATCCTATAAGAAACACCGTAATAAGAACTGTTTGATAAAACAATTAAACGCTGTCGATGTATCGTTGACCAACATCGTTGATCAGTGATGTCCCAGAACAGATGGAACACGGCGTTGCGGGTTCCGAAACACGGGGTGATACCAGCGTACATCCTGGTATTTGTACCATGTACGGTATGAAGCTGTCTCGGGTCTGTCACGCAGTTAGTCCCACTTTGGTCACACTGTCACACATACTGGCCATTCAATCATCCGATGCTACAGTAGGAACGTTTTCATCATAACTTTTATAACGACTCATAATTCTTAATTGATTATGAAACTTGACTTAAAAAAAAATTGTATTTTCAGACGGCTTTGTATGTTTACGAGAACTGTCAACTCAACGTTTCTTTTTATTCAATTTTATATTTGGAAAACATCGACCGCACACGTAGTAAATAATTAATGAGTGGTTAAAATAATGTTGTCCATGATGAGCCTTTTTCAAATATTCGAACGCGCGCCAAAAACACTTGATGGTTGCAATAACGTTTACATGGTACACATGTATATGTACCTTGATGCCGAGTGACATGGAACTGTGAATAAACTATTTGCACGTAAAAAATGTTTGTTCATACAAAATAATTCTGTGAAACTCCGGTTGCATCAGTCATTAATCTCAGGCGATGATTGATTATACGCCGTGTACTCCCATTTCAAAGATTCAAAAGCCCGCCAGAAACACCTGACTTGTTAGTTGCGAAAACGTTAACATGGTAGATCCAAGTGACATGGAACCATGAATAAACTATATGTATGTAAAAAGTTCGTTCATTCACAATTAGCATGTGGAATGAAGCATCATTCAAAGATCGCAGACGATGATTGATTAGTTATACGCCTTTCCAAATATTTGAACGCGCGCCAAAACACGTGTTGGTTGACAAACGTTTACTTGGTACTGCAAACTGCGAGTGGGCGGCAGCCACAAATAAACTGAATAAAATAAATGTATTAATGTACAAAAAATGTTTGTTCATCCAAAATAAGCTTATGAAATGCCACTTGCATCAGTCATTGATCAGAGCGATGATTTATCGTAATACGCCGTATACCCCCGATCGATATCATTGGAGTCAATCCAGCCAGTTTTTACGTTCGCATGCCACGATGCTTGATCAAAATATGTGAGGGGACACAGATATCGAATGGCGAACGAGGGAACAACGAAAAAGTGTAACTCCCTCCTTTTCCCGGTTCCCAAAAGTAGAATTTTCTCTTCAAGATGTACATACATAGGTAAAATGGCTTCAAAACCGTTTATTTCCCTGTTTGGCAAAATTCCTGTTGGCTTGTGCGCCAGTGACTTTTGGTAGTTGGTTAATGATCAAGCGACATAGATATGTTCATACATAGAATGGTTGGGGTGAGGGATCAGTTGCATTGATTTAAAGCATCCATAACGAATGGCGTCCCAATAAATCAAATGTTTGTTACTCGCTGTTAAACAAATCTCATTTAATTGACTTGAAACACGTGACACATGTCACTACTATGGATATTATCCATGTGGTTATCTTAGAGTTATATATTTCATCTAAGCTCAAATCATCTATTTTATTTCATTGAGTTTATTCTATGTAAGATCATTTTTTGTGACATCAACCGTACCTTACGGTCTCGGCGATGGCGCCGGTCTCATATCCGAACTGAACCCGATAAACACATATAAGTGCCAAGAAACCCTAAATTTCAAAAACTTGATCTCACATGTGCCATGGTACATTTCCATAGTAGTCGTAATTCGGTGAACCGACTGGCCCAATCAAGTGTCCACTACGGTGGCCGAAAATTTACAACGTCAACTTCCGATTGGATTCCGACATCAGGTAATGTACCATTATCGGCTGAATCCATCAACGTCTCAATGCATCTGACTCGGGTCATGCACATGTCAGATACCATTGACCATCACAAATCTGTTCCCAATTTTTCGATGTCAGCTGACAGACCAATTATCATAAGAGTAAGATAAGTTTACGTACATAGTTTCAGGGTGGTGAATAAGGTACGACATGATTGATATAACTGCTTGTTTCAAGTGTTTTCGAATTTTCTTTAACATAAATGTTTTCTTCTCCTTATAAAAAACCTGTAAATTGGATACGCTTTTCGCGGTGTGTTTGAAATTCATTTGGTATTGATCATGCTCCCATGGAATGTGTATCCTAGATCAACCTCACGTGACCACATCACTCACAATCATGTAATAAGTCTGTATAAATAACAATTACACATCCTAGAAATCTTCTCATATCTCATACTTTTTATTCATTATTATTTGTTATTTTCAATAAAACTCCATTTGTCGACCAGCTTTCCTATTTATATTGGATCCGTGAGCTCGTTAAAATACATTTGATGAATACAGTGACCTGCGACTGGTGAAATGTCAATCGAATCAAATACGGTACCAACCTCAGATGCCTCCATTCACTTGTTAATTTAGTCTGTCTTCATATCCCAGAATCTTCAGAATTCCCACTCTAACTGCTTTTGTTTTTTATATTAATTTAAATAAAAAAAATTTTAAATATATTGTTATAAAAGTATAAGACTGACCTGTTATAAGAGTGACCAGCGAATTGCGGCAGATGTGCCCATGTGGATCGGGTCAACGGCGTACGGCAAAATTCACAAATATGTAATATAAAATCGGGTGTCACCACCAAATGTGCGACTCACCGGAGTTGGCGTCGTCGGCTTTCACTTACTCACGAATACGAGATACGGGTGCCGAGACATGGACATTGAATCCGGCCACGAGCTATACCATAAGGATGAGGAGGCAACCGAGGAAACGATCATCAGGTGAATTGAGCATGGTGTACATAGGTGACGATGTGTTTTATGGATATACATGTAGATTAAAGCTGTCTTAGATGTGAACTGTACCACCATAGATAGTAACTATCGTTCAAGTATTATTTGTGGTATTCACTCACTCACGATTACGGAACACGGGTGCCGAGACATGGACATTGAATCCGGCCACGAGCTATACCATAAGAATGAGGAGGAATCAAATGGAGAAGATCGTCAGGTGGGAGGATATTGGGCAAGTATGGACATTGTGTAGATGACGATGAGTGTTTTCAAAGATAACCCTTACCGTCAAAGATGGTTAATCTGTTCGTTTTATTTATTCTACTTTACTATTTATACGTCAACCCCTCGGTTTATATTTTGACTTATGTGACGAATGTCATCTAATACAGCACGTAACGAATGAAATCAAAGACCATTCCAGCCATTAGCACGCGGCAGCTCCTGACCCTGACCATGTTCAATACGACTCTGGAAATAAAACCTTGATTGTGGAAGAACATAAATGACTAGTGCTTCGCCGTATTGCTTATGAACCAATCCAGAAACATACTAGTACTAGATCCAAATATAGTATGTACACTATGACACTTGGTTAAGTCTGGTTCAGCTAACAGCTTTACTCACCCTGTTATGCGTTTCGTTCTATTTCGAACCCCATGCCATATCGAACTAAAGTATTGTTAAGAACTATCTTGGAACCAAACATATGGTTACGGTTCATTTCCTGGTCAAGCCTGGTTTATGTTAATCACTTCCATGAACTTTTTCCTGATTATCGTTAGCCTGATGCCAACTCTACACAGTACCATACTGAACTTAATGACGAGTATTTGGTACGTGGATTGACTTGACCGGCACCACTGGCGGACGAGCCAATCCTCCAAACAAAGGGAAATGTCGTCTACGAGGAGGGAATTGGCAGTTTCTAGGCCGTTTTACTCACACCTTAGGGAACACATTGTCTTTTTTCAACTCAACAAAGGAAGGCGAATTCCATTTTCCCTCCCCTTGCCGTCCGCTATTGACGGGCACAAACATCTGGTCGGGTCGGATTTCTTTGGTGGACTCTATCTTTATCAACAAGTGTACTAGTGTTCTGCATGAGTGAGTGAGTGAGTGAGTGAGTGAGTGAGTGAGTGAGTGAGTGAGTGAGTGAGTGAGTGAGTGAGTGAGTGAGTGAGTGAGTGAGTGAGTGAGTGAGTGAGTGAGTGAGTGAGTGAGTGAGTGAGTGAGTGAGTGAGTGAGTGAGTGAGTGAGTGAGTGAGTGAGTGAGTGAGTGAGTGAGTGAGTGAGTGAGTGAGTGAGTGAGTGAGTGAGTGAGTGAGTGAGTGAGTGAGTGAGTGAGTGAGTGAGTGAGTGAGTGAGTGAGTGAGTGAGTGAGTGAGTGAGTGAGTAAGTGAGTGAGTGAATGAGTGAGTGAGTGAGTGAGTGAGTGAGTGAGTGAGTAGTGAGTGAGTGAGTGAGTGAGTGAGTGAGTGAGTGAGTGAGTGAATGAGTGAGTGAGTGAGTGAGTGAGTGAGTGAGTGAGTGAGTGAGTGAGTGAGTGAGTGAGTGAGTGAGTGAGTGAGTGAGTGAGTGAGTGAGTGAGTGAGTGAGTGAGTGAGTGAATGAGTGAGTGAGTGAGTGAGTGAGTGAGTGAGTGAGTGAGTAAGTGAGTGAGTGAGTGAGTGAATGAGTGAGTGAGTGAGTGAGTGACTTCAAAAAAATCTGGCTAATGTATGTATGTACATAGATGGCTCACCGACAATTTTGTACCATATTACCGACTTGTGTAAAGCTATTGCTACTCGAAATACTTCCTGTGAACAAAAGTTTCACGAACGGCAATTTTAGTTTTTTTTTACAGATTTCTCAAAACATGCGAATTCGAATAAGCAAAAACTATACCCAAGCTCCAGGGCATTGTTTGTCAAGTGCTGCGAAAACGGAATGGCTGTTTGTTGACCAAATACACCCAGATGTACTTGATTCCTGTAGTAAGCGGTTTCGTGAGAAACAGACCCTGGCTTCCTTACAAACAAACACACCGTCGACCTTACAATTTCAGAAATATCGATCCGAAAAGACAGCCAGAAAGTTTTTATAAAAGTCAAAAGATATCATTTTACGACCGGAAGTTTGTGATTGGTTAGGAGGTTGAACTTGGATGCGCGCTTTGATACACTGTCATATTTTTAATAGTAGGATTTATGGATACATCCATGCTTTTCTGTTGTCACAAAACTGTATCTTGCATGGAAACTTTGTACTATGGTCCGAAAAATAGCACGATATCAAATTTTGGTTCGTAATCAATTGCTTGCTTCTTCATCCAGCTTCTCAAGCTGCATCCTGTATCTGACACATCCTGAAAATACCTGAATTCTACTGAAAAGTACGCTCGGCGTGAGATGTCATCTCCTCCTCCAATTATTTTTATTCTGTCGCGTTGACCACGATCAAGTTAGGCATCGGATCACTGCGTGGTCTGTTTGTGTGTCTGTTCATAACCAAGCCAATTACTTTGGCCATTTCTTATACGACAAAGCAACGTTTTCTATTTTATTTCTGTTTTGGTTGATATGCACTGACAATCATTCGAACAAATGACTTGCTTGTTCAAAAAGTGCTTGTTTAATTTGGAACACATGTACTGGGGCCAAATCTCAAGGAATCACCGAGTGTTATAACCAAAAGTATCCCATCTACTTTATCGACCATTCACTTTCATTTTCTTGTGCCGCACAAATTTAAACAAATTACCACAAAAAGTATGGCAGTTAATTTTACATCTTTTCTGAGGGTGAATTTTACCCTTTCCTTTACCGCTCGGTAATTCTTAGGAACTGGACCCGGACACCTGTTTCCAATTAAGTCAGTTGTTCCGCTAGGATTTTGGTTGGCTGTCTAATACTAACAATACAAAAAACGATAAAATGAGCTGACCAAGTTTCTCCGTAAGTCTCCATTGTTTGCTAAGTTTATCCGTATGTAGTTGTCAGTGATTAAGGATGCACGCAATAAAGTAGAGTAAGAATACACGCGAGTAAACAGTGTCTTCCCATTTGAATAGAAAATAGCCTCAGCATTATTTTATTTATTTTGAAACGTGCATGAATATAATGTCATAATGCCAAACAAAAAGTTTATCTCATTCAGTAAAATATTTCGCGAGCCAGTAGATCAGTATAAAAAACTTTAATTCCAACCCGGCCCACTTGTGAGTGTTGCCCGTATGTATGTATGAACTTCAGATGGATGGCACACCTAATTCACAGCTTTCAACGCATTCTTAGGCATAAACTTGACATTATTCTTCAGGCGAATTCATTTTCTCCTCCCTCTTTACATGGTTCAGTTTTTTCACTTTATGCATGTATGTACATACTTCCAACATGAGATGTATAATAAGTGTATTAAAACGATTTCACGAAGGATTTTGAAATATATTTTTATGGTTTTGAATGAATTAGGGCTGTTTTGGTGCCGCAATCGAATGTGTGCGGGCACTTATGTCACATGAATCACGCGATCCAGACCTGCAATCATACCACCAATTTTACTAGAAGAACACATCATATTGTTCGAGCAGATCGACCATTGCCAGCCAACTTGTCAGGTTCGCTTATTTGCATTACCATGCCTTTTATTATGCGTAAATATTTTTTTCTCTCGTAAACTGTGAGATCTATAGTTCCGCATCCATGAACCTGCCATATTCGATGCGTTGTGTGGCGCACTCGAGTGCATGTGCGAGTATGGAATGGGTGCGGAATGCACGCAGAGAGTGAGGATACATACATAGTGCTCAGTATGCGCATATTTCAAGATTATTTTTTTATCATTTCATGTTAAAATTATTCGATCAACGTAGAAATTATGTATTACACGATCCATTTAGGGTAGTTTAGTGTGACCGTATTGTGAAAATTTTGGAAAAATCAGGATTTTCAGGAAAATCAGGAAAATCAAATACGGTCTGTCAGGTAAGCTACGTCACGATACTCAGTTTGGTACAGTTATACTATTTTACATGACTACAAACACTGTTGCATACACACTTTTAGTTGGATTAGATTGACTCAGACTTGTTGTACCAACAGCAAACTACCCATAAATTGAGTGCCAAAGCACAACACCATAACAATGTCTTGGCATATGGGGGCATATTGTGGATAAGTGGTTGTCGGTGGGTATTTGTGCTAGCCGACTCAGATAGAGTTGCCAACACAATCAAAACAAGTCATAACCTGAGAAACAAAACTTATTGGGTGTTAGATTTACCCTGAAATAACTGTAAATAAACTCAGTCAATTTTTTGAAAACCTCATCAACCAACTCATCAATCAAAAAGCTGACTTAACCTATATAATGGCGTTTTGTGTTGGATGATATCAGGTTATGATATTTTGGTAAACCTTAGCCAAATGTTTTATAATGACAGATTTATTCTACCTGTAGGTGCGAATTGATTATGATTCAACGTTGTATGGTATGGCTGAATCACCTGTGTGCTAGGGTATGTACTCTTGATTGAGCTTCGGCAATTGAATTTCGTGGGTTGAATGGAGTGTTTCAAGGTATGTGGAAGATAATTTACCTTTTCTATTGTAAAGACCAAAGTCAGCTCACGTATTCACAGAATCTTTTAATGAAGGAAAATATGAACACTTGCTTGAGAGTTTTATCGGGATCACATGAATGTAAGATTCCAGGTATCTAAGATGTGTGAATGCCAGATAGCTAAATGAATGTTAAATATTTTTCAGAATCTTATTTCAAAGTCAACCTTACATCTAATGTTTCAGGTGTACCCTGGCCGTTGGTAATGGGTCTGGTACTGCTGGGCTGTCTGGTGCTCGTATGTGCCCAGGAGGCACGCATGGAGTCGTTGCCAATCACGTCCGAGTTCTTCAAGATCATCGAAAACGTTACCAAATATAATCGATTCGCCACGCCAACGCAATACCTAAGTTAGTGGAGTGAATGAGTGAGTGAGTGAGTGAGTGAGTGAGTGAGTGAGTGAGTGAGTGAGTGAGTGGGTGAGTGAGTGAGTGAAAGAGTGAGTGAGTGACCAACCGTCTTTCGTGCGATCATGGCAGGTTCCCCGACAACGCACATGGCTTTGGCCAGACCCTCCGTTACCTGAAAGGCCATAACAATTAATGACCAGAAATTTGATATTCGGTGCATTTTTGAGAAGCATTGCCACATCTGAAAACACGTAAAAATGACGAATATAAGGTGCAACAATGATGGGATCAAATACCCAAAATGCGGTGTGCTCTGCATGGCTGTTCCAATACGTAAGGTGCTGTGTACAAAAAGGTCCCGTAACATGAACACGAAGTACATACAGGCAATTATGGTACATATTAACAATTGCTCAAAAGACTGAATTTAAAATCAGTTTCATTATCTTGGCTGATGCAAGCTGAGAGAAGTTTTCATACACTCATTGAAAAATGTTTTCATAGTTATTAGCCCCGCAACAAAAGCCCGACTATTGCAATGCGGCTACTTCGCTAGTAATAAAGTAATAATAAAGACAAAAATAATCAGTTTGCGGAAACATGTTTCGGCATTTTTGGTCAAATTTCACCGTTGAATATAACTATCGGTGTGGAAATTCCAAAGGACAAACAGTTAATAAAAATCAAACTCACATCTATAATAATAACAGTTTCGGAGAAAAAAACTTTCCCTGATATTAAATAAAA
The DNA here is from genome assembly GCA_964036265.1 of Daptonema setosum. Classification (NCBI taxonomy): domain Eukaryota; kingdom Metazoa; phylum Nematoda; class Chromadorea; order Monhysterida; family Xyalidae; genus Daptonema; species Daptonema setosum. The sequence goes on from OZ038447.1 coordinate 9,209,585, forward strand.
TATAAAAATAAAGACAAAGTAGAACGGCAAAGTTTCACAAAAACCCGCAAAAACAGTGCAGATAATAGCCAGATCATTGTGAATGCACCCCAAGCTAACGGATGGCGTCGGTGACGCGAATACATAATGGTATTCTTCGTTCGGCTCCTCTTCGTCTTCTTCCGTTATCGACTTGAAACATTAGGTATGTTATGAAACCTTACGTAACTACCATATCTTAAATTAGTTACAGTGATACCAATTCATCAGCAAAATTATATGTAACCATCCAGCCAGTCAGTCCAGGCCGTTCAACCGAAAATCGCGGCCGAGAAACCCGAAAATGATAAGTACAGGCATCGCATATTTTTTTACAAGAAAATTAAATTTACAAACAGTTATTTTACATTTTTTTATACTTTTTCTCAAGGTACTTTCAAATAAACGGCGAAAGCGAGTAGCTGTTGTGTGAGGTTTTTACCTGACGTCGTTGCTGCAGTTCGATCATATTCTGCACCGAGTTGAGCGCCGACTTGCGCAGGATCGACGTCTTCTTGAATGATCAGGCAAAACTTGTGAATCATTAGGTTCAGGTATCTCATCAAAGATGAAACACATCTGTCTACAAGGGTGTACAGAAAATACAGGGTGTCTATAAAAGGCAATTAATGGTGACATTCGACTGTAGGTGCAGGAAAACGGTATACATTCGTGGTTGACGACGGATATGAGTTAATAACAGGTGGAGGGATATTTACGAACGGTATGCAAGTTGATCTATTCTATATTTTCATTCCATAGTGCATTCTGAGTATGGTATTATTTTTTGAACCCGCTAGCTATGAGCATATCACAACGTACACACTCAGAACCCAACCCATTAAAAAGTCACCAAGTGTAAGTTCACACAAAATTACCGAGTATCTCTGGTCTACTCCCTGAATATGTAAGACACACAACATCTCTTTATACAATGAAATAGTGTCCGTCCGTCAGTCAGTCAGTCAGTTACAAAAATAAAAAAAGCTGAAAAATTGTTCACGTTTCACGCTCACTATAAGTTCAAAAACCGGCAACATTTTATCAGATGGTTTTAACCCATCAAAACTTGAGGATGTCATCCTCGGTTTATTTTTGGACAGTTACACAATCGCCTCGGGTTGGTTTTTGAGAACGAACGAATTAGAACGGTTGGTTTGTGCGAACTCGTCCTATTTAATGTCGCACTGGGGAAATATCGACATTATTAAAGTTTCTCACCCACCCCACAGCTCATCCTCTTTATACACAACGAAATTGTGTCCACACCCACCCCACAGCCTATCCATCCGTGGTATTGATTTCTTTTACCCACACACAACAATGTTTGAGTGAGTGAGTTAGTGAGTGAGTGAGTGAGTGAGTGAGTGAGTGAGTGAGTGAGTGAGTGAGTCAGTGAGTGAGTGAGTGAGTAAGTGAGTAAGTGATTGAGTGAGTGAGATAGTGAGTGAGTGAGTAAGTGAGTGAGTGAGTGAGTGAGTGAGTGAGTGAGTGAGTGAGTGAGTGAGTGAGTGAGTGAGTGAGTGAATGAGTCAATGTGAGAACGAGTTAAATGCTAATTAAAATTATCCGTTTCGTTTCAACCCCCACTCCCTTTATAGTTCAAACAGTTTATAGTTTATAGTTTATTGTTGTCAACAATGTTTACCTTTTTAGTGTTTTTTAAGATTCCGCTCTATGTTATGAAAATGTATGTGTATTTGCATGAATGTGTTATTTATGAATGTGTTTTTTTCATGGACGTAATTTTTTTCATGGATGTTTTTTTTCATGGATGTGTTTCTTCATGGATGTGTTTTTTCATGGGTGTGTTTTTATGTGCATTGCAAATTTTTGCCCACGGGACTCAACTTTATAGAAACTAAAATGGTTTGACCACGGGACTCAACTGCATTGAAACTAAAATAGTTTGCCCACGGGACTCAATAGTATTGAAAGCAAAATTGTTTTCCCACGGGACTCACTGCATTGAATTTTTACCCACGGGACTCAACTGTATTGAAAGCCCCACGGGACTCAACTGTATAGAAACTAAAATAGTTTGACCACGGGACTCAACTGCATTGAAACTAGAATAGTTTTCCCACGGGACTCAATAGTATTGAAAGCAAAATTGTTTTCCCACGGGACTCAACTGCATTGAAATTTTGCCCACGGGACTCGATTGTATAGAAACTGAAATAGTTTGACCACGGGACTCAACTGCATTGAAACTAAAATAGTTTGCCCACGGGACTCGACTGTATAGAAACTAAAATAGTTTGACCATGGGACTCAACTGCATTGAAACTAAAATAGTTTGCCCACGGGACTCAATAGTATTGAAAGCAAAATTGTTTTCCCACGGGACTCAACTGCATTGAAATTTTGCCCACGGGACTCAACTGTATTGAAAGCCCCACGAGACTCAACTGTATAGAAACTAAAATAGTTTGACCACGGGACTCAACTGCATTGAAACTAGAATAGTTTGCCCACGGGACTCAATAGTATTGAAAGCAAAATTGTTTTCCCACGGGACTCAACTGCATTGAAATTTTGCCCACGGGACTCGACTGTATAGAAAAGTATTGAAACCAAAATTGTTTTCCCACGGGACTCAACTGCATTGAAATTTTGCCCACGGGACTCAACTGTATTGAAAGCCCCACGGGATTCAACTGTATAGAAACTAAAATAGTTTGACCACGGGACTCAACTGCATTGAAACTAGAATAGTTTTCCCACGGGACTCAATAGTATTGAAAGCAAAATTGTTTTCCCACGGGACTCAACTGCATTGAAATTTTGCCCACGGGACTCGATTGTATAGAAACTGAAATAGTTTGACCACGGGACTCAACTGCATTGAAACTAAAATAGTTTGCCCACGGGACTCGACTGTATAGAAACTAAAATAGTTTGACCATGGGACTCAACTGCATTGAAACTAAAATAGTTTGCCCACGGGACTCAATAGTATTGAAAGCAAAATTGTTTTCCCACGGGACTCAACTGCATTGAAATTTTGCCCACGGGACTCAACTGTATTGAAAGCCCCACGAGACTCAACTGTATAGAAACTAAAATAGTTTGACCACGGGACTCAACTGCATTGAAACTAGAATAGTTTGCCCACGGGACTCAATAGTATTGAAAGCAAAATTGTTTTCCCACGGGACTCAACTGCATTGAAATTTTGCCCACGGGACTCGACTGTATAGAAAAGTATTGAAACCAAAATTGTTTTCCCACGGGACTCAACTGCATTGAAATTTTGCCCACGGGACTCAACTGTATTGAAAGCCCCACGGGATTCAACTGTATAGAAACTAAAATAGTTTGACCACGGGACTCAACTGCATTGAAACTAGAATAGTTTGCCCACGGGAATCAATAGTATTGAAAGCAAAATTGTTTTCCCACGGGACTCAACTGCATTGAAATTTTGCCCACGGGACTCGACTGTATAGAAACTAAAATAGTTTGACCACGGGACTCAACTGCATTGAAACTAAAATAGTTTGCCCACGGGACTCAACTGTATATAAACTAAAATAGTTTGACCACGGGACTCAACTGCATTGAAACTAAAATAGTTTGCACACGGGACTCAATAGTATTGAAAGCAAAATTGTTTTCCCACGGGACTCAACTGCATTGAAATTTTGCCCACGGGACTCAACTGTATTGAAAGCCCCACGGGACTCAACTGTATAGAAACTAAAATAGTTTGACCACGGGACTCAACTGCATTGAAACTAGAATAGTTTGCCCACGGGACTCAATAGTATTGAAAGCAAAATTGTTTTCCCACGGGACTCAACTGCATTGAAGTTTTGCCCACGGGACTCAACTGTATTGAAAGCCCCACGGGACTCAACTGTATAGAAACTAAAATAGTTTGACCACGGGACTCAACTGCATTGAAACTAAAATAGTTTGCCCACGGGACTCAATAGTATTGAAAGCAAAATTGTTTTCCCACGTGACTCAACTGCATTGAAATTTTGCCCACGGGACTCAACTGCATTGAAATTTTGCCCACGGGACTCAACTGTATAGAAACTAAAATAGTTTGACCACGGGACTCAACTGCATTGAAACTAAAATAGTTTGCCCACGGGACTCAATGGTATTGAAAGCAAAATTGTTTTCCCACGGGACTCAACTGCATTGGAATTTTGCCCACGGGACTCAACTGTATTGAAAGCCCCACGGGACTCATCTGTATAGAAACTAAAATAGTTTGACCACGGGACTCAACTGCATTGAAACTAAAATAGTTTGCCCACGGGACTCAATAGTATTGAAAGCAAAATTGTTTTCCCACGGGACTCAACTGCATTGAAATTTTGCCCAAGGGACTCAACTGTATTGAAAGCCCCACGGGACTCAACTGTAGAGAAACTAAAATAGTTTTACCACGGGACTCAACTGCATTGAAACTAAAATAGTTTGCCCACGGGACTCAATGGTATTGAAAGCAAAATTGTTTTCCCACGGGACTCAACTGCATTGAAACTAAAATAGTTTGCCCACGGGACTCAATAGTATTGAAAGCAAAATTGTTTTCCCACGGGACTCAACTGCATTGAAATTTTGCCCACGGGACTCAACTGTATTTAAAGCCCCATAGGACTCAACTGTATAGAAACTAAAATAGTTTGACCACGGGACTCAACTGTATTGAAACTAAAATAGTTTGCCCACGGGACCCAATAGTATTGAAAGCAAAATTGTTTTCCCACGGGACTCAACTGCACTGAAATTTTGCACACGGGACTCAACTGCATTGAAAGCCCCATGGGACTCAACTGTATAGAAACTAAAATAGTTTGACCACGGGACTCAACTGCATTGAAACTAAAATTGTTTGCCCACGGGACTCAATAGTATTGAAAGCAAAATTGTTTTTCCACGGGACTCAACTGCATTGGAATTTTGCCCACGGGACTCAACTGTATTGAAAGCAAAATTTTTTCATGAATGTGTTTCTTCATGGATGTGTTTTTTCATGGTGTTTTTATGTGACCACGGGACTCAACTGCATTGAAACTAAAATAGTTATAGTTACTCATCCGGCATTATTATAATAAAACCCTGCACACAATAAACAAATTCCAAATTCCAGTTCACAATGGTACGAATGTGTATTGGAAAGTTGTTGACCACGGCGCAATGCGCGCAGCGCTGCTCGGCTGTGCCCCTGCTGAGTACCCCGACTCTAAAAGGTCGGCGTAATTCCCCGGGTGTGTCCCTAGTATGAAGTACAATAAAATACTGTATGTTGTTTTCTGAATTCCTATTTGACTTTTTCAAACCGGGCAACACCAGCTGCACATGATGATTGCATGTTTTAGCACGGAGCTGTTCGGTTGATTTGAGTCAAACAGCCGAGTGCCAGGCAAGCCCTGGCTTATGCAGCTGATGTTTCAAAGTTTGGAGAGTTATCATTGCCATTTGCTACTTGAACCTAACAAGTTGAAGTCCTAACTCAAGGTTTGGAATTTTGTAATT
>OZ038447.1:9217601-9265101 GCA_964036265.1 Daptonema setosum
AGCGTTGCCATGTAACCTTAACATAAGCAAAAACGCAAACCCAAACCTAAGCCGACGTCTAAACATAAGCGTAGACCTAAGCCTAACCCTAAGCCTAACCCTAAGCCTGACCCTAAGCCGAACACTAAGCCTAACCATAAGCCTAACCCTAAGCCTGAGCTCAAGTATAAGCTCTGACCAACTTAAGTACTGTGTGGGCGTGGCGTGTCGGTTGTATTTGGTGGAATTGGTCAAAAGTTTTACAAAGTCCGGGTCAATAGGAGCCGACTGTAGACTGAGCTGTTCGCCAAACGAAACTGCCGGAATCAGTAAGAAGGTGAAGAAATGCAACAATGTGTCGGTGGATTTTATTGATTTCGTTGTAATTTTGTCAATTTTGTTGTTGTTGTTGTTGTTGTTGTTGTTGTTAATAATCCATCTTCGTCGTTGCTGTTGTTGTAGTCCTTCTCGAACCGACGCGGCCATCGTATACATAGTTTAATCTTCAATATACGTTCCTATACAATTTTCTAGTGGTAAACCGAAAAGCAGTATTTATTGGACAGCAATATTTTTTTATCACACGTATGATAACATACATGTAGGCACATGAAATAAATTATACCATATGAATACTCTTTTTTATGATGGCTCCAGACATCTACCATCAATATGGTAAATCAAATCAGCCATCTATTCAGCTCCAGTCTGGGTATCTGACGTGCATTATCTTGGAACGCGGCCCAATCAAACTGCTTTCATACTGTACTTATAACTGAAACTTAACTGATACTCTCGCTAGATAATCTTCCGGTATGAAACCATGTTCATATGACGTAATACAACGCTTTTTGTTTTATGAAACCGCGATGATTTCCGTACAAATCACTTAACTGACACACATGATTACTGTAACTGTGGGCGTTTTTCTAGGCTGCTATCAATTAACATATAAATAAAACATGCACAGAATGAAATACATAAAAATGCATATAAATAATCAATGTGTCTTCATAACCACGGATTTCGTGTTCAATTAGTTGACAGAACCCCCCTAGCGGACGGCCCATTGATCATAAATATATATTTTCAATCTGTAATTCCAGTGGGTGAGTGAATATTATTAAAAAAAATATTATAGAACACGTTATAAAAAGTATGTAGTTTATTGACCGAATTTTCACCCTTGCACGAATTGTTCACACACCCTGGCACCCTGGCGCAATGACTCCTGGCGTCATTTCATGGCATTTTAATGGCTTATTGACCCATGGGATGGGCTCGGGTCGGGCTATGTTCATTCGTTTTTGCCATCGAATTTTACTGCGAATTAAACGGGTTCTGGTAGACCGTACCACCAGACGCATAATTCGGTTTTTTACGGTATAGCTTGGTCAGGGTAACTGGTTACTGCATTTTTTCTCCAAAACATGTTACGTATGTTTTGAATTTGGCGTGATTTTTTCGTGGATTCTATTACAAATCATTCAAAAAACCGATTTCTTGTAAATTATTATAAATATCAACTGGAAACTAGTTTGACACATACAGTAATAGGGAACACTCGCTTAAACTGATCTCAAGTAAAATTTACGACTTCGCTAGAAAATTCAAAGATAATCTGATAATAGATAAACTGTCACTAACAAGTGTTAAACTAACAAATTAACTGGCGCTTTGATATCTGTATCTGGAAGGAAGCTAAGGAGTACCTCATTGAGTTGCATAAATGAAATAAAAGTTACACCGGCGGGCAGAAATCATTTATAAAACCGGAGATGCGTTCTGGAGGCAAAGTTATTAAAATGGAGACAAAATGTAGTCTGTATGGTTTTTTGTACCACGCAAACTGCTGTATTGAAATATTATATGTCTGGCTGGGGGGCTTTTAATGTTGGCTTTCTAAAACCGGACTTGGCTTGTATGTATAATATGAAGTTCAAAACTCAGCTTGTTCCGGGAACAAATTTCTCAAAATTAGAAACAAGTGTTGATTAAACATTTTCAAGTCTATGTGCTGGGTCATAAACTTTCATAGTTTTCTTATAATCAAAATTTAACCAACATAATATGCATGCATGTAAATTATTTCCAAAGGACTACGGCATATTTTTCCCTGCTCAAAGTTATGAACATAAAAAGTTGAAACATGGAAAATCGTTGAAGATAAAAAAACACAAATAGGAGTGTGTGTTAACGCTAAACCATGGTTTAGCATCTGGGAAACAGTACGAAAAAGGTTAATCCATGGTTCAAATGCCGAAAAAGTGAAGCCCGTGAAATCACTATACATCTGTAGCCGGTGTTATATCCTAGAATATGAGTAAGTACATATGTATGTAGTACGACAAAATCACGAGCCCGCTTGTTACGGCTGTTATTATAATAACGGGTGAACATGCATCGCATGTACTCAGTAAAAAATTAAATTGATGGAAAGTAATATCTAACTAATGTGACATGGATCAAAAGGCCCAATTCGGCACACAAATATTCTTTAAATACGATTAGGCAACTGCATTACAAATGACTTATGATTTATTTTACTTACTAGATATTCTAGGCTTCATTTTTCATATCTTTCATAAATGTCGGTGAAATTTCATGACCTAAAATTTATACTGTTGTAAGATTTGATTCCTGGGCAAAACTTTGAGGGAATTCACTCTATATTTACGTTAGTTGAACTATATAAACTATTGCCAGCTGATTGACGCTTCAAGTTTGACTAGAAGTTAGAATTGATGGACGTTGCTTATGAATGACAAAACTACTACAGCTCACTCACTCAATCACTCACTCACTTGCTCACTCACTCACTATCGGTCATCAACACCTGCCATAATCTAAACATCTACCTCTACTGTAATTTACCATTTACATGCATCATATAACAGAGTAACGACTGCTAATGAACAGTAAAAAGCGTTTATAGAGTGCCAATTATCGGCAAACTAATGAAATATTTAATCTACGAGGGTCAATCATGCTCTCACGAAAACTTTTCTAACAATGAAATATCGAGTTTTGTTAGAAAAACGTGAATTTATTAGAAAAACGTTATATTCTTAGACTTACAAAAAGTTATTTTCAGATTGTTTTTCTCTTCCGCACAGGTTCAATGAGACTCGTTTTTTATTATTACATTTGGTTCTCTATGAATGTATAATCGATCATGGGGTGACCAGACCAATCAAACTGGAAATATCACATGAGAACCGATTTATATATTTTTGATATATTGAACCAGAATAATAAATAATGCCGCTCTTTGTCAGACAAACATTTTGTTTTACCACATGGTAAAATACATAAAGGAAAGGGACATTTGGGGTAGTGCTTGTAGTGCTTTCGTAATGAACTACAGTCTAAAGAATCAGAAGTTTTGTATCCTTCAGTAAAACGTGTTTAGTAAATCATATTATATGTTCCAGGAGTTGAAAAACATTATGTTAATGAATTTGTGATTTACTGAGAAAAAGCATCAAACAAAATTACCTAGAAACTGTCAACTCTTAACTTGTATGCACAATTTTCAGTTTTCTGCGGCGTCGCTTACATTTTTAATGGAACCAACTGAAAGCCAATGGCGAACGAGTGAAAACGAACTTAGTTATGTACTAAAAATAGACGCTGTGTACACAAATAGAATGTATAACCTACCCATCCCGGGTTTCTGGTTACTAAAATTAGTTCAGCTATTAAGCTAAATTTAGTGTCCGTTCATACGTTCGGTGCCCCAACTTCATTGCATGACGGGAACAGAAAATAATTATGATAACAAGATACCTCGACCGAGCTATACACTTCATGTTCTCAAATCGAACTGTCCGACTTTTTGTCAGAACTGCTTTTGAATTATGTACATGATTTGTCAATGAAAGCGAAGCGAAGCCACAACTCTGAGTCGTTTTGATGTGCCCGTAACAAAATGAGAAAAAATATTTTAGACAATAATTAGAGTAGTTTGCAATTTATGATCATATCAAAATTGACTTAAGTTTTTTGGTATGTTCAGTTTTAAGAAAACCGAAATTTATAGGTGACACCAACTTTAAAAACTGTAGCACAAAATCTTGTTGATATTGAAACGATATTAAACAGTGTTGCAGTTGCATTAATCAAAAGGAGCGGAAGTTCCATGTCCGTTTTCGAAATCTGTTCCATTAAATGGATAGCCGCGGGTAATCACCTTTTTCTGCGTTCTAAACATGGAATCTGTCGAATAAAACAGTCAATAACAGTTGAGAAAACAATAAATTTTCCCTGTTCACCAATTTTGGAGAAAGAAGTCTGACCAATTGACATTTGACACATATCCGATTTGCAATGAATATCAAACTACCATATTTAAAAAATTCACAGTTTTTTTCGAAACCACGGATCATTTATCATTGTTAACCTCACTCAAACAACTTTTTGTTCGGTCGGCCAACTCACAATTATAAAGGTCCGGAACAGAACACGAAATGTCTTGAACAACTGTTCGTCATTAGCTTCAGAAACAGGCCGGTCTGAGGATTTACAGTGAAACAGGCTGCAATTGATAGGGTGGAAGATTTATAATCCATTAATTGGATGACTTTCCGGGCTCAATGATAAAAAAATGTTACAGTGTTTTAGGTTACTTTGCCGAAGCTTTGGTTGGAACATGGAACACAAGAATTTTAAAACGGAGAAAACATCTCGAGGCTAATTTTTACACGCTTACATTAGGTTTTCAAATTGCCAAGAACAACCAGCTGGTTCACTTTAACAAACTAATAACTTCGAGACAAATTTAAAATTTAATTTTGCTAACTTCTAAAATAAAGTCACTTCAACGCCTATTCATCTAGTTTCAAGGGTGTCTTATACGCGTTAGCCGGTTTTCAGATATAAATAATTAATGGAAGTCTCATCCTGCTAAGAACGACAGACGGACGTGAATACGCGTACATTGAATAATTTATCTGGCACAGCTTGAATCCATGTCAGCTCAGATATACTCTTCATGATACTGTATTTTCAGCCAAACTTCAGGATGAGCTTATAACATTTATCAAACGTAATCTGCTGGTTTCCTGTCGATTGTCATAATGAACCATGACTTATTAATGAAGGGTTCAATTCATGGCGAATGGGCTCACACATGAGTTCTTATTCTTACACACTTCTACTTTCGACATATTGGAACACGAAAGCCACATACTTTTCTATATACCCTTTCAGCAAAACAGTCCCAATACGAAAAAGCCATGATGACTTTTGCAACATGGAAAATATGTAACAGTGGCGCATGCTTAATGAAAATATGAAATGCCACAAAAGGTTATCGGCTTATACGCACAGGATTAATGAGTTTTGAAACAGTAGATTAAAATGTACATTATGCAAAAAGCAGCGTTCACCATTCATTATGAACATCAATCAATTTGAATTGTGGCCATTTTCGGCTGTTCATACAGCTTCCAGGTGTTCCCATAGATGTTTGTAGAGACTGCGTTCAGACTGCGAGTTGTGAAACATGTCAGTATACGTCGAACTAATGACACATACAGTAGTTGTATAAAGCACCATAAAAATTAAGTTCAAATAGCTGAAACATGTTGACTATACATTAAATAATGAACATGACTGCATGGTAATGGCAACCAGTCTTAGGGGCTAACGGCCCACCCGTACATGAATCTGATAATCCCAGATGTGTAGCGTAAGGGGCGAAACTCTTAGGTACTATGTAACCTTCTGTAAGTTAGATTTTCAGCCTAGGTCCCTCTTTCCTAATACGACCATGTTAAACAGAACTAGCGGATCAGAAGGAAAAAAACAGAAGAATTCACTCGTCCAGAAGTTGGCAATCATTGAATAAAAAGTGGAATCATTTGCAATAGAAAATATCAAAACTGACCAATCTTTGAACGATTCATTTTTGTCCAACTGTGAAATGCAGGGCCGTAATTGGACAAGACATTGTGAAACCCAGTGTAAGTGCACTGAACCCTCACGGGCAAAACTCGGTCTGGCGTTGTCAGCTTTGATATTTTGGGCAATCTGGTAAAACATAACTTTGTAAGAGGAGTTTTGAAATTCAATTAGTATTAGTGGTGGTAAATGTTATTAGCGCATCAAGGGAATACTTACATAACTATGTAGAAAGAGTTTCAGAAATTGGATATTCACAGCAAACAGGTGAATTTGCTAAAGCCACCTTGACGACGAATAGTTATTCAGTAACCTAATTAATTGTGATAACATTAGTATAAGCCGGTCAATGAAAAATTTTGCTGAAACATTTTTGTAAAACCTTTCCGACTGTAGATCGCTTTAACAGCACTAAGAAAATAAGGCGCTACTTTGAATTCGGTCTCACAACCATCCACAAAAAGGTAATCTACACTTGACAGTGAAAAGCATATGCGTTGGTTGTTATGGTTAACCATCAAACCGTAAAAAATTAACAACCCGACACGAAACCAGAAGCATCGACGGACGGTCTTCATTATGAACAAGTGCGTTAATCTCGTTTGCCCATCGGCACATCATAGCAAACAAGAAAACAATGCAATTGCCTAATATATGACAGTCAAAATGTGGTAAATCATTACTCAAGTTGGATGTAAAGCGGAGTGAAAGTTTCCAGTTCCCCCAATACTTGCTGAAATTCCCCGTACTTTTTAGAATGATGGCTTCTTGGCTAGTGATTGTCGGGATCGCTTATCGGCTAAACCAGCGGGCCAGATCCCCGGAAAATCTAGAAATCTAGGATGATATCCTTTGAGTCAGTGGTGCAGTGCCCTTATAGAATCTAATATGGAAAACATGGCTAACGAATTGTTTCTTAAAATTTTTAATGTGGTTCTGACGCTGTATCGTGAATCTCCGTGTTCTATGGTAACGGAAGTATGTAAGTGGACTCATCTTTTCTATCAGAAAAGCTGAACAGTTTGAGTAAAATTATTGACTAAAACAGCTCTGAAACATTAGGAATTACACGAAGCATGAATATAATGTTTCAGTGTCGACAACCGAGCTCAACGGTACCCTTTGTATGTATACTAAACGCTTGCCTGAAGTCGACTTCTGAAGTCAGACTGAAGATAGTCAGTACATGCTGTACTTGGAGGAGGTACTTGAAATACACGATACCATGCCACCCACAATGTTGAGCAAACTTCAAACTGGATTGTAATCAGCAGAACGGAAGAAATTTGTTCGGACAACACGGTCACGAAATCTCATCAAGTATGTATGCAAAGTAGCAGACTATGCAAAATTTATGTCAAACGCGGTTCAATTCGGAACGGATTTGTTTGATTGAACCATCCTGGCATACATTAGTGAAAAATGTTTTCAGTGAGTAACATACTGTATGTACAGTACATGTACATCATACAGTATGTAGTAGTAGTAGTAGTAGTAGTTGTTGTTGTTGTTGTTGATGTTGTTGTTGTTGTTGTTGTTGTTGTTGTTGTTGTTGTTGTTGTTGTTGTTGTTGTTGTTGTTGTTGTTGTTGTTGTTGTTGTTGTGGTTGTTGTTGTTGTTGTTGTTGTTGTTGTTGTTGTTGTTGTTGTTGTTGTTGTTGTTGTTGTTGTTGTTGTTGTTGTTGTTGTTGTTGTTGTTGTTGTTGTTGTTGTTGTTGTTGTTGTTGTTGTTGTTGTTGTTGTTGTTGTTGTTGTTGGTTCACAGCGAACGAAGGTAATCTGGAAATTTTGGATGGATAACATGTGGATTATCCAACAGCATTATATTATTAAGATTACTAATTAATACCCTGAATAGAGTATTAATCCTAATGAGATTTGTATTCTATACCCTTCTCAGTTGATTACGAGATCAAATTTGAATGCGTGCCAGTTTTTAGGGTATTTTCAAGATTATTCCAAGTTTTATTGCATTGCGGATGTCTCTGAATGCATAAGTTTAGCTGAATTGAAAAGGTTTGAACTGATTTTCAAAGAATGACGCAATTTCAAAATTGGTTTTGTAACCAGTTGAGAGTCATAGATGTCTCAGAAGACGGAATAAAAAATCTCAAAATCCCATTTTTCTTCTTACTGTACTGCGCAACAACTGTCTATCAATCAATCTTGCTGGGATGGCTTGGTGGTACCTAATGACGCTACGCCACTAGCGGATGAGAAGGAGAGAAATAACGTAGAATTACCTTCTAAAACGTTGTAAACTAGTAGAATTTGGTCCTCAATAAGTAGGTGAATATCCTCGAACGTCTTGATTCATTCCTCTTTCATGACCTCTCTATAATTTTCACTGATTTTATGATCGGACAGTGCACTGGCGGACGAACCAATCCTCCAAAGGGAGAGGAATTTCTTTAAAAATAGGATCAGCAATTACGGGAAGACGATTTTACCTATGAAAAATCTTGAGAAGCAAATTATACTCTTTGAAATTACCAAAGAAGGGGAAATTTCCTTTTTTTTCTTCCCTCGTCCGCTAGTGCCCTCTACCGTACCAACCCTGTTGCAATGGTACATGGTACAGCGTCAGGCGTTAATCCCACCTTAATAGATCAAAATATACTGACCATGAATGATAGATTCGTGAAGCCATCGGGTTTTGCATTAATCTACTGTTTGGCAGACATCCGAAGACTGGAAGATACTGGATAACTGGTATTCACAATTAATATTATTTATGTATTTTTAGATTTTTTATGTAGTTTAGGTACATAAGTTATGATATTTGATTGATTAAGAAAGAAAAAAATGTTGAAAAATTAACAAAGTCCGGTTTCACACGTTGTTTAGAGTTGAGAATAAACACATTTGAGAAATTTTAAATCGGGATAAACTTTTAAGGAACTTTGAAATCACTAAAAAGTAATTATAGTTGAGAAACTTTCTAAAAAGTTAGATGCATGTTCGTATAATGTGTATAGGCATGAATAAAACCTCTAAAACACCACAAACCTCACATTACGAATTTAGAAAGTTTCAGGTACCTCGATGTGGGAGGCCTTCCTGAACTACGACTCTAAATCCAAACGGCACACAAAGAAATAGTTGGTTTTGTTCATTTAGAAAAAGATTACATCGTGTAAGAAAGCAAGGCATCCTGTACCTAATAATACTTTGGCATTTTCATTAGTCACTGCCACTGTTTGGTATTCTGGACTGGTGTTTCCAGTTATTTACTTACATACATACATATCAAACACGTTGTTTATTTTTTCTCAGTTCTTTTCCGGTTATGAAGAGCAAATAGGTATTAACAGTTAGGAAATGAAGTACGTGGTGAAATGACATTACGAAAAAAAACTTTTCCTGTTTACAGTTTAAAGTCCGCAACCTTGCCCTTACTGGCGAAGAACAGATACTTCTGTTTATTTCCGTTTCGTGCCCACTTCTATCATTAATACTAATGCTATGGAATGTATGATTGCATTATTGAAATAGAAGTTTTAAATAAAACATGAAAATTGTTTCTGAAAGTAAATGTGATTTTATTTGCAATCTAGGTAGTGTGCGCCCAGGCTCAATTCAATACAGGCATAATCAAGTAGTGTATGTAATTTATGGTATCATATCTGGATCATGTTAACACGCTCGGGTGAGTCTAAAAGAGCTGCAGACAAAATACCAGGATTTTTCGCAGATCCGCTCCACCTCAGTATCGTATTTCAATCTGGCATATGATAAACATTATTTACTGTACGAGCTTGGAACACGAAGGATTTCTCATGTACAGTGCGTTCATCGCGTTAAGACTTTTTCTGAGACACTTCATGTAAAACCCTTCATTCACGCCAAAATACTGCGCACGTTTGTCCATTCGATTAGGTAAATTAACAAAAATCACTTCTTTCGTTCTTTGAAGTAGTTTTTTATTTCATTCGAACATGCATTTCAATGGCTTAATTATTGAAGTGAAGTGAGGAAAAGGTTTCACGACAAAAAGTCCCAAGAATAATGCTCTAACCAAACAAACGGAGTGTGATGCATGTTACGAGATTTAACACCCATCTACAAAACCATTCAAATCGGAACTCGTTTCCGAAAACCGTGTAATAATTCAAGGTGATCTGTGGTCAGATGAGTGATACATACATGTATGTATGTGTCTGTGTCTGACTGAAATCCGTGCATTGAAGTATCTAGTTATGGTACGGTAAGGTACATGGGATAACGGCAAAACAGTGTTGGCTTGATTTACGAACTTTGAATACAATGAACTCCCCTACTCAATGCACATGGGTGGTAACGTAACTATGTGGGCTTGGAATTAAGCTTTGGTAAGACTACACTTAAACATCCAAAATTGCAACTCGTTTTTTAACTTGGACTGTGAATAATTTCTCATGCAATCCACGAGTGGTACAGAAACGAACGTCAGTAACCAAATACTAACCGTTGAAATCGCAACTCGTATTTGAAAACCGAGTGATAATTCAGGTGACCTGCGGTTGGATGACTGATGTGTTTAGGTCTGGCTGAAATCCGTGCCGTGAAGTATCGTGGTTAGATACAGTACATAATGGTAAAACAGTGCCATGGTGATGAATATCCACACATTTGACTGTTCGTGACCATATCTATTTCAGTCAGGTCTATCAGTCCACCAACACTCCATGCCACAATCCGTTTCATGGTATCGTTATATATGGGTATGGTATTGAATAAAACATGACCTTGACATTATACAATAGCTTTCGGGACTCACTAGGTTGAAGTTCAAAAACTGATTTTGGAAAAAAAATACGGTCGCATGTCGTGAAGAGCTTGTGGTTGCGCAAGAAATGAAAATTATAATAATTTGTTTACAAAAAGTCATGAAATGTTTCAAATATCGCTGAAATAATCATCAATATTGGTTGCAGTCCGTCTGACTGAAAACAAATAAGATTCCGGTGGCGTCGGCTTCATTTTCAATGATTCATAAACTTTACTACGCGGGAACGATCACAGATTCTGCAAACTTGGACTATGAGACCGAAACGACCTCTCCACCGAGATCTCATAAAATATGTATGTACATAGTGTAGTCGGGTATGACAAAAATATGTATTCTGAGAGATTCGAGCCTCAATCAACGGGTTTATGTAATACAAGTATTGATCAAAATTGACTGCGGTTCTTTTAGAAACGAGCTCGGATATTTTCAGTGATTCGTAAACCTTTCCCATGGGTAGGCAACACTCGATTTTGCATAAATAGACTAGAACTCAGCACGAAATGCTAAAAACTCAAACATAAAAAGTTCCAGAAAGCACCAAGTAAATGCGGCCTAATTAAATTTAGCTCCAAATGAAGTTATATCTTTTAATTTTGTTATACGTACGTACCACAGGTCTCGGCAAATACAGTTCGTATAAAAAGTTTATTGGAAACTAACAGTGTGTGACTGAGTGAAGTTTATGTTTTTTTGTTTCACTGAATCCATTGCTTCAACTTCGCCAATTTTTTGAATCCAAATTGAGTTGTGTTTGTGTGAAAACATGAAGCTCTCCATCGCGAACATTTATAATTGGTTTATGACTAAATTGAATTTGTCGTTCGAACGTTGTGCCTCGTTTGACATAAAACTAATTCAATTGACGTACACAAAGTTTGACATTCGATTATTTTTCATACCTAACTTTCGAATTGGACGATAAATCAGGTTAGCCATGAGGTTGGCACCAGTAATGAAAACAAGATGATAAATTGGTTGACACCGAGGCTGGATTGGATTACTTGATGCAGGTCGTACCAGATGCAGGACCAACCAACATTCTACGAAGTAGAGTAATTGCTTCAACCTGGGGAAAATCCACGGTGTTAGATCAATTTACATGCTCTAATTTACACTGCAAATAAACTAATTGACAATCCATTATTCTGGCCTTCTCACAAAAAACCTAATCAAATCAAATTTATTCAGTTATTATGCTATGCCATAATAGCAAAGTTAGGATACCAAGTCCCAAATAGAATAAAATAACGGTCATCCGATTTTACAAATGACAATCACCGATCATCAACAACGTTATCACGTGAAGCAATACATAAAAAAGTTTGCAAAACCAAAAACGTACAAAAAAATATTCACATACAGTCGAAATTGAAACTTTCGAGCACCGTGGCACTTCTTTAATTGCGTCTACAGTCTAACAAAACAAACGTCTAGTACATAACGTTATGTAATTTATCGGCCAGTATGTGGCACAATAAACGAGCGTATTTGTGTCTTTAAGGTGCCATAACCAGAATGCCATTCCACAGGAAATGGCACATATCATGGGTATTTCTTGGCCGAGTGCATGTGGATGTGGAAAAGAAAAAAACTAATTGAGTCTAACGCATGAAATCGGTTAACAAATATCAACCAAGAAACACAAAAACGAACAAGGTGTTTCGATCATAGTATAACTTACAACTCCGTTCAATGAAGAATCAAACTTTTGAACTCATCATTTGAAATAAATAATATGATTGTAATCTAAATTTAAAGTCAAACATATCACACATCATTGAAAATCCGATTTACCTACTCGAGCACTGAAAGGAAGCAAACAACGTCCAGGCATTGAGAGTCTTGGCGTGCCACTGACAGACACCTAAAGGGCGTACTTCAGGAAATTTCATATGAACCATGGTATAAACATGCCGGAACAGAGGGAGTGTTCCGTCTGTATGGCCAGGAACTGGAGTGTTTACAAACTTCGGAGACATTTTCAAAAAACAAGTTCAAAAACCAGTAACCCATTATGTTTGAACATCATTATAAAAATGTTTAAATGTGGTGTAGTTATTTTTTGAGAACAATGCAGCTCTGAGGCAATGCAAACCCAATAAAACGGACGTTAAGTAGAAACAACTGTTTGAAAACAATAAAATCCGGAGATTATGTTGAAACAACAGAACAAGAGTAGAAACAAAGGTATCCGGAGTGTGATAAAACAATCAGTTTTATGTGAACGAAAAATTTATGAGGAAGAAGCAATGCATCGTGGATATGTTATGTCTGCTATATATGTACATGTCAGGCTGCTTGTGTGAAGTTATTTATGCATTCGGTCAGTCAGTCAGCTAATGAATCGGTCAGTCTGTCAGTCAGTCAGTCAGTCAGTCAGCTAATGAATCGGTCAGTCTGTCAGTCAGTCAGTCAGTCAGTCAGTCAGTCAGTCAGTCAGTCAGTCAGTCAGTCAGTCAGTCAGTCAGTCAGTCAGTCAGTCAGTCAGTCAGTCAGTCAGTCAGTCAGTCAGTCAGTCAGTCAGTCAGTCAGTCAGTCAGTCAGTCAGTCAGTCAGTCAGTCAGTCAGTCAGTCAGTCAGTCAGTCAGTCAGTCAGTCAGTCAGTCAGTCAGTCAGTCAGTCAGTCAGTCAGTCAGTCAGTCAGTCAGTCAGTCAGTCAGTCAGTCAGTCAGTCAGTCAGTCAGTCAGTCAGTCAGTCAGTCAGTCAGTCAGTCAGTCAGTCAGTCAGTCAGTCAGTCAGTCAGTCAGTCAGTCAGTCAGTCAGTCAGTCAGTCAGTCAGTCAGTCAGTCAGTCAGTCAGTCAGTCAGTCAGTCAGTCAGTCAGTCAGTCAGTCAGTCAGTAAGTCAGTCAGACAGTCAGTCAGTCAGTCAGTCGGTCAGTCAGTCAGTCAGTCAGTCAGTCAGTCAGTCAGTCAGTCAGTCAAGGAGTCTGATTATTTCATCACACAGCACAACAAATCATTCTTAGCCTGTGTCTAAGAACAATGATATGAAACACAAGCTGCTATTTTTAGCTGAAGTCGTCCAGCGTCTGTCAACTGCCCTGGTATAAAAAATGACCGTAAGATTCCACCATCTCACCGATCTACAATGTATGTAAAGAGAAAGACCCAATCGAGAAAAACGCGCTCGGGTCTTTACATTGAAGTGGACTACATAATTTAATAAAAATAAAAATTAAAAATGAAGACGTCAAGCACAAAAGCATGCGGGCTCCAATCTCCCATTTCGGCTAGTTAGGGTGCTGGGCCCATTGTTGTTGAAAAATATGTGAACCTGCTCAAAACGTATACATATCTTATCTCAACAACATGTGCTATTTAGTACCGGTATATCTACACTACATATACTTGTGTATCTGAAGTGTGCCAGGCATTTTCCTTTGGCATAACAAAATGGGTGCGCCCGTCTGACATTTTTAATTCATCAACAAGCCTCTGGTTGTTCTTTGGGTTTGGGTGGCTGCTGTTGTGGTGGCATGGAAGGCTGGGACTTGCCTTCTTGTCATTAAAGACCGTGGCACACATGCCAACAATCGAACAACAACAACAACAACAACAACAACAACAACAACAACAACAACAACAACAACAACAACAACAACAACAACAACAACAACAACAACAACAACAACAACAACAACATGTTTCATTCATTAACACTCCAAAAACCGTTAACGTTTTATATCAAGAAATAACAAATAGATTAAGTGCGAGAAAAAAATCCACTTAAATAGAATTAAGCAATTCAAATTCTTGGTCATGCAGCAGACACTTTGACACCATAACAGTTTTATTCAGCCTATTTATAGATCGGCTATTGTGGTAACCGTGTGCATACCAAAGCATTCTGATATTTTATTAGTGTGCCTTGATGGGTTTAGTAAATGGAGAAGTCCCAGTCAAGTGTTGGTACCACCAATACCCAGATGCAGTCAACCAAGTCTGTCGTTTTCTGCCGAACGCCTGCCTCCCGTAATTAACCTGACGTGGCAACAATTGTGGTCTACTCGCCTTCCTTTTTTTCGAGGAAGACATTTTTCATTATCACGATTTATGAAAATGAAAATTACATAATTTTTTTTGTTCGTGCATTCATGATTTTGTAATCGATGAGTCTGGTCTCTGTGGAGACTAAATGAAAGCAATCAAGTCCTTTGTTAAACAATGCCGAAAGCCTCAGGTACTCAGATGGCATTTCCAGAGGTACAATACATGATGAACCTTCAATTATTGGCCGGTTTTCTGATTTGTCGAAATGAAGATAACTACTACGAAACTAAATACTTCTGCGGTGTTGTTCAATATATTTTCCAAACATGAAACTAAGTCTAAAACTAGTTGATTGTGAATAGCGTTTGGTTGCATGTACTTTGACTTTGTAGTTGGTTGGTTGTTGATTGGGCGCTCCAAACGCGTTTTTACGCATTTCGTAAATTGGCGACGCCGAAATTACGAAAATTGTGCCACCAGCCTTTACAGGCACGAACTTACGTACAAACGAAACAACATATGTATGTACATCCATGAAAAGATATGTATGTATGCAAGATACTTACATACAAAACTTAACAACATACATACCTGAAAACGTATTTATGTAAGTAAGATACATACGTACATCGAAAACTTAACAACTGTAGGAATGTATGTAGGATACTTACATACAAACTAAACCACATATGTATGTACCTGAAAATGTATGTAAGACATGTGTATTACGGTACAATATGACGGCTGGTCTTTGAATTTGTCTGCCTATGGCGTGTCCCCATGGACCATTTGTACTCGGTCTTACCAAATTGAATTTATTTTTCACGTCAACAGTTATACACGGTTATAACGAAGAGTATGTATGCTTCCAAAATGTCTGTTTTAAAAAGCAAGCTTTCATTTTCGGAAGTTAGCTTTAGTGAACTCAAGGGAACTAATTAGTGTGTTGTTGGGGAATTAGGGTAAATTAAGCGTCCAGGTCTGATGCCCAAAAAAACAAAATCAAGAACTCAATAACAAAGGAACTGCAGCACGATTTATTCAGTTAATCCAAAAAATTCTAGCACAATGACAGCCAGAAAACAATAATAGAAATTCACACAAAGCATGGAATCAAAAAATTATGGCCGGCAATTAACACGGAAACTGTGCTCAAGAATAATCAGAAAAATCACGTTTCATTGTAACTTTACTAGCGAATGATCAGAAAAAAACAGAAAAAACACGTTTCACTTCTCGATTTACATAAATGACTACGACAACGATCGTTTCCTGTTCAAGTAGCAGAGTACGGCACCGAGTACCATGGCCACGAAGAGGAGGGCACACAACACTGCCAGCAGTACGTATACCACGATCAAGTTGTTCGCTGTTACACATTCTTCTGAAATGTGTCATTCCTCACTCATTCACTCAGTCACTCACTCACTCACTCACTAACTCACTCACTCACTCACTCACTCACTCACTCACTCACTCACTCATTCACTCACTCACTCACTCACTCACTCACTCACTCACTCACTCACTCACTCACTCACTCACTCACTCACTCACTCACTCACTCACTCACTCACTCACTCACTCACTCACCCGTGCGAGCGTCCAGTATCCGCAGACGTCTATCCAGTTTGGTCAGATCATCGGGGTCCGTCTCGTCCTGCCACACCGACACCGGATCCAACTCGATCGATCGGCGATGGCGTCGGCGGAACTGAATTTTAGTTTCACTTCAAAATACAATAAAACCAAATTTTCAAGTAAAATACAGAAAGAAATGCAAAATGAAAACAACAATGAAACATGTGGAAGTTTGACAAATGTTTTTTATTTAAATAAATATTTTTGGGATTTGAGGCGGCAATCAGTCCTCTGATCCAGACTAGGAGTACCGAAATTGTACTTCATGTCTGCATTGAAATCTACACGGAAGATCTATGGTCAGAAAAAGGGGCTTTCAAGAATTTCAGAAAATGCATGTAAACTATACCATGGTTGTCACGGTGGTCATCTCATCCATGTAGTCTGCTTCATCGTCACCTTCATCCAGATCCTGAAACATCCCATCAGGTTTTCAGTAATCACCGACCCCCGTGTTATTACGTAAACAGAAAGTTTTTTATTATTAAAAGTAAAGGTAAGTAATTTGTGATTTTAAGTAAAAGTAAACAAATTTTGGCCTGGTAAACTACTAGATCACCAACTTCGTTGTTGTTGTTTTCAGCGTGGTGTGTGTTCTTATCCCAGCAATCCTGAAAACGAGTATCTGTTTTTTAACTCACTCACTCACTCACTCACTCACTCACTCACTCACTCACTCACTCACTCACTCACTCATTCACTCACTCACTCACTCATTCACTCACTCACCGCATTGCAACTATCAGACTTGTAGCACAACTGCACGGAACACTGTACATGTAGCTGAGTACTGTCACCCATTCGGAAGGCTGTGAAGGGTAGCTGATAGTGAATGTCAGATACCTTGAACATTGTGTCGATTACGCCTTCTATCGACATTGATGGACATCTGTAAGGAAGTCGCCATGAGAGAATAAGTCTTTTAATCTAAAAAACGGTTATTCATTAAATCAATCAGTAAGCCAGTCAGTGAATCAGAAAGTGAATTACCCGTTTCGCACGAAGTCAATATGAATTTGCGGAACACTGTTGCCATTTGAAAAACTGCACTCCCACGGTCGGATGGCTTGGTAACTGTCTGAAAACGCTGTAGGTCAGTTAGTCAGTCAGTCAGTCAGTCAGTCATTCAGTCAGTCAGTCAGCCAGTCAGTCAATCAGTCAGTCAGTCAGTTAGTCAGTCAGTCAGTCAGTCAGTCAGTCAGTCAGTCAGTCAGTCAGTCTGTCAGTCAGTCAATAAAATAACCGGTCGAGTTCAGCTGCAAATCAAAGGTCAGACGTTTTCCCAGCTCAACTTGGTCGGCAGTTTCTTGATTGCCATCCAGTCGGAAGAAGGTATCGACCGCGTGCTCGGCCGTGTGTGAGTCGTGGTTGTCGTTGTTGTCGTGTCTGTGAGGGATTTAGTCAGTGAGTGAGTGAGTGAGTGAGTGAGTGAGTGAGTGAGTGAGTGAGTGAGTGAGTGAGCTTTTCAGTTTTCTAGTCTCAGAAACTCACAATTTATCGACATCCACCCCTTTCCCTGTATTGGTTCTGGTCGGATACGTGCAGCTGATCATAAAATGTGTCTTATCATTAGTGATCGGATCATGGGCAATCCATTCGGCTTCGGCGTAGTAGCAGAAAGGTTCCTGGGAAATATTGACTGACTGACTGACTTGACTGACTGGCCGACGGAGTGACATACTGACTGACAGATTAACTGACTGATTTATTGACTGAGTCACTGACTTACTAACTGACTGACTGACGCATTGACTGCCAACTCAATCATTGACTGAACAATTGTACGCACTGAGTGATCAATGGAGTGACCGAATCACTTAGCTTTTATTTCACTGACCAAAAACAAAACGGGAACTCCGCATGCTTCGTATGTCATGAGATTGCGATCTTCCTCGTGAACCATTCTGTATGAAAAATGATATGACCAAAAACAACAACAACAACAACAACAACAACAACAACAACAACAACAACAACAACAACAACAACAACAACAACAACAACAACAACAACAACAACAACAACAACAACAACAACAACAACAACAACAACAACAACAACAACAACAACAACAACAACAACAACAACAACAACAACAACAACAACAACAGCAACAACAACAACAACAACAACAACAACAACAACAACAACAGCAACAACAACAACAACAACAACAACAACAACAACAACAACTACAACAACAACAACAGCAGCAACAACAACAACAACAACAACAACAACAACAACAACAACAACAACAACAACAACAACAACAACAACAACAACAACAACAACAACAACAACAACAACAACAACAACAACAACAACAACAACAACAACAACAACAACAACAACAACAACAACAACAACAACAACCTGAATCGGCAGGTTTTGTTGTTATGTTCACAGGTAACGCATTCCAAGTCCACTTCGGTGGTATTCATTCGGGCTGGATGCACTCTGAACATGATGCCATCGTTCGTGCATTCCGTGACGATCGCTGAAGTTATCATTTAGTTATGGCATTCTCAATCTCAATCGGTGAAGATTCTCAAGAATTAAAATTTTTTATTGTGTATTAAATAACAAAAAAGAGTAATACTGATTGGATTGCATTGTATATGTATACCTCTGCATGGAAAAATCTTCCTGGGTTAATGTTCGAAAATGACGGCTATTCCTACATATTCTAATCCTCTAATCAATTGGGAATGCTTCTTTGGTGTTTGAATTAGAAAAAAAATTATTATTTATTTATTTATGTACAAATTATGCTGGTCTGTTATTGTTATTGTAATTTACTTATTAACCGAGTTTATTCTCTTTGGTGTCGGCGTTCAAGTCATAAGATTCCACGAGTGCCATTTTGGCCACAACGAGCAATGCCAACGACGGGAAGAGTACTGTTGAATACATCATTCGAATAGTTTGTACCTGAAATCACTTATTACACCTGTTTTAGAAACACTAATATTTCAATTAACCGTTGATTTATTTAATGAAAATTAACTTTCTCGTATGTGAGTTCAAAGTTGTATCAAAAAAACTTCACATGTACATATGTGAGACTTCGGGTTTACTCCTAGCTACCCGTTGAATTATACGATAAATATCAAAAATTCCTATATAGTATACAATTTCCTTATTCTCGTAAAACAAATATTTTCTTAGTTTTTATAATGAGCATGTATGAAGTACCTGTGACAATCTTTTATATTCTAGTAATACAAGTTAGAATGTGATGCATGACCGGTGAATGACGATTACTGATGGTCCGATACTCATTGCCCCCTCTACCCCCTCTCCGTTTATCCCTCATTCAGCCGTTACAAATTTATTCATGGCGGAGGCTTAACATCTTCATTTTACGGTTTATTTGTTTAACTATCATGTGTGTTTTCGTGTGGGACTTTTATGTAATACATCAGGGAAAAGTTTTCTGACACTGTTGCATGGTTTTGCCAATGGGAGATTTACGCAACTCGCAATGAACCGAATATAAATGGTCTCAGTTACATCCGTATCAGATTTCAGGATATATTGTTTCGTAATATTAGTTGGTTATGATAGTTTTATTTTATTTATGGTTTTATTGTTACATGTTACGTAAACACTTCGAAATCACATCGTTTTATTGTTTCTCAAATTACAAACGCTTTTTATGGGGTTTCCAATGATTACAAAGATAAATCATAGTTTGAGTTCGAATCACTCGCAGAACTGAAAACTGGAAAATCTGAATCAAAACATAAACGATTTAGAGTTACATAAATATAGGATCTGTAGCACAATCAATATCGGACAAATTCAAACATTAACTTTTTACATCAGATTTCAATTTGCAAAAAGTTGGTTAGTGAAAAGCAATTTGATTTTGGAATCATCTTGAGTTTCATAATCTGAAATGTTAAGTGCGGCGTAATAAATGGTTGTCTGGTAGAACTAACGAATAATAAACTTGATCTTTGGATAAAAGACAATTTTCTATTCTATAATTGAAACCTTTGTAAAATCTACCAAACTCCATTGTTTCAAGCATCATCCATTAAAGACTGAGATAACTTAGGACATTGCTGAGATACATGACATCATATAGCATAAATAACATCATATAGAATACATAACAAATCACGAATTTTGTCATGAGTTATGAGAAACCTGATGAATCAAGGCACGGAACACCGTCATTAATTGTCGTTAACTCATTACCGATCAAAACGGTAATCTCTTCCGGATCAGAGGATTCACACTCTATGGTTATGAATAGGTTCTCTGGTTTTGCATTAATTATAATGACGGCTATCATTATTTTTATAATATTTTTGTTACCATTATCATTATACATATGATCATTATAAATAATATATAATCAAATCATCGTGGTCATCAACGATCACCTGACCACCTTCCACATCCAGTGACCACCTGCTGTGGGCGTCGCCGCTGAAATATAAAACCTTATAAAACTTATTTTCCATGTACAAAATCTAAAAAATCGAACATTTTAATCTGATACTAGATAATTTGAGATTGAATTTAGAAGATTAAATTGCGACAATCCGAAACCAATCATACAATGTGATAATCATTTAATTACGAAGCACATAGTTAGCATTGCCATAATATTTTTCATCTCAATTTCAGCCGAAACGCGATGCAAGGACTAGTCTCTCATTTTTCCTTGCGTGATTTTTACCCCCTTTTTCAATAGATAAAACGGTCAGCATCGACTAATAAAGTACGCACCTACAAATGTCCAATTATCACTACCCAATAACTAAAAAAAATCGTACTTCCTGATTGTCCCGAGTGTTGCTGGGCTCGAGATCCGGGCAGAGTCAAGGCGGGGCCTCGTAGGAACATTCGAGAAAGAAGTAGGCCTTCGTGGCTGGCGTCCCGTTTGGGTAGAGGTGCCGTGTTGTGTGGCTTATATGAGGAATATGTGGACGAACTGGATCCACTGTTGGAATACTCGTTGCTGAAGGCCGAGTCTGCCATCATCATACCCTGACGTTCGTTGGCCTTGGCACGGCAGTTCAGATGACTCAGCTGACTCATCTTATTCAAGATTTGCAGGATTACGGGACGATTATGGTAACAGTAGAGAAATGGTGCGATATTTGGTGAGAATTGGATGAATTAATAGTTTGTCCTCATTTGTTGGATAGTTTATTGATTGATTTATTTGTTGATTAAGAATCGATGTTATGTTGATGAATATGCTGATGATTGGTACATAATCTGAAAATGTAAAAGTATGCTTTGAGCAACTGGTGTGATTATACTACGAAACACACAATGGGTACAGTCCATACGTGTAACTCCCGCCGTCAGCTGGACGCGTCTAGATCCCAGAGGGGGCGATGAGGACGCGTCTTCATCACAAGACCTGGGAACAGGACGCGTCTTCATCACAATACCTGGGAACAAGACGCGTCTTCATCACAAGACCTGGGAACAAGACGCGTCTCCATCACAAGACCTGGGAACAAGACGCGTCTTGTTCGCAGGTCTTGTGATGAAGACGCGTCTAGATCCCAGGTCTTGTGATGAAGACGCGTCCTGTTCCCAGGTCTTGTGATGAAGACGCGTCCTCATCGCCCCCCCTGGGATCTAGACGCGTCCAGCTGACGGCGGGAGTTACACGTATGGTACAGTCTAACGTACATAATATCAATTTGGAACAGTAACTCACTGGCATGGTTCTGATTTTTTGAATGAGTTATGATATGTATAGACGTTCCCTTATTAAACGATTTGACGAATCTTAGGTTATCAAGTCAAACGAGGTCGACCATGGCACCTTGAAAAGGCAAACATCAAATCCAGTCAAATCGTTTAGAGATGTATAAATTGGAGATAATGATATGTCAATAGTCAATGAACAAGCCTAAGAGCCAATGACCAAGCCTAGCAGCCAATTAACAAGCCTAACAGCCCATAAACATACAAGCCTAACCGCCAATGAACAAGCCAAGCAGCCAATTAACAAGCCTAACAGCCAATGAACAAGCCTAACAGCCAATGTCTAAACCCAACAGCCAATGAACAAGCCTAACAGCCAATGAACAAGCCTAACAGCCAATGAACAAGCCTAACAGTCAATCAATATACAAGCCTAACAGCCAATGAACAAGCCTAAAAGCCAATGAACAAGCCTAACAGCCAATGACTAAACCCAACAGCTAATGAACAAGCCTAACAGCCAATGAACAAGCCTAACAGCCAATGAACAAGCTTAACAGCCAACGAACTTTGTCCAATAATGGAACTCATCATAAAAGAGGGCGGGTTGTTGTTCATAGCAATTGGCTCGACGAAATGTCACGGATTATAAATCATTACCAGCTGCTGCCGAAACCCAATACTTTATTTGGCCTACAATCGAATTCGCTTCGCAATACACCTCAGTTTTACTAAGAAACACATTTCTCCGTTACTTAGTCTTATTCAGTCATTTTACTTTGAAAATAGACAAGAGCCTTAAAATCTGATTGATATTAGTAGATCTGTGTCAAACTCGTCTAAGTCACCTAACCATGTAACTCGCATTGTACATCCTCATCAAATCAAACCATCAACAAATATGGTTCACGAACAACTCGATTTGAACCTGGAAATTTCCGGTGAAAAGTTCGTGAAGTCCATCTCTAAAAAATCTGGTTAATTTTCAGATGATGAATGATAATATATTGTGTCTTGAAATGGGCGGTCGTCTGACTTTGTCTCCGACTTGGAACATTGTCGGCTTAATGATTGATTATGAGCATTTGTGGTACTTACACCCATCAGCAGCTGCAACAAACCCGAATGATTCACAAACAAGTTTTTATGGAACAACATGTTTTCTTAATCAATTTAGAAAGTTAATGACGATGAGATGAGAATTGTCGTATGTAGGATGGTATATTATTGACTTAAATGTAGAGTACAATCATTCTACCGACCGACCATTGGGTTAGTGAAAAGACAATATACAGGAACTGATCTTAGTGAGCTTTCAACAACAATGTATGATTACGTGCATTTGCGGTACACCTACTGTAAACAGCTGCTTGGAAACGAAAATGTCTCACAAACAAGTTTCATGGAAGAAAATGTTTTCTTAATCAACGGTTACGTGCTAAAATGAGTAATGATGGGAATATTAAAAAAAAATGTTCAAAAGAAAGACGTATAAGTTGACCGATTTTTTATATCTATCTCCAAGCAGCTTCATAAAGAGTGTCGAAAAACAACGTCCAAAGTGTTTCTTCGTTCGTCAGATACAACTCAATTATGGTAATAAATCGTGGCCGGTCAACTTCAGGCTGGTTTCCAGTATAAACAAAGTCTGCATCTCTGTCGAATTGCTTCATGGTTTTTTTTTTATCTAAAACCAAATAAGTAACATAAACCTTATTTGTGCGTCTTTATGTGACAGTGCAAATCAAGAGGTTTATTCCGAAACTTGAGAATACGACATACTCAGAATGGGTTCGGCAAAAACTACATTTTTCATCAGTCGGAATCACCTCAGAATCCATTGAATAAAGTGTGGCTCCACGAATTTAATTCTGTTGAGTTCCAGCTGGTTCGGTGTACCAATCACAATGGGTCAGGAAATTGGAATAAAACTTAAGTTGATTTTTGCGGCGCTTTCTAAGATATTTGATAATCACTATTTTTTGCAAAGATGATTTGTTGAATGTTGGGGTCATTCAAAGCGCCAACAATATGCAAACCTTCCTTTTGATGAGTTGCTTTGGGGTTTTCCCATTGAGTTGTCATCATCGAGTTCAGTAATGAAGGGAGAAGTCTCAGTGAAACAATAGGTGTAGTCAATGTGCCCATAAATTAGGTCGAGTGGCCGACTAAGGCCTTTGTGACACATGCCCATCTTAGTAATGGCACTTTTTCTGCGATGTGCTGTGAATAATCAAAAGATACTAGTAACGAACTCCGCTATAATAATAAATATCCTACCTTCAAGATGTGCGTATACTTTTGCGAAAGAAAGGTCATCTTCTGAAATCGCAAAACAAGGTTCTGAATATGATCAACTTTGAGTAATTTAGTCAGAAGCTAGATGATATTTTATACTATTTCAAACTTTAATACAGTCAGATTTAGTTTTTTTTTCACATAGTACATGAACATTTATTTTGTGTTGGCATATTGGTACTTATGTATAGTCTGGAAGCACTTACTCAGGTCTGTTTCACGGCCGATACCGAACCGATTGGCGAACTCTGATTGTTATCTTCGTGACTAATCACACTTCACCGCTGAATCAATCGTACTGACCAGAGTCGTGATTGTTTTCTTTGACATTGATTTATGGAGTGACAGGCTTAATTGATTAGCAAGTTCGAAGCAATGAACTGGGTTACTTTGAATTGAAGTAAGACGATGGATAGGTTTTTGACACACTATACTAGTTTTTTTACTAGAAATGATAATACATGTATGTAAGTGAGTTATCTACTGAAATGAAGAAAGGATGAATAACTTGAAGTTTCTGTTTTGCAACACGATCAAATAATAATCATATGGGAGGACAGATTTTTTTACTTTCAAAACACCGGAGAACTTGCGTGGTTAATGTTAAGTTACATACTTTTGTAACGACATGAGTGCGAAATTGTATTCGTAATCTGATCGTTTTTTTAAATAGTTTAAATTTATCATTAAAATAATGACATATGAGATGTTTTACGCATGCAATTATTCAATACCAGCTGGTTAGTGATAAAAAAAACGTGACAAAAGGTGTTCCCAAAAGAGGCTACGATCACTTTGTATGAGCCCATCTTGGGGACGCACCTAATACAAAAAAATATATATCGGGTCTCCGATGCAGCCGGAAATGAAAAAAAATGTGCAACAACAGTGATTGGATTGGGTATGAGCAATCAACCAATCAACCAGAACCAATCTTTGCCACACACAGTCCGCCGCTGTCAGACCCGAGTTTGTTTTCGTATTCGAGTAGTTTTTCAGGTCGTCAACGGGATGATGTGGTGGGAATATTAGTTTAAAAATGACCCATCAATGTTGCGCCCAAAAAAGAGTTGTCTCAGACGGGCATCATTATTCTGAGGGGCGAGGGAGGAGGGGAGATACCCCACGTATGTATCCCTCCCAGTCTTTGGTCTTGATTAATGAACAAAGTTGTGTTGACACACCAAGTGACGTCTTGGGTTACTTTTAGCAATTTTTCACGCTCTAACAACCACACTCAATGTCACGACATGTTGCAAACAGCGTTAAAGTGGAGTATTACATTCTCGATCTCGTAGAACAAAAGATTTCATTCGTTACCCCATATCACTTGGTAAGGTACTACATGCATTTTGAAGAGGAATTATTTTTGGTAAGAACTTTTTTTTGTAAAAGGCTTCCTCCTAGCAATTAGATTGATCGGCTCCATCCAACCTACATGTCTATGGATAGATGGTTGGATGGTTGAATAGACGGATGGATGGATGGATGGATGGATGGATGGATGGATGGATGGATGGATGGATGGATGGATGGATGGATGGATGGATGGATGGATGGATGGATGGATGGATGGATGGATGGATGGATGGATGGATGGATGGATGGATGGATGGATGGATGGATGGATGGATGGATGGATGGATGGATGGATGGATGGATGGATGGATGGATGGATGGATGGATGGATGGATGGATGGATGGATGGATGGATGGATGGATGGATGGATGGATGGAGAAATCTTCTATTCATATGCAATGAAACTCCGAAGATAAAGCTAAACAATGTCCTCCAAACATGTATGTTCATGTACTGAAACGAATGCGAATGAAAAAAATTCCAAACGCCCTGTACTTTGACACTCACCGAAGAGTTTACAAATAAATTTGTGCGGCACAACAACAAGAAAATACGCAGTGCGGCCGTGCGGGAATAAAATGCATGAAAAAAATAAAAAATAATAATAAATTACCAAAATAACTAAAATTAATTATATTTTAGAATTTCAGCAGGTGCGCACAGCCGTAGCCCGTTCGTCCGTGTGTCCGCCATGAATCGGCCGGACACGCTGCAGTTGATCAGCAAACTAAATGCCACCCGGGAAACGGGCAGTCTCAAGCATCTCACTCGCACTGGTTCACAGTCGCTGCCACGGACACCGAGTACAACACCCACCATCAGGTTCGCTATAATTTTATTACCAATTATGAAATTAGCTGTCTGAAAAGTTTGGGAAACCAAGTCTGTACGGTAGACCGTCCATATTTAATCGATGGGGCGACTGGGCTGGTTGGATGAAGACGACAAGAAGTAGCGGATGATGAACAACACAGACGATTTTCCTGCTAATACACTTCTTCTCGTATAAGCCACTATGATCTACTACTATATTCAAACATTTTCCTCACATTTAATCGTCCCCATTCTCCTCCGTCTTGTCATTGTACCACCGTTTTAATCCGCTATCTTGATCTGTAAATCATGTGTGAACTATTTGTTCGGATACTTCACTTTGGGTATGTATTGGTACATTCCGAAATATTATTTTAATCATTGCAGCACGTCCGTATCATCTGAAACAGCCGGCTATAGCGAGCCGCAACAGCAACGATTTGGTATTGTGACGACAGCGACAACTATGGTGTCCACGACCACTTCCAGTATTTCATCTGAACAACCAATTACGGTTGGGTCAATCAAATTAAACTAAAAACGATATCTCATGTCGCATGTCTTCGGTTGACGACTTCATGAATTCAGTCAGTTCGATTAAACAGAAAAGCAGTTGCAATGTGTCTGTATTTGCTTTGGTACGCTTTTTTTAATCGACACACGGGCAGCGCAATAAGAGTAAAATGTTTTTAAATTGGAACATAGGAGTTGACATTTTCTGTAATCAAAAAATTTCTCATTGTTTTTCTATTTCTTTAAAATTTTCAACCGCACAAGTTCCATGACATGACATTGACAAGGAAAATAGTAGATTATAAACTGCATGTACATATATTCATGTGCTCAAGAATTTCAGGTGGATTGCCTGCCGTTCGCCTGCATGCAACCACACCCAATCGAATCATCGCGATCAGTACCGACAAGTCCCACATCAGGTCGTAGAATGCTGCTGCATCGAGCCGGTGGGGCCGGCAGTGTGGGTGGGGGCGGAGCGTCTGCCAGCAGCTCCTCTGTGGGAGGTCGTTATTTTTAAAAATAATTGAATTTGAATTGCTTATTTAGTTGAACAATTTCACGTGACTTCACTGCTTCAGTTTTCACGCGATTGGGTTGGTTTTGCTGAAAAAATCGTTTAGTTTCTTATGCTAGGACATTTGGGGATCGAAACGTGATTAACAATGTTTCACTCATTTATATACATCGAATCGAACACACCTTCCTTATGTTTTTTTATAATTTATATAAAAATATGTGGTACGTTTTTATATAAGAGTTTTACTTCGCAGGTTTCACCACTTGGCGCACCAACTCTGCCTCGGGCACGTACGGCGAGCACAATTCAGACGATGACGATGAAGAGGAGGCTAAACCTACGGTTGATGACCACGATAACGGTTGGGAACGGTATTATCGAATCACCTTGTTTATTTTATTATTTCAAAATGAAACATCAGCTGAATGTTTGTTGTCGATTAGATTCATTGATGACAAGTTAACAAGTTTGTAACTGCGATAAAATATACTGGCAACCAATGCTGGGAAACAAAAAATTATAAAGACATGTAGAATATGGGATAAGGTGGTTCTGAAAAATGTTACAGACTTTGTTTGATTATCAGTTGGTGTGTGAGAATGCTACATTTACATTTGATTATTATTGGTTAAATGATACTTGCTCTTACCAGTGGCTCGACAAGAAAGATTTTGACTTGTTATAGCAGACACGCATCCGCGCTCAGTCACTCCAGGTGTGTCCAACTCTGAGCCATCTCGATGTCGATCATCCGCCTCGTCGGTGGACGGCGGATCTGACTCGGGTCGGGTCACACCGCGCTCACGACCCAGAATGTTCTCTGGGCCGGGAAAGGTTTGCTTCAGGTTTTTGGATTTTCATTCGGTTGATCTTGTAGTGTTCAACTTACTAGTTTAATAAACGACTAGTAATTTTGCGTTATCGAAAAAATGGTGTATCATCTTAATAGGCGCTTCGAATTGGGGCTTCTTCAATTATGTCTGACATGTATTTTTGTTTCTGCAATTTTTGTTCTATTGATTCGGGTTATATTCATTCGACTATTGCTAACGAACTGACTGGAACTGGACTGTTGACTATTGTATATGCTTTAATTGATCACACCGATTCCTATGACAAGATCTGATCACATGATTAACGTTTGCAGATTGCACGAATCTCGAGTAGCGGCAGTCGTCGCATCCACGACCTGCGTCGTCAGTCGTCAGCCAGATTCTGTATCGAATCGGACGTTGAGAATGAACGCATGCTCAAGACGGGTATCGTCGTGTCCAAGGGACTTGATGAATTGGCTGTGGTTGGTCACTGGGGTATACTGGCGGTTGAATATCCTCGGAGTAGAAATATAGAAGTTTACCCAAGCACCGTGCAGCTAGCATAAAATACACATCCGGCCAACCAGGATAGCGAACAGCGCACAGCGTTATCAATGCTGATTGACTCGCTCTCTATGCTGATTGGTCAGCTGTTCAATTTTTATGCTAGCTGGACAGCGTGTATATAGTTGTCAGGCAGCGGTGCTCGGGTGAAATTCTATAATATTCACTCCGAGGATATTCAACCGCCACTATAACTGAGATCATGAAATATTTGACGGAACAAAGTGAGACAAAAGAAGCGATGTCCGGCATGTTTATGGTAACCTACAAACTTAGTATGTGTGCGTTAAATAGGTGTAGAGCGAAATGTTAGAACAAACGGGACCAAAATAATTATTGTTGTCAGTTAGTTCACAATTTTCACAAAAACGCTTTTGTGTTGCAGGATGAAACGGAGCAAGCGGCACGAAAGCGTGCCAAATCGTTGACAGAGCCGATATCGGTGATGACGTCATGCTTCGCACCCGTGCTGCCCTGCAGTCCGTCACCAACACGCGTTGCTGAATTTCAGAAGGTTCATAATAAAAATAACTTTGCTGTACCAAAAATGCGGGAAGTACGTTATTAAATTTTTTCCCATTTATCTAACGTGCTGGTTTCGTTAATTTTTTAGCTATAAATAGCTGATTTAATTTTTTTTTGAATTTTTTGTAGTAGAAATTTATTTGTTTCTCAACCAAGCCAACTGTATATAATGTAAAAGACTTTTAGCAATGCTACTCACCGTCGGCCCAATGTGTAGTCCGCAACAACCTGGCCTTCTCACCGAGTCCCAGTCCAACGCCCAGCCCTACCCGACGAAACATGCTCAGGTGACCTGGCAATGCCGTTTTATCATTTTTATTATGATCATCGTCATTGAGAAGTATGATTTTCGATAATTTATATAGCAAGAAGAAATACAGTTATAGTAATGAAAACCAGTTCGGACTATCGACCAGTAGATTACCTCTTGATTCAAACAGAATCTAACGTTTTTCTTCACTTGATTTATTACGTGGGATGATTTTTATCAAATGAAGTAGTATTTTCAAATCTCAAACAGGCTACCCGGCTCATCGATCGTTGGTCACAAGCGGAAGGCAGCCGAGATGAGTGGCGGTGGGGTGCAGGAATCGGTTTCGGATGGTTCGCTAGTCGGCGGTGGTGTGCAGCCAAGTCTGATGGATGTTGGTGAATTTTTATTGATTGCTTTTAAATGTAGTTTCATTGATTGATTGTTTTGCTTTTCAATGTAGTTTTTTGGTAATTCATATCAAAATGTTTCGTTTTTTGGTTGATTGATTAGAAAGTAAAAGTTAACTTATTTACGGGTACAGTTCAACTCACTGATTCGCATGACTTATCATCATTATTATCTTCTGGGTTGGTAGTTGTGTGCTTCTGGAGAAAAGTTCTTGAAATAAATAAATAAGCCGAGTGACCATTTTTTCAAAAACTTCATTAGGTAAGCATAGATTATGTGAGTTCAATTTACGTCGCATCATTTTCATGTGAGATCAATTTATGTGGGGCCAAATTATGTGAGTTAACTTGACCCATATAAATCTACAAGTGTGTGCATCTATTTGTAAGAGAACGTTTGATTGAATATAATTAGTTGAAGTGACTCCTCCAACTCCATATCTACAGGTTTGTGCCTCAGCACCTCCGCCACCATTAATGTTCGGTGCCACGCCCGGCGCCCATGGCTTTGTTGCCTGGACCACACATGCCTCCACACCTACCACATCTGCCTACCCCGTTGCCATGCCCATGGCTTTCCACTCACTCGTTCGTTCAGTTTATTTGTAAAGATCGTGGTTAATGATATTCCTACTCGTTCCAACATAGTTGGCATCATGTTTCACGGGTGCCAAATAACCCTATTTTCCAAATTTATTGGTTCACAAAGCAGATACTTGAAAAACACTTGATGTTGTTCCAATCATCTGAGATCTGACAATCAACTATTCCAATATTTAAAATTTTTAGTTTGTAGTTTTTATTGACGTTATCGGGAAATTTATTGGTTTTACATTTTGAGATGAATCTGGAATACCTTATTGAATCTGAGATATGATTTTCAGTACTATATTTTAGATCGGACCACCGTCTGCCAAACGCCCGGCCGGCAACCGAAGTCCACTCGTAGATGGACGACCATCAGCTTTCATATTCTCATCCACCGGAGCCGTTGTAGATACATCCACATTAAAACACAGGTCAGTGGGTTTCACAGTAAATTCCTTTTGTCGCCGGTCTAGTCTCGGCGCCAGCTTCGGAAACTGGTGATTCTGA
This sequence comes from Daptonema setosum, assembly GCA_964036265.1. Taxonomy (NCBI): domain Eukaryota; kingdom Metazoa; phylum Nematoda; class Chromadorea; order Monhysterida; family Xyalidae; genus Daptonema; species Daptonema setosum. Next base: position 9,248,736 of record OZ038447.1, read on the forward strand.
GTTCGAAACCTGACTGGTTGCTTCAGGGTTTCTGCCATTGGCACTCTGGCCAGGCCACTACGGGAGCACCATACTGATCTGGTTTTAGTTTTGCATGCCATGCCGTATCCATTCATGAAAAACTTAAATTTTCCAGTCTCTCAACATCGTCATTTGATTCGGACGTCGCCGGCGGCAGCGAAAGCAACAACTCTTCGGTGGATGGTGCGTCGATTCTGCCGTATCTGGCGGCGGTCAGGGATCGGGAACTGAATGGTACGGCTGGTGGACCCGGCACCGGATCGTCCAGTAAAGCGGCGTCGCCAGCGCCAACGTTCAATCGCACAGCCGATAATAGTGGAGGACCAGGTTAGTCGTTTTTTCAGGATATACTTTTCATTTCGTGGAATCTCGATGCTTTACAGTAGATTTTTTATGGTTTTAGATGAGAGTAACAGTGTGGATGTGGAATGAAGCAAAAAACATTCTTTGTCAGTTATCTAGTTTTGTTTGCGTTTTGCTAATGTGGAGGTCGATCCGTCTACCGGGAAAACTGGTAGTCGGTTTGTGGCTCAGCAGATTTCACTCTTAAATTCATCTTATGATCAGCTACTGATTACACGGCATGCAATTCCGATGTTCTAGGCACTCCGTCATCGGTTCGTCCACCGTCGGCTGCTGCTTCGGATGCCGGCAGTAACCTGGCGTCACCATCGGCGTGTATCCGTGCCATCCACAACAACAAAGACGCCTACACCGATAACGACACGGAATCGGAGTGCTCGTTGTCGGTGACCGATAAGTCGATCACGGCCGATAATTCGGATAGTCGATTGTGTGTGGAGGACATTGAGATGGAACAGGACGAGCCAGTGTTGTGACATACATAGTGTGACACTGTAACATGATTTGATAGTGTCACACAACACAACAATGATGTATGACATGATACATTTGATTATTGAATGACTGAACATTTATGTCACACTTCATATAGTTGACTCTGTGTGGAAGATATTGCGATGGAACAGAACGTGGTCGTGTTGTGACATACATTGTGTGACACTGAGACATGATTTGATAGTGTCACACAACAGTTTTGTATGACATGATACATTTGATTATTGAATGACTGAACATTTATGTCACACTTCATATAGTTGACCGTTTGTGGAAGATATTGAGATAAAACAGAACGAGGTCGTGTTGTTGTGACATACTTAGTGTGACATTAATTTGTGCTAAAATCCGTAGGGCGTATTATATTGAGTTGTGGCTTGTGGTGACGCAGATTCCATTTCCATATCCCGTTTAAATGTAACGTTTATAGTGGCTCATAGTGAGCTGGTTTGAATGGTGTTTTATGTGTCATGTATTTCATATATTGCTACAACAATGATAGGTAGTCTGTTTACTTTGCACCCGTACATACATTCACTAATCACTTATATATTATTAACATTATATGCTATGTTGCTGTACAGTTTGTGCACTCATCCAGTCATCCCATGTTACCCCCGATGCTATGCTCATTACACCAATTTCAGTCTGAATATTTTTAATGTTATATGACCGATTGCTTTTCGTTTTTATGCTCCGATAAATTTGGTTCCAATAAAGATGACGTTTTATCGATATTTCAGTTGCCAAGTGATAGCTAGGTATATTTTTTTCAACAGAATCGTTGTTTAAGAGGTATAAAAATGAGGACCGTATATCGGTCATATATGTATGTAGTGTAAATCTTGTCCACGTATATGTGTATCGCTTTCTAATCAGTTTCATTGTTCGTGTACTGTAATACATGCCCGATTGTTCAATATAAAACCGGTGTTTCTCACGCTTTCAATTCATTTATCATACTGTATTGCTGCTTTTTTGTTTTTGGTATACGTTGTTGTATATTATCCATAATTTTTTATTTGATTATAAATCAAAGTTCTACGTGGCAAATGTCGGTTACGACGGTTTGCTAAAGAAAACATTTTACATTGGGAAAACTTGATGTTCTGAAAGAATTACTAGGTAGTTCCGATTGTTCTCGAATGAACGTGATAGTTTGTGTGTATGTTGTTGAATATCGAAGTTATTGATGAATTAGTATGAAATATGCCATTTATATCGTACACTTTAGTCGTACAAGCCAAAAGGTACAGTTGTAGTTCTACTTGACGTAAGGAACTCAGTGAATCTGAAAAAAATAGAAATTAAGAAGTCATGCTATGCTTGTTTAGAGTTTCTCCGCAAAAATGTCTATTGTAAACCTTTTCCATCTCACCTACTCTGAAGCGTGTGCAAATGTTGGTATTTAACGAAACATTCTAACCGATCGCACTTTTGTATCAATACAAGAAGATAAGCAAGCTAATATGATGTAAAACTACGGCTGTACCGTGCCCGTAACGTCGCTTAGCGTATTTGTGCTTTGTCTTTCAACCCACCACATATGGTATTAATCCGGTATTCGCAGTTACGTACAATATATGCATTGTCTTTATTATACTGGCAGGCGAACAGATTTCTGAAAAGGGCAATTTCACCAATGACGTGAAACTTTTACGGTTTTGCCCATTTTCTAAGTTTAATAAGTAGCAAATTTACACCTAGTTTCTGGTTAATTTTGTTGCTTTTCGTCCGCCAGTGCTTTATCATGAATCAACTTGATGGAATAATTGATGAAAATAATGAATTTGTTTTTATTCATGGCAACTACAGTATGAAATAGTGGTCATTGTTGCCCGATAGATACAGTGTGTAATACTTGTTACATTGATGGTGATTTTGTCATCTAAGATTGTCTGTTTCCCATTTTTCAACGATGTATTTGCTGATGCAACTATATACATAGTTGCTATTGGATGCAGTTAAGTATTTGTTTGTTTGGCTTACATATCTAATCCAACTTGTAATGGTTTATTTACAGTTTTGTCTAGACTTTCACGGAAAATCAAACTTGTCATAAGTTGCGATTAAAGTGTGATTTTGCGTGAACTTCTCACTGCACGACCGTGATAGAACCCTAAGAGAATTTTGATATTGTGATCGTGTTCGTATAAAGTGAGATCAGTTGGGAGCAAATTATATAATTGTATATCTACATTCAAAGCTAGTATTATATTCTATTCGAATGTTGAGTTTGGACGTAAATTTGATCATGGTTTGTGGTGGTGGCAATCGCTGTCTGATATCTAACTTATACCTAATGTGCTTGAACGTATACAAACGAACACAAATTCGTGGCTTGGATCCCTTGAAACTTTCATTTCTTGACTGGATTAGAGTTCCAATTTTCAAAATAGTTTTTTTGCCGAAACCACGAACAAATGTGTCAAATCTGCATATAAACTGGAGAAACTTATATTAGAAAGTTGGCCTGGCAGAATTGCTGCATCGTAATTAACTTCCAATTCCAAAACAGTTTTCCCAGCTATGATGGTTGTGAAGAATTCACCTACGCAAACTTTCTATTAAACGTTTGTCACGCCTATAAATATTAAATATACAAGTCAAAACGCGGTTTGTGTTCACAAGTCGCATGCCATCGTCGATAATGAAAATTCGGTTCGAATCATGTTGGCTTTGTGGATTTTATTTTTAGAAACAAATTGAGATATAGTGTAGTAAAGATTTTCACTTCAGGGTCAGATTAAAGTAGGCTCAACACGAAAATAAAAGATTTTGCGCATTGCGTTGAGAACTATTATTAGAACTACTACAGTGTGTTTAATTTTGGATGATGTTAGGCTTCATTTCTTTGTTGTGTAGGTTCAACATACATACTCAATCCACATAAGTATGAATGTGTTAGGTTGAGCCCGGTAGTGAACTGTTTATTTGGATCAGACTTTGTTTACGTACGTAGGTGCATACAGATTACATATGTACCTTACGTCCTTACGTGATTCGACCCATATATGTATTAGGTTGAACCTGGCACCAAATACCTGATGTCCCGCTGGTTACTTAGGTGTGCCGTTAATCGTTAGCGGAGGAGAAATTAAAATGGCAGAAGCATTTCCTTATTGGGATTTAAATCATTGAACTATTCAACGAAAGGCGGGTAAAACAACCTCGAAAATTTATCATTCAATTTTTTTAGAGAATTTCCTTTTTCTTTGACGATTAAGTAGTCTAATTTCCGTGTGACACCCAAATTTTATACGACGTTTTGTTGTTTGGCGTTGTGAGAACGTCGAGATAACCGAAGTGGTTATGCTTATTGTTTGGGCAATACGCTGAAAATAGCACAGACTTTAGTAATTCGATGTGAACTGTACTTCTTTATTGGCTTAGTCTAATATATCTCATTATATTTTTATATCTTATCATATCTCATTTTATATCTCACAGTTTTTTGAATCTCCTATTTTACTAACTTTTTATGGTTCTTATTAATGTTGTCTACATGAAATGTATTCAGTCACTGAAATTCGTTTTGGCCACTGAACGGTTTAGACACTTTTTCACTTGATTGACTGACTGAACTGTAGTAACTGATTGATTTATTGAAGTTGATATAATCATGTTATTCTCGGCACGATATTGAACAATACAGTCAACCTTTAATTGAAAAATTTTGTCACTTGGATACTTGTTTTGGTTGTCATGACAAATCATGACAAATGTTGTGGCATATTTGAACCGTTGATAAGAAACGAACTGTAAATGACTCATTGAAACATTTTATGAGTCATGCAATGAATAATGATCAGAAATATCAAATTAATCTTTATCACTCGTTTCTGTGAGGATCATACTGAAACTTAATTATTTATCCCTGTAAAAAATTTGGATAAAAAAATTCCAGATAGTCTCCCTTTGTCTGTTACAATGTACTGAACCGAAGATATCTAAATATAAATCTACATGTTATTACTTACATACTTCCCATCCGTACATACAAAATAGGTAGATGGCTAGTGAAAATTGCTATTTCCATGATGTATTACTTGTAACTAACCACCCTGTACCAAACCATCAGTCAGTACTCTCTATCTACATATTTAAACGAAAATTGAAAGTTATAACTTTTTATTACAGTTATTCTTTTGTTCCATGGCAGACGAGTCAATGTATCTAAGAACTTTATGTAACCGATCTCTCTCTGCACTCCTTTCCACGTCGTGTCAAACATATTGATTCTTATAATAGTCTTCTATTATAGTTTAACAAAATCGACGTCACCCAAACTATGACCAATTATACAGTACGGATGGTCCCTTATACTTGAACGCAGTATTACTCAACCACCCAATGTCAGTATGTCTCTGGTTACGCCCGGTTACTATAGTAACTCAAGTTGGACGTATCCAGCGCAAAGTGATTCAGTGAGCAGCCAACGGCGTAGAACGTGTGTGCGGCAATAGCGGATGAGAAGGGGCATTTCCCCCTCTTGGCGGTTTTGACAAGGTGGATGTATGTTTTTTGAGATGTGGATTATTTGGCATTAATTCTTCCAGTTCACCCTCTTTGGTGAAATTCCCTTTGGTTTGAACGGCTTGGTGGTCCCGTCCCGCCGCTTTGGTGGGTGCTGTAGCAGCGGACGAGAATTGAAAGCATTAGAGGAATTTCTCACTGTTTGGTAATTTAAAAAGTGGGGTTTGTTTCATAAGATGCAGGGAAACCACCCTCTGTTGAGAGATTCTTCTTTGAGGTAGTTTAGCTCGTCCGACCGTCGTGTCTTGCTTGTATTTCGAATTAAGGATATGTTGGCACATGAGTTAATTCATGCATGTTCGACAAGGCATGAAAAACGTATTTGTATAAAAGGTATTCAGGTACTATGTTTTCGTACTATTGTACTATGTATTCTACATACGTGGGAACTCAGGAACTATTCTAACTTGGTTGGACAACCATTAGAACTATTTATACTACTATATAGAAGTTATTATTGTATGATTTGTGGCTGAAAATTCATAACACTTAAAAATATAAATCTACATTAAGTAACGGGCACAACTAGCGGACGAGGTAAGAACGAAAAGTTGAACTCCCCTCGTGTTGGCAGTTCCGAAAAGTAGAGTTTGTTACTTGAGGTGCGGATAAATACCCTAAAAACAGCTAAAGCCCCTCTTTGGAGGATTGGCTTTTCCGCCAGTGACGGGTAAAAACATGTACCTAATTCCGATGTCTTATGTGGAAAACTGTATTCTTAAACTATACTTGAAACTAACTAACTAACAAGTAACGGTTAATGAGATTTGTCAGCTCATGCAATTATTTGTTGCGAGATTGACATACCGTAATGAGAAGTTCAATCATGAGATTATCTGCAAACACTGATTGATCAATAATCCGTGAGTGTGTTGCTTGATGCACACACTATCTACTTGAAGAGCAACCCTCCAAATGTCTTTCATATATCACACCTATCCTAATCAAACGATACAGTAAAACAATAAAACTCAAATAACAACTATGAATTGTTCCACGTCGTTAATACGAAGTACTACAATAATCCAGACTAACTCAAACCATTTACACGCAAACATACATACAAGATAGATAACCGAAATACAACATATCCGTTACAACCCTAATATCCGAAAGAACACGCAGTATTATTTTTCAAATACATATGAACACTAGAGTCTTACATTATCCAAAATAAACGAACATATCCCGTATTAACATTTTGTCCGACTAAACATGTCAAAATGTTAATGTATTTGAACGAACATATCCCGTATTAACATTTTGTCCGATTGAACATATTCAAATGTAAATGTTTTAGCCCGACCCGAGGCAGTCTGGGTTGGCCGCATGCCCACCCGTGCACGCCCATATGTCTCAATCTGTACACAACAATTGTAGTCACTTGTCAAGAGTTCAGGGTGTCGGCTATGGTGTAGATCGAGGTGTCACGCCATTTCCACCTGCCGGTAAATGTACATACATATAATACATAATGACTTGCATTCACGTACTAATGAACATATTCAGATACATACATTTACACTTTGTAGGACAGTTAGACAACAAACGTAATTGGATACATATGTGAACATTTGTGCACCTGGAAATCGGTATGTTCGATTCCATGGATAATGCGGTGGCATGTATAATATCTACGGCATGCTGAGTTATTTTAAGACTTTAGCGTTTAGGTTTAAGAGGTGCTGGTCACTATTCTACTTGGTATTCACTTATGCCGATGATCATAACAAGGTAAATTCAGTATGCAGTATATCGCACATCCATTTGTCCTAGCTGTCTTTTCTATGCCAGAGCATGGTTTTCAAAATACTTCCACACATCAATCTCAGTTTATACCAGACATGTGGAAAATTCTAGTAACCCAAAACAGGGGAACTTGTTCTTGAGAACAGATATTGTACGATTGTCAGTATAAAAACGCCAGTTTATTAATTTGTACCATTGCTGCAAACCAGCGACCAAAACAACAAAAATCCTTAACGTAAACGTCACCAGTAATCAAACTCAAAAGCTAATTCGAAACTCCATAAAATTTCTCGGAACACCTTTAGTCGAAATTGTGCAGCAACATCTGCTAAAACCCCCGGGACGTGTCACCACGAGCCACGCCATAGCTCGACCCCGGACAGGTAACTTTGAAGAATGACATGCCTTCGAGGGGCACACACGGCACTGACTGCAACGTTGGTACATAACGGTATATATACACAAATGAGCCATAGTGCCATTGGCACACACTTACATACTCCCTCACCTCCACGAATGCCTTTATATAAAACCAATGCTCCGTTGGCTGGCTTTGACTCTATTTTCCTGTTTTTATCTTTCATTACTCCCGGGCGTAAGTAAGTTTCCTGTATTGACGGTGGGAAGGGTGACAGACAGTTTGTTTATGTGAATGTGTGGAGGCTGTGCTTTTATGGAATTGTTGATTTCGGGTGCTCGGTGGTTCTATTTTGAAGTGGGATTTTTTATTTTGTCGTTTTAACAATTATATTTTATACAAGTGTCAGCCTGTTCGTTCCTTTTCAACACTAACAGATATACCGTAAACTTACTGTAGTTACGATTCACACAGTAACCGGCACAGTGTCGTATCGTAAGGTATCATCGCTGAATTGATTTAGAAGTGAAGATTTCGTATGATTATTATTCAATCTATCATAATTCTTTTCTGTGAACCATGATATGTACACTTATATCATCCATCAACAGATACATATGGTAGTTCATCCAATGAATTCATCCAACAATCGGTAACGTATTTTGGTGGCCAATACATGCGATCGAGGACTTGACTAAAGGCCCGTACATACTCCACCATAACACGTAACATAACAAGGCATCATAACATAGCGAGTTATGCTACGGCAGGTAATGTTATGTTACGACGCATGGAGTATGTTCGCAAATCCACCATAACAAGGCAATTGATTTCTTCAAGGCGGCCTATCAAAAATGAACTTCGTAATTTTAATTCAATTAGCCATTTATTTCGATTACGAAAACTCCAAAACGTTTTTTATTGCCCCCTGATATGAACATATAGTTTTTTTTTGTTTAGCTCAACTGCAAATGCCGCTCAGCTCGCTTGACTTGGGATGGATTACCTAATGTTGCATGCCCTTGGTATGGGAACCTTCTGGAACGATCGCGCGCGTGTTTTTCTTTGTGTCTCGGGCCCATCAACTATAAAATTAGTTTTTTTCATGGCTACCCTGAAAAAAACTTGCAGAGGATAAATAAACAATTAGTACTAAATAAATTAGCTGTCGTTTTAACAGGATACCGACTGAAAGATGATGCAATCAGCGTTTAACACGCTGAATCGATGAAAATAAACCTTATATGACAGTTTCTAGTTTTAGTTTGTTAAAATCAATTTTTTGAAGCTGAATAAAATTTATATAATTGATCTGTTATGACAAAGTTATTCGAAATTTTTCGAATAACACCATAACAGAGATTTTCTTCCCGCATGTTATGATGCGTGTTATGTTACGATGGGGGAGTATGTAGACCCACCATAACAGGCTCCGCCTCCATAGCATAACGTGTTATATTACGGTGTTATGGTGGAGTATGTACGGGCCTTAAAAGGAGCTAATAAGCTTGGCGGTAAGCCTGAGCCAATGTGAACATTATTAATTTCACCTACCATACATTTCTTTCAGGAACAATGACATGTTACCACGATAAATCTATTTACATCAACAACAGATACGGTAATATATCCAACTATTCATCAAACAACCGGTAAGGTATCTTGGTGGCAAATCGACGAGTTAATTAAAAGTAGCTAATAAGCTTTGCCGTAAGCCTGAGCCCAATGTGAGCGTTAGCACATGCTACAAACCAAGTGTGCTCCATGTGCTGCATCGCCCAGCTCAGTGCCACGTACAAATGAAGTATGTATCTGCCATCTTTATGTACCTGCGCTGAAACACATCTACATACGACACATGTGCCGTACGGCACGACCACGATATACTACATTACGGCCAATGTTGACTCAGGTTATTAGTTTCTTTAGAAACAGGAGATAAGGTAGCGCTTCGGTGAGTTTTTAGTGAGTGTAAGCATACGTTAATTCATGCGCTACATAGTTTAGTGTGCACGTAAGAAAATTCATGGTTGGTTTGTTAAGAGATGATCGGAAAAAAGTTCTTTATCGTTAGAGCTTGATGTTTCTCATAATTTTTTTTCATACATGCTTTCCAGAACGTGGCCATGGGCAAAGTCGATACACAACAACCAAAACTTCAATTTCAAACTGAAGTTCTAATTACGTGAATTTACCTACGTCAGATGCAATATTCATCGAATCGACTACACAGGAATGGACGGATGAATTATTCAGTGGAATTAATGCGTCGACTAACGACCTCCTTCGATGTTATTATTATTGCGAAACCCGAAGACGACTTTAGTGCTTTAACCTATCCATAACGTGAGATTCCTTAACAGCGTCATGTGACACTTGCGGTCGCGTTATTTCATCTAATTATAATTTTTGAAAATCTACGATTACTGCGCATTATTTCTACAAACAGTCGTGTAATACTAAAACACTTGTCCGCGTATCGAAGGCGCCTACACCATGGCCGAGGAAGCCAAGAAGTATCTGCATGAGAAGGAGCTGCCGACCCTGTTTGAGGTAAGTGAGTGTGTGAGTGATTGAGTGAGGGTTAAAGTAAGTTGGAGTTATTCACTTTCACCAGCAAAACATTCATTCACTCACTCACTCACTCACTCACTCACTCACTCATTCACTCACTCACTCACTCACTCACTCACTCACTCACTCACTCACTCACTCACTCACTCACTCACTCACTCACTCACTCACTCACTAACACACTCACTCACTCACTCACTCACTCACTCACTCACTCACTCACTCACTCACTCACTCACACACTCACTCACTCACTCACTCACTCACTCACTCACTCACTTACTCACTCACTCACTCACTCACTCACTCAATCACTCACTCACTTACTCAATCACTCACTCACTCACTCACTCACTGCACTCACTGCACAGGGTTTGATGACCGGTCTGATCCACAACAAGCCGGATGACCCAATCGACTACATGCAAAGTGCCTTACGATTGGCACGCCGCGAGCCAGTCCAGTGGGACACGTTTGTGAAGACACCGCCACCTGGTTACGCTACGGCTGCAGCCCCTGGTCGCGCTGGCGGTTCCTCCATTCCCAGTTCATCGAGAGGTCGACGTCAGAGCTCGTTAACGAGGATGAGGAAAAGCGGTTGGTCAGTTGGGCGGTTATTTAAACGCACCGAAAATTTTTCCCTCGAGTCAACTCACCGAAAATCATCTGACCGAATTTGAACTGACCGAAAATAAAAGATGACTCGTAAACTGACAGTGTCTTGAAGTGGAATACTCTAATTAAAAACAGATGAATACTTGTAGCGAGTCATTTGGTGATGGTTAAGTTTGGTCGCCTGTCTAGTCTAGTGGTTAGCGCTCCATGCTCACAATCTGGAGGTCCTCAGTTCGAAACCTGACATAGGAGACACCGATACCGTTAACGCTAGAGTTTTCACCATTTCCATCAGTTCATTCAACCTCTCTGGTGACCAAGAAAACACCATTCTGATATGGTATCAGTGTGCGTTGATGGTTACAGTGAAGTAAAAATCTCAGTAAAAATTGCATGATTCATGTCAGTCAAGCACCAGATTAACTAGCCACAGTACACAAAACCAAAGCACATGTACAGGGTGTCCCACGTAACTTGCAATATTCTGCGAGGCCGCCAAAAATTTTGTGGTTGAGCTATTCGAAAAATTAAAAAAGCAAATGAAAGCCCGTTTTATAAAGTTTTTTTCGCCGCATACTAGAAAGTCATAGCTATTACGCAGACCGAGATATTTCTATTTCACCAAAAGTAGTCATTTTCAGTTCTGAAATCTCAGTGGGCTCGGTGATCAACAATACCGGTTGAAACCTATTTAAATAACTTTATCTTGTCAAGAAGATTGAAAGCTGATCATTTCCCGTGTAATTAAATGTAAAAGGTCGTTTTCTGATTCAAAATATGGTTTTGAGAATAAATCGGTAATGTGTCTTGTTTGGTTGTTTTTATGTCTTTTGATTACTCCTGCGTGGTTTCGATCGATTATCCAACGTATAAATATGTCCCATCATGATTTAAAAAAACACGTTTATTAATAATGATCACACAAACTTTTTTTCAGACTTATATTAACTTTTCAATGAAGTACTGTGTTTCTGGAACAATTTTTAGAGCCCCCGATGAGACATCAAAAACATAAAATGACTACTTCTGGAAAAGTAGCCATAACTTGAGCACTGTTTGTACAATAAACCTCTAGTAGATGGCAAACAAAACTTTACAAACTGGACTATCATTTGCTTTTTTAATTTTCAAAATAGCTCCACCACAAATTTTTTTGTGGCCTCGCAGAATATTGCAAGTTACGTGGGACACCCTATACATATCATGAACAATACACGCAACAGTTTAGATACATAAGTACATACATCAAGTTTTTCCAAATACTTGAGATAGGTATATCCTCCGAACGAACGGCTTTATGCTCGCAATGTCTCAACGATTTAAACAGTACGTATTCTAGTTTCGAATCGAAATGAACGAATGACTGACACTCCGCCTTAGTACAGGGTGTCCCACTTAAAAGTCCGGTTTTCTTTTTGTTATAACTTTTGCAGTTTTCAACGGATTTCAAAAATTTAAGCGTCATCCGAAAGACAATTCTTGAAAATTTTGTTTGCTTAATACGAATTTGAATTTGGACATTTTCCGGTAGTTCCACCATTTTTACAAAGACCCCTAATTATGACATTGAAAAAAACTGTTTTTCCAAAAAAATAAAAATGAATATTTTTACTGGAAATGTTTTCAAATCTGATTTTTCTGCTTATTTTTTTATTGATTGTGAATCAAAGATTATGAATTATTGTAGTTCGCGAATATTTTTCGATATTTCTTGCATTTGCGCAAAATGTGAAATCTTAGTGCAAACAGTCAAAAAAAAGCTTTCATTTGGTTTTTAAAAGGGTTTATTAGGTTTTATAAAAATATTAAATGATTATTTGTGATCTTCTTACTAAATATAAATAGCCTGCCATGCAGAAAGAGGTTATAAGTTTGATTTATAGAACAAACATGAAGAAAAGGTAAAGGAAAACCCTCATTTTTTCGTCAAAATGGGGTGCTTTCGTATAACTGGCATAAATAACGGAAAAATTGTCCAAATTCACTTTCGTTTGCAGCAAACAAAATTTTCAAGAATTGTCTTTCGAATGACGCAAAAATTTAGGGAATCCATCGAACACTGCAAAAGTTAAACCAAAAACAAAACCGGACTTTTAAGTGGGACACCCTGATATCTTAGATTACAGACTTCTCAAACACCACTATGTTGCATTTGAACATCACAACCATAAACAAAGCGCTTCATCTTTTTTCTTCAAATAGTTTCTTCTTTAGACCAACTCTCAATTGCATGTAAACCGACTACAATTGCATTCGGTTTAGACTCATGTGGGACATGTTACATAACTTGTTTTTTTTGGTATCTGAACCGGTTCACCTGTCAGTATCAAAAGGTACATAGTACCATAAGTATCGTATGGTATCTGTTTTTATGCAACCCCATGCTTGACCACTCATAACGACTCCAATTCGGTCCGGAAATTCGTTTTGACATGCGACGTCCATGAAAAAATCGTGTCGCATCCGGGTTTCATGGAACTGGCTGCCGATAATCTAAAAATTTGTGCCATGGCACATGTTTCAAGTTGATACCATGGTGAGATTTGAGCTTCAACCACTTTTCTGGCTATCTCGTGGTATATCAGTCTAGTCACCATATAATTGACCCCAGACCGCGCTGACAATTATTTATTGTACACGGTCTAATGTCAACGGACCGGAAGGTCACATTCAAAGGAGGAGAATTTATAACCGAAATTCAGTTCATGCCGTTCAAGTAAGCGCTGAGCCATAAAAAGATGAACTGTCTATTTCAGATAAGATTTTCCCACCATTTCAGCTTACCACTAAAATGTTCTTATCCTAGCGACTGAGTATTTTAGCAGACCTGACCGAGATTATAATACGATACATATCATGTTGTATGTTGTACCTCCGCGTGCCCCGTACCGTGGGCGGGTCACGAAACCATCAACTATGGAAACATCTCAATTGGTGCTCGAAATCAAAATGTAAGATTCATTCAAGTCCGACTAAGCATGCTGAAAACATCGAAAATCTAGTCAAAAAAGTTTATGATCAATTTATTTTCTTGAGCAATAATATTTCCCATTCCGCCACCCCCGGATTAGGGTTCTACGGTTTATGGGACTGAAATTGCTAGGCTGACCAGTTGGTAGAAGTCCGGTCTATACCCCACCGATATACCGGTGTCATGTACCGGTACCACATACCCTTCACGTTGTGTCTCTGGTTCCAATACACCATTAACACGACATGTACACCCTCCGACCCAAATGGTGTTTAGGTGCCAAAATCACCGTGGAAACGAAAGTGATACTCCATGGAAAATGTGTCGGCGGCACGTCTTTTATATGAACCACCGTATTGGTATGCGACACTTTGGCTGGTACATGAATAAATACGGCACCTGCTTATGTGCCACTGATACTTTGATGCCACGATATACGTACGATTGTTGTCGTGGGTGGCAGGATGGAATGCTTACTCATATACGTCGGCCTCAAATTGGGCCGTTACTCATTTCCAAAGGCACGACATGCGAGCCCGATTCACCAACGTCTCCTATGTCGGCATATCACTATGTTACCACAACTTGGTTATGTCGAACCATCATCTGAATATACCATAATTCTGTTACTCGTCTCATCACAACACGACCAAAAACATACCAGTTTCTACCTCATGTACACTTGTCAATTACTGAATCTACAATGATATCACAACAAATTGAAATAACCGTTATTTCATGCCTGTGACTTGGCATTTCTCGTTGCCATTATGGCGATGAACCTGAATAAAACTTGGAACTTGGAACAGACTTGACCTGGTTCGATGCCACCCAATAATACTTAACACCCTGTGCCCATGATGGATCATCGACGTTATCCACTGGCCCGAGGTATGCCACTGCCGGCCCACCGTCCACTGGCTCCGATGATTCCATCTGCCTCGTCATCCAACTCGACCACCCGACTCAGCCAGATCAGCTATGTCAGACGCGCCAGTCGTACATCGAGTCGTCTGTCCAACAATTCCGGGTACCTCGGGCCGTACCATTTACGCCGGAGTTCCTCGTCGATGGGCCTGTCTCTACCGCCACTATCCCGGCCCGCGGCCCCGATGCCCCGATGGCGATCCCACAGTCGGCTGCCGAGTTTCCCGGAAGAGGGGTATTCTTCATCACGGCATCTGCGTGCCCGACCGATGCATCTGTTGCCTGCCCGATCCAATACATCGTTGGGCATGTCACCCATGTTCGTACCGATACGACGGGCCGCGTTACCGCGATTCGGCGACTCATCGGGACGACTGGCACCATTCAAAGTCGACTTTGCCTCCAACAATCCTCCACCATCGCGATCGGGTCAGACCGATAGTCCCGACTTTTACATGCCACAGGATCTGGATCCGACCATCATGATCAAGAAACTGTTACTTGTCGAACCTGAACACGATGATCAGAAGCGGTTGGCCAAGTTTGTGCTGCAGAAACCGGAACCTGATCTTGACATTGATAAGATCAAGAAGGAGCTGTTGGCGAAGGAACGTGCGGCTAATCCGTCGTCCAAACCGGAGAAAAACCCTAAAAATACCAATACCACTGCCAAATCAGATGACCTGCCCAAATCTGAACCCAAGCCTTCACCTCTGAACAAGCCCAAACCCAATGGCTTGCCTAATTTTACTCCCAAGCCCCCACCAAACATAACTAAACCTGCAACCATTACACCAAAACCCCCACCCCAGTTCAATGCCAAACCTCCACCCTCCAATCAAACGGAGATGAAGCGACCGATGCCTCTGAAACCGAAGCCTTTGAATGCCAGACCCTTGAACAGGGGACCAGTTGCCAGCTTGAGACAATGTAAGTTAAAGGTGCATTTAACAATTAAAATATACTGATCATTTACATAGATGTCTGTCGGTCGATATGTAGCTGAAACCAGAAGGGTTTCTTATTTTCCGTTAAAAGTAGGAAAATGTCGGTGTGATACGCCCACTCTAAGACGAGTTGACAAAATTTAAATATTTTTGATTTTAGAAATTCCAGTATTTTGTGAAATATATTTTTTTACAAACCAGATGTTTCAGCGGAACGTCGCGGCAGTCGAGGCAGCGGGGCGCCCGATTCGGCGTTGGAACGAACAACGATGAGTCGCAACATGAATGGTGGCATGTCCAATGGTAAACCACCAGGAGATGATGAAGCCGGTGAGTGAGTGAGTGAGTGAGTGAGTGAGTGAGTGAGGGAGTAAAGTGAGTGAGTGAGTGAGTGAGTGAGTGAGTGAGTGAGTGAGTGAGTGAGTGAGTGAGTGAGTGAGTGAGTGAGTGAGTGAGTGAGTGAGTGAGTGAGTGAGTGAGTGAGTGAGCGAGTGAGTGAGTGAGTGAGTGAGTGAGTGAGTGAGTGAGTGAGTGAGTGAGTGAGTGAGTGAGTGAGTGAGTGAGTGAGTGAGTGAGTGAGTGAGTGAGTGAGTGAGTGAGTGAGTGAGTGAGTGAGTGAGTGAGTGAGTGAGTGAGTGAGTGAGTGAGTGAGTTAGTGAGTGAGTGAGTGAGTGAGTGAGTGAGTGAGTGAGTGAGTGAGTGAGTGAGTGAGTGAGTGGGTCAGTGAGTGAGTGAGTGATTGAGTGAGTTAGTAAGTAAGTGAGTGAGTATGTAACTGAGTGAGGGAGGGATTGAGTGAGTGAGTGAGTG
>OZ038447.1:9267601-9282601 GCA_964036265.1 Daptonema setosum
ATTTTATGCCCATTTTAGCCTCATCTTTTGTAAAAATTCTGTTTTTGAGATGACTACAGTACCTGGAATTCAACTGGTACCTGGCATCTTGTCATCAAGTACATCCGGTGTAGTTACGTAGGTGCCAGTATCGTGGGACACGTCGTATAATACGGTGGACACCTCAATCAGGGTGGTACAGTACTACGTCATGTTAGACCTCCGATTCGTAGTACTTGCCAACCAGATTACCTCCAATTTCAAGTGGTCTGATTCACGTCAAGAATCATTGTTGTCCGCCGTCATACTGAGATCGGACGTGGTTTAGTTCTTTCTAAGGCAGATACTCTTAACAAATTACTGTAGTCCAAACTGCTGTCAGACAGCACATAAGAAAAGTTTCGTAAGATAAACATCATTACTGATTAAATGATCCAGTGTCGTACCTATATAGTTTTTTTTCTAATATTACAGTTACATATTAACTTTTGACATCAGCTATTCTACTTCCTCGTCGTAACCGCTACCAGAGCTCAACCTAAAAAAATGTCACACCAACCCCAACAACTACTCTGCGAAGTCAACGTTCGAGTCCAGCATAGTTGTGATCCACAGCTTCCCCACCAGGAGGCATTTCCGTCTCGGAATCAGGGTGGCAATCAGTTGCCTCTGGATGAATCAGACTTTGCAACACCATTGCCTCGGGGAGATGTGACCTTGCTGAATCGAAATGACCAACGTCCAGTAGGTCAGACTCCGTTGTCAAGACTCCGAGAAGAAACAGCTGAAGACGGTCAACCGGTCGGTGACTCACTGGAACCAGTCATGACGGTCAACAATGCCATGGTCAGTCAACGGGATTACGGTAATGACAGACAGTCGATCGGTGACAGTCGTCTATCTAACCATTCGACTATTGATCCGGAGGAACATCGGGACATTGAAGAGGAATTGGAAGACGTAGTGAAGGCAGAAAACAGACAATCAGTCATCGACCATTCAACGAATGATCTGCAAAACGAAAATGAGTCTGTCGTTGATCAGTCGGTCATGAATCTGGATTCTGATAAGAAAACAATCTACCAGTCGTTGTTGGATGATGATCTGGATCTGAATGACTACTGTAAATGTGATGATGGCCAATTAACGAGTCGACGAGGAGAAGACCAAAGGGCTGATCTTAGCCAGTCATTGGAGAAAATAGGTGATGATGCACCCGAGGACGTTGTTGACCAGCCAACTGATGAGGAACCACTGAAAGAAGTCAATGACGACGAACCAGCGACCAATGAAGATCAGCCGATCAACGATGATTCACTTGAAGGAATCAGTATTGATCGAGCAAGTTTCAATGACAGTCAGTCATCGATTAAAGAACCCTTGAAAATAGTTTTTGATGATCAAGCAATGAGCGATACACTACTGGAAAAGATAAATCGCCGTGTGTCGTTTGCCAATGATGATAAATTAGTCAACGATGAATTACGGGAAGAAGCCAATGATGATGAACTTGCTGAAGACAACACCCAACCAATAAGCAATCAATCTTTCGTACTACTCATTGATCAACCGGCTGGCATGTCATTGCATGAGTTTATGGATAAGTTGACTAAATGGACTAACCAAGTTACAGATGATAAAGGTGATGACTGACTGACTGACTGACTGACTGACTGATTGACTGACTGACTGACTGATTGACTGACTGACTGACTATGACTGACTGACTGACTGATTGACTGACTAACTGACTGATTGACTGATTGACTGACTTCATTGTCTTTCAGGTGAACTGATCGCCAGTGACCTCGCAGTATCAGTCATCAAAGATGAGATGAACACTCAGAAGTCGACAGCGAAAGCTTTTTTCCTAGAAGGATTTCCGCGCGAGCTGCAACAAGTGTCCGAGTTCGAAGCGCAGGTTGGTCAGTCAGTCAGTCAGTCAGTCAGTCAGTCAGTCAGTCAGTCAGTCAGTCAGTCAGTCAGTCAGTCAGTCAGTCCGTCAGTCAGTCAGTCAGTCAGTCAGTCAGTCAGTCAGTCAGTCAGTCAGCCAGCCAGTCAGTCAGTCATTGATTCAGTCAGTCAGTCCTTCTCTAGTCAGTCACTTACTTAATCAGTATGTCATCAGTCAATGTAATTGCAGGTCAAAAAGATCAATCTGGCATTGATACTTGATTTCGACGAAGAAACGCTGCGACAACAGATGAAATCGCGTGGTCTTTCGGATGCCGTCATCGCTCAAAGACTGGCCGAATACAAGGGGAAAACTCTGCCTGCTGCAAAGTATTTTGATGATAAACTACTACTGCACTTGGTTAGTGAGTGAGTGAGTGAGTGAGTGAGTGAGTGAGTGAGTGAGTGAGTGAGTGAGTGAGTGAGTGAGTGAGTGAGTGAGTGAGTGAGTGAGTGAGTGAGTGAGTGAGTGAGTGAGTGAGTGAGTGAGTGAGTGAGTGAGTGAGTGAGTGAGTGAGTGAGTGAGTGAGTGAGCGAGTGAGTGAGTGAGTGAGTGAGTGAGTGAGTGAGTGAGTGAGTGAGTGAGTGAGTGAGTGAGTGAGTGAATGAGTGAGTGAGTGAGCGAGTGAGTGAGTGAGTGAGTGAGTGAGTGAGTGAATGAGTGAGTGAGTGAGTGAGTGAGTGAGTGAGTGAGTGAGTGAGTGAGTGAGTGAGTGAGTGAGTGAGTGAGTGAGTGAGTGAGTGAGTGAGTGAGTGAGTGAGTGAGTGAGTGAGTGAGTGAGTGAGTGAGTGGGGTGAGTGAGTGAGTGAGTGAGTGAGTGAGTGAGTGAGTGAGTGAATGAGTGGGATTCCAGATACCCGGCGAGCAAGAATCGGACGAGATACTGAAGCAGTGTAGCTATCTGATTCGTCAAGCCTTGGGTCTGCCTCCCGGTGAACCGCCGAAATCCACGGCACCACCAAGTTGGATTGAATTCGTAGTAGAAAATTTTTGTTATATATTTTACTCGAAACTGTAGATCTTGGTAAAAAAATACTATGTAACAGATGTTTCATTCATGTACTAGAATGTTAGGCTTAGTAGGCAGTTCCTAGATGCCACGAGTCTCGCCGTATAACCAGTCAATAGTAGTCCGATACCAATGTCTAAAGGATCACAGTGAGCTGGCAATGTGCATTCAACATTTTTACTTTAAAAAGTATCTATAATAGATAAAGGAATGCGAATTTCCAACTGACTTTTCTGTAATGTTGCCCTAACAACTTCGATTTCAAAACTGTTTCGGTTAAATGTTTCGGTTAAATGTGTAACCACCCATTATTAGCCACTTCCACTTCGTTGCCTAACGCCACCACAGTCGCCTCAACGTCAGCTACATCGACATCCAAGAACAGTACGAGCAGCACCAAGTCCGGTGTTGCGTCAACAAGTACGGGTAATAACAGAACTTCAACAACAAAATCAAAAACATCAACAACAACATCATCAACAACAACACCAGCCAAATCAACAACAACAACAACAACAGCCACCAACGTCGCCTCTACATCATCAGCCATCGCGCCCACCGACAGTCCGACAACGTCGAATGGCGCCAAAAACAATTCAAATTCAAATTCAAATAATGGCGCCAAATTGACGCGCGTTAATACATCGGATACGATAGTCGTGGGACCAAGTACATCACGAATCGGGGGTGAGCGAGTGTGGCGTGCTGTACTTAGGCCTAAGTTGACTGCTGTGCCACTGGCTGTGTACGCCAGCATTAAGCATCTGTCTTCTCGATGTGGTTATCACCATGCCATATTATGATCATTTTCATTATAAGACAAACTGCTGTCTTTTCTATCAAAAATTGAAGGACAATCTCATTGAAACTTTTTAAGTGGGACACTCTGTACATGTTCTAATTCATCAAAACTTCCCCAAAACAGCGGGATTTCTACAATACAGAGTTTAATCAAAGTGAGATCGTCCACATTACGTGAGTAAAAAGCACCGGATGTCATTACTATTTTCGCACTGCATGATCGTTTGATTTTGACGAAAATGCTGATTTCATCAAGTGATTTTGCTCACTCTAGTGGATGTTTCTCGTCTTTGATGGCCAACTTTGAATGTAGAAATGTAGCCTATCCAGGGTTTCTTGTCAGTCAGAAAGGTTTTGGCGCGCAGCATGATTTCAAATCTACTTTCTGGGCACATTAAAATTTTCAAGAAAAATCTTGCTTCTAATGGACAACATATATGTTCGAACGTTGCGCTTAACTGATTCATGCGTGAAAATTAACCATGTAGATTATCTCTGATAACAAGAAACTCTGACCAAGCTACACTGTATAGCAGTTTGCATTGCAAATCATAATGTTTCACGCTGATAACCCCGTCGCTGTGTCCGTCCCCGCACCCGTGTCTTTGCTGTGGCACAACGCTGTCCGCCGTCCTGCAGGCGCAGCGCAACGAGCGTTCGGCCGTATGAAACATCATGTTATCCCTGGCAAAATGTCTGAACATTCGACACCTCAATTGGACAATGAAACGGAAGCAAATGACGAAAAGCAACAGGAACAGCCGGAAGAGGTCGATAATAAACAACAACAACAAGTTTCACAAGCGAAATATTTCCGAATATGTTGTTGCTGCACGCAAAAACATGAAGGAAAAGTAGCTGAGCAAGAACGGTCATCCACCGCAACTACTATGAAACGATGCAACGGTTGCAATGTCATGGTGAACCGCATGAAACATGGACTGTCTCGCTGCTGCAGTTGTATTTTCTCGTTGCGTCCCGTTGCATATTCTCTGCAGTGTTGTAACAAATTGTTGTGTTGCAAATCAAAATGTCCGCGGGTTTGCATTTGTTGCGGACCGAAACACCAAAATGACTCTGTTGAAGTAGAACACAACGCTGAAGAACAAAACCAAGGGTTGCAACCGCAACAACAGCAGCCACATCATTCAAAAATAGGTCGTTGTTTGGATGCCATTTGCTCCTGCGGCACCTGTATTTCATCATCAAAATTGGGTCGATGTGTGAAACAGTATCAACGTGGTACAACCTGTAACTGCTGCAAGAGTGAAACAATTGAACAATTGCAAGAAAATCAAGAAGACAAAGGAGAAGAACATGGTCAGTCGTCCAGAGTATGGCGTTGTTGCACACTCCAGCGTAACGAACAATTCGAAGATGATCAACAACAACAGCAACAACAACCGCAACCGCAACCATCTCAACCGCAACGATGTGTTCCCGTACGCCGTTGCATGGGTTCAATTTGCTCCCGTGCATCGCTCTCCCTGCAACACGCGTTTCACCGCTGCGGTTGCACAGGCAACAAGTCGGATTGTCTCTGTCGTGCACTGGCCTGCGTTGCGTTCGGCGCTGCAACTCTCGTGCAACAGATCGCTGGGTGCTGCAAACGATGCAGACCTTGTAAACCGAATATTGACAGTGGACGAGAGACCGACAACGCTTCTTATATGGAATCCGCCCCGGAAACCACAAGATCCGAGACCGCATCTCAAATTGCAGCAGTGGAGCCGAGATCATCCAGAATCTTGAGGGTATTCGCGACTGGAGCAAGAAATACGCTCGCCTGTTGCCGACAAAGGCTACCGTGTCAAACAACTACTGAAATAGAGAACGGTGCCAAATTCGATGAAGAATCTGAAGCCCCGAATGTTGCAGCAATAGATGTTGCAGCGACAGAGTCTGCACCTCAACTTGCATCCACAGATGCTGCAACTCAAACAACAGATGATAATCATACTGCTGCTAAAACTGCTCCTCAACCTACAACGTTAGAACATGCGCCACCTGAAGAATCAACGTCAGCAGGTTCTAAACCAGAGTTTGTACCTGGCGTAACAAGTGATTCTGTATCTGAATCTAAAGCAACCGGACATGCATCTGAAACTGCTAAATCAGAAGGAGATGTACATACAGAATTTACGTCAGAAACTACGGAAACTGCATCTGAAACACCGGGAACTGCGTTTGAAACTACGGGAATTGTATCTGAAACCACGGTTACTGCATCTGAAACAGCAACTATGGAGCAGATCATTGCATCCATCGTTGAAGACCTTGTAACAGAACTCGTAGGAGGGGTTGAAACCAATAAAACCACAACACGTGAAACTGTTGCATCCGTCGCTGCGATTACGAAAGCTCCCCAACAAGATTCAGAAACAAACACCACGATGAAAACGACCGTTCCTAAAGCTCGTCCCGAATCTGCTCCTCATCAGAAGACAGACACGTTAATAGAACTTGCAGCCACTGAACTGGCCTTTGATGCTCTATCAATGGCAAACATTGATCTACTGGAAGACCAAGTAAACATTCCCAATATGGAACGGAAACCAAACATTAATAATGCAAAACGATCGGTTTCTGCTGAATTTCCGACATCATTGGGAATGACCGATTCGAAGAATGAACCCGATAATAATACCACGAAACAGATGGCATCAGAGACATTCAATACGAGTGTACCAATAACTTCAATTGAAACTTCAAACAAACCAACTTCAATCTCGAGAACTGCCATCAATCATTCCGAGTCAGATGAACTTTGCATGGCACAGTCTGCATCTGACTCCACTTCTGACGTCGCAGAGCCTGTCCCAGGTACGGTAACCAGGTACGACCATCCCCGAGTGCCGTGAGTTCAACCATCATCCTACCGTAACCCGATCGCTTAAGCCTACTTCATTCCCACCGAAACACGCTACCCCGTCGCCGACACTTTATTTTCGTTGGAACTGTCATCTTTAGAAAAGAGATCCCCCAGTCTGTGATACCCTTACGCGTACCTTGCGCTTGTCTTACTGAATCTTTGAATCTGCGTTTTGTGCCTGCTAAGATGTAGAAGTTTCTAATACACTGGTTGATTCATGACATCAAATAATAAATTTCAAATTGCCGAAAAATTCTGATTTTTGTACATTATACATGATTCCATTGATGTTGTAAGTGTTTCAACCATGGTTCAGTCAAAATTTATATGCAATGTTAAAAGTTATTTGGTTGCAGTTGATCACCATGCTTATCTGATCCCATGCTTCAGCTAGTGCCACTTGTTGATTTACTACTTTCTATTTTAAGTCCCACCGAAACTTTAAATTATAAAACTATTGCACGGTTGCCGTGAAACTACGAGTTTGAACATTTAGCTTTTCTCCTACTTCTAGATTAGTCGACAACAAATCCTAATTTTAGCACCAGCATCTTCACGACCCTCCGAGTCGCGACTGGACTCGTACAAGGACAAGGTGCCGACGGGACTGCCCAATGACGCACCTGTGCTACTCATCGTCGGTGAGTCAGTCAGTCAGTCAGTCATTCAATCAGTCAGTCAGTCAATCAATCAGTCAGTCAGTCAGTCAGTCAGTCAGTCAGTCAGTCAGTCAGTCAGTCAGTCAGTCCGTCAGTCAGTCAGTCAGTCAGTCAGTCAGTCAGCCAGTCAGTCAGTCAGTCAGTCAGTCAGTCAGTCAGTCAGTCAGTAAACTGCAGGTGCCCCGGGTGCCCAAAAGTCGGAGTACTGTAATCGGGTAGTGGCCAAATACGACGGGTTTGTGCGAATCAGTATGGGCGAACTGTTGAGGGTTGAGATTGACAGACACCCAGATGATACTCAGTGGAAACAGATAAGGCAGCAGATGGCTAAAGGCGACTTAATGCCTACGGTTAAGCTCACTTACTCACTCACTCACCTACTCACTCACTCACTCACTCACTCACTAACTCACTACCTCATTCACTCACTCACTCACTCACTCACTCACTCACTCACTCACTCACTCACTCACTCACTCACTCACTCACTCACTCACTCACTCACTCACTCACTCACTCACTCACTCACTCACTCACTCACTCACTCACTCACTCACTCACTCACTCACTCACTCACTCACTCACTCACTCACTCACTCACTCACTCATTGTAGCGCGAATGCCGCAAGTTGATCTACGCCGAGATCCACAAGCACTCGAAGGCCTGGGGCTACGTGATCGACGGCTACCCGAGGACGGTGGATCAGGCGATCGACTTTGAGAAGACGGTGGACCGGATCGATCTGGTTATACTCATCGATGCCACTGAAAACTTCTGCACCAATAAGCTCAAACAACGATACGAGGTGAGTCAGTGACTGACTGACTGACTGACTGACTGACTGACTGACTGACTGACTGACTGACTGACTGACTGACTGACTGACTGACTGACTGACTGACTGACTGACTGACTGACTGACTGACTGACTGACTGACTGACTGACTGACTGACTGACTGACTGACTGACTGACTGACTGGTTGACTGCTTGGCTCACTGATTGACCAGGGCGCCAACCCGCGTATGGACGACACGCCCAACGGTACATCGCAGCGTCTCGCCCTATTCAAACGGGAAACGCTTCACATGTTGAAGTACTTCGAAGACAAGTCCAAGCTCAAAGTGGTACGTGCCAAACCGAAGGTGAGCGAAACGAACACATCTTACATGCCAAGTACTGCCGGCCAGCTAGAATCAGTAGACCGCTTGCTTACCGTACCATATTTACAGTAACCCAATGTAGCTTCCGTATTATCCGATGTTCTAACCAAAACTGCCGTAACTCGGTTTAATCAATATCAACTTGAACCAATCAACCAATTTAATCACATGAACTAACAATTTTAGGACTTGGTGATAATCTAAACTATTCATTTATTAGAAACCATGTTTACGGCAGTTTTACCATAGAGAGAACCGAACCCACTGCCCTCCTCGCTTCTGCTTCTTCGCTTTTGCTTTAACTTTCAATAAGCAGGTTTATTATTTTATCGCCGTATAAATAATCGTTATTTTTTATTATATTCTCATTGAAGTTTGATGCACGCTTAGTACCAAATACGTGGAATAGTTCATTCTTCTTTTCAGAGACATTAAAACGAAATAAAATTTGTATCTGCACTGCTAGAATTTGTAAAAAATTTAATCAGGTGAGCTTTAAAATATGTTTCAAATGTGATAAAAACTATAAAATCTATATCCTTTTAATTTCCTAAGATCTTCTAATCCTCTAACTTTCTAATCTTTCTTGTTATTTTCTTTCCGTTAGTTTCTTAGATACTTTATTACGGAAACTCACCGTTAAACACTCAGGGGCTTACGGCATGTCAGGTGCGTTCGTTTCGCTTTCGCTTACTCAACACTCCAATATACCGAAAATTATTGCAATCATTTCGAAAAACATTGAAACTTTTTCTCTTAATTCTAATATTAATTATTATAAGAAATAAGTTTCTTCCTTTGAAACACCGTTAGTCTGACTGTCGCTTATTGTAGATACATTATGTGAATACATTAGTTAAAAATATTTTCCGATTTCTAAAATTATATAAAATATCACTCATTCATGCTTCAAACCACTGTTTTACAGACGAAAAACAACAAGGTTACATGCTTCACACGTGTGGTTTATTTTACTTTATTAGCAGCTATAATTATTCACCGTGTCCGATTTGCTGTGTCTCAAGCTCAACGAAGTTTATAATATTTTTGCTTATTTCGCACATTAAGAAAGCCCAAACGGCTAATTTCTTGTTCAGAATGGAAACTTCTGATTTGTGCGTCCGTTTTTTCCCAAATTTTTTTTTCTAAATGTAAATGCAATTTTTGAATCTGTGATCTCAGGTCGAGGGCGACAAGGGCGTTGAGGAGGTGTTCGCATCGATCGTTAATGTTATTGATGCTGCATTATTCATACCAGGTCAGACACTCACTCACTCACTCACTCACTCACTCACTCACTCACTCACTCACTCACTCACTCACTCACTCACTCACTCACTCACTCACTCACTCACTCACTCACTCACTCACTCACTCACTCACTCATACCAAGTAAAAATATATACCATAAGAATCGAACCCGTCTGCCTTGATCAGCAAACGTGTCTGCTAACCACTACGTTACAGTGTTTTCAGAGAACGGCAATGGCGACGGCCAATCGCTCGAATCGTCCAAAGCGTCCAACGGTGATAAATAGACTTCAACCATGTGATTCTTAACACAATCAACTTTCATCCACATTACCATGATATCCCTGCAATATTCTGCCTCCCCGCCCCCGCCCCCGCTCGATTTCAGTTTATTTTTCTTAAAATGTTTATTCTTACATTATATCGTATTCTCACAACTGATTGCGAGACTAAATTTGATTATGCGCCTTGTTCTCTAAGACATTTGCGGTCATTTTTCGTATCAAATTTTTCAGTTTTATGCCACAATAACAAAGTTTGATACCAAAACGCAATAAAGTGAAATACAAGTGAGGATAATCATTTTCATGACTTATCTCACGCCTTTGCGGTCTGCGTTGAGATTTATATTTTGGAACATATGTAATTTTTGTTTATGAAAGTAGAGCTCAATCAATTTTATTCTCATAATCAATCGTGAATGCTATATAATTAATGGTTTTAGTTGATGGAAAGCCAGTCAGGTGACACGGTCCGCCCAAATTATCACATTTCAATAATTTATTATTTTCCCTCCACCAACGTGGACCAAATCCTCCTTAGCCTATAAATCCAACCACCCAAACTTTCACCAACCTTATGTGTAATTAATGTTCTAACCTTTTGATGTTTCAAGTAACTGAAAATCAAGTTACATGTTATTTAACCTGTCATAAAAACTTTATCTCCCTAAAACATACCCGTAATATTTTTCTGTCTTAGACAAAACATCTGTATGACACGTATTTTTTTCTTGCACATCAAAATGCAGAAAAACGACATATTTTCACACCTTTTAATATTATGTCATGCAGATGTTCAAACGTTTTACACCGTAACTGAAGTGAAAGTGTATAAAGTATACATATTTGTTACCCACAACACAATGTTTGACAATAACCTGATATTTGACTTGCCTGCTCAAGTATAAACCAATTTTTTACTCGATGTCTCGGTGATTATACTTATTATACATTATATATTTTAATAGTGATCACTCAATTCTACATGTTCCTGTTGGAATTCAGAACAGTCTTTCCCACGATAAAAAAAGTTTTACTTTCGGATCAAAACCTTTTCACAAAATTGTTTCTTTCGAATAGTTTTTTTACAAAAGTTTTACTTTTTGGATAAAAAAAACTTGATTAACTTCAGGGACTGCTTTGAATTCTGCCTAAAAAATAATTGTGTTATTCATATTGTGCGTATTTGTATGACAGTTAATATGTCATTATAATGACTGAATGTATGCACTTAAATTTTTGGTGATATGATATTCTAACAGAACAATAACTACACATTGGCAGGAAGGTAAAACGAATAAAGTTCATCGGTTCCAATCGAACATCGTTAATGGCATGTCAAATTCTCTGTAAGTCGTTACCAATTCATTACATTTCAGAGGATTTGGTCAAACTTTCTGAGAGTTATCATAACCCATTAACCTTTATTCTAGAACAAACAAAATTTTATCAGTTTTAGCATAAATTGTGAGGAAAGTCACGAAATACACGATGATAATGATGATGCCCTAACAAACAATCAGTACCTTACCAGCTGTATATGTACCTATCGAAACGTGCCCGTCTTCCAGCTGTGCTACTTTCCAGCACTGGCGGACGAGCAAACCATTTAAATGAGAGAATTTCCAGAACAAGATTAAATTGTCTGATTTGTTCCACGTTTTTTTGCCTACACATTGAGAGAAAAAAATCCATCTCATAACATCATTAAAAGGAGGGAATTCTATTACTTCCTCCAATTCTCGTTCGCCTCTGTGTTCAAATGCCTACGTTTCTTTATTTTAAAGGTGATTTGTCGTTGTTTTCATGTGGCACAACTTCGCTACGCTACCCCGTTTCGTGACATGTCAACCCCATTTTTGTGACAACCAAGAAAATGCTGCCACAAAATCAGTTGCAGCTCTGTCGCGTTGTCGCAGCACCAATTGTTTTGTTACACCATTCACACTCGATTGGCATTGGCATTATGCACTTTGAATGTGCCAAGAAATTTTTTTTATAAAGTTTGTAGCAAAGACCAACCATTCCTGAAAAATAAAAAATAAAAAATTCTTAAAAAATACATACCTGAAAACTGACCTATTTTGTAGTTGCGAATTTAACCGCCTACCCGATCACTTTCTCCAAAAATTAAACAAGACAACCGTGAAAAATGGCGCGCATTCAAATTTAGCCCGCTAATAAATTGTGAATGGTCCACGCAAAATAACACGAAAAATACAAGATGACGAGACGATGACAATCAGCAACAACGTCTACGCTCCCTCCACCCGGCGACGGGTAGAGACGCGGTACGGGATGAATTTCCCAAAGACAGGGGAATAAAAACCTCAAATTTGGTTCACTGCAAACACAAATATTCAAAAATGTGTTGAATAAAAAGATATATACCTATTGATATCGTTATCAACCGCTTTTGCAGATCATTAAAATGGGCACTTCGGTAGAAGGAGGGTGGCGGGCATATGAGATGATGTCAACGGGTCAATGGCATCTTTGGTATATTGGCTCCGGCTACGGCCACTTTAGGTGAGGCACAATACTACAGGGTGGTGCTATAATGGTTTACTTTGAAGGCTGTAGTTTACATTAAAATAAAATACTTTTATTTTCATGATTTTAGCTAACATAATTTCTAGTAAAAAAATGAAAAAGTAATTTGTTAGGCAACTTCGATATTAAAACGGAACTAGATTTTCCTGTATATTGCCCATTAGCCAATCAAAATCTTTTTTTGTAAACGCACATACAGGGTGGGCCAATAAAAACCACAAAACTTTGGAGGGTAATAACTCAGTGACTAAGAATCGGATTGAACTGCGGTTTGCATCATTATAACTGGGATATCTTTGACTTTCATTCATATAATTATTATGGATAAATTGCAATTTTTCAAAAAGATATCAAACTTTTACCAAAAAGTTGCTGTATATCCGCTGAAAACCCATACAATTTAATTTTTTACAATATAAAGTATATACAAAGAGGACAGAAATTACACCTATAATTTAGAAACAATGTTTTTGACAAGTTTCAGACACATAGAAAGCATATTGAAGTTGATGATTTGCTCAATATGGACGTTTTGTGCTCAACGCTCAACAGCCTGTTTTCTATCATTAATGGTAGTTTTCTTGTTAAAAACAGTCTGAGTTAATGAAAATAATGTTTCAAACAGATTCATCAACTAGGTTTTAACTGAATAACGCTAAAGAAACCAAAACAGTTCTTCTGAGCCGTAAAAAACATTTACAAATATCTTATGTAACCCATATGTGTGAAAACTCCCGCCCGGTTGGAAAAATGATATTTTTAAGAAATTTTTGCGTAACTTATGATTGCATTGAAATTTCTGGGTAAAATCAGAGTTACTAAATTTCAAATATATACTGATTGAAATCACGCTTACCGGTAATTAATCCGATTCTTATTCACAAAGTTATTAACCTTCAAAGTTGTGTGGTTTTTTTTGGCCCACCCTGTATATCGTGGTTTGACTTCAAAGTTGTCACAACGTACATATGTATTATAGACAATATGTAGTACCTTCAACCACATGATTAAGAACCAGCGATCAACGTTGTCTGGTAGATACAAGTAGAAGAGTGCTCATCGATTTATCACACAACAAAGGGGACCATTAAGACACTTGCGACAGAGTTGAAAGCAAAAATTTTGACGTTTGGTTTCGAGACTGGTTTTGTTTTGGTAGGCTAATTTACAGAATTTGAAGTCACCGAAAATCGGTGGAATGCGGTACTCACTGAATTTGAGCTTCGAAGTTTTATGCTTTGAACTTGTGGTTGTATTGTTTCAGCTGCGTTTATTTACCTACAAACATTTGAAGTTGTATCAGTGTGAATATTTTTATGAAAAAAAAACAGGAGAGAAAGCTGTTAACGGCGGCTTTCTAAAGAGAAAGAGAGAACGCCAAAATTATGGATGTCGTTAGTTTTTAATTTGGAAGTTTACTAGGCCGTGACCGTTAACGTCTGTTCTGACGACCTCCTAATGTTCATTACCGAATTCCAGCTTCAGTACTTTTTGAAAAATATGGCGTTACTCAACAAATGTTGTTCAACGCCATCAGAGTTCGTTGAAGATTCAGGTCAAGCTTTCAAAATCCGTCAACACATATCTTATTGTTTCATACTGTGATCAATATTTTTACTGGTACTTATTCATTTATCGAAGCCATCAGGGCGCAATAATACCAATCAGAGTGGTGCAGGTAGCCGGAGACGTTGAATAAACGGACAGGCGATGGCACAAACCCCAGAGCAACCAGTTCGAATGTGTGTCTCAAGTCAGGTTTCGATCTTAGGACCACCAGTTTCCGAGGCTGGCGCTTTACAAACTATACTAGAGAAGCGACAAGTACTATACAGAATCTATACTTTTATGTTCCGTATTGACTTCTTTCTTCTTTATTCGCATTAGATCAACTAAAATTCTACTCGACACCACATGCTTTCTGACTTCCGGCGGCCCTCCCTCGATTTTCCCAGCAACTTTTTGCCGCAATGATAATTAGTCATATAAATGGACGGAATTCCGGCCATTATTCAATATTCACTCACAAACACTCACCAATCATCTTCCGAAAAAAGCCGGGTTTTTTTTCGCGAAGCCTCATATGGAATATTTGTCGCTGGCATGTCGTTCTTTGGTATGTATGTTGGCAAAAGTCAGTAAACTTCAAGTCAACCAAATGTGGTAACGCTAAGAAACTTTCAGCTAATTTTTTTAAGTATCGCAAGATGCAGATAGTTTATATAGCAATAGTTACTAACATATTCAGTTGGTCGCTCAGTTACTCAATTAATCGAATAAACTTAAAATTATGAAGTTAACAGTCTACATTTTCCCCGTTCAGTTACTTCAACTGTTTTAGTGCATAACGACCTTAGGGCTCCTTTTTAAGGTAGAGTTGTTTTCAAACAATTTCGACGTCTGAAGCCAGCGGGTTCGTCGTTTTACGATGGCAAATTAAGACTAATGGGTAATAAAAACTGTCTGCCACACTTCATT
>OZ038447.1:9290101-9303625 GCA_964036265.1 Daptonema setosum
AGGTCCAGCAGGGCATGGATCACATGTTGCCTTACCACACGAATCAGGCAATGGCTCAGCATCACGACCAGGCTGTCCTGTAATGGTTGAGCGAGTGAGTGAGTGAGTGAGTTAGTGAGTGAGTGAGGGAGGGAGTGAGTGAGGGAGTGAGTGAGTGAGTGAGTGAGTGAGTGAGTGAGTGAGTGAGTGAGTGAGTGAGTTAGTGAGTGAGTGAGTGAGTGAGTGAGGGAGTGAGTGAGTGAGTGAGTGAGTGAGTGAGTGAGTGAGTGAGTGAGTGAGTGAGTGAGTGAGTGAGTGAGTGAGTGAGTGAGTGAGTGAGTTAGTGAGTGAGTGAGTGGGTGAGTGAGTGAGTGAGTGAGTGAGTGAGTGAGTGAGTGAGTGAGTGAGTGAGTGAGTGAGTGAGTGAGTGAGTGAGTGAGTGAGTGAGTGAGTGAGTGAGTGAGTGAGTGAGTGAGTGAGTGAGTGAGTGAGTGAGTGAGTGAGTGATTGAGTGAGTGAGTGATTGAGTGAGTGAGTGAGTGAGTAAGTGAGTGAGTAAGTGAGTGAGTGAGTATGTTCGAACCTGGTTCACCATCAATACCATCGTTGCCATCAGTCCCCAGATCTCCGGGCACACCTGGAGGCCCGGGAGGACACTTGTTCTCTGGCGGTTCGACACAGTCTGCGATCAGTTAATCAGTCAGTCAGTCAGTCAGTCAGTCAGTCAGTCAGTCAGTCAGTCAGTCAGTCAGTCAGTCAGTCAGTCAGTCACTAACTGCATGCCGCAGCCGCCTGACGCTTGACAAACTTCTTCATGAATGATTTGCCGAAGTCGTTGGTTCCGTGATTGCCGACCTTTCGTACTTCCGACCAGATTGTATTCGACATGATATCATATTCTTTCACATGCTGAAATCAAGAATCTCACTCACTCACTCACTCACTCACTCACTCACTCACTCACTCACTCACTCACTCACTCACTCACTCACTCATTCACTCACTCACTCACTCACTCACTCACTCACTCACTCACTCACTCACTCACTCACTCATTCACTCACTCATTCACTCACTCACTCACTCACTCACTCACTCACTCACTCACTCACTCACTCACTCACTCACTCACTCACTCACTCACTCACTCACTCACTCACTCACTCACTCACTCACTCACTCACTCACTCACTCTCTCACTCACTCACTCACTCACTCACTCACTCACTCACTCACTCACTCACTCACTCACTCACTCACTCACTCACTCACTCACTCACTCACTCACTCACTCACTCACTCACTCACTCACTCACTCACTCACTCACTCACTGCACTCACTCACCTCGGCTAATTCGGCATCCAATGATGAAATCTCAATGAAGATGATGGGCAAGCAAATGGCAGCCACACTGATGGCCACAAAGGATAACCCGACAGCCAGATAGCCGGGTACTCGCACTTCGTTGGACATGACGGCAGTATGTATTGGTGGTAGACTCCGTGGCAATGGTACACCTGCAGGTCATTCGATGGTACACTTGCATGATTACGGTATATTGCATTATGTGCAAAATAAATGGGGAACAAGACGATTTTTTTGTGATTAGACAGAAGCAAGGAAGACTTCCGCTTAACTAATTTGTGCTGAGAACTCATTTGGTTGAAACTTTTGAACATATTCGTTTAAATCTGAAACATTTAGGTACAGTAAGTCTTACTGATGTGGTTTCTGGATGCAATTAAATGTGAAAGAGGCGATGAGCAGGAGCAAATGAAACGACTAACTTTTCCACTAAGACCAACTGCTTTATATACTCATCAACTCAATGACGAATCCTGGCAAAAACATTTAAGTACTTAATTGGCTGGTGTGGGAGTGTGGGAAGTTCAGTCTAAATATGTATTGTTTTAATTAAGTTCAAATTGAAAAAACAACAACAATCAATAAAAAACATAACGGCGAAAACTCCATTTAAAACATGAAGTAACCGCGGATGAAAACAACTTGGATTCATTCTGCAGGTATTGCAAACTACAAACACACTGTCAACTCGATTCCCTCAGTTCCAGCTTCAGCTCAAAACAGTTTCAATAAGAGGTGAACTCTCTTCTTAGAGGAATTTCCCGTTTGTTTTGCATATTCCCAGATCCGATAATGTCATGATCACACTTGCGATATTTACCGGACTTTTTTTATAAACTTTAGCCGCGGATGACAGTTCGATTCGGGGTGCGTTCACAACGCGGCCTGACGCAGATTTGGTCTATTTAGCTTAAAAAATCTGTTGATTATCGTAATGATCTTGACTGAATATCTTAAGCGAAATTGAATAGAGGATAGTTGACAAGTTCGGGCTATGCCTTTATGTGTTATAAAGGGTGTTATTCATGTTTCTAACTGCATTGTCATATTTCCCAATCAAGTTACACACATTCCGTTCCCTGAGGAATTTTTTTCTTCATAAATCTGCAGTTTTTTATTTCCAAGTGTTCACAGAATCGTAGTATTGTGAACTGAACGTTGGTTAATAATAGCCGATGGGTTCAAAGACAAGGGAAGAAACACTACCGTGATCGCTTACTTACTCGACCCCACATTTGATTATCATATTGATTGATTGCAATTATCGCAAGTTCGAACTCTTGATTTACTTATAACCTTGGTGTAATTATTCACACCACGATTCCAAAAGTAACATCATTAATTATGAAGTTTTATCTGCGAACTCGGCGAACGATCAAACATCAAGATCCGTTTACTCATCCAATTTGACAACCAATTACATTATTGTTTTTATAGACGTTCGGGGAATCAGATAATCTGACTCGGATTAGTTGAGGTGTGACAAAAAGTATAATGAGAACTTGATGTAATCTAGATGCGTTCATTGATACGCCCTCTTTGTTACTCGTTAATGAGATCCACCGGTTTGACTACTTTGTCTAACGAAAAATGAAGTTACTAAAATACGATGTTTATTATTTACTAATACTTACGTTAAAACTTTTTTTACTAAGACTTATACAACAACATCAACAAAAATAACACTTTACTCAAAATTTCCAAACGAAATTCATGTATGTTTTTCATCCGCTAACTGAAATTTCGTCACTAAGATTAACATCATTGTTACCTCGAATGAATCACCCGAGTAAAAACGTCATTTATCTGGAGTGGATGAAACTCTGATTTCCCTATGAGCTCTTTTTAACTAATAACAACAACATAAATCATTGTATATTGAGCATTTTATTCA
The DNA here is from genome assembly GCA_964036265.1 of Daptonema setosum. Classification (NCBI taxonomy): domain Eukaryota; kingdom Metazoa; phylum Nematoda; class Chromadorea; order Monhysterida; family Xyalidae; genus Daptonema; species Daptonema setosum. The sequence continues at coordinate 9,293,341 of OZ038447.1, forward strand.
CATACATAATATTCATAGAAAACGCTATATATTGATATTAGAATGAAAATTTCAGCAGTTGTTGCAATGTGAATCAGTGGTTAATAAAACTTCAATAATTTAGGGCCCAATCGGGTGATCACAGACAACAGATGTTATATTCATATTAGCAGGTACAACCAGATTATCATCATCAGTCATTTGGTATCGAGACTCATATTCAATAATAAATGGTAAAGCCCGTATGTTGTTTCTACAAGCAAAAACATTACCCAAAATGAAACACATACATCAATCATCATCATCCCATGCTAAACTGTGTTGAACTATGGTGTCAACCGAGTTAAGTTGAGGCTAGTGATGTTACATTATCAGCCGTTTTTTGCAATAATTTTTCTTGCAGAAACAACATACGGGCTTTATTGGCGCCAGCTGGACTGGATTCTCAGAAAACTGCCAGTTATCAGCAATATATGCAAAACCACCCAAAACAACAGTACATAAATGAACCAGTAACACAATAAATGATGTCCGATATAGAAATTGCAATCAGAAAATCATTATCTTAGTTAGGGCAGCAACCGATGAAAAGAATGGTTCATCATTTTAGATAGAAAAGTACTGATACACGCTGATATCCATGATCTGAACAAGGTGATACATGTCAACCTGACTGCTCATCAGCTACCCCTCAATGGCAACACGAAACCCAGAACAGAAAACATAAGGTTGAAGACGAAAAATTAAAATGTTACGCAATAAAATGAAACCTAGCCAATTCGATTTTTCGTATCCCGAATAAATTTGCTGTTTCAGTTGTTTACGAGTTCTGGCTGTATTCTCAAAAAGTCATAACAAAAGCTAGCTAATCATCCATCAAATTCAGTCCGATCGAATCACGTGACTCAGATATTCGTTGGGCTTTGATCGAATGTTGCTGTTGTTGTTGATGATGTTGTTGTTGCTGTCGCTGTTGTTGTTGTTGCCGTTGAGCCAATCGATGTTGGTGTTGTTGTTTGCGCGCCTCCTTGACCGTCTGGTCGACTTCGAAATCGTCTATTTCATCAACACCCCACTCGTTTTCGGCCAGTGGATCCGAGTTGAGTAAAATGTCATCAAGCTCGCCGAGTTCAGAGGACATGGGACGCTGCAATCAGTCATTAAACATTCAGTCAGTCATTCGGTTTGTCGTCACTCGTCAGTCAATTATATGAAAAAAAAACAAGTGGGCAAAACAGCAGGTGGTCGATTGATAAGTGTAGTAATTATTTACTGCTAGAAATTCCAGATTTCAGTAGTTTGCAAAACTGAATTGGTAATCTAAAAATTAAATTTTGAATTACCACAACTTTTTATTTAAAATATTTGCGCGTACATGTCACCCACCACACTCACACTCAGCTTTACCCAACTGTTATGAACAATAAACTTCTAACCATTTGTTGTGTGTCCATAACAGCGAATCGATCTGATATGCTACCCGGTCGACGACTGCGATTTTTGGATCGCACCACAACCTAAACAAGCTTTTTGTGGGAAAATTAAGATATAAAAAAATCCACAGAAAAAACACACATTTAAAACTGCCAACTTTATTAGTCGTTATATTGACGGGTTCAATCTGTTCAAACAGCGCTCTGTCCGCCTCCTCTTTGCGTCTCTTCTCGGCTGCCTGAGCTTCCAATCGCTCTTGCTCGCGTGCTTTCTGAGATCGATATTCCTAGAAAAAATTTCAATGCAAAAAATCGAGCTTTCAGTTATTATGCTACAACAGCAAAGTTGGATACCCAAATCACAAATATAGAGAAACAACGGTCATCGTGTTTACGATAGCTGGTGAGACAAATAAAGGGCAACAGTCAAACACCTATATCAGATACCAATAATACTTGATTATTCTGCTTTGTCATAAGATAATGTAGGTATATTTAATTCATGTAGTAACCTGTATTCTGTCCTCCACAGCATTCGACAGATTTGAGTCCCAGTCATTCCAATTGGCGGTGCGCGTGGAAGAACCCGCGTTGTAATCTACAATAATTTCATAGATTTTAAAGGATAATCTTACTTTTGAAATAGCTTCATATCTTACATGACAATAATCTGTTTCCAAGAGTCAATTGATGATGGATCGGCCTATTTTCGCAAATTCCTGAGACATGTCTCAAATCATTGAGGCGATTTATTCTACAAACTCACATTCAATGACTCTTAATACTTACAGTTCTCAACAGTTTTGTCACTTTTATCATATTTGATATGAATAAACGTAAAGTAGGTGATAAATGTTTATTAATAATGCATCGGAAAGCGTACCCAACCTGAACTAGCAGTCAATGGCACACTGACACTCACATCATCCCGTGAGAAAGGGAGTACCGGGTGACTGGCTGTACGACCCAGATTCCTGATCCGACGTGGACAAAAGTAGCACAAACATCGATGTAGACGACCAATCACGGCCAGTAGCAGGTGGAGTAGTTTGGAGAGAATCATTACTGGAACAACATTCTGATAACTCTCGAAAATGACAGGTTAAAAAAATGATTGAAAGAAAAAAATGTAAGAAAAAAAACATGAATAAAAATCTTCCGATAAACAAAAGATGTAACAATTGAAATATGTAACTTAGTGTAAAAAGTAGACATGAGTAAGTAAAACACAACTAATATAAAAATTAATTCCACTATGTTCATGCAATATTGAATAAATGTTCGTTCCCCCGCTCACCTACTTCTTCATATATTGTATTTACAAGATTAAAATACAATTAAAACGATGATGGCAATAAGCTCAACAGCAGTAAATTGCATTGTTGTACAGGGTGTAATGCAAGTGAGTGATCATGGAACACTCAACGACAGTAACATCATTTGCCAACTTGGTGCATCAATATAAAATATTTCATTGGCATTTCAATCGTGCAAATATTACAAATCGGTTGATAACAAACAATAACATAGGATATTGCGAAAGATGAAGAATGATTATTGTGATCAAAATGAGAGGCACTACAAATCATCATATCAAATTTCATAAATGGTACCTAATATGTTTTTCATAAATAACTAGGCAAGCAATATCGTGTGTAAGTATTATTATATGTAGATATAATAATTGATATCTTATCTATAAAGTAGGCACTGCAAATAACAATGGCCTCAGATAGGCCAATTTGACTCAAATCACAGTAAACTTCACCGTAAGTAACCAATCGTAGTTTCTTGCAAAAATGACTGAAATGAAATCAACCAAACTGAAAAAAGTTTGATGCAAGAAAATACACGAAGTTACTGCAAATAAACTAAATAGATGTATAGAATGAATGATATTAAGCTATAATGGAACCGTAAGTTACGGAAGTTGAATGCAAGTTAGTGAGAATTAGCAGTAAGCCTAACATCAGGAAGTGTAAGACTTTGGGCATATACCAACTTCATTATTTTAAGGACGTTTGTGATCAATGATTATCCCTACATCTACATGTGAATGGAGGTGACCGTTAATTTGAACGTTTTTTTATCTTCAACTACCGTAACTGCAATTGGTGATCTGCCAGCGCCGAACAAAAAAAATCAGGCACAAAATTCGGGGAAGACGCTGAGAAGGTGGAGGAAATGGTGCTGCGAAAAAAATCTGTAAAAATGAAATACAACAACAGTTTTTTGGATAACTTGTAAGAGTATTTGAAATTATAATTATAAATATGGCATACAAATGAATGCCGACCAGAATCAAGATGGCCACGTCAGAGGTATAAAATAATAAAGCAAAGGCGCGTGAATAAAAGTTGGTAAGTTCTCGGGAAAATGTGAACAAATGAAGAGAAAACTGATTCCACAACTATAAAAACGCAAATAAAATAAATCGTCCAAAAATACTACTTACTAAATATCGTTGCTTTTAACTATAAAACTTTCGTCAATCGCTATAAAAAAGTTAAATTCTATATAACACGGATTCGCCGTAAACAAGATGACGCTGAAATCGTTGTTTAGTCACGGGTATTTCCAATAATCGAGTAACAAGATGACGCTGAAATCGTTGTTTAGTCACGGGTATTTCCAATAATCGAGTTCAAATCTAAGGTTTTACCATGGAATGTGCAAAAAAAAGTATTTAAAAAACAATTAACAAAAATTTATCACAATCAAGGCTATACAGGTGTGCCCTCAGTTCTCTCAAACCAGTCGTGTTCTAATAGAAATTGCATGCAATCACGATACCCGCCGGCATGTGCCTCTTCAAGAGAGTGACGACCGGGTGGGAACATGGCCTTGCCGCCTCGAAGCATGTTATTCCAGCTCATCTGCAATGAATTCTTTTATCCAGAAGAACACAAACGATATGAACAAAGATTCCTACTGGGACTTCTTCTATCTTCATTACTGAAGCCATTAAGGCACATTAGTATCATATCAAAATGGACGGTGTTAAATTAATCGGAACATGGGGTTTTATGATTGACGTTAATTTGTAACTTAATGACTATAAAATTGAGTAAATATCAAGCCTATTGAAACTTTCTGCTATACACCGTTTCCTAAACAGACAGGTGGGTTTCTTTTCAGTAGCAAGCATGCGTTAACCTGATGATAACTTAGCATGATTGATGTATCTAACCTAAAAAGTTGGTTTACTTGATCATTTTCGCATGATAATTATTAGTCAAACAAAACATTAACAGAAAAAATGAACCAACAAAAAACGTTTGCCCGCCGACGGTGACTGACCAGTCGCTACTGCCACCACTCCTCACCGATTCCTTGCTCCTGCAAAAACAAATTGGGTCAATAAAAAATATTATACCCTTAGTTAGTGAACAGTGATATGCATGATCATTTGAAAATTGGATTACCTTACTCTCATTTTACTACATTCTCTATGTCCAATTTTACTATTCTCGCACAATGGCCCAATAAATTTCAATCTTGATTCAACCGCAGATGCCATTATGTTTTTTTTAGTTTTATAACAACAAAGAAATCAAGTTCAAGTCAAATCAAATAGAATGCAATTTAACGCCTGAAGTGGTCGATGGAAAGCGAAACTTTATGGTCCTAGTTTCAAAAAGTTCAGACTTGTAATCATTTGACACACTGATGTAATAAATAATTAACGAAATAAACCTGAACGACTAACCCGCCGTCATCCCTGGGCGAGATCATGGCTTCGCCACTGAACGGACTCACCGTAATCGTACGCACGTCAGGCAGTTTGGGCAGGTTATTCGTAAAACCACCGTCGATAAAATCCTGCATTGACATCAATCAACTGCAACAGCACAGAAATCACTTGTTTTGCTAATTATAGTAGCATTTACTCTGCCTACGTTGTTCTGGGATTTCTGCCATTGCTTTCGCTGGTCAATTTAGTCAACCAGTCTGGTAATTCGGAAAACCCCATTCTGAAGTGTGATGTGACACTTGGCTTCAATTTTTAAAAAGTCCCAGTACAAATCATACTTTCCGGCAAAACAATCTGATTTCATTATAAGACAAAGACATAATAATATAAGATCACCAACTTTTCCATCGATAGTCGGTGGTCGTTCCCCAGTGCCGGCGTAGATGGGGATGAAGCAGCTCGCCATAAGACACTAAAATGGTGTTACATACTGTCAAATCGAGAAAATTCGTTATAGAAAAAAAAACATTTATGCGCAATTACGCGAAGCTGAGCAAAAAAACTTCTCTCCAACCATCATAAATACGTCAATAAAATGTTCAATAAGCAGTTTTAAACAACAACCACGAATTTATTTCTGAACACATAACTAGAGCTAGATTACATAACGAGACCAAGTCGTGAAAGTGTACAAAAACCGAATGATTACTTACTTGTATGACATGACTTCGTTCAGTGTAATCGTGGAACATGACGTTGGTTTTGGTTTCATTGGCGGTACATGAGATGTAGAGACGTTGCTTGGCGTGTTCGTGGGCGTCGATGGGTATTACCTTGAAAAATGATTGGAGCCTTGAAGAATACTATTTTTTAATAATTGTTTTACAGAAAAAATTATGTGACACAAAACAGCAGAAATAGCCAGCTTAACTGAAACAACAGCAGTATATGGAGATGGAACCCAGATTTCAGGAACCTCTTTTTGAAAACTATGAAAGGTTTGAATGAAACTATTGAAGGTTTGTTATTTTGAACAAAATTAAAATTTCAACGAGGTGCATAATAATAGCTATTAAAATAAAAATGAACATACATCATCAGCCAGTTGTCGCAATCTGCTCATTAACGAATACCCCGGTGTCAAGGCACCGAACGGTTGGGCACAGATCTCATCGCCTAACTCGTAGAACTTGTGAAGACACATCTGAAATAAGAGGTTGGCATTTTAAAATCATGTTCAGGTTATCGTATGGTCATAATCGATGTTTCCAGAGCCGATACATGAACTAATATAAACGGTTTTGTAGTGTAAGTCACAGCAAATATCTAGACAGATGTTACGAGGTGTCTTACTTAGACTGCTGACACCCGTCGTAACATATTTCGCTATTCTTATCCTTAATAGTTAGCTTAACTTAATTGCCTAAATCCTATGCGTGAATTGCATTACAAATAATCGGAATACCAAAAGAATATTATAGAGGGGCCTCGAAAGGCTTTATATCTCGAATGCGCAACGGTTCCACACAATTATTATATTTACGAATAATGGATGATTATCAAAATATAAGGCAAAATAGGAAAATGGATTTACGTATGAAGTTATTGGTTAAATTGTTAAAATTAAGAATTATAATATAGAAAATGTTAGATGCAGATTAAGAGACAATAGGGTAATTAACAATATGCCTATACTGTGCGTTGTAGTTATATGCGATACATATACCATCATACTTGCCTTGTTTGCTAAGCGTTCCCTGTTTACTATGCCTATGTATCTGCCTGCTGTGTTATGCACTCGGTATGTATGCATGTACATGCGCGACTGGAACTGCAACTGAATATGTAACGTGAATGCTGTTGCAACTTAACTGTAAAGGGCGTTGCTGCTGGTGTTATGTTTTGTGCCATACTTGCTGATTGGTAAGGCTGTGTGAATGCTCCGCCTACTAATTGATTACGGTATTCGATGCCAGATGGCTACCGTAATCCAATAATACTTGCTTATACTTGCTTAAGATAGTGCCCGTATCACAGATAACCGGAACAAATTAAAATTAATGACTAAATGAAAATAGAGAAACACTATGTCGTAAACGAACATCAATTTTATGAGGACACAAGACGATGAGCGCAGCTGCGACGGCACCTGCACTCGCTCCGGCCGCCGATACGACTCGAGATAATACCGTCGATTGGGCGTGTTTCTGCAGACATTCCATTACGCCGAAATGGTACGTACCAAGAAATCCACATCCGCTAAACGACAGCGCTAACGGGCCATTCCAAAATTCTGAATGATAATAGTGGTAAATAAAAATTTGGACTAAAAAATCACAAACTTAGTTATCATTGTTTTATACTATTGAGAACGGAGCACGTAACCAATTTCAAATAATTATATTGAAAATGATTGTTACTACAAAAGAAAGAAAAGAACTAATGACAAATGAAAGCAAACAAACAAGCAACAAAATTAGTACAGGGAGAGGGAATGAATGAATAAGCTTACCGAGATCATCGATAGAGTCCGGGGCAAGGACCGGCCATGTCTTTGAATGTGAGATTGGGCCAGGCTGGGGCGTTGTGACTGAAGATCCCGGCATTACAGGCTCCACAGAACTGGCCTAAAAAAATTTCCACTAATTATTTTCGTTTCATTAAATTTACTGTATATCTTGAGATAACGATGAGCACCACCCAACGAGTTAGTAATAAGGTGAGCTGAATCTATTTGAGAAAAAACGCACAGCCTTCTTCAAAATAATACCAATTAAGTGAACAGAATTAGAAGCAGACAGCTTTATCAGTTGATGAATCGAGTTTAAGTCGCTGGGTCCGCGCTAAGGAACACCATGACGCTAAAAGCGTAATCACTTAACAACCGTGTGAATTATAAAATAGAAAAGACGAGAAACAACCCGCCCGTGTTCATAACATAACCTACCTTCTGCGGAACTGCCGATGACTCGCCACTGGTTGCCGTATTTCCGGTTCCTGTTTTACTGGCACTGCTGGCCACCTGAACATCCGATTTACTGGTGCAAAGCATAGCGCGTGAACCCTGAAAAAGATCTATTCAAGTGATTGTGAGTAAGTAAGAGAGCGAGTGAGTGAGCGAGTGAGTGAGCGAGTGAGTGAGCGAGTGAGTGAGTGATTGTGTGAGTGAGCGAGTAATTGAGTGAGTGAGTCAGTGAGGCAGATTTACAAAAGCGACCCCATTTTCAACCAAAACGTGTACCATGCACCATTTTTTCCCTTTCGACGAAATGACCACATTTACATGGAAATTCAAAGGAATCACTTCGGTTGTCAATAAACATGTTAAAATATGACACCGTCATAGTAGACACCGTCATAGTATTTCAAAAACTATTAAAATAGGTAAAAGGACTCAACTGACATAATAACGAATATAGAATTAAATAGCACCAAAACTCAAACTAAGCGGGGAATCCCAATATATCAACTTTTTAGGTTCAAGCACACTCATTTATAATGGCTTTCGAGCCTGATATTTTCTCTAAATTCCTGTATCGGGTAGTTTGAGACTTTCTGACGTCTGAAAAAATCAGAAATCTTCTCACCTCTGTTGGAAACCCACTATTAAGCCCCGTTCGTAATCACACCGAAACAACAACCGAAACAACAACCGAAACAGAGACTGCAATCTAACCGAAAAACCGTTGAGTTCATTTTTTTCTGGGCCCACTCGGCTCGTCCCACTACTGTTGATTGTTTTGAATACTAGCGCGTGTTATAATGCATGCGCGTGTATAAGCCCCCGTGTTATAGTGCACGCAGTCCACTCGAGCTATTGACGTCGGTGGCTGACTATGCGATAACTTTAACTTTATGAAAACTTTTCAGAGGGTTTATTGACTTCCTGAAAACATCAGATTTTTTTTTAATTTTGAGAAACGGTTTATTTTGGGTCGAATTCAGCTCGGCGGCCGGGCGGCGTAATGCTTGTTTCTTCATATGCTTTCTTCAGAATTTTGCACGGTGGAGGGACCGAAATTAATCAATTTCTGGAGTAGAAAAAATCACAGACGATTTCAGGGGACCAATGAACCTCTAACGACTAGTTTTTCGTCAATTAACGTTTTTGTGTAGTCTGCCCCCGACGTGATCGGCCCAAAAAACCCGAGCTCGCACGAAAATAAAAAAATCAGCAGACATGCATTATAACACGAGCTAGATCGTAATATCACATGGAGACAAACAAAAGAAAATTATTATATAGTTCCAACATTGCTGAAACTTTCATTTTTTTCCCATCAATCAGTTTCTCCCAAATTTTTTATTCAATTTATTTCTTCAAGTTGTTTTTGAAGTGGCTCACATTATCAATCCAAATTCAAACTGGCGCCCAAAATAAAAATCTGTGGTCATTTTGTCGAAAAGAACAATGGTGCATGGTACGCGTTTTGGTTGAAAATGGGGTCGCTTTTGTAAATCTGCGTCAGTGAGTGACGGAGTGAGTGAGTGAGTGAGATGTAGCCCAGGCCCCAGCAACATTTTGCTTGACGAAGTAGTCGGTATACCGCAATAAAAACATGAACCCACCAAACTGACTTGTATTATGTTGGGTAGTATCATTACTATATTGATTAACCTTCTTTTGGCTAAACGACTGAGAGCAGCAGGCTAAAAGTTGCGACAACTTTGTTGAGCTGGCGAACGTGGATGAAGGAAATTTCCTGCCCACAAAACACCGTATGTGCTGCCTAAGCCTAGGTATCCACTGCAAGCTCATCTACCAGTTCCTGGAATTTGCGTTTTTATTCGGCTATCGCGACCCGTCGACCCAGAATTTTGATATTGTTTGTACGGCTTCGGCTTAGTTCCTAGCACCGACTTAAGTTTACAAAAGTTATTCTGGAGCACTATACTAACAGTTTGGCAGGTGTGAGCATCAAAATTAGGTTTCTGTGTAGGCTTAGGCTTAGGCTTAGGTTTTTGTATGGGCTCGGGCGCGTAGCGCTCGAGCCTATCGCAAAAACCTAAGCTTAAGCCTAAGCCTACACAGAAACCTAATTTTGATGCTCATGATTAGCCTTCTAAACCTATCCAGCTATGTAGGCAGCCTAAAAACCTCCAAATGGCCGGTCGACCGATCTCGGTCGACGGGTCGCGATTCCCGTTTTTATTTTGTTAATTATATTAGAAAACCAAT
>OZ038447.1:9303825-9328825 GCA_964036265.1 Daptonema setosum
TACTTTTAGCCTGAAAATAAATTGAGTAAACACACAATACAACATACCCAAACCAAATCATTATCTGAATAAATATAAGGTTTCAACTTTAAGTGAAAATTTTTAAACTCCAAAAAATGAAAAAGCAGACCAACCCGATATTCGAAATGAATTGGACCGGAATCAACTTATCACTCTTCATTTTGTTATCGCCCATAGCACCCCCAATCATACCTTCGTCAGCATCGTTGACTTCCATTTTCCCGATTAATTTTCGACACCACTAAAATTAGTTTTCTCAAAACAAATGCGGGCTGGATTTTGGGATCCGAACCCCTATTTGACCGACCCCTATTTGACCGACCCCTATTTGACCAGACCCCTATTTGACTAGTCAAATAAGGGTCCAAGAGGGCAATAGACCCCTATTTGACCATGGTCAAATAAGGGTCCGGACCCCTATTTGACTGGTCAAATAGGGGTCTGGTCAAATAGGGGTCGGTCAAATAGGGGTCGGTCAATTAAGGGTCCAGCCTCCATGGACCCCTATTTGGTCATGGTCAAATAAGGGTCGGTCAAATAGGGGTCGGTCAAATAAGGGTCCAAGAGGACAATAGACCCCTATTTGACCATGGTCAAATAAGGGTCCGGACCCCTGTTTGACTGGTCAAATAGGGGTCTGGTCAAATAGGGGTCGGTCGAATAGGGGTCCATGCCTCAGACATTGTTGATATTTTTTTTATCAGGCTTCAATTCAACTCAATGCCCCTGTTTCAACTATCCATTTAGGAACCAAAAAACTGGCATGTCAACTCATTTTGGATAAAAAAATATATAAACTGTCACATGCGTATGAAAAGGATACTAGTGAAAAAAGTTTAGTTAAAGAGTGAGTGAGGCAATTTTACAGACCCCACAGATTTTTTGAAAAGTTACAGTTTTTATCAAAAATCTGGGAAACGAACCCGGGGGCGCAAGATTTCTAACTGCACTACTCTGAGAATCCAAAATTCAACACGTGCAGTGAATGCAACCAACGCGTGCTTCTACCGTCATGTGTTGACAACAGCGTTTATCACATATAAACCAAAGCAAGTATGGCCTGGTGGTTAGCGTTAGGGTGTTGACCTCGCATGCGAGAGGTTCTGGGTTCGAAACCTTTTGTAAAATTTTGGTGAAATTCTGACCGCAGACTAGTTTTTTTGGAAATTTTACTATTCCCTTTGAAGTTTTACTGTTCGTTAACCCCGATAACCTATCGTGAGGCTGGCTTGTCCGAGCGATAGCGAGGACAAGCGCGTTAGCACCGCGCGGAGCGCGGAGGTGGGATCCGTTTGAAAAATTAAGTAAAAGATCGAAAATAATTACAATTTAAAAATTTCGATTCTCCAAAACACGTTTTTTTCAAATCGCAAATTACAGGTTTGGCAATTTTGGATTCTCAGAATAATGCAGTTAGTAAACTCGCACCCGGGCCACTCACATGCTAGGCAAGCGCTCTTGCACTGTGCTACTGAGCCGATCCAACTAATCTGCATATACCCGACTATAACTGGCTCGCTACGCTCGCATGCTTTCTACAACATAGTGACTATGCTACAACACGTGCAGGAAGAAATATTGAAATCTCCCCTGCGGGGCCTAATGCGCTTGTCCTCGCTCCGCTCGGACAAGCCAGCCTTACGATAGGTTATCGGGGGCTCGCAGACAATAAAACTTTACATGGAATAGTAATGTTGCTCGAGAAAAAACCAAATTCGAAAAATCTGTGGGGTTTGTAATCATGCGTCAGTGAGTGAATTTGCTTCCTTATCTAGTTGCGGGCGCATCAATTGAACAGATTCATCAAACAGGGGGATCCCCATTACCACATTATCAATTAGCGGTCTATTGTCCTCTTGGACCCCTATTTGACCGACCCTTATTTGACCATGGTCAAATAGGGGTCCATGGAGGCTGGACCCCTAATTGACCGACCCCTATTTGACCGACCCTTATTTGACCAGACCCCTATTTGACCAGTCAAACAGGGGTCCGGACCCTTATTTGACCACGGTCACATAGGGGTCTATTGTCCTCTTGGACCCTTATTTGACCGACCCCTATTTGACCGACCCTTATTTGACCATGGTCAAATAGGGGTCTATGGAGGCTGGACCCTTAATTGACCGACCCCTGTTTGACCGACCCCTATTTGACTGGTCAAATAGGGGTCTGGTCAAATAGGGGTTCGGATCCCAAAAGTGCAATCCAGCCCAGAAACCTAATTTTGATGCTCATGCCTAGCCTTCTAAACCTATCCAGCTATGTAGGCAGCCTAAAAACCTCCAAATGGCCGGTCGACCGATCTCGGTCGACGGGTCGACCGGTCGACGGGTCGCGATTACCGAGCTATGGATAAACACGCGACTTTATATTTTATTTAATTTTAAAATTCATGTTTACACGCATTGCCGCACAAAAACCCAAAATTACAGGCAGTGCGGCAAAAATGTATTCCTAAACCAATGTGATACAGGGTGTTTAGAAATAATGAAAAAAAGTTAATTGGTTCATCTTGATGCTACGGTAGTCGTTTCATTTTCATTAACATTTCATGTGCTTATCACATATGCAGAAGTTGATAGTTTCAATCCGATGAACCCCAGTGTCAGGTTCACCAGTGAACGAGCCAACCCTCCGAAGGGAGGGAAATTTCAGAATCAACAGAAATCGGTTGTAATAATCCACTCCCATTTCACCATATATTTTAATTCAAAAAAACATGCGTACGTTTTCAGATGTTTACATTTTTTTTTTAATAGTCTGGCGAACGAGGGGAACGTGCTCAAGAATTGTATCGAAGAATATATGAAAATTTAGTATGATAATAAAATGTTTACGACAAGTACCGGCTAGTAGCTGGCAAATCTGGCTTTAATCACAATCATTTCGGGCTTTTCAAGCCGTTAGTTATTATGCATTGCACAAAAATAGGCGAACATCATTGATGAATGCTTTCACGAGTCCATTATACTTGCTTTGCCCTAATACACTATTCAAGTTCACATATTTCCCTGGATAGTTTAACTAATGCCACACATCTAGTTTTACATCTGAAGTGAAAAATGTTGCAAATAATTTATAGGACACATTGTCCCATTCTTGTTTGCCAGCAACTGCAACTGTGTTCTTGCCACGCCTAGAACCATCATCCTCTAGCTCGTTATGATAGCTGGAACGGTACTCAAGAGCCTCGCCACTATTCAACACCTTTGTCAATGGACCATCCCATCAAAATAAAGCGTCATTCATTATCGACCGCGAAACAATAAAACAATTACATCTTCGCAAGTTAGCAAGCTTACATACCTTATGTTATGTAACACACGTGAAATCCAGGCAAAACGCGTTGATAAAAGTGAATAACCACACACTTAATAGGATGAACATTTTTTCACTACATTTGTGGATTTGCAACAGACTTTTCTATTGTGGCATATTATCTGAATAAATTTAAGTTTAGAACTTTTTATCAGCGATCTATCGCGAGGGCAACAAAGTGTGAGTTGTACCCAAGCACTGGCGGACTAGCCAAACCCCCCCCTAGTGAGAGTGAATGTTTCCAAAGAGGGGGTAATTTGCAAAAATTAGGCCATTTACCTACACAATAGGGAGCAAACTGTTCGTTTTGAAATCGCCAAAGAAAGGGGTAATTCCACTTTTCCCTCCCCTTCTCGTCCGCTAGTGGTCCCATATTTGCATTGTGATAATCTCATTAATTGCATTGTTCGCGTTCATCCTTGTCGATCTGCTCCTCCCGCCGGGTGTCATATCGGGATCATAACCGGCGTACTGAGTAGAAATACTACGACGAACAATTACGGTGGTGGAAAACGTTAGATAACAATGAAATCCCCCCTCTTTGGGAATTTAGGATAAGTAGATAAGGAGAACCTGCAAAGGCCACCAACTTGTCGATTCAAATACTGTATTTTAGATTTTAAAAAAAAACACCTCTTCCGTTCTGATAATCCACTCGTCCGCCACGCAGCGTAGACAATAAAATACTACGGAGAAAAAGAACGGTGGAGTGGGTAATCACTATGTGTGAAGTGTTCGTAATATCTGTGATCGGGCTGCATCTGCTTACCGGATTGCGGGCACAAAAGCGCAAACTGGTCAGATTACAGTCCGGTTATTGATAATGCAACATTGAGGACAAATACGGTGGAATAGCGGACAAAAAAGGGTAGAATAGTGGATTTCCCCTTTCTGTGAAAGAAAAAAGTTAATTTCGTTCCTTGAGGTGTATGTAAAATGGTATAACTGATTTGAAAAATTTCCTTCCCTTGGGAGGTCAATCGTCAATCAGGGGGACAAATAAGGTACGTAGAATAGCGGACAAAAGAGGGTAGTAGAGTGGATTTCCCTTTTTCTGTTAAAGGTTAAAACGTTTATTTCAATATAATATATGACGTGGGTGGGGTGGGGTGGTACCAAAAAATTATCTGTTTTACTTTGCGTTCGAATAAATAAACCGATATTCACCATATCAAAATATGTGAACGCCTGTGATACTCGAACCGTGAGAATGACCCGGGTTACAATGCTGGTTATTGGAGAGCTGGTTTTTGTTTTTTTATTGCTTTACCGGTTAACTTTTTTGTGTCTTGCCCAGAGATAAAGTCACTCATAATATGTAAAGCACCATTATGATTTCATTTGCCGTGAGTGGAGCACCTACATATGTATGTAGTTACTTTACTTTGTATGAGCAATGTTTCTACTATAAATCAGCGTAAGTATTCTATATTTTTATGTCTCTGATACATGTACCAGAAAGTAACGGTTGTATTACGTAAGATTTACGTTTGTAGTACAGTATGTATCATTTTATCATTGATGTTGAGTCAGCGGTTTTCCCTTCATTGTAACTTTTATAATTGGGTTGTTTTTATTCATAAGATATGTATACATTTTTACAGTAACTGAATGCACGATGGTAACTCCCTCGTATACCGCTATGTATGTATCATTTATATTAATTTCATCGATGTCACCTGCCAACTCATCGAAATCACCGAATTTGAGCTCGCCGAAACTCAACTCACCGAATGTTCTTGACCATCTCAAGCCAATGTGGTCAACCACCAATCGCAATTATCTTACTGCCTTCATGTTTCCTACAATATTTTCGAACAGTCACAATTCCTAGAAAAAGTCGTGATATAACAAAAAAGAGTCTGGTATCTCGTTCACACTGAAACGAGTTAAAATGGCTGAATAAAATGGCGCCAGACAGCAGCCAACATGGCGGGCCCATATTATGGCTGAAATAAAGCGTTTCGATATATTTTTGAAAATTTCAAAAAAATTTATGTTTAATTTCACGGGGTTTATGAAATTTATCTTACCCGAGGAGACATGCCATTCATTAAACGACCACGACTGTACACACCTCATCGATTATTGCGATCCGTTAAGTCAATTAAATTTTTTGTAAACCATTTTCAAAAGCACGTTACTTTTCTCTATGTATCCTGTTTCCCCGTTAATCTGCGAATTTTCAGATATTGGGTTCATAAAAGAGTGCGATGTGTTTTATGGAGTTGTAAGTCGGTGCTGGATTACCACTACCATATCCAAACCAAATCATCTGACAACAGATTCCCTGATTCTTCTACGCAACCTGTTGGAACATTGTTATGTAAACTTGAACTTTATTTCTTTATAGCTATTGTATATTATAGTTTGAACTTTCACTTTTGAGCCCGCAAGAGTCTTAAGTTCTCTTTACTGACTTGTCCGCTAATTTCATTGGTATTACAGTAGTATGTATATCTATTTATGTACAATTTGTTTCGTAGATATACAAGTCGAAACTGGGAAGTCTAATTACTTCAGCAACACAGCTGATATTTGAGACTACGTGAGTGTAAACTTTCATTTAGTTGACTTCTGTTGAACACCACCAGCCTCATTCATCATAACTGTCAACGTTTTCAAAACCTTTCCATTCAGAAATTGCTTTATTGACAGAAAAATTTCCTCCACTTGTCGTCATATTCCAGGAAGAAGGTTCCGGTTTTATGAAATAAAAGTCAACCGATTCGAATTGAGGGACACAATATGTAGCTCAGTCTTAATTTCGTGATACTATTATTTATTCCAGCAACCGTTTTTTACATGTGGTTTGGATTATGGTGTCTAAATATCTACAAAATGGATGATACTCACAATTTTTATGTTTTCGGCACCCAATGTAAACCACTACTCCTCAGCAATATGGGTGTAGTTATTGAACGTTATTTACGAAAGAAATTGGGAAAAAATTTATGAGTAACAAGAAAACTTAAAAAAACTTCGAGAGAAAAAAAAATTTGCCTTTAACGTAGCGAATTCAACATTTGTGTATTCTAAAACAGTTTCAGTGATTATTGTTACCTCAATCTTACTCTGTAAACAAAATCATAGGGCGGTATCGCTGAACCGATCTACGGACAAGTATGATTGATTTTCGACGGATATCAGACCACGAAAAAAGCCTGATCCTTCATCTGTCGGTGGTGTGGTATGTTTATTGATAAAAACGAGGATAGGTTTTTGGAATGTTTGTATTATGGGCTATTTGCAAACAGATATGAACATACACTCTGTTTGTACATACATATGTATTGTATTATATGTATTCGAGGTGTCATTGTTTTTGTTGATCTACATACATATCTGATTTTTACGGATTGTGTCTGTGTGAATAATGTATATGTACAAATGTCTTTTAGATATCCTAGAATACGGAGTTACAACTGTTGAATAACTTGGACAGGATGTTTAGACTTTCCTATTGGCACATAGGAACATTTACAAAGTATAGCTATTGTTATGTGTTCAGTGAAATTTGGTATCACTTTCCTGACTCACGAAACTCATTGATTTGGGAAGGACAACATTCAAAAATGTGATTAGAAGTTTTTTTCATGAATCACGGGCACTACATATCCATGTACTGTAGCAACATGACAAAAAAGCTAATGAACCTCCAGACTTCCAATGATCAGCATGTGGTTCACAACCATTTCATTCAAATGGTAGTTGAAGTTGAACCAAGACTTTTATGAGGTGTGAAGTGTTCGAATGGCCAGTCTTTAAGTATCCGACGTTCTCAATTACCGAGCACTTGATTTTTCAGCTGTACGTCATAAGGAAGTATTTTCAGAAAGTATGTTTTTATCAAAATCGACCACCTGTTTCAGCTGGTTGCAATATTGACGAGGTGTGTTTGATGGTGTGGCAAATGTGCAGCACTTCATCAACACTATCTTGCTGATGTTAAATGTGGCCATTTGCAGCAGTGCCTATGATGGGTTGATTTGATACGGAACAGATGGTGTTCAGCTGAGAGACCACCGTTCGGGAGGTGTTCTCAGTTATCCGTAATTCAATATACTTACATATGTACTTATGTATGTATATGTAATGGATGACATAAAAACATACGTTTGACATGGCATACATATGTAAATATGTAACTGACGGCGCTCAACTTCTCTGTTCCGACGGTGTTTTTCGATGGAATTATTGTGAATTATTAAATTAGATTCAATGAGTAATAATGAGATTCATCATTAGTTATTGGTTTTTAAGTTAACAAAAACAAAATTCCATCAATCCCACTCTTTTAATAAACTCAGTGAATCAACACATTCAGTATGTAACAGACGGATTCCTAACCAATTGAGTCTGCCACAAATGGCATCCATCGCATTATGAATCATTTTGTATCATTTAAAACAATCAAAATACACTTAATGCCACTGCATTCTTCAGTCTAAAGAATGATAAGTATGTATTCTATATATGAAAAATGTAATTAAACAAACAAATGTTTCAGTTTTCAATGTTACAATATAATAACGGTGTACATACATACAGTAGTTGTTTATTTAATAAATGACTGTGCCTAACTTCTTCGACTTTCCTGCCCACCGTTCCGGGGTTATCAGGACCTACATGAACTGATGATTCAGTTTTGGTCGAAAGTATCTAGTCAAAATAATCACATTGTTACTGTTTTACCATCCCACGCCCACATATCTAAATAGTTCATTAGAAAGCTAAATAGTTCAATACGGGGCTAAATAGTTCATTACGCAGCTACATATATGTAAGTAGGTAGGTCAATATGCAGCTAAATAGTTTATTACTCAGTTTTATGGAACTTGTTTTTCTTGTTATGTACTTAGCTAGCCTATGTAGCAGAGTTAAAGCTAAACAGAGTTATCAAAGCTGTTTCTTTGGATAATGGTTTGTCCGTTTATAGTGAGTCGTCCCTGTGTATATCCCGCGAAATGGCGAACTCTGCTCGGAAGAACATTCTATCTGCCAGGAAACGTAGCGCCAATTGTAAAACGAGGTGTATTGTTCTCTCCGCTAATGCACATATTAACATTTTAAAATAAAGTTGTTCGAAAGAAAGTTCAAGAACATTTTTTTAACTACATTATTTTCGCACACCATAGAATTTGACCATAAATCTCTCTTTTTATCAGCCATTTATGTACATTATTTTTGCTGTTTCGAGCACGCGAGTGGTTTTTAGCGCCTGCCTTTTTTGTGAAACTAGCGTTCAGTAGCCAGTTAGACCGTTTTGTATACGGTGATAAACTGTGGGTTCCTCTTTATAATGCTTTACAATACTTACATGTATGTACGAGTTTTTGCACTAATTTCAGCCAGACCATTCAAATTGGATAAAAAACTGATTGTTAAAAAATTAAGTTCTTAAAAGACTGTTTTTACCGATTATGTTATCTAAATATTATATGATATTCAAATTGGCTTCTGATCCATTGTGGGTGTTATAAAATTTGCAATCCTTGCGCACGAGCCAGTTTTTTGCAAATGTTCATTTAGTGACAGTTGACAGCCGTGAGGTGTTTTTTACATCCACCGTTGAGTTGGACAACCATTTAGTCCCAAAAAACGTCCAGACGAATTTTGAACGAGATATTCTATACAAAACAAGTGGATTAACTGCAACGAACATCAGTTTTGTAGAAAAAAAATTTAAATAGATCACAGCGGGTTCGACACAGTTAAATACTACATTGTTGTATATTTTTCTCGTCTTATTGTACTATATTTTGCATTGTAATGTTAATGTTCAAATGTTTTTTCATGGTAGTATTGTAATGTTGATGTTCAAATAATATTCCACACAAAATGCAGTGGAAACAAAATACCCCCCAGTTCAGACTGTTCCAAGCTTCCATTACTTCTTTGTAGAAATGCACAAACACGATTGCACAATTACATTTATATTATTACAATTAAATATATGTATGTACGTTCATATTCATGTAAAGTTACGTACGTATGAACTTGGTACGAAAGTAGCTGTTTATCGGCACATGGTCGGTTATTTCTTTACCATAGAAAAACGAAAGCTATAAACAGTAAAAAGCAAAAAATAGCTTTCCACAAACAAATCTATGCCTGTTTGGTTTCACGGTCGGAATTCGTTAAGATTCGATCGATTCCAGAGTGCAAAGCTGCCTTTGTGATCCATGTTTTGACTGTCGACGCAAAAAACCGTAACCCGTCAACGAATTCCTCACGCGATTGTTATTGGCGTTTGATGGGGTGTATTAACGACTTTGGTGTTTCTTATGGTACAGCACGTAACAACGATTAATCGGTTTATGTATTAACATTTTTTGATATTTTAGCAGTTACAAATAAAATATGTATTTTACATTCAAAATGTCACAACATTATAACATTTCACTCGTAAAAATTACTTCAACTCCTATAGTCCCATTCCTATATAATCTCTTCCGCGTTCTCCGTTGTTCAACCAAACGTTTATGCAACATTAAAATTGTTTTATTGCGTTCGAGAGAGGCCCTTTAGGTTATTTGAATATTTTTGTATGCAAATTATGGTAAAAACGAGATGAGCACAGGCTGTCATTTACGAGGAAGGTGATGGAACGGTTTGACTGGTGCAGGGTGTCCGAAAAATCACACTACTAAGATGGTAAAAACCGTTTCACTGCTTCTCAAAATAATCATCATACATACTGCCTCTTTGTGTTCTCCCGGTTTGTTTATAAAAAAATATTCATGTTACACGATTAATTAACATAATTAAGTTAAGTTACTCAAGACTTATAGTTCCCTTTGTAACCCTATTAGCCACTGGCGGACGAGCTGAACTTCCAAAGAGAGGGTAATCTTTCTAAAAAGAGGGAATGGACAGAAATTAGGTCACTTCACCTACAGCTCAAGTAGTAAGTTACATTTTTTGAAACCGCCTAAGAGAGGGGAGTTCCACTTTTACCCTCTTGTTCGCTAGCGCTATTAGCAAACGATCCTGACACTGAGTGGCGTGTCAAATCACTTAACGATAATCGATCGCAGATGCTTTCATGTTGTTGCATACCGCCTCTAATCATCATCGGACACGCTCGTCCTTAAGTGTCAAGTATTTACAGTAGAGAACTGTATCATAACAACGTTGAATTGCTCACGGTCAAATCGATGACAGGTTGATATTTCTGGCTTTTAGCGCGTTGTAGTTGATTATTTGATTCTTGACCTTAGTTTGTGCCATGACAGGTGTATTCAGACTATGCAGTAAGCGTACAGAAGACATTGACTTCCTTGGACTTCCGTCCTAGATGAGTGTAAACATTGAATTATGGTTTACGTCAAATTCAAATATGAATCGTGAGTAATGAAGGATTCATCAAATCTCTGTTGATCGAGCGTATTTATTTACATAGTTCTATGGTATTTACTTTGGATTATCACGGGTTGACTTTTTTCAAGTATTTTGCTTCAATGAGTTTGTCGTCCGGACGGAGGTGTTCTTCAACCCACTTGATCAAACCCAAAATTTTCAGTGATACAGACATAAGAGTTCCTGGTCAGTCAGTAAGTGAGTCAGTCAATCAATCAGTGAGTCAGTGAGTCAGTAAGTGAGTAAGTCAGTGAGTCAGTGAGTGAGTGAGTGAGTGAGTGAGTGAGTGAGTGAGTGAGTGAGTGAGTGAGTCAGTCAGTCAGTCAGTCAGTCAGTCAGTCAGTCAGTCAGTCAGTCAGTCAGTCAGTCAGTCAGTCAGTCAGTCAGTTAGTCAGTCAGTCAGTCAGACAGTCAGTTCTGACTTTGAAACCAGTGTTTCACATCACACAACCACCACCATATACCGAATACCGATATGTGTTAATCGGGTACGTTAAAATTTACAAGTAACATTGTTTACCTATGATATTGTTTAAGTATGTGAATCAGTACTTTTCACGGCTCTTTCAAAAAGATGATGATGATCTTTACATGATGATTATAAGTACATACATACATAATGTTATGTATATTTTGGCCCGCGGTCACGTTTACAAGCGCGGCACAGACACTTGTTTTTCAAGTACGCCCGATACAACAAACAAGTTGTTTCGTATATGTCGGAAGCCTGTACCGCCAGGTACCGTACTGTTGGCAGAGGTTGAACCGGTGGTAAGGCAAACCGGTATTACTATTCATAATTGGTTACGAATTTGAATTTGAATGCGCGCCAATTTTTTACAGCTTTTTTTCTCACTCAATAACTACAACCACAACTAATGATTATCAACACTGTAACCCTGTGATCTCATAGTTCACTCTCTCTAAGGATAATGTATGTAGGAGTGTCTGAACGGTATCCGAACGGCTATATACCCGTGTTTCGTTGGAAGACTATACTCGAATGTGTGCCTTTTCTTCAATAGAAAAATGGTTCTCGGACACATACTAGCATTTCGCATAGAAAATACTACAAATCATAAAAATGGCGCGCATTCAAATTCAGTTGCCTAATCAATTGTGATTGGTCTAGTCGCCTGGTAGGCGGGAATCCGGGACGAGTGGTTTGACACGCAATTACATACATTCATTCAAAGATCACTGAATTACGTTATGTGTAAAGTAACTTGTTTGTAATTCTTTTGTAATACTTTTCCGACTAAACAACTACTGTAAGGAAACAGCTGACTTTTTGTTCGAGAAAACGTAGTTTGTTGGCTAACTTTGTGGTATTGAAATTCAGCAGTGACTAGTTCGTGAACAGCAGTCTATTAAGACGTCGTGCCCATGAAACTATGTTATAGAGTATGCCTTAACATAAGATAAAGCCCGAATGTACGTTAAATCTGCAAGCAAAAATATTGCTCAAAACGTCTGATAATGAAACATCAGACAATCAGTGTTAACACGCACATCAATCATCATCGTGTGAAAAATGTGTAAAAAATGTGTAAAAAATGTGGTGTCAACCGAGTTGAGGTGAGGCTAGTGATGTTTCATTATCATGCGTTATGGGCAATATTTTTGCTTGCTAAAACAACATGCGGGCTTAACATATATGTATCTTATGTTACGGCACATTATAACATATATGTTATATGTAGTTAAAATACTCTCGTGCCACTGAAACTACGTATATTGTGCTTTATTTTGAGATATTCTGTTGATTAAAAAAGCTGTGGTTAATAAGCAAGGCTAAGGAAACTGGAATGTCTATTCCTCTTAAGATCCCAAATAGGTCTTTCTTCACACCTTTTATGGTCTACATCTGGCAGTCTTCATTCATTCTCATTGGCTTTCAAATCGTTTTTTTTTCGCGCTTCACAGTTATTAAATATTGGATGTAAGAAAAACCCTGGGAAACCAGTAGTAAACGTGACTCGCGTGCTTTATTTATGTTTTACTGGAACTTCTTCACTACTGAAGCTAAATAACCGGGCACAGTAATACCATTAATAATCGTGTTTCCGTAGTGGACAAAGAGATTGAATATACTGACGGGCAATGACAGAAACACCAGAGCAACGCGTCAGGATCTGTGTATCAAGGCAGGTTTCGAACCTAGGACCACCAGTTACCCAGGATGGTGCCCAACGTACTAAACTAAACAAGCGATATTTCATATCTTTTGTTCATAAATTCATGTTATATTTGTTTATTTATAAATAGATGTCGTCTAAATGTCGAGCGACTAGAGTGGTAGTTTTTGCATATTATAGCATCGATAATGATAAGCAACATTGCCCCATTTCTGTGATCTTATCACGTAACAATTTGACTACCGTATTTACTTATGTCAATCAGTCAGATACTCAGATATATGCCTTGGCGAGAAACGTCAATGAGTCAGTCAGTCAGTCAGTCAGTCAGTCAGTCAGTCAGTCAGTCAGTCAGTCAGACAGTCAGTCAGTCAGTCAGTCAGTCAGTCAGTCAGTCAGTCAGTCAGTCAGTCAGTCAGTCAGTCAGTCAGTCAGTCAGTCAGTCAGTCAGTCAGTCAGTCAGTCAGTCAGTCAGTCAGTCAGTCAGTCAGTCAGTCAGTCAGTCAGTCGGTCAGTCACTCAGTCAGTCAGTAAGTCGGTCAGTCAGTTAGTCAGTCAGTCCGTCAGTAAGTCAGTTAGTTAGTCTGTCAGAGGAAACAATGAATGTACTTGATTATGTAGTTCCTCAATGTCAGACGTTCGAATTTATAGATAAGGGTTTTTGTGACAGTGGTGGAGACAGCCAAACTGTTATCTCTGGTTCGTGTTTCAATGATGGTTCGTGTAAGGGGGAGAGGACAGGGGTAAACCCTTTAAAAAATCGGTTTTATAACATTTTACAAATTAAAGTGTAATTGTCACCATTTTGAACATGTCCAACCCGAAAGCAATCTTTGGTCATGAAAAAGTTTTACGGCTAGACTGCACCAAACGCCGTACATGTTTACAGGATAATTTACGATAATCACCCATGTAGTAACAAGCAACTAAAAATGCCCTGAAGGCATGGGGAGTAACGAATATGGTTCGATCCTGGCTAGTCCAATCGTGAAAAAGTATGAGACAAGAAATTTTTTTCTCATATTTTAAATAGTCTGATCGTGAAAAAGCAGGAAACAAGATTTGCGATGAATCACGAAAAAAAGTTTGTTTTTCATTAAGTCAAGAATCAAACCAAATTACCCGAAACATATTTGGGACTTTTCGGTGAAAATCAAATCCTCTTTATTTCGTCTAGCTCGTTGTGAGCATGGGTCATTTTACTTCCGTTTGTGTGACAAGTCTGCCACGAAACTTTATTTCATTTTCATCCAATAATGCTAGGATTTTTTATAACGTACGCATGTTTTAAAATTGAATACCAGCATTTTGAATAAAGATAAATCTTACCACAACAATCGTGAAAAGTCCTAAATATGTTTCGTTTAATTTGGTTTGATTCTTGACTTAATGAAAAACAAACTTTTTTTCGTGATTCATCGCAAATCTTGTTTCCTGCTTTTTCACGATCAGACTATTTAAAATATGAGAAAAAATTTCTTGTCTCATACTTTTTCACGATTGGACTAGCCAGGATCGAACCATATTCGTTACTCCCCATGCCTTCAGGGCATTTTTAGTTGCTTGTCTATAACTTTTTTATGTGTGAACAAATCACATGTACAGTTTGTAGACTAAATACATAAATGTGCTAATGTAAAAAATGCTTTATGAGTGGAAAGTTTTCCATAAGATGCATGAACTTCAGCTCTTTTATAACTTTGGATTTTCGAATATTGAATTACAATAATATTTGTGAATATTTGCTAGCCCCCTTGAATTTTCCCTTGTAAAAGGAGTCTTTACATAATTGACATAATGATGAAAAGAAGTCCCTGAATTAGTAATTTAGTGAGTTAAAAGCTGCTTTAATATATCTAAAATAGACAGTTGAAGTTCGGGAGAAGTATATAATGTCATAAATAAAACAAATTAACACTTTTGTTGTTTTAGATTTTCAGGGGTATTGAACACAGCACCCACCCGTTTAACTTGCAAACCCACTATCCACTTGACAACCTAGACGAAAAATATTTTGCAAGTTGATTTGCTACATCAAACCTAGTTTCAAATAGTAAATTTATCATTATATCTAGTGTGAAAATAGCTTCAAAACTTGACTATGATTAGGTTAGCGCCGAGCTGTACTTAACAGCGGACGCTATGTACCGAGTGACTCTTGAATTTTTTCCTTACTTCCAGAACACTTATAATAAGGTTTTGAGGTATTTTATTGATGTTGGTACACGTCTAAAAAACGAAGAAAAAAATTACTTAGAAAAAAAATTTCACACATTTTTCTTCATTTCTGTGCATTTTGACGGATCATGAAAATTTGTTTAAAGGTACTGATCAAGTTTTAAAATCATAGTTTCTTAGAACTGTAATCCCTCTAGACTTCCTGTGAAAATGAAGTTTTTCCGGTTTCTGTATAAATAAAAATTTTGGAATCCAATGTGGCTGAAACAGCGTGAATAAGTGAACTTGAATTTTCACCGGTTTTTGGCGGCTCATAAATGTTTTTTGAAAATAAGCAGGGACTCATCTTTTCTGTGTTCGATACAGCTTCAGTCATTCTAGATATTCAGATAATACAATGGGTCTCAAGGCTTTACATCTTGAGATAATCTGATTTTCGAAGGAGCAAAAATCGTCAAAAACGTTGAAACTTTCTAAATCAGTTTCTTTAAGTTTTTGTCAAAGTACGATGATATTATCGGAAAATGTGTCGGAGAGAGGTCATATTGAAATTTAATTCCGCATATGATGGGCAATTTTTCATAACGATTCAATGACCTCAACACGAGTATTTGAGCATTTGTGAAAATTTGGTTAAACTTTTTTCCTCATAGACCCGCTGCGCTTTTTTGTGTTTTCGCGTAGATTGATAAATTAAATAGCGGAACGTACTTCGACATGTGTTATACACGTCCGGTTTAAATATTAGTTTGATCGGATCACCCTATCGCTCATACAACAAATCTTTCTCCATTTTGCCTGCGATTTTTGAGATTTTTTTCATAAAATCCCCTAAAAATAGTGGAAAGCTTCATCCGATCTGCGGGACACTCAGGAAATCGTTTTCTAGGCGTGAAATTGACCTGTGTACCAATTTTCAGCTTTATCCGTTCGGCCCAACTTGCTGACAGCGTTTTGGGTGGAGGAAAAAAAAACGGAAAATCGCATTTTCATCGTTTTTGGACCTGAAAAATGAAAATTCATCCCTAACAGGAAATAAATAGCCAGGGAGATGTAAAATCGCTCGAGAAAACTGATGGAACAGACTAGAAGTCGATGCGATGAGGCTAGATCGAGATACCCGCAAAAAAGCTTATCTTAATCGAACCATATTAAGGGTTCGGCCTAGCGGCCGACCCTTGATGATGAATCGCTGTTTCATTCGGATAGTCAATGGTGGACCAGCCAACTTTTTTTAAAAGTCTGCAACATTAACCAGGGCGGGGGTGACAGATTTTCACTTGGCTAATGCACTTTTTTAAACGCCAGAATTCCACTAGTCCGGGCTATCTCGTTCCCTGAAACTGTTATCTGTTTAAAATTAATGTTTAATGGTTACATATGTATGTACATGCTGATATAGACTAGATTATGTTGTATTATAGTAATACTAAATTGATTGACTGATAAAACAGAAAAATTACAAAAAACTTCTTTAAAAAGCATTTTACACCCCACAGATGTTCTTTGTCTCAGCCGCCCAGAACGCCATCGTAATTATTTTGTGTACGGCGCTTTTTGCGGATGGGTTTGGCTAAATCACTAGTGATCGAGAAGGGGTGGGAAAAGTTTGGCAGTTTCATAAATTAGAATTTGTTCTTTAATGTGTAAATAAAATGGCGAAAACTGAAGATTCCGCACTCTTTGAAGACATACCCCTCGCTTTGGAGGATGGGCTGTTCTGACAGTAAGCGGACGGTTTGGCCAGATTCAACAAAAACGGACTAGAATTTTATTGGTACAGCCTGAAATACATTATCATGTAGTAGCATACACCCAAGGGTTCAGACAAAGCCAGATACCGAACCTATAAAAATGGTGAATGAGAAAAAAGTTATTTGGTTAACATAACAACAGTGTATTTTTTGTCGAACAGACAATTTACAGTCAGGCAAAAACTATACAGATGAAAATGACAAACATACTGCCATTATTAAATAAAATTTACCAAATATACGACGAAAATCCCTGACTTCATTCAAATTGCTTGTTTGAAACACCACATTTATCGGTGAGTTATGGAAGTAATTAAGTAAAATTGCCACATTCTATGGTTCCTGTTACACTCTGTTAACTAATTACTGCACTTCAATATTAAGTGGTTAGCTGAGCGGTGTCAAATCACAATCTGTTCCAGCCTCTGGTAACATAACGACCCTACATACATAAGATTTGATATCGATCAGGCTGAATCACGAGGCAGTCGGAGTTGCCGCTCGTTTAGGAACTTTTTCGTAAACCTTTCCCAGTTTCGTTTTGAAATTGACTTTAACTTTCTTCCTGTTTCGATTTCGAAAACGTTTCGGAATTCATTGTTAATTGGAAAGGGTTTATGGAAAAGTTTCGAAATAAGTTGCATTTTGACTATGAAGGTACCCGAAACAATTATGCTCCATTGACTTTACGGACTAAAAAAAGGTTAACAACAAAACCAACGCCGCAGAAATATGCATTCAGTCAAGACATTTTTCACATGAACATGAGCATGATTGTCATGTCCTTACTTCTTGGTTTCTGAAAACCTGCTCCCTTGGTTACTTATGACCACTACTGATTCGGATGTCAATCATTTAACCTTTTTTTGTTTTAACTGCACAAATTTTTTGCTTTGAGCCCACGCACTCACTGACCAATCAGTTTCCTACCGTGAAGAAACCTTTCCCAGGTGACGGAGAACTGGACGTCTAGAAGTTGTTTCTAAAATTACAGAATGTATTTCACTTATTAAACCCACAAAATTGAAATGATGTAAATTTAGTAGATCCCCTTTACTTACTCGTCCGCTGGTCAACTAAGAAACTTGGATGAAAGATATTGGCAGACACTGGCGGACGAGCTAATCCTCCAAAGAAACGGGATTTTCGTCAAAGAGGGGGATCGATTGTTTTCAGGCCATTTTTACTAGATCTTAGGGAACAACTCTACTTTCTGAAAACTCCAAAGAGGGGGAATTTTACTTTTTCCACCTCTATTCGTCCGCTTGTGGATGGAAGATACTGGAAGATACGCCGAAACTGGCCGCTCACGGCACGGCTAGTTTCTCAATGGAATACTCGGCAGTAAGAATCACCTTGGAAAGGTCGAGTGATCAGTGGTAAAGTTTGCCATCGAAGGAGTCAAGCTGTCAGAAAAAATTACCACGTACCCAACCGAACGCCATTTAATGACCTGTTTTACACAGCCTCTCCGTTCGGGCATCACAAATGATGTTCGACGTCCAACAGAGTCTGCAACTCAGAATTCTTCTTCGTTCGATTCATACGTTCATCAGATTATACCCTTTTGACAGGACACACTTGTCAGTCACTTTTTTACACATTTAAGCAAAAATCACTTGAAGTCTAGAAAACCAGTAGGAAATATGTCAAGATTGTGTTTGTCAAGTCCCATTTGATAAACCGTAAAAAATGCAGTGCAAGTACTGTAAGTTTATCTGGTTAACACGTTTTTTCAAGCCCACTGAAGCTTGATTTTGCTTCTTGTACAACCTTTCCACAACCCACAAAGTATACTTGCAAATTGCTGATTCCTTATTGTATAAAAATTGAACTCTTAAAACAAGACAGGTTTTCCTGCCAATTTTTCAACCAATCCTGTCAGTAAATTATCTCCTACCTGCCGGTAAATTATCCCCTATGATGTACGTAAAAGACCAGTCATCGTTTCCATTCATCAGTATAAGGTACACATAGTTTTTTTATTGAGACTAAGGTTCTACCATCGAAATCGGGTCAGTGAGATATGCATTTTTTAGAGAACGTTTTTGATAAATGTTTATCAATAATTCTGTATGGTTATCATGCCTGGGAAAGTTTTACCACCATGTGGTGTATTCCAACTTGTTCTCCTAACCAATATATGTAGCCTGTCCAGGGTTTCTGGTTAGCCAAAAACTTTTTGGCACGCAACTGGAACTTAAATGAATTTTTAACGCGCTTTCAAACTTTCGTGAAATAAAACCTTCTCCACATAACATTTGTAAAACATACGAAAATTGCGCATAAATCATTGCATACGTGCGTAACCGGCCCACAGATTTAATTATGATAACAAGAAACCCTGACCAAGCTATGTAGAATGCAACAGTGTTTCACTATCTGAAATCTCTGTTAACCATCAGAATCTGTTACCAGTGAATTAACCCATCATCGTCCACCCTCGCAATTAATCGTCCCTCAGCCCTCGGAGGCCAAGGGGCAGTCTAATAACAAATGAGTTTGTGGTTCGTTCGTGTAAAAAAACGTATGCGCCAGGCCACTAGCGGACGAGGGAGGAACCCTAAAGTAAATTTTCCCCTATGGCAGTGGCAAAAATTTGAAATTGTTCCTTAAGGTGGGTAAAATGCCCTCAAAACTATCAATTTACCGTCTTTGACAAGACTCCCCTTCCTTTGGAGGTTTGGCTCGTCCGCGCCAGTGGCACCAGGGTCAAAAAGGGCACCAAATCGGGGTGGCACATCCATTTATTACGTTTACTGATGCCGCAACATGTGAAAGTGCCATCATCAATCTCAGGGAAACCGAGTACTCAGGGTGGCTAGGGACTCTTACCAAAGCAAACCTTCGTTTTTTGTACATTTATTACACGGCGAACCCCTGTTAACCCCTGTTAACCCCTGTTAACCCCTGTTAACCCCTTTGAACACCGGTCTTTACCGTCTCTTCGATCGTCCATCATCTTTGTTATGCTGCAAACAAGTTCCCCATCAGCGAACACGGAACGAGCAAAAACTTCCGTAAAAACTGGATTTCATTTGATGCATTTGCAGACACCGCGTAAAAAATGGCATAATGTATTTACATACTTCGATATTTAACTTATTACCGTGTCAGCCATCCATCATGATCAATAACAGCAAAAACGGTCGTAGAAACAAAACATGTTTGTATGCGTAATCGATCAAACGATGCGATTCGAAAAAATGGACGATCACTTTTTAAACGCTGGATAATGATTTGCAGCAGAAAATCTTAAATGAGTAAGTGCTACAGCTGTAATCGACATTTCATCGGTTCCTTGACATCACCCTATATAGACTTAGATTTTGGGTATAAGAACAAAACCAAATTCGTTTCATGACCATTTAATCGCGCTGAACAAGGTATTTAACACTCCTTGAAATTTTTCTTTCACTGGAGATTCACTTTGAGTCAGTTGAGAATATGGGTTCGTACTATTCTAGAACGTGATTCTGACTGTTCCAGAACTTGATTCTCTACTTCATTGGCATTTCTAAATAATATCTGACAATAAATTATAAAGCCTATAAGTATGGTCATCTTGAGTTAATGACTTAGGTTTACCATTCATCATTCAATCAGTCAGTCATGTCTGTCCGCATTGATTTTCTTGCTGGGTCATTAACATACCAAACCAACAATCACTAATTTATATTATAAGAAAGATAAACAATCACCTACTGTACGTCGGGATATATCAGATTACGGGGAATTAATTAATTAATCCCGTCATGTATCAATGGCGGACGAGCCGATCCTCTGAACGGAGGGGATTTCTTGAAAGACGGGGAGATTTATCAGTTATTTTAGGCTATTTTACCTACACAAATGGAGGGAACAATTGCTACTTTTTGAAAGTGCCACTTTTTAAAAGGGGGGAATTCCACTTTTTCGTCTTATCATCTTTCGCAAGTGGATTATTCTATAGCCGGAGATGAATGGCTCCGAAGCGAAAACGACATAACGTTTTTGCTGTGCACCGAAATTGGAGACCATAGAAACATAGACCACCACGGTAGCAAACCAACCTGGGTTGCATTGGAAAAAGTTTTACGCCGAAATGATCTTTGTGGGAAATCTAAACACAATACACTCAAATTGGTTAATCAGTGTGTCCCAAATTTTTTGTACCCTTATTTCGTTTCATATGAAAAACCATGAATAATTACTCCGAAATAACTCGTCGAACATTTTCAACGGTCCAATGCCTTTAACTACATATAACCGTAACCACATCATTCTAAAATACCATAAAAATGTTCTACGTTTGTGTTACGGTAGATTGAACGTACAAAGGAGACAAAAAGTACGACTAACAAAAAGTTTGATGACGTACAGTGCGTTTATTGGGTAACGATTTTTTCTGGGACATTTCATGTAAAACCTTTCCCTCACGCCCAAATAGTGTGCACGTCTCACACTGTATGATCCCAACCTGTTTCTTCGGTCAATTAAAAACATAAATTTTTATTTTCAAAGGTTAAAAACATGCATTTTAATGGCATTGGTTTAGGAGTGATGGAAAGGTTTTACAAAAAAATATCCCAGAAAACAGTCATAATCAAATAAACAGAGTTTAATGGATTGCATTCCTTTGAAACTGTAAAAAGTTTTGAATAATTCAAAATAACGTAAGTTCACATCCTGACATCTTGTTGTGCTTACTTTTACGCTTTTAAACCGGAATTAACCGGTAGTAATTGAACCGATTCATCACCCACGATCCAAGTTTATTTATTCTGTGATAACTAAAATTCCACTTTTAAAGGTGAAATTTTCTTTCTTTAGATCCTGGTCTCCAGAACAAAAGATGTGTTTTTTTAATATTGAGGGTTTATAGAAGCTTTAACCGGGTAGAGAAATTTTCTAATTTAGGTGACTAAAACTTCAAAATGATCGATTGACATTTCCGGTACGCGATTTTTTCGCTATTCCATTCTGCATTTTAAAACTTACTCTTTATTGTTGTTGTTGTTGTTGTTGTTGTTGTTGTTGTTGTTGTTGTTGTTGTTGTTGTTGTTGTTGTTGTTGTTAATGTTGTTGTTGTTGTTGTTAATGTTGTTGTTGTTGTTGTTGTTGTTGTTGTTGTTGTTGTTGTTGTTGTTGTTGTTGTTGTTGTTGTTGTTGTTGTTGTTGTTGTTGTTGTTGTTGTTGTTGTTGTTGTTGTTGTTGTTGTTGTTGTTGTTGTTGTTGTTGTTGTTGTTGTTGTTGTTGTTGTTGACATTGTACTTGCTTAGCCGGAGGCTAAAGTCGTTCTCACTTTTTAGAGTATAAATTATCTATTATTACTTATGGTATTTTAAACGATTATCACATTAAAATTTTCACATATAATATTGCAGTAATGTTTGTACTGTAATTCAGTTTTTCTTTTTTATACCGCCTATAAATTCAATTAATTATAGGCTTATGTTTGCATATTGCAATTGCAAATGCAAAAAAAAACCATTTTACTGCAGGAAATACAACGATTCTGTGTTTGTACACATCTGCATAATTGATCCGATAATTGGAACAATCTTATCGACAATGACTTTATTCATGGATTGCATAAATCCTTTCATACTTACATTCCTCGTGATTTTCCAGCATCTATGTGGTTAGTTAGTGAGTGTTGTAGTGAGTGTGTGAGTGAGTGAGTGAGTGAGTGAGTGAGTGAGTGAGTGAGTGAGTGAGTGAGTGAGTGAGTGAGTGAGTGAGTGAGTGAGTGAGTGAGTGAGTGAGTGAGTAAGAGAGTGAGTGAGTGAGTGAGTGAGTGAGTGAGTGAGTGAGTGAGTGAGTGAGTGAGTGAGTGAGTGAGTGACCAAGACTTTCAGACGCCAAGTACATGAACAGCATCAGTCCCGTGTACATGCAAGATCCACATGGCATATACGCTTATTACAAGGTTGATAATCTTGTTTTACTATTTTTACTTATTTTTTATGTTTATTGCTTATTGGAAACTTAGAAAATTATATTCTGGACTTTTATATATAACGTGAGTGAAAAAACTACCCGAAAGTAAAACAACTAAAGCCAAAAAGTTGACTCCCCGGCCGGGAATTGAACCCGGGTCTCGCACGTGACAGGCGCGGATACTCACCACTATACTACCGAGGACACGCTTCAGTCTGCGTATGAATAGAGTATGAACACACACATACGCAGCGTAATATAACGCACGTTTGTATACTGCAGGGCAACAACCCAGACGGCACTAGACGTCACTACAAACACACGCAGAAAGCCCGGTCCGCTGGTTTGTACTGAACGGAGGAGTTTTTTCGTTGTAAAATTTTTATTTCAATTTACTGTGAATGTAAAAAAGAAAAAAACTACGCAAACTGTTTGGGACAACCGACTCTCACATGCGCGATTTTTATGGGAAACAAACGGATATTTTTCCACTTGAGAAAACCACCAAAAAGTGAAACTGAATATAAAAATGCATAAAGTTTTCTAGAATAATAATTCATAATAATTATCAATAATCATTAAAGGTCATGACGAGCTGATTGTGGATCTACTCTACGTGGTCGACTTTTCCGTTTATGATAAGTTCCTGATATCAGCTGGTGGACAGAATGGACTTGCATTGAAGCATATTGCTGAATACTTCAATGTAATCTCATATGAAGTGAGTGAGTGAGAGAGTGAATGAGTGAATGATTCAGTGAGTGAGTGAGTGAGTGAACGAGTCAGTGAGTGAGTGAGAGAGTGAGTGAGTCAGTGAGTGAGTGAGAGAGTGAGTGAGTGAGTGATTGAGTGATGGAGTGAGTGAGTGAGTGAGTGAGTGAGTGAGTGAGGGAGTGAGTGAGTGAGTGAGTGAGTGAGTGAGTGAGTGAGTGAGCGAGTGAGTGAGTGAGTGAGTGAGTGAGTGAGTGAGTGAGTGAGTGAGTGAGTGAGTGAGTGAGTGAGTGAGTGAGTGAGTGAGTGAGTGAGTGAGTGAGTGAGTGAGTGAGTGAGTGAGTGAGTGAGTGAGTGAGTGAGTGAGTGAGTGAGGGAGTGAGTGAGTGAGTGAGTGAGTGAGTGAGTGAGTGAGTGAGTGATTGAGTGAGTGAGTGAGTGAGTGAGTTAATGAGTGAGTGAGCAATTCCAGGTAGACCGAATCGCGGACGAGCAAATTCGTCCCGCCGGCTACCGATTGATTATCAACCCAGCCGGTGTTTATGTAGCCAAGGTAAGATCCATTTTATATTATTTTTTTATATTTACATTTTATATTTATTTTTGTTTCCTTCCCAAGTTTCATTATGTGGCACAGCTTAGGTTGTTCTACTGATTGAAATTCTTTCGTTAACCCCAGGTTGCTCCATTACATTCTTTGTTGTGTTACTATGCGAGAGTAGTTTAAAATTTCTGGTGTTGACTCGAAAGATTACTGTAACTGCTGTTGAACTTCTGTCAATTAATTATCTTAAATATATGTATAAGCAGTTCATCATCTGTTTGGGACACCCAATCATTATAAATAGCACTCGATCGGTCAGTATATCACACTTTCGTCGGTTATATAGCACCCAACATAGATTTATGTTCCACTTTCAAGGCCAATACATCGTAATAACACAATATATAAGATTGGAATGGAAGGGCAATCTAGCAGAAAAAGCTACTTTTCCAAGTGTCGACGGCAACATAAATAGGCGTAGAACGCGGCATTTGTCATCATAAAAATGCGATGTTTCATAAAAAGCCGTGATTTTTATCAGGCCGCAACAATAATACTCGGTCACTGTCAGTCGCAACATGTTTAATGTGGGAAACCGAAACAAATGACAGGTTGCGGCAGTAAACTGTGTGTTTTTGCGTACTGCGGTGATTGATTGATGGAATAAATTACTGTGTTACACATACATGCCTGCGATTTATGTGTAGTGCATGGTGCGAAATTTTATATCTATTTTCATAAGGGAGATTCATTAATATTTTTGGAATGTATGGTTGTTAACGATTAATCAAAATTTTAATCAAAATCCAAACATGATAAACCACCTGTATGAAAACGTTTTTACCATTACTTTTTATCCCACAATGGCAACTTTCCAGCAGTTCATTACCCTGTTTTTTTATTTTAAATCAAACTTTGTTTACGAAACATCATATTCAGAACAGCATATTATGGAATATAAAAACATACAGCGGACGAGAAGGGGTGGGAAAAGTAAAATTCTCCCCTCTTTGGCATTTCCAAAAAATGAAATTTGTTCCTCTAAGGTG
>OZ038447.1:9333825-9346325 GCA_964036265.1 Daptonema setosum
CTGTCAGTCAGTCAGTCAGTCAATCAGTCCGTCAGTCAGTCAGTCAGTCAGTCAGTCAGTCAGTCAATCAGTCAGTCGGTAATTTTATCATTGAACAGAACTTACAATCATTGACTGAGTGTAGCATCCGTTAGCGCTGAGCGACCATTCAACGCAATTCACACCGTAGATACCCACAAACGTTCTGTCGTTTTCGTCTGAACCAACGAAATAAAATACCATTATAAACTAAATATAATGAATTCATAAAGATGAACTTGAATATTCAAACGTAGTTAACTTCATTATACTCGGTAATAAAAAGTGTGTGAACACATACGTGGAACATTTCCAACCTCGTTTCAATCCGAGATCAACCATAGCCGATCCAACATCGAGTATTCGTTGACGCACCTGCTTGTAGGACTGCCATTCGTATTTGTCACCGTTACGTGTGCCAAGACAGTCATCGTCACCAGCTATCTGAATTGTCAGTCAGTCAGTCAATCAGTCAGTCAGTCAGTCAGTCAATCAGTCAGTCAGCCAGTCAGTCATCGAACTTTTGCTCCTTGTTCGAAGTTCTCCCAGAGTGTGGGTACATCGGCAAAAGGCAATGGGCCGGTCGTCGGTGCCAGATGCGAGCGACGAGTCGCTAGGCCAACTTCCTTTAATGAACAATAATATACAACAACAACAACAACAACAACAACAACAACAACAACAACAACAACAACAACCACAACAACAACAACAACAACAACAACAACAACAACAACAACAACAACAGTTTACCTTTGATTGGTGGTCCATGGTAAATCCATCAGGCAATACGAACTTCTGATCGCCACCACCCATCTCGACATGACCGGACAGCATAGCACCCATGGCGAGAAAACGATTTATTTATTATGTAGTATTACAATAATTAAGCCTGAATTTTTGTATTTCGTTCTGAAAAAAACAATTATGATAGAGACTCTATCCAAAAAAAGAAGAATTTAGGTACTGATCTTAGATACCTGACCTCTAAATCCCAGATTTCAAATTCATATCCTTCATACGATATACAGGGTGGCCCAAAAAAACTAGCACGACTTTGGCGGCACGTAATTCGAGCTGTGGCAGGGTGAAACTAGATTTCTATGTCTGGTTTGAAAGCACATGTCTTCAGCTACTTTGCATTAAAATATTAAATTTTTTGGCAAACTGTGAAAAAAAATATGCACAAATTACCGAAAAACACGATTTTTCCCATATTTTTGGCCGTAAATTTCACTTTATCGCACATAATGCACCGCAAAAATTCAAACAGAGGTGTCGCTGATATCAGTTAAATTGTAAACATGACAAAAACACAAATGATATCAAAGTGGATCAATTGAAGATAAGTTCAATCTGCCCTCCACCCTCCTTTGTGAGAAATAACAGCCTTTTCATTGGCTGACAGCGGCATTTCTGCGTGGAACGTGTAAAGTAAAGCTTACAAAGAGAACCGTTATACTTCAAAGCAAGTTAATAAAAAAATTAAAGCGTAAATTAAGGCAGGCTCGTTGTGTATGCTGCATGCAGTATAACACACGCGCTATGTTATAATGCAGCAAGCTCAACTGACGCGTGTGCTGGCGCTGGGCATGCAGCAGGATGGTTCAGATTTGAATTTCGCGCGTGTTTTGGTTATTTTCCAGCTACGCGGCATGCGATGTGAGTTGGCCGTTGCTTTTAGGTAAATAAGTAGCTGAAGACATGGCGAATTCACTGGCATTCGTATTTTTTGTAATCTCCACTGTGTTCTTTTATAGACAGCTTCAAAGTCGTGCTAGTTTTTTTGGGCCACCCTGTATGTACATAAATGTACTGTATGTAGATACATCAGACAGATTCGAAGGTAACTTCGAAGAGTATGGTATCGAAAAATTAGTAAGTTCATGAAAATGCAGCTGACTTTAGTTTAACACAGATGAGCATAGACTTATGTACCTAATTAATGACTTTTTCGAGGAGTATGAAGAATGGAATGAATGTACAAGACAACTTTGAATTCGCTTTGAATCGCGAAATATCAAACAGTGGCTGTTTTTGCTGCGTTTGTCCTAATAAATGGAATTAAGCAAAGCTCTTGTTATGAGTTCTGCAATGATCTAGACTCGGTTAAAGCTAGACTCAATATTTGACTCAAGCTTACACAGTGGTACAGTTAAACAGAGGCAAGTGCTGATCATATTGCAGACAAAACTAGTGTTCCCTACATTACATACAATTCTGCAATGTATGTAGAAACAAGCAGTATGACGAAGACAACATAATGTTTCAGGGCCGACTGGTATACAATTTGGTTTGCTTCACAAGAATGTGGAGGACGTGGACTTGATGCCGTTGTACATGCGTTCAATATCCTCAGCAAAGTACTTCCTCAATTGTGGTCGTTTGCTCTTCATCGTTGGTGTCAGCAGATCCTTCTCAATTGAGAACAGTTCTCCAGTAAGATGGATTTCCTTGGGACATTCCAACGAATTGAGACCGTGGGATTTGGCAAATTTAGCCATCTGTTGGAGCAGATACTCCTTGAGTGCTGGCAGGGCACAGAGCTCGGGAAAAGGAAGGCTTGACTCGTTGGGCAGGTTGTTCTTAGCCCACGAGCGAATTGCCTATAATAAAATTAATATGCATATTACATCGCCTTGATTAGTACGTTTCTTGTATGGTTGCAAAAAAATATTTGAGTGATGTTACCTCAAAGAAAATTTTACTTGGAACAAATATCCTCTACTTACCGATTCTTCGGGCACGACGATGGCGATCAGATACGTTTTGGTGCTGATGCCATCGACGAAGATCTGTGCCACTTCAGGCATCAGGGTGAAGACGGACTCGATCTTCTCGGGTGCCACGTACTCACCTGTGCGTGAGTGAGTGAGTGAGTGAGTGAGTGAGTGAGTGAGTGAGTGAGTGAGTGAGTGAGTGAGTGAGTGAGTGAGTGAGTGAGTGAGTGAGTGAGTGAGTGACTGAGTGAGTGAGTGAGTGAGTTAGCTGACGATGCACCAACCCTGAGCCAATTTGAAAATGTGTTTCTTGCGGTCGATCACCTTCAGACACCCGTTGGGCAAAAATGTGCCGATGTCACCTTAAGCAATTTTGTTGAAATAAAGAAATTAATAATTATAAAATAATGAAGAAAAATGTTATCAACCAAATAATTACCAAAAAAAACCTACCAGTATGCAACCATCCGTCACTGTCGAGTGCCTCGGCTGTTTTCTCTGGTTCGTTCAGATATCCGGACATGACATTTGGACCGCGGAAACAGATCTCCCCACGGTTGTCTTTGGCAAAGTACTGAAGATAAGCTTGGATGACCAGAGAGAAACTCAAATGATCCCTGGAGTCAGTCAGTCAACCAGTCAATCAGTCAGTTAGTCACTCAGTCAGCCAGCCAGCCAGCCAGTTAAACGCCTGAATCAGTCTGTTAATCAGTTCGTTTCAACGCACCTCCATATCGGGAACATCGGCCAACTTGACTTCGTTGCACATAACCGGTGGTCCCACATGACCACCGGTCCAGTCACCGGGTATCGTAAGCGTACCGGCAGTGCAACATTCGGTTTGACCGTATCTGTTGCAGAAGTGAGTGAGTGAGTGATTGAGTGAGTGAGTGAGTGAGTGAGTGAGTGAGTGAGTGAGTGAGTGAGTGAGTGAGTGAGTGAGTGAGTGAGTGAGTGAGTGAGTGAGTGAGTGAGTGAGTGAGTGAGTGAGTGAGTGAGTGAGTGAGTGAGTGAGTGAGTGAGTGAGTGAGTGAGTGAGTGAGTGAGTGAGTCAACCAACCCCTCAACGATGATACAGCCCAGCACGACTCTGCACATTTCCAAGACTTCGGGAGAAACTGGAGCAGCTCCTGTGATCATACATTCCACATGACCACCCAGTTCTGCTTGCACTTTGCTGTAGGTATGTATGTAATGGTAAGGAACAACAACAACAACAACAACAACTAACTGGAAGATGAGTTTGTCCCAGATGGTTTGTTTGGTGATGTAGCCCTGTTTGAGGTAACCGAGTTTCGCCTGGTATCCACGATTGAACAAAAAGTTGCCGACATAACCGGCTTGAGAAAGGTTGGATTGAACTTTGTCGTACAGGCGAGAAAGAAGACGAGGCACCAGCGGGAACATGGTGGGTTTCAGTATCTGCCAAGTATGTTTATTCTAATAGCAACAATAAATACAACAAAAATAACAAAAACAACAACAACCAAGACAAAAACAAAAACAACAACAACAACAACAACAACAACAACAACAACAACAACAACAACAACTACAGCAACAACATCAACAACAACAACAACAACAACAAAAATCGCACCTTGATATCATCGAGAACTTTTAACACCTGACCGGAGAAGAACCCGATACGACCACCGGTATGGAAGAAGAAAACGTGCATCACCTGAAGAAAGGGAGGAATTTATATTGGTAGATTCATTTTGTGGTGTTTTCAGCCCATGAAACCCATGCGCACGAAACATGAAGAATACATGTGACAAGCTTTGTAAGCTCATGTAATAGTTTAATACGGATGAAAAAATGTTTGTACCATCGTTGAATCAGAGGACTTATTAATCCATAACGGTGTTCTTATCAAAGTCAGCTAATCAACCTGTTCGAAGATATGTGCCAACGGCAGGAAGCTGATCAGGGTTTTACCTGGTCCACCCATTTTCAAGTGCATGGCATCAGCGATTGCCTGTAACGTGAGTGAGTGAGTGAGTGAGTGAGTGAAGGAATGAGTGAGTGAATGAATGAGTGAGTGAGTGAGTGAGTGAGTGAGTGACACTAAGATTGTATAAACATGTTTCATTTACAAACTATCATGTAATAAAAGTATGCTAACATTAACTGAGACTGGTGAAGCTAAAAGGGCTTTGTGAGTGAGCATAACTCCTTTGGGCATTCCGGTAGTGCCCGAAGTGTAGCACACGATTGCTCTGTGGTCAGTCAGTCAGTCAGTCAGTCAGTCAGTCAGTCAGTCAGTCAGTCAGTCAGTCAGTCAGTCAGTCAGTCAGTCAGCCAGTCAGTCAGTCAGTCAGTCAGTCCGTCCGTCCGTCCGTCCGTCCGTCAATCAGTCAGTCATTCAGTCAATCAGTCCTTATAGCTAGTTTAATACATCTAAAAGACCATATTAATCTTCAGTACCTCAGTTTGGTAGTCATCCACTAACAGATCACTCGATTTGGCCGGTTTCATTGAATGACCGGCTTTTTTACCACGAGCCTCGAAGTCGATAAACGAGATCACGCGATCGTCAGAAAAACCGTCGGGTTTGTCTGAAATTATCTGGGTCTGTCAGTCAGTAAGTCAGTCAGCCCGTCAGTCAGTCAGTCGGTCAGTCAGTCATCCCGTCAGTCAGTCAGTCAGCCCGTCAGTCATTTAATCAGTCAGTCAGTCAGTCAGTCCGTTATCAGTCAGGGAGTCAGTAAGTTAACTACAAACCATTGTCCTTCATGACGACAATGTGTTTCAACGATGGTGTATTGTTCATACCCTTGATCAGTGACTGTGCCTTTTTGTAATTGTCACAGACCACCAGTTCCATTTTGGTCTGCGTCAAGATGAAGTTGAGAGCTTCGGCACCCAGTGTTTCGTACAGGGGTACAGGCTGTAAGGTCAGGCAGTCAGTCGGTCAATCAGTCAGTCAGTCATTCTATCATTGACTTACAATCATTGACTGAGTGTAACATCCGTTTGCAGTGAGTGACCATTCGACGCAGTTCACTCCGTAGATACCCACAAACGTTCGATGGTTCTCATCTGAACCAATCAACAAGTACTATAAACTAAGATAAATCAAGTTATAAAAGCAAAACTGCAAGTTTGTCAAGTATTCCATCCCACAAATGTAATAATGTTTTCTCATAAGACGTGGAAGAAACAAAGCCAACCTCGTTTCAATTCGAGATCAGCCATGGCCGATCCAACGTCGAGAATTCGTTGACGCACCTGCTTGTAGGACTGCCATTCGTATTTGTCACCGTTACGTGTCCCAAGACAGTCACCGTCACCAGCTATCTGCATCGTCAGTCAGTCAGTCAGTCAGCCAGTCAGTCTGTAAACCAACCTCTACTCCTCGTTCGAAGTTCTCCCATAGTGTGGGTACTTCGGCAAAAGGCAATGAACCGGTGTTTGATGCCAGATGTGAGCGACGGGTTGCTTGGCCAACTTCCTATATGGAACAACAACAATAATGACAAAACAACTATTAGTACAACAAAAGCAGCAACAACAACAACAACAGTTTCACCTTGGATTGGTTGTCCATAGTGAATCCATCAGGCAATACGAATCTGTGATCGCCTCCACCCATCTCCACATTACCGGATATAATAGCACCCATGATTGCCAAAACCAGTAGAATCAGTATTTAGTATTGCAGTCTGTTTGTCTGAATTTCCGCTTCAATCTGAAATTTTCCACTTCCGTTACCACTATTTTCTCAAAATCAACTTTTTAAAATAATTTCAATAAGTTGATGTTACAAGCATGCAACCTGAACTCTCAATACAAAGATAAATCTAATCATAAATAGGCATTCACTTGAGATATATGAGACGGCTAGATTCAAGGATATGCGTTTTTTTATAGTCTCTGATTGGATTGTAGGCGTGGCTACGGGGACGCACGAGCGATCAAATTGCCTGATTTTTCTATTTGTTTGATTCCGATAAAGAATAGACAGTAAAACAACGGAGTAACAACTGGATTACTATCCCAAGTTACCATAATACTCGGCATATTATTATGAGATAGATAAACTTTGATTTTTCAACTGAATTCTGTTGACAACTTAATAAATAACATTAGTAAGTAGCACGGGGTGACGATGATCGTTGCTGGTGAGTTGATGATTGATGTTAGGTACTGATGTTGTCTAGTTGTTTTCTCACTATTTATAGTTCATTGAGAACGGCAATCGGGCCGTGGTAAAACGTACTATCCACAAGTTTTATATGAGTAGAATCGTTGTAACGTAGTACATATCCTACGTTTTGTCATTGACATTTTGAGTGAATGAAAAGACTTGTAGTGACTGTAGTGCTCAAAAGTCCAGTTGATGATCGTACTCAATGCCTAAACTACATAAACGTTCAAGTAAACGAATGATCAAAATAACGTAAAGGTCCAGATAGAAATGTGCATGTATTTAAACAGTATTCCTTATCAGTGAGACTTTTACCGATATTTCCAGGAAAAAATGAATGAGTCACGCTTAGATTGGTTGGTGGTGTGAGACACCGAGTCACGTGAGCAGAAATGAAAACCAATTCAATGTTAAGCAATTTATTGATAAACATCAAATGCAACGTTAAAATTGTATAGCCTATCCAGGGTTTTTGTTAGCCAACAACTTTTTGGCGCGCAGTTTGAATTCAAATCTGTTTTTGGCGCGCTTTCAAAATTCCGAGAAACACATACATTTTCACATGGTGTCCAGACAACATACGAAAGTTGCGCTTGATTCCTTGCTTACGTGCGTTACCGACCCGAAAAATTAACTTTTGATACCAAGAAACCCTGGCCAAGCTATAAATAATGAGAAATTCCCATAATAATAATTGCACTAGCAGGAAAAAAGATTTTGCGTCTTGCCACCATCATATTCATCTTCACGTTGCAATAAATTTTGATTATAGCTTGATGGTAATAAATTTGGATTATAGCTTGATGGTAATAAATTTTGATTATAGCTTGATGGTAAACTAACCAGACGAAAATTGTTCTTCTTTGTTGAAATCTCACCCTAACACTATAATTTTAGTGAGAATGTGTAGACCTTGAACATTGAAATCTGTTTGGTTCACTGCCCGTTTCTTTTGTTTATTATTGGATTAAAAAAGTTATAATGAACACCTTTTCACACGGTCCGTTTACCATCGTTTAATTTTCCACATG
This sequence comes from Daptonema setosum, assembly GCA_964036265.1. Lineage (NCBI taxonomy): Eukaryota > Metazoa > Nematoda > Chromadorea > Monhysterida > Xyalidae > Daptonema > Daptonema setosum. The sequence continues at coordinate 9,341,748 of OZ038447.1, forward strand.
AAAACTTTGAACTTGGACCATACATACGTAGCGCTAAACAAAAAATTTCTAAAAATCATCTCAGCTCTTATTTCTGAAACTTAACGACTCGAGACAACAACTGACGGATGACCTCTGACCATATTCTTGCTTCAAAGCACTATTACTTCTTATAAATGTAAAGTATGAATAGTAAATAGAGAAAAAGATGATTCTTAAAAATGCTATTTAGTACTGAAAGTTTTTTAAACATGAATACAGATGCAACAGTGGGGGTGAACTTTGCCTTCTTCTGATAAACATGTTTTCGACACAATATTTCCATACAAATATATTACAGCTAATGTCTCATCAACCCATTCTTTGGCATTTTCGAAAAATACAACTGGTACCTTAAGTGTTGATAAAAAGGCTTGAAAACAGCTAATTTCCCTGTCCTGAATAATATCCTCGCTATTCGAAGGATTGGCTCGTCCGCCAGTGTTTGCATGGAATGAGTATTTTACCAAGTTGACTGCGTAACTCTTGCTCTTGCGAAATGTTTCTGGGCATGTGACGGCAGGTTGTACAAGAAATCGTGAAACGTAACCAGCCAAGTTAACATAAACAATTACAGTTGTTTACAACGCACAGAAACGTCATTGAATTTTCATGAATACTTGAAACGAGGATTAGAAAATTGAAATGAGTTCAATGAAAAAAACGTGTCATAAGAGAAAAAATCAATTTATACTGGAAATAACTATAAATTCCTTGCAGCAACAACGCAGATTCAAGTTTAAAAAGGCCCATTTTTTCTTTCATACTGATTGATTGATAAAATTGTGGGAGTCTTTCGCCATCCACTACATTTTCGATCAAAACAACCGCAACAATAACAGAAAACGTCCAGAATAATTCCACCTTTTCTTGCACATAAATTCAAGCAGCAAACGTCTATTCATTCAATATAAGTATAATAAGAGCGCAAAAACAAAAGAAAAAGCAATCCTATATTATGAGTAAAAAACACAAATTTTGATTGTTATTTTGAAAAAATGCTCAACGTTTATGAGCGTCAAAACGCGCAGCCGTTGTAGTGGTTGGCGCGTATTACGTTGTATTGTCAACCCTCTACGCTCTACCCGATGAAAAAAGTTACAATAGGGTGCTTCCCCTCATTTCCGGCTTCAAAACGTAAAACGTTTTCACTGAAATGGTGAAAATTAAAGAGCTCGAAATTAAAACGCACGAACTTGAATAATTTTTTTGACTTTTTTGATGATTTATCCATCCGCTCGTTGTGCTTTCTACATACAATACATAATATGTTGTTTGGGATGTTGTTTGCAATATTCAATTGGAGGATCGTGCGACACAACCGGTTTTGTTACAGGGCAACTAGCGGACGAGCAAGTCCTCTAAAAGGGAGGAAATTTCATCAAAGACGGGGAAAGTAGCAGATCCGAAGTGACTTTACTTACACCTGACCCTGAGGCACTGGCGGACGAGAAGGGGAGGGAAAAGTGGAATTCCCCTTCTTTGGCGTATTCAAAAAGATGAATTTGTTCCCTAAAGTGTATGTAAAATGAACTGAAATCCGTCAATTCCCCCCTCTATGAGGAAGTTCCCCTTCCTTTGGAAGAATATTTATTCCGCCAGTGACCTGAGAAACTAATTATCCGTTTTGTGAGCTGCCAAACAAGGGGAATTCCACTTTTCCTCACTCTTCCGCTAGTGTGAAAATGATGAGTTGTTATTGGGGTACATGACAACCAATTGGTTGTGGATTTCGAAATAACATATGCGGTAATGTTGAAATGAGAAAACATGTTTATCGATCATAACATGGTGTAAACAGAATCATAAATTCAATTTGAACGATTTTACGGATCCGCTGCTTACGAACTGTGCTGATCAACTTGTGAGGTGATGTTGCACAGACTAGTAGTGAATGTCTATAATACATCAGTGACTGACTGATTTTTTACCTGCACAGTCACCCAACTGATTGACTCCGTGCCAGACAGACTGAATGACTGACTGACTGATCAACTCCGAGCTTGACAGACTGAGCAAATAACTGCCCGATCACTTCTAAAAACTTATTGGTCTTGTCTTCAGTTCCATGTAAGGCAACATGTCGCTTAATTTTAGCGGTTTCCTCTATTCTATGGGTTGTCGTTTTGTAATCATTCCTTAGCACTTTTTCTGTGCACAAAAATTGTTAAAATAATAATAACAGGCAACGGGGGAACATATTAATAACATGTCACATATCCATCACGGAGTGTGCAGCAAATATGAGCGTGTAAAATAGTCCACGTAAAATCTGAAAACAGTGATCGTACGATTTTGCATGTTGAACGTGAGCGACAGGTTATCATCTCATGAGAGTAAACGGCGGATAACTTACTTATGATTATTGCTTATAGATAAATTTCATTTCAAAAATTATATATTCATTACAACATAGGTTTCATTTAGTTCATGGGTGTATAAAGTTGGAAACGCACAGTAATAATTTATGCCCGTTTTTAAGTGTCATGAATTGAATCGATTAAACGATTCCAAACAGTTTGATCGTGAGAATGATTTCTGAAAAATGTGGCTCAAAATATTAAAAAAATGGTGCAGTATTAAATGGTTTTACTGATTCTTAATGCTGAATAACAATGCGGTTAGTAATTACGCAATCGGGAACTTGATTTATCTTACATACCTGACGAGCACACCAGACTGTACGACTTTCTTTACCTGCTGGTTGGTTCCGAGGAGTTGTAATGCCTATTATCGTTACTGATAACATCAGACTGACATAAACTATGCAAAAAACTTACATGAAATTTATGTACCTGAGACCCAGCAAACAGTGATTGTAAACTCGCCCAAAGGTCGTCAGGGAACGGAGTGTCTATAGAATATTTGCACGAAAGATACCGTAAACACATACTAACTTTTATAACCGACAACATCTGTATTTATAGAAAAAACTCTTGATGATAATAATTCTGATAAAGCAAGTTCTTCCTAATTAATTACGCGGAAAGAAACAACCGAATGAATTCCACGAATCAAAATACCAAATGGAAGATTGCCCGTTCGGACAATGCCCATATTGAATATTGAACTTTTGGACAATACATCCATCTCGGACCAGCCACACAACAACTATTAACTCCAAGTTCGTATTTTGTAATTTTTATCCGACATTCTTACTATATAGTAAGTGTAAGAGTTTCGCCCGTCATGAACTACGGCTATAAAATTCCAAAATTTACGTTGAATCAGAAAGTTAAATTTTGCAAAATATATCACGAAGGCTTTAATTGATATTCGAATAACATTTTCGATAAACAATACAAATTGGGTTCAGTTTTTAACCTCACCGCCACTTCTTACGTGTGTTGAGCAACGGAAATACATACGTATTTACATGAGTATTAACGCTTGTTTAAAAATTATAAGTTATCAGTAAAAAAACAAGAACCAGGTGACTAGGCATAAGAATAAGATCGAAACGTAAACAATCAAATGTGGAAGAGTTAATTGAAGTAACAACAAGGGAGTTTGTGGTTGTTACAACGTATACTATACTATTAGATAGTAAAACATAAACAATTCTTACACAGATAACAGAACCCATCAATAACGCCACTCAGTGCCTACAAGAGTTCAAGGTACAAAAATCAGCACAACCTAAACATTTTTTATAGTTGGTCAACGATACAGCAGAAGTACAAAGTGCAATACCCAGATTTGACCACTTGCTGGGAATGACTCATCTACTGTAAGCGGAATACTGCTGCAACGGTGAAGCGCATGTTTCATTATTTCCTATTCGGCAAATCATGTTATCAAAAACTTTTTTGTGAAACAGTTCGACAGCCAATCACTGTTTGGGGCATGTTCAAATTGTCAAGGAAAAAGTATGATTAACGGCATGTGGACAACACATACACACCAACTTGGTTAATATGGTACATTTTAATGCCACGACAAACAATAATCGAACATTCATGAACAACATAACATCTAGCAAATTCAAACACAAAACGTATTTTTTGGAGAAAAAAATAAAGACTTATTTTTGCTGCAAAAATATTGTTGGACTGAATCCAAGAGTACTTGGTTGAAAAATCTTGGCGTAAATAACGGTGTATAAATTTACGCACAAGTAAACATGTTGTTAATCAAGTTGATCCGTTACCGTGACAACCTGGTATTGCCGGTATGCTTTATCATATCAGGCGATTTACAGTGGGTTGTTGTTGTTCAGTCCAGTTGGGAAAGTTGGCACAACGCCAGAAACACTAGATATATTTTGCCTATAATATGTAAACTACCATACTTTGATCAAGATCTGAATAGTTTTCACATCTGAAGAACACAAAAATGGAAGAATGTTTTCACTGGGACTATGAGAAAAATTGTTTTTACTGAAGGCACACTAATACCAAATCAGAATGGTGCTTTGATAGTGGCCATATCGAATAAACGCGTCAGGGTTTGGGTCTCAAGTCACGTGTTCGAACCAGCACCATTAGTTTTTGAGGATTGAACCTTACGAACTTGACTAGGCAACCAACAAATAGGTAAATAATATGGTAAATAAAAAAG
>OZ038447.1:9351325-9376325 GCA_964036265.1 Daptonema setosum
TTTATAATAATAGTCTTAGGTATTTTAAACAGTAGTCATATGTAATTTGCATCTCAACTTTCAACTTTAACATAGAATACTATCTTTCACTATTTTATTGTTTTCTGTGTTTGTTGTATCCATATTGTTCCTTACTTTTCTTCTTATTGTCATATTGTTTGGTCATAATGTTCCCATGTTCAACTGCCGTTCTCCAAAATACGCAAGCTACATATTATATTATAAAAGAATATTACTTTATATTTAAGCTTAGTTCGCTATATTGAAAACTGCCAATTTACTCTTATAATAGACGTGGTTAAATTTTTCATCAAATATTATTACTCTATCATATACTGATTTCACTGTTTTGACAATAAAAAATAAATACTGCATTCAGCATTTTGCACATAAAGATTTAAATATGTAATTTGCTATATGTACATTCATGAGAAATACATTTAACCAAAACGGTTAACGTTTGAATGTATCATATTCGAGTCGAGAATAATCACAACCATAATCTGAGCTACTCATATATATGTATGATCACATCAGTTCTGTTGTTTCAAACCGGAATAATCGTATAAGCACAAGCTTGTCACGAACAGCTTTACACGTGGCCAATAGCCGGAAACAGGTAACTTATCTTTATAAAGGATGAAATTCTCGTTATGAGGTGGTCAATTTCGCTTTGAGTATCAGTAAAACTTTTCTAACACAGTTAAAGGCCTATTCATACTTGGGTACGGGGCGCACCGGGTACGGCGTACCCGGTGCGCTCCGCACCATTGGGTGCGCATGTAGTATGAACGGCCGGCGCACTTAGTGTTAGAAGAAAAGGTTTACAACAAAAAAATTTCCCGAAAAAAAATTGCGAAAAAAATAATTAATTAAAATAAATTTGTAAAACGGTTTTTCTTAAACGTGAGCAGAAAGAATTGATTTTAATAAAATCCGCCATCGATTTTCAGTCGGGGAAAGTTGTTTCCAACGCGAAATAACAACAATTCTATGAGATTTTTCTTTGAAGGGTAATCTGTAGTGAAGAATCGGTATTATATCGATTACCGCGTTTTGCTTGCCTTGAATCTACTGTTGTGGCTGTGCTGTGCTTTCACTTGTCCGTCCATATCACTGCAAGTACAATGTTAAGATTTTTCATCTATTTTCAGGCATATTTAAATTCTTTTCGACTAAACAGCGTGCTCTCGTGTTAATGACGCGGCCCCGATAATGATGCTCTACAATCTCTCCGGCGGATCCGGTTTTCAGCGAAGTCCGGATCATAAGGTTTGTTAATAGATCAGGGAGCTGTATGTATAAGGGTCTTTTAGAATAGTTTTATATGAGTCCCGCTTTTTGAGTTCGGTTAGTGTATTCATACACGATACACCACAGTCCATTGGGTCGTGATTGATAAATGTTCGTTGTCCCGCAACCCAATATAGCTAGATAACCTTATTTAAGCTGACTAAGTGGTGCCTAGGAAAAGTGCATAAATACCATAACACCGGCCACCGCATATTTTCTACACGTATTCACGAAACTTTCATAACCACAGCTGTTAATTAGGCCAATCTTGGTTGCATTGCAATCATTGCTAATTCATATTTTGGTTCTAGGATCAACGTCTGTCCCGCTGCATGGCCTGCATATAACTGGTCCGTCGCACCGAAGCCGAGCCACTCGCTTTCACAAGGAACAGATGAAGAATGTGGCATGGAATCCAACATTGGGTGCCCTGGATCCGTTAGTTTTCGGACATTTCTTTCATGTTCTTGACTAGCTGTTTAAGGTGAATCAGTGATGGAGCCATAATGGGAAACTTTGTTTGTATTTAGTATTTGTATGCACTCATCAAATTATGGTTCGAGTGAGGCAATCTGAAATCATTATTTGGAAATAGCTAAATTGATTCGTAGCTTGCCTTCTTGCCCGCTCCATCATTGATGTACATTTATACATAATCGAACGCTAATTGAGTTATCAACGACTTCATAATTCTGGAATTTCTATTTTAATTCTGTTAGTCTTTTTGATTAGTTTGTCATTTCAAGTGTAGTTGGTTTGTTGATTATTCTGAAAATACTAGAGATGGTTAGAAGTTATTGAAATTATTTTCCGACTGCAGGGCTACTTCAAAGTGCTCGACAAAGGCCGCCTCAAAGACTCCTGAACCGTCCGTGATCATCAAGGCCCTGTTCTTCAAAAAGCTTTGCGCTGGTGATTTATACAGGATTAATAAAATGCCACCTGTTTGCAACTCTAATTAGTAATTAACTGTAAAGGTCATTCGGAGGAAGCAAATTTTCTTTTATTCAGTTCGCCTGGATCGGGGAATAATTTACACTTTGTTATAAAGATTTTATGACAGTTCAGTCCTTAGACCTAACTTAAGCATGATCGCATTTTAATACTATTAGGTTGTTTTCGCAGCGATGGTGATGGTAAGCATTGGTGATTCGCAGCCATCACCCTCTCTGATTTGGACCATGTCACAATTGAGGTATACAACTATAGGATTGATGAGCACTGATCGCCTGCTCGGTCGTGCCTTGCATGCCCATTCTGCATACCTGCATACGGTATCTTCATTTGTGCAACACCAAAATCATTTCCATTTCTACCTACGCGCACATTTATATTGTCCCCTGTTATTTCATTGTTATCTTGTCATGATTGATTCATTGGATAACGTGACTCTTCCTCATTTTTCTCTTATACTTAAATGTGATAATTATATAGTTCTATATATATTTTATAGTTTAACGGCTTTGACACATAAATAAAACTAAAAAGTGAAATCAGTTGTATCATGCCTTTTTAGGATCAATATAATTTTGTTCCCAGAGAATTTTGAATAGAAATAAACTAGTGGGTCTTAGGAAGTCAGTTGATTAGACAAGAATTAGAAACAATCGCTGCACTAACAAGTCACTCACTTTTTAAATATGAACAAACAGTTTTCCAGTAATTTTTTTGTATAGCGTGCAGTTCGCAAAGAAAAAACAACTTTTAATACGAGGTTAATGATGAACTTAATTGAGTTTTGTTTACTTTTTGCAGTAAATTTAGCCTCAGTACAGTTAAACGTATCATAGTTTGAATCGAAAACATCTGTTTTATGAAGGAAAACGTTGAAAATAACGTTGTTAAAAAGTTCAAAACAAAATAATCTAGAAGAAATTTGTACATAATTAGGAGTCTGTTCTATGCGAAACAAAATCAAATTCTAAAAATCGTTCTAAAATCGTTAAAACTAAGAGAGAAATTCACCTTTCTCAGATGAAATACAGTTTTTAATTCCGTGGTAGATGAAAGAATTAAGTGAGACTGTTTAATAGTTGCCATGAATCTCAATTATGTTAAAATTTGACCATTTCAACTGCAAAACTTTTGGTTTTGTGATGGAAAATGATTTAAACAACTATTTTTTTTGGCGGAGCGATGTTAAACCTTCGTTTTCGTTAACATAAATTAAAATCAAAAGTTTCAATTCTGGAAAACACCACTGGGTACGCCATCAAATTCCAAAAAATTGGAAAACCTAGCGCACCAAACAAAAATGGGTGAGCGTACCCAGAGGTGCGCCCCGCACCAGGTGCGCTGCGTACCGCACCAAAGTTGCGCCTGGAACTATGAACAGCAGGCGCACCACTACGCGCGTACCCGGGTGCGGTGCGGCCCGCACCCGAAGTATGAATAGGCCTTAACACCACCCGAGTGCAGTCAAACAGCCGGCTTTCAAACGAGCTCTTGACTTTGCAATTTCAAACATGCAAACCGCAACATGCAATATTTAACATGCAAACATTTTACTTGAATCACAGGAGTTCTTTACATGATACTCCTAGTCTTTTTGCGTTCATTTGGCACATCAGTGATAAGCAAGCCACCCGTTAATGGCACCAAAACAGATGGCACATTGGCTCCTTTGCCACCATGACATCCATTCATCGTCAGTCCACCGATCGAGTCATCCAGACTCTTCTGATCTGGACTCTCCACCACCGTAACCTCCTTGACCATTTCCACCGTTTCGATCAGCGGACATGAGTTGGAGCGTTTCCTGTTCACATCGGGTCGTTTCAGTTTGAAACTTGAATTATCGGGCGAAATGCGCTTACTGCCGACGGCCTGACTGGGTTGGATGCACATGCTCCAGTTGTTGGTCATGACATACGAGTTCTTGAATACCGTATCGCCGGTGCAGGTACCGAGGGCGCCGATGTCCGAGGCACGACGACCCGTACTATTGCGTTGTCGGGTGTCGTAGTGAGATACCAGCAGTTGTGATCGACAACCACGTCGGGTTGTGGCACGTTCCACCATTATCATCTGTGCAGTAAATGAGTGAGTGAGTGAGGGAGTGAGTGAGTGAGTGAGTGAGTGAGTGAGTGAGTGAGTGAGTGAGTGAGTGAGTGAGTGAGTGAGTGAGTGAGTGAGTGAGTGAGTGAGTGAGTGAGTGAGTGAGTGAGTGAGTGAGTGAGTGAGTGAGTGAGTGAGTGAGTGAGTGAGTGAGTGAGTGAGTGAGTGAGTGAGTGAGTGAGTGAGTGAGTGAGTGAGTGAGTGAGTGAGTGAGTGAGTGAGTGAGTGAGTGAGTGAGTGAGTGAGTGAGTGAGTGAGTGAGTGAGTGAGTGAGTGAGTGAGTGAGTGAGTGAGTGAGTGAGTGAGTGAGTGAGTGAGTGAGTGAGTGGTGAGTGAGTGTGTGAGTGAGTGAGTGAGTGGTGAGTGGTGAGTGAGTGAGTGAGTGAGTGAGTGGTGAGTGAGTGAGTGAGTGAGTGAGTGAGTGAGTGAGTGAGTGAGTGAGTGTGTGAGTGAGTGAGAGTGAGTGAGTGAGGTGGTGAGTGAGTGAGTGAGTGGTGAAGTGAGTAAGTGAGTGAGTGAATGGTGAGTGAGTGGTGAGTGAGTGAGTGAGTGAGTTGAGTGAGTGGAGTGAGTGAGTGAGTGAGTGAGTGAGTGAGTGAGTGAGTGTGTGAGTGAGTGAGTGAGTGAACCAAACCGGTGGTGCATGCTTGCTACCGCGGGCACAACATTTATACCAAAGCACCTTGATTCCTGCTTGACCGTGGTCCATTGAAAGTAGATGAATATCCATGGTGATACACATGAGTTGAGATTACACAGTAACATTAGATGAGTGGCTAATTTGGGTGCTGAAGTTTTTTGACCAAATTTACCGTGATTGTTGGTGTAATTAGAATTAAATTAAAGTAAAACTGGTTTATTTATTACCAATTCCCAAAAAAACTGGGAAACATTGCACTCTAACACACAGATTTATGCAATATATAAACTATATAGATAAAAAAAGTATCAAAAAATCTTGAGATGGTGAGACAATGGTACCATCTTCTGAAGTTTGCGTTCTTTTAATTCACCAACCCATTGATGCTGGAAAGAAGACCTGCAGTAAATTGGTGGCACAAAACGGAGCCCAACAAATGAAGTGACATGCGATTATAGACGTTGTCAGTTTGACCGTCTGAATCTTCTGTTTGTCTAGGAGTCTGTAAAAATACATGCATTCACTCACTCACTCCCACTCACTCACTCACTCACTCACTCACTCACTCACTCACTCACTCACTCACTCACTCACTCACTCACTCACTCACTCACTCACTCACTCACTCACTCACTCACTCACTCACTCACTCACTCTCACTCACTCATCACTCACTCACTCACTCACTCACTCACTCACTCACTCACTCACTCACTCACACACTCACTCACTCACTCACTCACTCACTCACTCACTCACTCACCTCACTCACTCACTCACCTCACTCACTCACTTCAACTGTTCTCTGCATGCATCACTGAGTCGTGTTCTGTTTTTCAACCGTGACCACGCCTCAATGTTGTTGATTTCATATCCAGCCTTCTCCATAGAAGACCTCCTGACTTCTGTAACGAAAGCAGTCAGTGTGTCTATCTATCTGTGTCTGTATGTCTTTCTGTCTGTCTTTCTGTCTGTATGTCTGTCTGTCTGTCTGTCTGTCTGTCTGTCTGTCTGTCTGTCTGTCTGTCTGTCTGTCTGTCTGTCTGTCTGTCTCTCTGTCTGTCTGTCTGTCTGTCTGTCTGTCTGTCTGTCTGTCTGTCTGTCTGTCTGTCTGTCTGTCTGTCTGTCTGTCTGTCTGTCTGTCTGTCTGTCTGTCTGTCTGTCTGTCTGTCTGTCTGTCTGTCTGTCTGTCTGTCTGTCTGTCTGTCTGTCTGTCTGTCTGTCTGTCTGTCTGTCTGTCTGTCTGTCTGTCTGTCTGTCTGTCTGTCTGTCTGTCTGTCTGTCTGTCTGTCTGTCTGTCTGTCTGTCTGTCTGTCTGTCTGTCTGTCTGTCTGTCTGTCTGTCTGTCTGTCTGTCTGTCTGTCTGTCTGTCTGTCTGTCTGTCTGTCTGTCTGTCTGTCTGTCTGTCTGTCTGTCTGTCTGTCTGTCTGTCTGTCTGTCTGTCTGTCTGTCTGTCTGTCTGTCTGTCTGTCTGTCTGTCTATCTGTCACCTACCTTGTACAGCGATCACCTTCTTCACTCCCTCCAGCTGTTTCCATACGGCAGCACAGACGTGTCTATAGAACATGGATGCAATAAAAGTAGGTAGTACCCAGACCATTGTGACAAACGCCAATACAGATGTCTCCATCATTCGATGCGATGGGTATTGCGGAGCACACCATTCAATCACACGCTGAAGTGCGTGAGTCAGTGTGTGAGTGAGTTAGTGAGTGAGTGAGTGAGTGAGTGAGTGAGTGAGTGAGTGAGTGAGTGAGTGAGTAATTGAGCGAGTCATTAAATGAGTAAGTAAGCGAATGATTCATTGAACAAGCAGCTAAAAATGCCCTGAAGGCATGGGGAGTAACGAATATGGTTCGATCCTGGCAAGTCCAATCGTGAAAAAGTATGAGACAAGAAAGCGTTTTTCTTATATTTTAAATAGTCTGATCGTAAAAAAGCAGGAAACAAGATTTGCGATGAATCACGAAAAAGTCTGTACTTCAGTAAATCAAGAATCAAACCAAATTATACGAAATATATTTGGGACTTTTGACGAATGGAGTGGTAATCATTAAAAATAGATTTTTTTTTTCAGTGAAAAGGCTGGAAGTCAATTTTGCAAAATACCTTACCCCGTCATAAAAAAAGTAAAAAAAAAATTGTGGCAGACTCGTCACGCAATTCGAATAAAATGACCCATGCTCACGACGAGCTAGACAAATTAAATAGAATAAGATTTCGTTTTCACCGAAAAGTCCCAAATATGTTTCGTGTAATTTGGTTTGATTCTTGATTTACTGAAGTACAGACTTTTTCGTGATTCATCGCAAATCTTGTTTCCTGCTTTTTTACGATCAGACTATTTAAAATATAAGAATAACGCTTTCTTGTCTCATACTTTTTCACGATTGGACTTGCCAGGATCGAACCATATTCGTTACTCCCCATGCCTTCAGGGCATTTTTAGCTGCTTGTCTTTAACTTTTTTATGTGTGAACAAATCACATGTAGATTATGTGAAAACGTCACAGATCTTCAACAATTATTGGATTTGGATTTGGATTTGGATTTTAACATTTGGATTTTCAAATATTGAAGAACAGCAAAAATGTGAGAAAAGGGATCGTTTGCGAGCCCCTTCAATTTTTTCTTATAGAAGAAGTCATTACATAATTGACAAAATGACGTAAAAAAGATTCTCAATTACTAATATAGTGTAATAAAAGCTGCCTTATGTTATCTAAAGTGGAAAGTTGAAGTTCGAGAACAGTATATAATATCAAAATTATACAATTTAAATTTTTCGTTGTTTTTGTTTTTAGGGGTATTGAACCCAGAACCACCGTTTAACCTGTAAACCCACTATCCACTTGACTAACTTGATGAAAAATATTATATGAGTTGGTTCGCATCATCAAACCTAGTTTACAAGAATAAATTTATCATTAAATTGAGTGTGAAAGTTACTTCAAAACCTGACTACTATTTGGTTAGCGCCGAATTGTACGAACAGCGGAGGCTGTACCATGTGACTCCTAAAAAAATTTCCTTATTTCCAGATCACTTATAATACGGTTTTGAAGTTTTTTCATGATATTGGTACATGTCTAAAAGCAAAGAAAAAAAATTCTTTGAAAAAAAATTTTACCCGTTTTTTTCGAATTTGTTTTTTTGGCTGATCATAAAAACTTATTTAGAGATACTGATCAAGTTTTAAAAAAAGCTTTTGTAAGAAGTGTTATCCTTCTAGACATCCTGTTAAAATCAAGTTTGTCATGTTTCTGTATGAATAAAAATTTTGGAATCTAATGTGGCTGAAACAGCGTGAATGAGGGATCTTAAATTTTTACCGTTTTTGACGGCTCATAAATATATTTTTGAAAATACGGAAAGAATCATCTTTTCTGTTTTGAGTACAGCTTTAGTCACTGTGAATATTCAATTAATACAACGGGTCTCAAGGCTTTAACCCTTATGATAATCTGGTTTTCGAAAGAGAAAAAATCGTCAAAAACTGAAAATTTTTCTACTTCAGTTTTTAGAAGTTTTTAGCAAAGTACGATGATTTTATCGAAAAATGTGTCGAAGAGAGGTCATATTGAAATTTGATTTCGCGTATGATGGGCATTTTGTCATAACGATTCAATCACCTCAACAAAAGTATTAGGGCATTTGTGAAAATTTTCCTAAAAATTTTCCACTACAAACCTGCTGCGCTTTTTTGTGTTTTCAGTAGATTGTTAAATTGAATAGCGGAACAGAGTAAGACAAGTGTATTACACATTCTGTTAAAGTTTCAGTTTGATCGGACCTCCCTATCGCTCATACAACGATTCTTTCTCCATTTTGCCTGCGATTTTTGACATTTTTTTTGTAAAATCCCCGAAAAATAGTGAAAATAATCATTCGATCACCGGTACAGTTTAATAATCGTCTTCTACGCAGGAAGTTGACCCATGTACCAATTTTCAGCTTTACAGGTCTTACCCAGGTGCCCATACAGCGTTTTTGATGAGGAAAAAAAACGGAAAATCGCATTTTCACCATTTTCGGACCTGAAAAATGAAAATTTATCCCTACCGGGTTAAAAATAGCTTGGGAGATGTAAAATCACACGAGAAAACCGATGAAACAGACTAGAAGTTGATACGATGATGCTAGATCGAGATACCCGCAAAAAAGCTTATCTTAATCGAACCATATTAAGGGAACGGCCTAGCGGCCGTCCCTTGATGAGTCTGTCTCACTCACCGTGTTATTGTTTGTATCATTGTATGTGATCGAATTTATCTGTGATAATGCCAGATACGGTGCTGGTAGAGTGCATGCCAGTAACCATGATATAGCAGCAAGAGTGTGCGCCCGACGCAGACGTGATGATGCCAGGTTGCGCAGAGGATGACAGATGGCCTGAAGTATTTGGTTTTTGGTTTATTCCTTTTTTAAGTTTTTTGTTTATCGGTTACATCATTCGGATTAAGACGTTCAATTCATGGCATCAGATTCCAAGTCTGATGTTCAAGCCATATTCTTTAGCGATCATCAGCCAATTGGTCACAATTCGAACAACTATCAGGTTTCTGGTACTCACCAACAAGCCGCATAATTCTACAGAAAACCTCATCATTAACCTCAATCAATTCGGGTTGACTTCAACAGGTGTACGAAAAACTTTCGGATGGGCTTTTTATATGAGCACGGCAGTTAAAAACAATTTGCAAGGTCTCTATAGAAATGTATGTCAAGACTTCGAGTAACCGCGTACGCTTTGCAGGCAGTCATAAAAATGTCTCGAACAAATCAAGGTTTGAGATCATCCTAACATTGTTTTTCACACGTCGCCTAATAGACTCTGGTAAACTTGTTAACCAACCCAGTATCTGTCAATTGATATGGCAACGAGTAGGAACGGGCTGGCGTACATCGGGATAAGACGAGTGTACCCGATGAACTTGCATAAAAACACCGATCCACCAGAGAAACACCTGAAATATGCAAAATCTGTAAAACGTTTTATTCATATACCGGGACTGACTGTCTAGTCATCTGATTCTTGCGCAGATATCTTCGGTTTATAACGACTTTTTTCCCAATATCCAGTTTGTAATTAACAAAAGCAGGCAACATTATTATAAAAAAAGTATAATAAAAGCTTTTTTGTTCAATATTGATAAAAATAATAATAATGATAAAATAATAATGATAAAGAAAGCATAGTAGTGTTAATGATAACCTTAACGATATTATAAACATACCTTCCAATCATGAACTGAACGACGAGTGGTGCCATGGTCAATGAGGCAAACAGAATGTCGGACAGACATGTGTGGCAGATTAGAAACTGTACGCTACCCAGACTCTGAAGTTAGTTGACTGACCTGACCTGACCTGACCTGACCTGACCTGACCTGACCTGACCTGACCTGACCTGACCTGACCTGACCTGACCTGACCTGACCTGACCTGACCTGACCTGACATGACCTGACCTGACCTGACCTGACCTGACCTGACCTGACCTGACCTGACCTGTCCTGTCCTGACCTGTCCTGACCTGAACAGAGCTGATCTGACGGGGTCCTGTCAGTTTCCCGAAAATCTGTTTCCCGAAAATCTTTTTACCGAAATTTTTTTTACCGAAAATTGGTTTACCGAAAATCAGTTTACCGAAAATCTGTTTCCCGAATAGACTTTCCCCGAAATGATCTTTTACCGAACATCTTTCCACCGAAAATACTTTCTCCGAATGAGTCTTTTCCCGAATTGCTTTTCCCCGAACCGAATTCCTGGGAGCAAATCAAATGTTAAGTTCACGTGAGTTGAGGGCGTGGCTTAGCGCTCATGTTGCTGATGGCTGATTGGCTGACTCTTTAGCGAAGTCTGTCGGCGCTGACAATACATTATAGAAGGTGGAAACTTTTATGATTACGTCATATCTGAATCGAATCTTCTGGAACTTCATAGTCGGTTCATCGTAATGAATCCTTACGGCAAAAATGGAATGAATTCGATCATTTTCATTGAAAATTCAACAATTTAAAATGGGAATGACTCTGATTTTGGGTTTTTGTTAATTGGAATAAATTTTCAGGTTTCGCCAAAAGTTCTTGGAGTTGAAGTTTCAATCAATTAAATTCCAACTTAATTGAAAGCTAGGTATTTTTTGCTTGGGGAATCGAATATCGTGCATTTTAAATGAAGTTTATACCAATGAAAAATTTAAAAATTAATCGATTAAATGGTATCCGATATATCTTCTGGCTATAAAATGTGCTATAATGAACAAGAATGTACTATAAATTAGGTTACAAGCTTTATTAAAATGAGTTTCACGCATAAAAACAATTGACCCAACTTTTTTCGGTAAAACTGTTTTCGGGAAAAAAGTTTTCGGGTAAAAACTCATTCGGGGAAAATACTTTCGGTGAAACAACGTTCGGTAAAACTTCATTTCGGGGAATGTATATTCGGTAAACCGATTTTCGGTAAACCGAATTTCGGTAAACCAATTTTCGGTAAAAAAAATTTCGGTAAAAAGATTTTCGGGAAAAAGATTTTCGGGAATATGACCGGTAGCCGATCTGACTCACTGAATGACTGACTGACTGACTGACTGACTGACTGACTGACTGACTGACTGACTGACTGACTGACTGACTGACTGACTGACTGACTGACTGACTGACTGACTGACTGACTGACTGACTGACTGACTGCCTGACTGCCTGACTGACTGCCTGATTGACTGAATGACTGCCTGACCTGACCTGACCTGACCTGACCGGACCTGACCTGACTGACCTTGCTGACTTTGGCCGGTCGTATGCCGAAAAGTATCACGGCCGCGAGCATGGCATTGACACTGACACACCAGATGATGATGCCCAACAACGTACCAGTTATTACCGGATTCATGCTGATATCCACACAGTCGTCGTCGACTAGAGGCAGAAGCATGTTGACTAGCACTCAGATGTATGGTGTTTAGAAATATTGGTTCTAGTATGGTTGTCCTGATTAGAAATATTGGTTTTAGTAGTTCATTTTAGATGAATATCATATCGTGGCCTCGATGTTCTTAAGGTAGTGGTTTTTCATTTGGTGACTCAGACTTGAAAGTCAGAGTGACCTGATGTGGCACACTGATTCAATGCATTCAAGTGACTGTGATTCGCTTCAGTTCTAGCCATTTACGCCAGGTGAAAAAAGCAGATTTATGATTCAGCTGTTCCTGATTGGAAGTTCGCGTAAATATGTATATGACCTCTTGTTTATGTATATTTAGTTAGAACGATATTAGATTATATGTTATTCGTTGTAATGCAATTAATTAAATTGAGTCATTAATGTTGTTGCGGTTGTTGTTGTTGTAGTTGTTTTTGTTGTCGATGCTGTTGTCTTTGTTGTTGTTGTTGTTGTTGTTGTTGTTGTTGTTGTTGTTGTTGTTGTTGTTGTTGTTGTTGTTGTTGTTGTTGTTGTTGTTGTTGTTGTTGTTGTTGTTTTTTGTGTTGTTGTTGTTGTTGTTGTTGTTGTTGTTGTTGTTGTTGTTGTTGTTGTTGTTGTTGTTGTTGTTGTTGTTGTTATTGTTGTTGTTGTGATTGACGATGTTGGTGGATATCAATTTAAGGTTCCTGTACGATTTGTGGCTCGAGCATACTCCATTTAAATAAACAACCTCACGTATTTCTAGAAAGTTGATGGAACAATCCCACTTATTTATAAGAAATTATCGGAACACTGTCATGTATTTGTAGGGAATCCTTGAAACAATAACTTCCACGATCAGTGGACCTACCATGTCACGTCAGCTTATAATGAGGAGTCATGATGAGTATTGGGATATGTATACTACAGCAAACAATTGTTCAGTAAAGTTGAGTTGAGAAACTGGCGCTCACAAAAGCAGAGTAAGCTACATATGTACATACATATGTACATATGTACATACATACATACATACATACATACATACTGTACTGTACATCATGTGATGTTGCATGGTCGAATTCCGACAACAAATTGATCACGTAACGCATTCATCTTTTTTTTTAATTCTGTAAGCTCACGTAAATAATACACTAGAAAGCTTATGTTTTAGAAGCTCTTCTAAACCTCTACGTAAGTCTGCACGTCATCATACTGTTCGGATGAGTTTAATCTAGATTATATGGATACCATAAAGTGATTTGTGCATACATAAATAGAAAAAGCTGTATGTCAAACTTTTACATGCATGTTGATTACATGTAGGCATGTAGGTATCACTGGCGGACGAGTGGATCCTTCGAAGGGACGGTGATTTCTTCAAAGACGGATGAAGGTTAATTTTGAGGTTATTTTATCTACATCTTGAAAAAAAAATTTACTTTTTGAAACGGCCAAAGAGGATGGAATTCCACGTTTTCGTGCTGCCCTCGTCCGCTAGTGGTATGTACATATGTAGAATATGTGGTTACCGTATTTAACGAGTGCCACGGCAGTTGCCAAGGGTGCCAACAACTTGATTATGCTTTGGTAGACCGATCGCTATGCTTTATCAACCACAACACTTCCGACAACTGACGTACATGTAGCGCAGTCGTTAAGTGAGATGTATGATACGTGCAGACATCTTGGCAAGCGGGATCGAGGCCCCGATCATGTTTTTTGTGTTCACACAAGCGTGAACACTCAGAGCATGAAAGGGTACATGTGTAGGTGTTTGCCTGATTCTAGCTGACTGAATCGTAATATTCACATGTGAAATTGCCTCATATGAGCATACAGGGTTCTATAACATAATAAGAGATAATCCAATTTTGTATATCCGAATTGAATTCACATTTTACTCAGTAATTGGCAATGAAGCTGACTACAAATTTTTATCAGGTTTTATACAAGGACGGGTGGGTTACTTTCTGCGTTGCCGATTTCATAAACCATAATGATTCCACGAATTCAATGTGAACTATTCTATATCAGGAAATGACCAATTTGAATTATGTAATGATTGTTTAGATTTGAATTATGTAATGATTGTTTAGATTTGAATTATGTATGTCTGGTATGGTTCAGATGTCCAGCAGCGTTAAAATAATACATGAACATACACTACATTGCCAAGCTCACTATTTCGAGTGGTGTTCAGAGGCCAAGAAGAGTTTTGTGAAAAAAAAAGAAGAAGAATCGTTCGGATGAAGAACACAGTAAGGTACATAGCATACTGTATGTATGATGTACATATCTGACTTCATGAATATCATCGCTTCATGCTTCATCAATGAATCAGTGATTTATTAAATCATTCGTCAGACTGAAATGGATACAAAGGAATACAAGTCGAATTGAGATGAGTACAAAATTTCTATCGGTACATATGTACCTGTGCACCATATACAACTACACTATGTCACGTGATTTTCAGGTCTTGAATGATATCACAAGTTTCACTATGTTAACGGCAATCGTTAAAGTATGACGTTATGAATGCAATTAAGTAAAACCTAATTACTGAACATTTGCCATCCATTGATATATGAAGCAATGGTTAATATAATTCTAAACTATTGAATGTCACAAATTTCAATGGCTTTATGTGTAATGAAAAACAAACGACTACAGTTGCTGATAAAAAATTTACAACGACACGAGTTGAATAATGTGAGTATCAATCATTTAACGTTATATTATGTAGTTGTATTTATTCTATATTAAAGGTTCCTCTATGACTCACTTTAGGTAGGAACGGAGGCCAGTGATATAATTCAGAATCCAAGAACGAAAATTCTAAATGCACGCACAACCTATTGTTCTAAATGAAAAGATCTAGTTTAATTATTTAGAAAAAATCCCAGATTGGAAATTAAGATCGGTAATTTGAATTATTGTTTCTTGTCGTAAAGTAAGAAACTTTACTTGGAATCAGTGTTGCACCTGTTCTTGAAAGAAATTACTAACGGAAGAGAAATGCAGGAGGGAATAGTGGTATTTCCCCCTCTTTGACGGTTTCTAAAAGTGGATTTTGTTCCTAGAGGTATTGGTAAAATAGCCTTATACCTTCTAATTACCAGTCCTTGATTTATTGAAAATAAATCTCTTTATTTTTGAGAATTAGCTCGTCCGACTGCGGATTAAATCGATTGTGCTGATACAAACAAAGTCGTACTTGTAAGGTACAGCCATCTGGGTGCTGAAGTACTTATGATTATTTCTAGTACTACACCGGCATTGTGACCTTCATTAGTTGCCGGATGAGGAGGAGTACAGCATTCTTAATTCATTACCAGACGCAATTTGAATTGCATGCGTACCATTTTTCTCAGTGAGTAATTGCGTGTGTGATTTCTTGCAGACATACTTTATGTACAGGGTGTCCCAGCGAGGTGTAATGATTGAATTTTTTGAATAACTTTGACAGTCTTCTAGATAACGACCTAAAATTTCATAGGTTAATAAAACAGTTTTCCGCTATTACGCTGAATCTTAAAAAGTTTGATTTGGTTCAGTATTGCGTGTTTTACGGCCGATCCAGCAGCATGCCTGTTTATGTTCTTAACGCGACCGGATTTTTGAGATTTTCACCGAAAATAAAAAGTGATACAAAAGACCGAATTTTTGTTTAAATTTATGTTAAATAGCAGGAAGAGGTATATTTCAAAAGTCAAAGTACATTTTTCATTATATTAATTGCTTTTTCAAACTTTTTTTATCCGCAAATTTTCCAATAAAAGGAGGAATAATATATCAAATCGAAAACTGTTTCCAGTACTTCAGAATAATGATATTAGCTATCAGTGTTGCATGTTTCAAGCCATATAGTTGAACTAACAGAAAGTTATTCAATGTTTCATGCGACATACTTGACTATAAAGTGTAATTTTAAGGCATGTTGCTGGATCGGCCGTAAAACACACAATACTGAACCAAATCAAAATTTTTTAAATTCAGCGAATTAGCGGAAAACTGTTTTATTAACCTATGAAATTTTAGGTCGTTATCTAGAAGACTGTCAAAGTTATTCAAAAAATTCAATCATTACACCTCGCTGGGACACCCTGTATAATATGAGGGTCTATGAATTTAAAGTGTAGTTTAGGCTCGATGGCAAGGTAGACTTCTGACGATGACGGAGCCTTGCCATCGGAACATTGGGCCAATATATTGAATTCCGTCGAATCCCATATGTTCCTTACCTCCTATCCTACTGTTTCAAATTGTATGATTGCATAGACTTCTTTTTATTTATGTGCATGCATTGCATAGATAAATCTTACTGAGGCTCATTCACTCCTACTACGGTTTACTAGGCTAAAACCTTACGCCGAAAAAAGGAAAGCTGGTACGGTTTCACACGAAACAAAATGAAACGTCGGTGCGTTAATGAACCGTTAATTCACTATACTGGTACTGGATATGCGAACTATGTAGAATAATAGAAATATCTAGTAATAATGAATAATATCTAGTGAATTAATCAATAATCAGGACTGCGATGAAAGGTCATCAATTTCCTATCTGATTTCAGTGGTTTACTTACAATACGTCTACGCACATGTGTACCCAAAACACAAGTTCAAACAAACCTACATACAGTGCAGTCAGAACCCTTAGAATACCAGAGCCGATGTTCATGAACAAACAAACTCGCCCGCCGCTGACTATAGAGAACAGATGAAAAACCGATATTCTACGATAATTGCAGCTCTAAATCTGGAATATTCTTAATGTAAAAAAGCTTAGGCACTGAGATTCATCATTATCTGGTATCTACGTATGTGGCCTACCAGTCTGGCCAGTCATGATGGTGGCGGGAGGCGAGGTGACATGCAAGTAAAGGTGGCGAACAAGCATCTTAGGGAAATCAGTTTTAATAACTATAATTGATGTCGTAGGAACAGAATTCACTATTGGAAACCAGCTACGAAGAGGAAATTCTGAGATATTTCACATCTGAACCGCTTGTAGCCATGCTGTACAGGGAAAAGTTGTTAAAGAGTGCGTGCAACATGAGAGGCACAACTCTGGCACCAAA
This sequence comes from Daptonema setosum, assembly GCA_964036265.1. Taxonomy (NCBI): domain Eukaryota; kingdom Metazoa; phylum Nematoda; class Chromadorea; order Monhysterida; family Xyalidae; genus Daptonema; species Daptonema setosum. Next base: position 9,368,307 of record OZ038447.1, read on the forward strand.
TTGGTGGTATGGTTTAATGGCAGCACCAGATAGTGGATGGGAAGACGAGGCTGTACTTGAACTATTTTACATATCGCCTCTTTGACGGTGGATAAAAAGGAATTCGTTCCATGAGCTAAACATGAAATGATTTTCAAAGCGCGAGATTCCTCATTAGAGTCGTTTTCTTTTTTAGTTTCGCTCATCCGCCAATGAATTGCACATGCATTTGCGAGGAGAGGAGTGGCAGGGCACTGACAAATAATCGTGTACTACGGCTTCTCAGCAAGCTCATCCAAGAAGCGGTTGTCTAGATGTCAGACAGTTTGTCTGTCTGTCTGTCTGTATGTATGTATGTTTGCCTGTCTGTCTGTCTGTCTGTCTGTCTGTCTGTCTGTCTGTCTGTCTGTCTGACTGTCTGTCTGTCTGTCTGTCTGTCTGTCTGTCTGTCTGTCTGTCTGTCTGTCTGTCTGTCTGTCTGTCTGTCTGTCTGTCTGTCTGTCTGTCTGTCTGTCTGTCTGTCTGTCTGTCTGTCTGTCTGTCTGTCTGTCTGTTTGTCTGTCTATCTGTCTGTCGGTTTGTCTGTCTGTCTGTCTGTCTGTGTCTGAAACAGTAAGAAACAAATGATAGGAGTGAGTTCAGTTCAACACAGGTGATAAAATGGACAGCCGAAGGAAAACAGCAGAAAAAGTCCGGATTTTCGAAAGCCACTATGCCAAAAACTCGGCGAGACAACCGGAAACACATGAAGTCCCGATTCCCATGTGAACCTCGTAATGTAGACCTGGTTTGTAGCTATTTACGCATTTATGTATGTACGTGAATGTATCTACCAAACTGTATACAGTACCATATGGTATGTATGTGAGCCACTTTAATTGAAGCACCAATGTACCACAGTACCCCGAGCAAAGGCACAGGGGCTTAGCCTGATATGCAAGGTAGGGCTCAATCGGAGTAGCGGATATGTTCAATGATTAGTTACAAATTGTACTTCAAGTTTGAGCGAAAATAGAAATAGAAATATTTTTATGTGAAATGGTGGTAAAGCTAATTTCTTTCGGAACATTGTTAAAGCGCCAAAAGTGTAAAAGATGCTCAAGCACCGATAGCACCAGAGATGCATGTACGTCCGCATCTCGTTCCATCTTTCTGGAATGAGATCAAATTCACACGTGCTGGATGAAGCAAGATGTCGGCAAGTCAGGCTCAGTTCTTCTTATGACATTTCCACGTGTGTTCGACTCTCACCAGGCTCTTCTGATATTATTTCGGTTGCATGTGAATATCGCAAATTAATTTTGCGCTCACATGTATCCAGTCTGTTAATTGACCAATAAAGCGATGATGATGATGATTTAGCTTAAAAGCTCTAGGGCTAGGGGTGGCTTACAGGTTTTCAAATTTATTAAAATACGTGATTCTCTGGCCTATGCTTAGGTTTTGAATTAAGGAACAAGTGCTCAAGGTTTTCTAAGCCCATACTAAAAGCCAAGTTTTACGACCTGGCCTTGGACCGTTAGTACGGCGATGCGGAGGTGTTCCGCCTTGTTTTGTCTGTCACCACCAGCCGTATAATCCCCTAATCATTTTATATGTTTCTACATTTCAATTCCGGTTATCTGGCAACGTTTGGCACAAAACTAATTGCATGTAGAAATGTTATGCAAAACTGATGTTATGCAAAACTGAGATTAGGTAAAACTGATGTTATGCAAAACTGATGTTAGGTAAAACTGATGTTATGTAAAACTGATGTTATGTATATCAGTGTCATGTACAGTTTCGTCCATATTCCGATTGCATGGTAGATATATCAAAGGCATAACAAAAAGACTTGGCTCATTGATGGCGTTCGTGTGAAACTTCTATATTGGTAGGTATGGTTACCACAAACTTAGCCATTAATTCGGTATGTTATGGCCATCATACATTACACGTGAATGGCATTACTTACAATGTGGTTACGGTTGCTGCGCCAGTCTTACTGAAACACAAACAGATTGACTGATTGACAAACTAACCGACTGACAGTGAGACTTAACGCGCATTAAAGTTCAGTATCGGAATGATTTGAAAAAAGTACACGGCTAGTAATACCATATAGAGAACGATAACTGAGGTCGCGTGTCAATGCCAAGCGGTAAACACACTTTACGTCATCACTTGCACTCGAACACAGGTGTATTACAGGTGCATAACTAATTTAAAATATGTACTCTAACTAATTTATGTTTTTATTTCACGAACGTGGCCTGGGATGTTCAAAGTGGCCAAACGATAAAGTCGAGTCGACCGATCACAAAATGTTCAGCCAAATAAGCGTGTAGCTGGTTCAAGAAAGCTTGATTCTCGAATCAAAGTTTCTTTCAATCCAGATTCCAGATTGACTTAAGTATAAGTGGTTCATAACGCAAGCGGACAACCCTCAATGCAGTAAAATGTGTAGTTTTCAGGAAAATATTTCAACAATAAACTACAGGCTAACAGTACATTTATACGTATAAATATAGCATGTGGATCGTAGATATGTATCTAACGAGTACAGTGCTGATTGGTTCAATTGCTAGCGTCTTTAATATTAGTACAATTATATAGCACAACTTTATGCATGAATAAATGTATAACAGTATAATCATAAATGATTCTTCATCTCGATTACTTCGGATCATTCCGGTAATGTGCAATCCACGGTCTACGTATGGGGAAACTTTTTCAGACCCCAACAGTTTTTGTTCGCAATATAAAATAGTAACATTTTGGGATGTAACAGTTTTAACCTCTATTCGAATCCCGAATACCGCAGTCACGCGTAACTTGGATTTAGCCAGCGGAAATTTAATTGAGTGAAACAGTGGATTGCAAAGTATCGGAGCATGAAACACGTGGAATTTGCGCTTTACTCAGCCACTCAAAAATAACGTGCTCCTTCGCAAATACATCGGAGAGAATACTCCCAAAACTAGAAAAATAGGATCACTTTTCACTGACTTTTTATCGTTAATTGCTGACAGTTTTTGACCGGCACCCTGTAATTGGGTGGTTTCCTGTCAGATTTTAATGACAAGCTTCGAATGACTTTTGGGGTAGTGCTAAATTTCAACATGTTTTCACGTGTTGAAGCATTTCGGCCGAGGTGAACATCCTAACATGTAAAAATGCTAATAATAATCCGTAAATGTATTATCTGCAGGTTTGCATGCTGTCTAGAATACTCTAGTTTATGTAGAGCTGATTTTCAATTAAACTTCTAACATCAGACAATGATGAGGATGAAATGTCAATGACAGAGACGAATCTTAATCCAATAGGACTTTTGATATTTTGCACAGCACGGATTTATTTATCATCCTAACATAAACATAACATTCGGGTTCGGGAGTTCGCATTATCAAATTGTTGTATAGTATTCTGACAAACCACAAAAGGGAGCGCATTGTCAATGGGGGGAGGATGTTTACATAAAACGCATATCTTGACCATTTCACTCACATTAGTTGAAACGAGCCAGTATATTTGACAGATATCGTCGAAGCTAAACTCCGTAATTGAATGATCAGAAGCTCAACTCGACATTGAAAAATTCCAGCTTTTGGATTCTAATAGGTTGGAGTTTCATATTATTTTTTTTAGCAAATTATCGTCGTTTATTGGAATGCTATCAGTCGTAGTCTGCTGATCAACAACCTACAAACATTATGCAGTGTCATTTATACAGACGAAATCACTAAATGGCTAAGACTAAAATAGAAATGTTCATAATGGCATATTTTTATAATTTTTCAACTGAACAATACTCGGCAAGTTAATAAATATTAGTCAGTTTATCTCAATCAGAAGCTCAACACAAAGCCGATCGACTATTTCGTTTCGTGACTACAGGCACACCCGGATGAGGGTAACTAGATAACCTCAGTTGACTGACTTGACTTTATTGAATTGTTGTTGTTGTTGTTGTTGTTGTTGTTGTTATTGTTGTTGTTGTTGTTGTTGTTGTTGTTGTTGTTGTTGTTGTTGTTGTTGTTGTTGTTGTTGTTGTTGTTGTTGTTGTTGTTGTTGTTGTTGTTGTTGTTGTTGTTGTTGTTGTTGTTGTTGTTGTTGTTGTTGTTGTTGTTGTTGTTGTTGTTGTTGTTGTTGTTGTTGTTGTTGTTGTTGTTGTTGTTGTTGTTGTTGTTGTTGTTGATGTTGTCGTTGTATTTATTATTATTATTATTGCTGTTGTTTTTATTTTTGTAGTTGTTGCAACTTACCATTTCTTATAACTGTTACTTAGGTATAAATTTTTTTCTGTGACTTACATTTTGCTCCAGTAAATGGTATCCTATATACGTATTGTAATATATGTACAGTACATAATATACATACATATTAGACACTTCGAAACGAAAAAAATTTGAAAAATCTAACCGTGGGCAGATAAGGTTCAGCAACGAATTAGCGGAGGCACACTTCAGATTGAGTAGAACACTTTGTGAGTCGAAAAATGCAAACGCTGAAATAAAAAGTGAATTTGGAATTTTTTTAAATATACCGAAATAAAAAAACTCAATTCGTAATCAATATGCACGACAATCAACATGGTATGCACTCTAATGCTTTTTATTTCAAGTGATTCACGTGATTTTCGATGATTTTCGCTTGAAGCACCAACTCTTCACCGTACAATAATCAATGAATTATTAACAAACTGTCAAGTAATCATGGCCAAACAAGATTACAGTAACGGTTTCTTGGAAACAGTGCATGATATGATAACATTATAGAAGCCTGGGAATCGTACCAGATGCCTGCGGTTTATGATTGGTGCAACGCGAATTCGGATACGTACATCACATGTGGGGAAACAAATTGTCGGAAAGAAGTGCGTCATGGTGTTGGGGAAAAGTTTCCCACTAAGATATTTTATCATGTAACTAGTGTATTTGGGTTAAAACGGGTGATTGGTTATGTAAATAAACACGTTGCACATAGTTTACCGTGGGTTCGTAATGAGAAAAAAATAATTAAAACAAATAACAAATTCTCATATGTTGTTTTATCTTTGAAAGTTAACCAAAAGCACCAATGGTCAGTTAACTAAAAAACTGGTTTTTGTATGTGCATTTGTCGCTTCCCTCGTCAAGTGGTTAAGGCGCCGGCTTTGCTTGCCGACGTTTCTGGCTCGAGCCCCGGGTTGAGACACAGCGCATTCAAGAACGTTGTTGATGATCAGTGATTGTCATTGTAAATCGGATGACCGTTATTTCACTATTGTGACTTGGTATCCTACTTTGCTATTATGGCATAACAACTGAATAAATTTGAATTTGTGCACATGTAAAATACAATATAACCGAATCCAATGTCGCATAATAAAATCCTGTAATAAAAGTTTCAGATTTCGGTTCTGATTTTTTACTGGGACTTCGTTACTGAAGGCAACAGGGTACCCCATCTAATACCGTATCAGAATGGTGTTTTCGTAGTGGCCAGAGAGATTGAATAATCTGACGGGCAATGGTAGAAACCGCAGAACAACGCGTCAGGATCTGTGTTTTAACTTTTGTGAGTAACGAAGGGCAGCAAGCGGAAAACTTCCTCTTTCCAATAATACTCATGAATATAAACTCGTTTTTTTCATGTAATTAGGTAAGGTTTAATATAAATAAATCTTCTTTTATACACACTTAATAACAACAACACTTTTATACTTGTCAGATAAAAATTATGTTGATAAAAACACGCGGATATAACCTACGGGTAATGTACACATGGGTGGTGTCGGAACCTCCGGTATAGCAACCGGTCAGCACTTCTATTGTTGACTTTGAAATCCGAGTAACACCATTCAAACGCGGTCTTTTTGGTCACTATCAATATCACTTTCACTCTTACTTTTACTATCAATTGCGCTGTTATATCACTCGTTCATTCATTCATTCATTCATTCATTCATTCATTCATTCATTCATTCATTCATTCGTGCATTCATTCATTCATTCATTCATTCATTCATGCATTCTCAGTCAGACAGTCAGTCAGTCTATCAGTCTGTCAGTCAGTCAGTCAGTCAGTCAGTCTGTCAGTCAGTCAGTCAGTCAGTCAGTCAGTCAGTCAGTCAGTCAGTCAGTCAGTCAGTCAGTCAGTCAGTCAGTCAGTCAGTCAGTCAGTCAGTCAGTCAGTCAGTCAGTCAGTCAGTCAGTCAGTCAGTCAGTCAGTCAGTCAGTCAGTCAATAAGTCAGTCAGTCAGTCTCAGTCAGTCAGTCTCAGTCAGTCAGTCAGTCAGACAGTCAGTCAGTCAGTCAGTCAATCAGTCAGTCAGTCAGTCAGTCAATCAGTCAGACAGTCAGTCAGTCAGTCAGTCAATCAGTCAGTCAGTCAGTCAGTCAGTCAGTCAGTCAGTCAGTCAGACAGTCAGTCAGTCAGTAATTCAAAGAATTCCGCCGAACAGTTGACCGTTTGCTTGGATAAAATCTCTGCGTTCGTTAATACCTGTTTCTCCTAAGATCAGTATCAATCAAGCCTTCATTGTTTGTTTTAATTGGAAAATTATTCGCTTATGAAACCGGCTGATAACCATCAGAGATAAATTACAGGTTTCGCGGGCAATGTTATCGATCTGGGATCATCAAATATCGATGCTGCAACAAAGCTGATTTTTATGTGTTATTAGGAACAATAGCTTGACTGGTCATGCCTTTTCACAATACGAAAACTTTTGTGTTTGTGTAACTTTTTGGTGTTGTTTAAAATTTCGGAATGCAACTGCGAAAAAAAGTTATGTGTAGGCTGAACGTGACGTAATGAACTATTCCCTTACCTATTATGTAGTTTGAGACTGATCATTATACATAACTTAGATTGTTTTTGGTTTTTCTTTCTTATAACTGGAGTCTCGGCATTGCCAGTTATTTTATGTGATTTTCATTTCATAATTGGCTTAATTTTGGTTAACTATGAGAGGCTTGGTCAGTTGCAGAAGCACGGATTCTTAAACTTGATGATCGTGAAAAGAAGAAAGGAACCAATAGTCAATGATGAACCAAAATGATTAATCTCAATTCTCACCTGCCAAATAAACCTGTCTTCAATCCAGTCGGCAAGAAATAGCAATTCGATTAGTACATTCTTCCTGTTTTAATGTTTTCTCGTGTTTATATTCTATTCAATGAACGTGAATGCGTGACAAAAAGACCGCTATTTAAATTGTGTATTTTAATATTCAATTATTCTAACAAGTATATTTTGCACTAAACTGCAAACACATGTGTTTCTTAAATTAAATACTCTTAAATTATTTTAATATAAACGTTACTTGCGGTTTACTCACTTTGTATGTTTTTTTATATCCAGTTCATGTTGTGTCAACTGTTGTATCATAAAAAGGCTCAAAAATCTTTATTAGTGCAGTTCACTTATGTTCAAACTCGTTAATTAATACATTAAGTAAGATGTAATGTTAACTAAATAGTAACCTAACCTTGGTTAGTATCATCAAGTTCACCAAAATCACTCCGAAAACGAAAATCGACTCGAAATTAGTTATTTTACAGCTCGCGCGTGCGGTTGGTCGCGTGCTGCCAGCCAGTAGCGGACGAGGGAACAATGAGTAAGTGGAATTCTCCCCTCTTTGGCAATTCTAATGAGTCGAAATTGTTCCATAAGATGCAGAAGGTAAAGTGGCCTCAAAATTGCTAATCCACTAGCTGGAAAATCTCTCTCCCTTTGAAGGGTTGCCTCGTCCGCAAGTGCTGCCAACGGAAGAAAAAATAAGCTAACGAGTTGGATGACAAACTGCGTGACAGAATAGTGATCGTAGATATGTACATACATGTCGTGGCTAACGGTGGGAATAACACGAATTCGTGAATCGACTAAACGATGCATCACACAGGTTGTATAGACGTAAACATCAATGTCTGAATGCATGTTTTTTTCGTCAAATTATCTTCATAGGATATTTTAACATCTGAAATGTAAAAAAACTATGGATAACTGGAATAATATTTGTGAATAATAATTGTGAATAACATGAATTCGTGAATCGACATAACTATGGTT
>OZ038447.1:9386325-9403671 GCA_964036265.1 Daptonema setosum
CCAAAGGTTGTTTACTTCTTTTCGTTATTCTATTTGGGCTCTATTTTGCTTCCGCGTATGCCACCATGTCAACAAGGTTCTACCATACATTTAACCGAAACTTCAATATTTGATGATCAATTGCTGGTATCCAAAGACCAGGCCCGGTCTGATGCTATGGTAAAGTCATTCATTTGACCGAGTTCGAGATATTTGTTTATTTCATCCATTTGCCCATGGGAAAGGGTTTTGAAGGTTTAAAAAATATTTCGTTATACGCTGAACAGTCGTTTGTATGTATTCAGATAAAAAAATTGAATTCCGTTGAAGGAATACCAGAATGGTTGGTTTTGGGAAAGTGTCTTTCAATCACTAATCTAATCCTGTCAATGGCGATTCTATAACTGCCAACTCAATAACACCATCAGTTTTTAGGCCTTGGTGGACGAAGATATCGTCTATGTCATCCCGAAAAACTCTTTAGTACATGAAATGTCAGTTCGAAGCTTTTCAACCTTACGTTTCAAACAAGTTCTACTTTTGAATTCTTCAAACAGATAAAAACATTCTTCCTTCATCTTTTCGTCCTCTAAATACTGTAGTGTTGCCAAAACCAAATCTAACGTGGATGTAAATCCGAGGCGCGTACATACAGATTGTACCGTACCGTAGTACATGGTTTCATCCGAACCTAACCAACTGTGTTATCCGCAATCTACGGTGAGATAACATGATTTACTCTAACCCAGAAAGTTTGCGGAGTAGGTATTCTATATTTACTACTGAGAATGTTCTATGAGTAACAGTTTTCTGGAATGTTCCGGAAATTCCTTGATTTTTCTGTTATTGCCCTAATGAGGTAAGGTCAGTAATCATACTAATAGACAATCATTATTTATAATCCGTCGTCATGGAACTCGGTACGAAAATCTGATAAGAACATGTGGAGGGAAACTTTCAATAATGAATTTCTGAATGGCACAGACCATACATACATAATTGGCAATCTTTCGTAATGGATTTCCACCAAAAATGGAGCAGGTGTACTACATATTGTTACTGCCCTACATTTGTATGAACCACATGCTCGTTGGCCTTTTCTATAATTGTATCGTTGAATAGAATACACTTGATGTACTTACTATCACCGTGAAAGAATCATTTCAGAACTGAATTTTCTCTGTTCATTCCACAGCGTTCTTTGGGAAGATAAGCGTTTTGACACGCTACGGACTTTGGTTTCCTGACCATAAAAAACAATAAATTTATTAAAGTTTTATAACATTCATGAAGAGCTACATCGGAGCCACAAGTGGTACAGTAACAATACATACTGTAGTTAAGAACTGAACTATCGTTGATTGACGTTATTTTCATATAAAAATAGAAAGACTCCTCTATAACAATAAACGCATCAGGTTTGATCTCCCATGATGGCTTACAACCCTCATGTACCCACTTACGTCAAACTCTACAATTGTATTGCGTCAAATGTAGAACGAAGCAGCCCTTATCCCATTAGGCTGATAGATTTAGCTTTACCTCTAAGTCGTCTACTCTCTTATGCAGATGAAGAAAAAATTGCGCGTCGTCGTCATATAATCAATTCTACATACTTATTATTTAGAATAGGAACATACAGTATGTACGCAATCCACATTCTTATTGAATGCACGTTCATCACGCAAATTACATTTCTCTTGTTAGTGGTAAGAGAACGTCCATTGAGTGACGAACGGTCGAAATTGAAGGTGAAAAATGTCTAGGTAAACGAACGAATCCTCTAGATAAACAACGTAAATGAAATGCCCTAATGCATTGTCTGTGTTCACTCAGTTGGTTCTCCTCACAATTTGCACCGGGCGTTTGCTGGCTGTAAGAGCCTTTTGTCCGACCCATCCATCTTGCGGTTGCCCACGACCGTTCAGCCATCTGAATTTGAGTGTAACAAGTAATGGGATTTTCGTTGCACTATTATCATCAAATTCGTTTGTGCATGCATCAAAAAACTTGCGAAATCGAAAAAAATGTTGGGTCTTTTTATTTAGTTTCCCATTCAATTAAAAAGTCGTACATTCGTGCATCGAAAAAAATTTGATGACCTGTGTCTTTATTCCCTTCTTTCACATTTGATACATCTGCAGTGGTAAGAGTAAGAGCTATATTTATCCTTCAAAACATTCATTTGATCATCATGGAAGCTTCTCATTTCAACTGTGAAACATTATTTCATGTTTTCTCATGATCACTCGTATCTGGCAGTCAACCTATTTTTATGACAACAGTTCCATTAACTTGAGGAACCTAATAATCCAAAACTGTCCGCCCACGACGCAAAGTATGTAGGCTTTCCCATTAGGCAGTTTATTTCATGACGTATGTAGATGTATTCCCCAGTTATCCCGATATCTCTGCCGATATCCCATTTTGTCACGCCTTCAAACGAAATTAGCTTACAATGTGGGATAATGGATCGATGAACTAAAACTGTAACACAACTGAAGAAAAATATATATAATGTAGATGTCATTACTGTCATAACAGTATGGATGTAGTGTTCCTGTACTTGATGGATTGAGACAGTAAACATAAGCTGTTCCATTGACGTGATAGAATATTTTACATGAAATGTTAGACAGTTTGGTAGAGAAAGACTTCCTTTATGAGGTAATACTTTTGTTATTCATTTCATGCCAATGTTATTGTATTTCCGGTTCTTAGAAATCAAGATTTCAACCTGGAACTCACTAAAATGTATTTCAGGTTGAGATATGTACACTTGCGCAAATGAAAGTTTTAATTATGCATTAGATAAGTGTTTTAGTTATCGTGCTGCCGGTGTATTTAATCAAAAAACATGTATGGTTTGAGTAGCCTGTCTGGTACACCATTTCCACATGAAGCAATAAGTAGTCACATGAAAGAAAAAAGTCAGTTTGTCAAGATGTGCATCTTCTTTTTGTTAAGTTAGGTAGGATAGTCCATGTTTTCGGGTCTCTGGTCAGCTCTACGACGTTCACTTTTGAGATACGAAACTTCATGAAGTACAGTACAGTACACTTGAATGAATAGTGGGAAAGTGTTCAGTCGTGCATAATGCCTCGTTAATGTTTTTCTCTGATGACTTTAATAGAACAAAGTTCAATTCCCTGAAATACTGTAAAACTGAAATACTGTATCTTATACTCTATTTACCCACTGTCAAAATCATCTCATCCTAAAAAGATACATTGACAAAAAAGTTTATTTCATTCGATTGCTCTAACCTTTAATAACCTCGACTAAATTGTCAGCAACTTTTCACACTTTCATCACAAATGTTACTGACTGACGAAATTCAATTTCGGTGATGAAGTTTGACTTGATTGATATGAAAGGGAACGTTGTGATGGTATGGGCACACTCAGAGTGACTGGCAGACGAGCCAAACCTCAAAGGCAGGGAAATCTATCCAAAGAGAGGGGAATCCACAGATATTAAGTATTTTACCCACATCTTGAGGAACAAATTCTACTCTTTGAAACCGCCAAAGAGGGGGAGGAATTTCCAGTTTTCCCTCCCCTTCTCGTCCGCTAGTGGGCTCACATAAACAGTGGGCGTGGTACAGTACTTGTGACATCTGTCAGTTTTTCTTCCAATGTCAAACAAAGTGACCGCGCACACGCATGTTGCGATGCAAAAGTTTTTTCATTGGGATTGATTACTGAAGCCATCAAGCCAGACTAATATCATATTAAATTGTGTTTTTATTGCGGTCAGAGAAGCCCGAAGCGAAACCCCGATTGACGCGTCAGCGTTTTCATCTCAAGCCTGGTTGCGAACCAGCGCCGTCAGTACAACCAGACTGCGATAAGTCGTATAAAGCCACGCATGTATGTACGCTCCTACAATACATCCTGTAGGTTTCAAACCAAGTTTGTTCCACTTAATTATTTATCGTGAATATAGAATTTTCTCGTTGAAAACAGAAACTACTGTACATAGTGCCGGATGAACAAATTGTGTGTAGATACAATATATGATACATATGTAGTTGCATTAGAATTATGTTACATTCATGCGTACACATTCGATGAGAATGCGATGCCAATATCGCGTAAAAAGCCACATGTATACATACGTAAGCCAATACGGTTCACCCCATTTTTGTTCCAATTAATTACTCCTTGTGGTGAAAAAATGGGTTAATCGTGAAAAAAACGGTAGCTACATACATATGTATGTACAAATGTACGCATGGTAGAAAATTAAGCTAATGACTCGTGGCATGTAAGTACGGTACATAATGCATTCTCAATTGATTACGAGTCTGAGTACAAGTTTGCACGAGTCAGTTATACACTTTTCTGACACCGAATTTCAGTAAATCCTTCCTTATCAAGGATGAACTCGGATATTAACTCGGGTTCCAGCGTGAATTTCTACTCAAAATTCAGTATATTTCTATGCATTGACAATGTTCTCAATAAAGGCGCGCATTTTAAATAAGTCTCGTAATTTAATGACCAAACCATATCAATGCGTAGTACAATCATGATTACATGAGTACAGGTCGGATGCATTACGGTAGGACATTGAAGCCTTCACGACCAACACCCCACTTTTATGTGACCGATCTTATTTCACGGTGTCTGCACACACTAGCGGACGAGGGGGAAATGAAAAATCCCCCTCTTTGGCAGTTCCAAAAAGTTTAGTTTGTTCTATAAGGTGTAAGTAAAATAGCCTAAAAACTCATTATTCCCTCATTGATTGAAAAAATTCCCTTCATTTGGAGAATTGGCTCGTCCGCTAGTGTCTGCACATCAGACTCGAGTCCATTTGTGTGGGAGGGTATTTCGCAAAAGTGAACTGGATGTTTCGCAAAAGTGAACTGGATGTTTCGCAAAAGTGAATTGTGGTGGCTTCATATCACCATTCACCAGTACCATACATCGCTAAAGGTTTGGTATTTCCGAGATAACAGAATATTTTGTTTGTTCTAGAAAGAGAAAAACATCTAATTATTCAACAGTAATTCTTTATTCATGAGCAACTAACTTTTGCTCTCACGTTTGTACTCAATAATATTAACAGGAAGCTTGTATGTAGTTTATTTTGTTTATATTTATGAGCAACTCATTTGTGCGCTCACATTACTACTTAATGATCAACAACCAAATGGTCAATATGGAACCCGGATCCACTAGTGGACGAGAAAGGGTGGGAAAAGTGGAATTCCCCCCCTCTTTGTCAGTTCCAAAGAGTAGAATTTGTTCCCTAAGGTGTGGCTAAAATCGCCTATTTTCTGCCAATTCCTCGTTGTTTGGAGAAGTTCCCCAGTCCCCACCCTTTCGAGGTTTGACACGTCCGCCAGTGCCCGGATCAATGTAGACCTGTTGAGAGAAGAGATATTCGGATTTATTCAATTTCAATCATGAAAGTTATGGAATGTTTTGTGCATGACAGACAACAGAGTTTCAGAAGAGTTTCCCAATGGAATAATTCATATCATACATCATAACCTACAGTCAGCTGTTATAAGAAATCTTATGAACACAAATGTTCAATGGATGATTATGATTATGTACGTTACAATATTTTTTAACGTACTTGCAGGTTAAAATGTTTGTGCTGTTTTTGCTTTTACAGCCCAATAGTTCTGTATATGTTACCCTCGAAATTGTTGATTCTGACGTGAGATTGCGCTTGGCTTTCCATAAGTCTTTACTGATATCCTTGAATTTTCGAACCACCCTGTACAGCTTCGGTAATTAATCCGTACCCATGATCACGGATTTGCAATATATATGTGCGACCATCATCGTGACGTCGTGATTCATTCATGGTTTTTATGTCAATTCACTCTACATATATCAAGTCGGAAACAAATCGTCATTCACCTTTTATTACAAATTTGCATAAAATATGTATGAGTTAATAATGCAAAATTACCATCCGTACCTCGCGTACATACGGTAATTGGGTGGTGCGTAGGCCGTTAATCCAATGCAATTGTGCGTATTTGCACCTGGACTGATTTATACACTCCTACACATGGTATATTCTAGAATGTACCAAATGCAAGATTAGTGTCACTTCTTTGGAAGCTGAATAACATTATGAATGTCACTTCTTTTGAAGTCGAATAACATTTTAAGTGTCACTTTTTTCGACAGCGGCACAGGCTGGCGTCCTATCCACCACTGGCGAACCTGCTAATCCTACAAAGGGAGGGGAAGTTCGTCAAAGAGGGGGGAATCGGCAGTTTTCAGATGTTCTTTACCTTGGGGAAGAAATCCAACTTTTCGAAATGTCCAAAGCCAGGGGAATTCGACTTTTCCTACCCCTTCTCGTCCGCTAGTTCTATGCACTTGACTAGAAAGGTGGCAAAGCACTGAACGTAGCCTTCGCTGCGCTAACGGCATTCGAAACCCCAAATTGGTTTGATTTGCGAACAGTCGTTCTATTTTCCGCGTGTGCCGCTCCAGAAACTGCATTACATACTGTATGTACGTACATTGCAGTTCGTAAGCCGAGGCATGTCAGCAAACCTATACCTTCGTATCGTAACTCATTATGCGTTCCATTGCAAAGTTTTCTCATTCATAAAAATGTTTTGTATTTTAATATGTTGTTCCCCACCGTGTTCATCGAATGGATTTCTGGCTGGGAAATAATCTCTACGTTGGTCGGTAAATGATGAATTATTGACATTGAATGTTGTCCGTTGAGAATTGTTCATTCTGATTTCCATGGTTTTCAGCCATCTTTAGGCAGGCGATAGATTGGCACCAAATTAGCCTGATTTGAGAACCAGGACACCTGGCCTGTCGTGCTTTCATGAGCAATTGAGTGTGTTATTATATTAGCTCGGTCATTGTTTCTTGTTACTCAAAACTTTTGAAAACATTCTCACAATCAACAAATTAAAAAAGAATTGTATTTAAATTTCATGTGGACAACATTAAAGTTTCTCATAACTTATATTTATACTCATTGCATGAGTGGTGAATTAAATGCCGAATAAACAGGTATAATAATAAAGTATGATCCTGTAGATATTATAAACCTTGATACAAGATTATCCTTATTTGGGGAAACCTTATCAAGAACGAAGTCTTTAGAGCTTTCGATTACTTTGATTGCTTTCAAAAAGCATTAGACCAGTAATCAACAAATAAATGTTATGTATTGGTCGAGCAAGCGGGATTAGTCGGTTATGTCGATATTCAGCTGATTAACTTATAGTGCAAAAGCTCAAACTTCGTTACTATGTTTATGCCTCGTAATAGGTTGTATGAAAAACCCCAAGACGGGTTCACAACCATCAAACCGCACTGAATAAGATTTCTCACAGGGATGGGTTGAGAATCTGGTTCTGCCTATTCCAGAACCTGAGAATCTGGTTCTGGCAATACCGGAACTTGATTTTCAACCTCATTGGTTTCCGCAACTCTAAATAATTTGTTATATTCAACTACGAGGTGTCTACTATCCTAATTGATTATACCGGGCGCTGACTACTTGAATATATCAGGCTCACCCTTTTTGTTTTATCCCAGTTTTTTTTCGGTTAACTGAACTCATTCCAATTTCAAACCACATTTCCTGTTGCGCTGAAATTGAAATCAATTTATTATTAATGCAACTGCCCATTCTACAAATATTATGATGGTGATTGTGCACAGTGCAGAATAAAAAAACTTTTAGATATAAAAAAATCATTTCATACATACACTGTGAATTGACTATAAATTTCTTGTGTAATTATTCTTCTTCTATGACAGCATCTTATACTCTAGTTTGACGGCATCAATGCTTCCGTTACTGTTTCCGAGCGTTCAGGAGTTTTAGATTGCCAGCCCTGAAGCTACTGTAACAGTAACCCATAAACCCGGCTTTTCACTGAAGCATGAAGCTTTTATTAATTCTGATTAACCGACCTGAACTCTGTTTTTGTGTGTTTACTACCTACGTAAGTAGAATACTTAATTTTGAGTGTTTTATCGGATCTATTTTTACAAGATCTATTATTAAATGTAAACAGTTTTGTCGAACGAAGTTTTGCATCAGCGGAATGGGTATACCAATTTTCCAATACTTGATTACTAGTCCCTCCAAAAAGTTGGATGGGTTCTGAACCCATGACCATCTGTTCAGTACACAGACGTTGTAACCGCTGCACCATCGGTACCGGTTTTGCTGTCGTGGTTGCAGTGGTCCATTTAATTTTAGTAACTTCTTTGAGCCAGTTTATATCTGGTACAAAAGTAAGGCGTCATGGAACTAAATATACATAGTCATGAATGGAATGCCAATGGTTTGTACGTACATGTCCATGTATAGTTTCCGGCTCCGGTTACCACTGTCAGCTATAAATACACGTTGATCTAAAAATAGCGCATGTGGGATGAATAAACTACGGCTCCCTTGGAAGACTGTAAATAAAATGGTTGAATTAAAGTAATTTGATAGTAAATTAAAGGAAGATAACAGGGAAGTTGTTGACTCAGTGTGATTCAAATTCATTTTTCTATGACCAATAAACGTATTCACACGTTTGCCTCTTCGTTTCCTGAATGGTCGATAACCTAGCGGACGAGACACAGTATGTATTTACGGATCAGTGGAATACCCATCATTGACCGTTTTGAAAATCTAACTAATCTCTAAGTTTGTTCGTAAACTTGCGTCAAATCTACAAAACCTGGTTTTCGACTAAATTGCCTACGATTAGCAGGATTTGCTCGTTCGCTGCCCGAGGGTCGAGCAGATAATGCAATTTGTTACGGTTGTCAACAACTTGTTGAGGGCGTCAGTCGTCGTCGTGATAGTCATAAATACTATCGGATTACGGTATCGTACAGTCAAAGGAGAGCATCGGCCGTTTGTTATTTGATATCTACCGTAGGTATTTCAGGCGCACATTAATCTGACATTTTAGCATTACGATTATGAGCCGGCGTATAGCTGAATGATGAAATTCTAGGAGAGGGATTCCGCAAAGAAATGTACCCCGGCAACAATGCCTGCTACATATTTGTTTCAGCGAATTTCTCATATGAAAAACAATGGGAACAGTGAATTTTTTGCTATTCATGAGAGGTTAATAATGGTATAAATTATTTTCACTGGTTCAAGGGATACATACAGTACACAGATGTAGTTTTGTGGCTGGCGGATGCGAGACATTCTGCATAAATGCAGGATCCATGCAACGAATTTATCATTACTCCCAAAAAGTCATCTGATATCACCCACCCGTCTGCTTCAAATCAATTTAATCAATTTAAACTATGAAAAATTGTCGTCTGCGTGACTTATAGCGTATTATCAACAAAACTAGCTGTCAAACTGTTTTACCGCTATTTACATACTCATAACGCCCGATTAAATTTTGATTACACGTGTAGTCGTCTACTCATTCATCGGCCAAATCATATGCTCAACTAATCCGGTCTCCCCATCAACAAACGCCTAACGGATCATTAAATCACGTATTTTCAACATACGGTATGTATATATTTATGTACTTTTACATGTATGTATTTAGTGTATGTATGTATTGTATGTTGCTGCTGCACCCATAATGAACAAAAACATATTATTGTGGTGACGTAAAGACGCTCCTGTAAGGTACCCGACATATGTATGTACGCTATTTAAAGACAGCTCAGGTTTCATTTCTCGTTAGAGTATGTAGATGTCAGAAACGAAATAGGAAATACCGTTCGTTACAAAGTCACTGAACATCAGCTACAAACTATGATATCTACAAAAGTATGTTATCACAAATGTATAAATGACACTTTGATATGCAGAAACGAAGCCTTATGAATTCTGAATCTATAAAAGCTGCATTACAACTAGGTCGAGGAAGTTGGCAATCAGTGTGCTATTTTGGATTTAGTTAATTTAAATTAGATTTAGATTAGCGTTCTCCATTCACTGCATTGTATAAAAAGTCTCGGACCACTTCTTGGGAAATGCTATAATGAGAACCTTCAAAATACAAGTTTACTTATAGTTTTTACAATCCTGATCCAAGCAAGAAAAATCCCCTCACGGGATGAAAAATTCCATTCGATAAACTGAAACGTAGGGATAATTTGGTAGAAGGATTACATTTAGCTGTTAACGTGGGTACTGAATCAGAGTCCTTGATGTCATTTCCGTTGATGATATATCAGTTAATGGTGTTGCTTTCCCCAACTTCAGATTTTTTTGCTCGTACATATGTACGGTCCTACATACATACATAGGTGTAGTACAGTAGTCCTCATTCAGATCGAAAACACCTACATACAGTACGTACATACTGTACTTACAGAAATAGTGACTATAGACATAAATACACATACTGTACATGCATGCATAATTGCATATAAACAATTAATTTCTAACGTTGCTCATTGTTATGTATACTACCCACGTATTTTATTACTTGTATATATTGTCGTATTTAATCAGTCTCATGATGCATGTTCACATGTCATCATGTTGTGTCCTAAACAGTACATATGTAGCTTTCATATTTGATTTGCAGACTGAAATCCAACTCATTTCAGCTCTGCAACTGATTTGAACGTGCTTCAAGGACACCGACTGGAAGTGTATCAATACAGTTTGAGTACAGATTGAAAACCTACACATAAATGCCGCACAAATTCAGTCCCCAGATCCAATGTGAATGGTGTATTTAGGCCAAGGTATAGTCTCAGGAACACTTGACTGACTCCGGCCCGGACCGTATAATGGTCTCTGGTCGTAAGCAATAAAAGTGTGCCACCGTTTTGTTTACGATCATGATTACATCTCAAGGTAAAATTGATGTAACTGAATGAAGGTAGTTTTGCCAGTTATTTTCTTTGCGGTTTCGCGAGAAACAGTATTCGCGGCACATGAAGACTTTGTGATTCATTAAATGTGACGACGATTTTGCGAACAATACGACTATTGTCCGAAGAACTCGTGGGTATCAAGATTCGTCAAGACAATACAATATGACTTCATGAACGCATGTACAAGTAAGTAGCATTACTCAATTTGACATTATCCATCACGAAACTTTTAAATGTTCAAACATATTGTATTTAAACTGATACTGTCGTCTTCTTGGTGACAATACTCTTTTGATTTGGGACTTGGGTTCATTCTGGTTACGTCATTTGAGATCTGGTTTGTATTGTTCTACTCTGCGTCTACGTATAAACGTATGCATGTTCATACAATTTACAGAATCTTGCAAGAAAAGGCTGGCTCTCTGAGAATCAGGTACAAATTTGGAATGTAAAATAATCCAACTTTGAAACATCATCTGCATCAACTTCATATAAGCAGCCGGCTGTTCCACTCAACGTAACCAAACAGTTCTGTGTTATATGTAACATGCAATCACCATAATCAGCTGTTGTTTTCCGGTTCGGAAAACTATTCGCTTGAATCACTATAAATATATTTCGACATATATGTTTCCCTAGATTGTTTGGCTTAGCCGCAACTGACTGAAACAGAAATAAATGGTACTCAAATTACAAACAACTCGTACATGCATACCATATTTCACGTAAATTTACAAGAGGCCTCATTTTCCCATGTCAGACGGCTCCACTCTTATGCTTTTGTTGACAATTATATCGCCCGGTTGGAAATGCTTTTCCTGGTTATGAAATAACATAAGCAAAGCATTTTATATAAATATCAGATTTCCTATCCGTTAACATATAAATTTTACATATGTGTCATTGCAAATCACAAAGTCCGTACAGTTTCAGAGCCAGAAGTATTTCTTCCATTATTCCTCTCCCAAACCTGTCACTACCAGATTTAACGCTGTCACAGTCCGACAATTCGTTCATTCATGTCATTGTATGGCGTGATTCATTCATTAATTTCTTACATATATTACACACAATTATACAAACATGCAAACATATGTATCAGATGTATCATATGTATACATACATACAAACATATATGTATGTACTATGGCAATAGTTTACGAGGCATGGGTTCCGTATGCCTGGGCGGAGGGGTAGCCCCCCACCACTGGCTCATTGACGCCCCCTCTGGACCCACGGCCTTCAACGGAAGCTGGGGGCGTCTATGTACTGGCATATATGCCATTGATGACGTATCTTGTTGACCCGAGTTTGAGGGTTCATGTGCTACGTCACAATGTGTAATATAAACATACATAGAATGCATGACTACATATATGTATGTAGGATTGTTGATAAGACTGTTCGTTTCGTTAGATTCGTTAGATCCGAAAGTGTTCGATATATGTTGAATCGAGTTTGATGGTTTTATTATCTCTTATTTATTCTCATCTTTGGTTGCCAGTGCATTTGATCGCAGTTATAATAAGTGCTGTGTTTTACGTGTTAGTCAAGTATCATCCATACTTATCCAAGTTATTGATGACCATAGTATTTTTTCATGAATAAAACGAACTGATATGCTTTGTTTTTAGAACTTATCATACCCGAAGTCCAAATCAACCAAGTTCATATGTTGTTTTACATCCAGCAATTTATGAAAACTGATCTTGCCTTTGAAAACTTCATACACTCACGTTAGTCATACATTCTCATACACACATTCTCAGTCGTAAATAAGAATCATTAACTCGTAACTAACAGCACATTTACATACATATTTATGCACTTAACTTATTGTCTTATGCTATTTTTTCTTATTATCCACATAGTCATTATCCCACAATCTTGTTTATCCGATTTTTACAGGCTTATTTACATGTGCATAAGCACATCGCAAGTAATGTAGTTGTTCGGTTCAGTAAGTTGCGGGGTACCATTAGGTTGTTTGTAGACTTTCTCTGCTTGTAAACAACTTACCCTAAAATAACTACTGCGTTACAAACTATCAACACTCAAAACCAAACTACCTATTGTTCAAAGAATTTGCTAAATTAGTTTATAGTGAAAGGTTTCACTTCTGTACTGTTTTACTTCCGCCATTTAACTTAATACTGCAAGTCTGCCTAATCAAGTTTTACAACATTATTCAAATTGCAGACACAAAATGTCCTACTCTAACATGATGAGCAGTATTCTCAGCGCAGTAAAATCTGTCTTTTGTTCATGTTGGAATTATACTTTTTCATTAATTGATATTGCTTTCACCTGCTGAAAAGACAAACCCTTAACCTAATTATGATTAGTATTCGGTATGTCGTATGTTAGAAAGCAGATTCACTCGCACACAATTGAATGTGAATAATAATGAATGATAAATGAAGACAAATAGTATAAATGTCATTGCAAGCATCTTGAGTTGTCAAACCCAGATCTGTGCTGACACTTCAAATCCCGGCTCTGCATTTATTTCGTATTCGAATCTCTATAACCATTTTTAATAACTTCCAAAACCTTCATTTGCAGACCAAGTTGATATGCACCCTCATAACAACGCCCTACTCTGGCTGGCACTGGTGTGTCTGGCGGCGTCAACAGTGCTCGGCGCACCACTGTTGTCCCGCGAGTCGGACCATGATGACCAGGACAACGATGATGTGAACAACGATGAAACGGCCGTGGCACTAATCAACGATAATAACGACGAACAAGATTCCAATAATCTAGAAAATACCAACTCCGAATCGGAAGTACTTGATCGATTAGAGTTTCTGTCCAACGCCCTGGCGGAGAACCAACTGCACAAGGAGGAGGAGCGGGAGTTGGAGGAGTTGGCAGCACAACAGATGGAGCAAGCTATTGATGAGGGACAGGAGGACGAGGAAGAACTAGTGCCGGTCCTTGTTGATGAGGAAACTGGTGAGTGCTAGTGAGTGAGTGAGTGAGTGAGTGAGTGAGTGAGTGAGTGAGTGAGTGAGTGAGTGAGTGAGTGAGTGAGTGAGTGAGTGAGTGAGTGAGTGAGTGAGTGAGTGAGTGAGTGAGTGAGTGAGTGAGTGAGTGAGTGAGTGAGTGAGTGAGTGAGTGAGTGAGTGAGTGAGTGAGTGAGTGAGTGAGTGAGTGAGTGAGTGAGTGAGTGAGTGAGTGAGTGAGTGAGTGAGTGAGTGAGTGAGTGAGTGAGTGAGTGAGTGAGTGAGTGAGTGAGTGAGTGAGTGAGTGAGTGAGTGAGTGAGTGAGTGAGTGAGTGAGTGAGTGAGTGAGTGAGTGAGTGAGTGAGTGAGTGAGTGAGTGAGTGAGTGATGTGAGTGAGTGAGTGAGTGAATGAAGTGTATAAATACTCGCCATTTGCAGGCCGTATGTTCGTCGTAGTCGATGAGCCTGAATCGGACATAGAAGACGACAACGAATCGATCGATCTGTCCTCTCTACCGTACGTACCCGAGGATGGTGACGATGATTTAGCTGAATCGGAAGTAATCTACCCAACGGTTGAAGAAATGCTACCTGAATCGGATCTGGCCGACGATGAAGTGTACTTTGCCAAACGTGATGACGAATACCCTGAAGTGTTCGTCGTGCCGTCAGATTGGCTCGACACCGATCAGCTGCCGAGAGATCCAAAGAAGCCGTCAAGTCCGCGAGATCTGGTTGATGGCGATAATGGCTCGAACGCTGACGACACATCCGCAACAACAACATCAACAACAACAGAGGCGACCACAACAACAACAACAACGGAAGCAACAACAACAACAACCGCGTCGGATGAAGATAGCTGGTTTGATAAGCGTGGTCAGCCTGAGGAGGTTGAATGGGCTAAACAAGATTAGATAATTGTGGTCCAACATAGAACGGATGAGACAATAAACTTTCACCGTATGAACCATGTGTTTTGATCAAGAGAATTTTTCTCGCTTTCAAAAGTTGTCTCATTCGGTCTTCGAAAAAGACAATCATTCAATAAATTACGAAGTTCTACAGTTCGAGTTTTGGATGGAAACATCCGGTTACGCTTCTCAGATAAACTAAGGCCTATCTAATGTTACGGTGCAAAAACTTTATATGGTGTTACGTTATGTTATATTGCGTAACAGAGTGTATATCGTGTTATCTGAAAAGTGTAACATCAGCCGATTGACGCCAAATGGTATCCAGATTGGGTGTTACTGGTAACTAGTCAAATAGAAGATGGTTTATATCTGATTGTTGTAGCCTGCATTACACTGCTCATTCTTTCATCATTCCGAACATTTGCCAAGTGGATAATAAAAAAAACATATTTAGTACACATAACAAAATAAAATAAAAATCTCAAAAAACGTATGTTTATCTTCCTTATTTATCCGCTCGGCAGGCCACGAGAGGAGACATAACATCTATTTTCGATGTTTCACTATTCATTTACTTGAATATATTCCACTCCGCTCACGCTGTACCGTATTGACCATTGATTGTACAGTTCACATAAATAGGTTGATTATTACACTTTTATACCCCAAATCTCTATCGCACATTCCCCCAGACACTGTTATTTCAATTTTTATTATACCAAAATCAACGTGAAGTTACACATTTCACATTATTAAACGTAAAATACCAAAACTATCCGATGGAAAGACTTCGTGATTCGTCGAATGTTGGAAATGACTAGAAATGAAACTTCACCACCGTTGCAATGAAACATGACCAAAACTGTTCTGGATGTTTCGAAAAATGCAGTAAACAATGAGTGATAAGGGTGAAACAAAAAAGAAAAAATATTACTCAGCCGAAAAAAATCAACCCGAATCGCCCTTTTTGCACAATTTAAAAACACTCATGGCAACATGCTGCAGTATATTTTACTCAATAACTCTCAGTTAATTTAACAATTCAATAATTTTTATTTCACCATAAGAACAATATAATTGTCATTGATAAATTAAAGACATGAATAACTGCAAAATTAAATAATGATATGCATTTTTGAAACCGACATAAATCAGAATTAAGAGTACAAATCGAATGTAGGAGGAAATAAGGAATGACTAGAAATCGGTGTTTTAGGGTCGATGGAATGAATCAATTTACAAACAAAATAGTCACAGAATGCAAAACCTGCCTCAGACGTACAGTGAAAAATAAAATAAATAAAAACAACCATATTAAAGAATAAGAACTACATAAATTAAATGTAAATACTGTACAAACAGCTCGGTGATGTTTCAGTTAGTACATAAAAATATTTCGAATTGGCGCTACACATGCAAAGGTTCATAGATTGGGAAATTATCAATCAGAATCGTTAAAAACAATTCTGTTCAACAATAAAATATCGTTTAATTAATCTTTTAGTGTTGCGTGATTTTTTTTCATACCGTAAGAAAGAAATTTTAAAGTGTCTTGCCTATTATCAGTAAAAGTAGGCGCTTTGCATGGAATAGAGTTTGTCTATCGGGTTGCCTCCGCCGCCGAGAGAAGTCAGTGATGTACTGCCAGGCATGTGGGACTGTAAATGACTGACAGACTGACTGACTGACAGACTGACTGACTGACAGACTGACTGACGGAATGAATGAATGACTGACTGACTGACTGACTGACTGACTGACTGACTGACTGACTGACTGAATGACTGACCTGACTGACTGACTGACTGACTGACTGGTTAAAAACCTGAGACTGATGAGCGACCGACGAGGCACGAGAGCACGAGTCGGACTGGCCGTCGTTCTCGATGTCAGAATCCTCTGAAAATAGTGACTGACTGACGAACTGACTGACTGACTGACTGACTGACTGACTGACTGACTGACTGACTAACTGGCTGATTGACCGACTGACTGACAGACTGACTGACTGAGTGAGTGAGTGACTGATTGACTGGCAGAGTGACTGACAAACCAACCCTCGTCAGCCGAACTGAGTTTATCGTCGCTGTCGGACGGCTCTTTCAATTGGGCCAGCTTATGCATCGGTTCACCGTTATTTAGCTTACGAGCTTCATGCATTCGCTGCAGTTCTTGTTTGCGCTGCACTTTCTTCATCTGAAATAAGTAACTGACTTACTGTCAGACTGACTAATTGAATGACTGACTGACGCTGACTTACTGTCTGACTGACTGACTTACTGGCTGACTGGCTGACTGGCTGACTGACTGACTGACTGACTGACTGACTGATTAGTTCACATATCACTGACCTTTGCTCGCTGATTTTGAAACCAGACCTGCACAACGCGCACACTCAAGCCAGTCTCTTTGGCCAGAGCTTCACGAACCTGAATCGACTAATATTCATTTTTTTCCCTTTCCTCACTCACTCACTCACTCACTCACTAACTCACTCACTCACTCACTCACTCACTCACTCACTCACTCACTCACTCACTCACTCACTCACTCACTCACTCACTCACTCACTCACTCACTCACTCACTCACTCACTCACTCACTCACTCACTCACTCAGTCCCTCACTCACTCACTCACTCACTCACTCACTCACTCACTCACTCACTCACTCACTCA
>OZ038447.1:9403871-9421371 GCA_964036265.1 Daptonema setosum
AGCCATTCAAGTTGCCAGCGCCTATGGTCATTAATTTGGAATGAGATTATGTTGAGAGAATGTGGTTTGTCTGCTACCGCAACGGAGCCCCACACGAATTAATCACCAGTAATGAGTGAAACAAAGAACGCGTTAAGTTATCAGGATCACTAGCGGACGAGTGATTCCATCCCATTGCGTTCAAAAAATGGCATGTTTTTATAAGGTAGGTGTAAGATTCAATTTCTTTGGGGAAAATTCCCCAACCTTTTGAGGTTTTTTGGTGGTCCGCTAGTCACAGACATGTGATGACCAATGCGATACATGTGAGTGACCATGCACATGCACTGAACATTTAGACAATGCCTGCGATCGGCTTTATTATCAGTGCGTGTTTTATGATCGCATATTGATGCGTCCATATTATATAAATACGAAATACCTCGATATATTCCACTATTCTGAATCATCATGATCCGTTTGGGCGGATTAAGGAAAGATGAACTCAAAACCTGTGCGCGAAAAAGCTCAACAAGGAGGTAAATTTCTCTTCCCGGAATACCTGCACAACGCACTTGGATGAAACTGAGATGGGGAAAGTGAGAAATAGTATAAAAACCAGTAGTTCTTAATCCGCCGCCGGGCCCAGCGTGATTATGATGATGATGTGATCCCTCAACGACCCGAATACGCAATCAAGCAGTCAAACGTGCGCAACGCCCGGTTAAACGCCTCGCAAACTCACTGCGGTGCGGGCGGGATGAAAGTCACCCGCTTGGGGAATGGCTGGCTACAAAAATGGCTATATTGCTAAACTGATTCTTAATAAAAAAGAGTAGGCCGAAGTTGATAATCTGATAATTATAAATTTAGGGTGGTTTGTGATGAGATTATCCGCGATTGGGGACCAGCTGTTGCGCCTTGATCCGTTGTTGCGTTTACGTTTGTTGCGGCCGCTGCAGATTCGCGTTCGTTGGCGTTGCGCACTTGGGTGCGCTCCTATTATTTTTGGGTAAACGCTGTTGTTGTTGTTGTTGTTGTTGTTGTTGTTGTTGTTGTTGTTGTTGTTGTTGTTGTTGTTGTTGTTGTTGTTGTTGTTGTTGTTGTTGTTGTTGTTGTTGTTGTTGTTGTTGTTGTTGTTGTTGTTGTTGTTGTTGTTGTTGTTGTTGTTGTTGTTGTTGTTGTTGTTGTTGTTGTTGTTGTTGTTGTTGTTGTTGTTGTTGTTGTTGTTGTTGTTGTTGTTGTTGTTGTTGTTGTTGTTGTTGTTGTTGTTGTTATTCTTATTGTTGTTGTTGTTGTTGTTGTTGTTGTTGTTGTTGTTGTTGTTGTTGTTGTTGTTGTTGTTGTTGTTGTTGTTGTTGTTGTTGTTGTTGTTGTTGTTGTTGTTGTTGTTGTTGTTGTTGTTGTTGTTGTTGTTGTTGTTATTGTTGTTGTTGTTGTTGTTGTTGTTGCTGCTATTCTTGTTGTTGTTGTTGTTGTTGTTGTTGTTGTTGTTGTTGTTGTTGTTGTTGTTGTTGTTGTTGTTGTTGTTGTTGTTGTTGTTGTTGTTGTTGTTGTTGTTGTTGTTGTTGTTGTTTGTTGTTCCTTTGTTTTTATGTCTCCGGTATTCACGTCATTTGATTTAAATTTTATCTGAGTGAGTCACCATGACATCATCTGATCGTATATTCTTTGTTGCATCATGGTTGTCGAAGGATTAAATTTGCCACGTTTTGAACCTTCAACAGTCATTAGCAATTAGGTTGGTTAGGTCGGTTGTACCACAAGGGTTACTGTAAACCTCAGTATGTCCATTCAGGAAAATCAAAAAAAAATTTAATTTCACACCATTCAACACTCGTTTTAAGAACAATTCACGTCCACTGATAGGGAGAGTATCAACGTTTTATTTGTTTGGTTCATCAGCATCAAACTTTACTCAATATTTTCTAGAATATTTGTTCATATTCTACCGTATTATTTTTTACTTTACGGTCATAACATTTTGCTTCATAACAAAGGTAGCACTGACTAATATGAAAGACAAAAAAACGAAAAACGGTCGATCCTTTCAGTACCTCAGTTTTGCTAATTTTATCCATCCTTCTAATTTTACAAAATCAGCTGAGTATTTGTACGAAAAAATAGTAAAAACGTCCTCAATAATATGTTACAGTTTCATGTTACACGCTCCGGCGATCAATTTCGTAAAAAAACGTAATACGCCCTACCTAGCCTACCTAAAATAAACCACAAAATTGACAATAAGCCACCACGAAAAAACAACATTGTATGTCTCCTGAATTAGTAATACGAAGTAACTAAAACCGATGTCATCTATACGAAAAACGTAAAAACCATAGTCAGCTGGTAACGCCGCGGTATTGGCGGAAGGGAATTGAAACTAATATGTAGTGTAATTCTTTCATTTTGAAAAAAATAACGGAATTCGTTACTGAATGTTCAGGTAAAATTTTGTTGACAATGATAATTCCGTTTTAGCCGAGGAATACCCCTCTCTGGGGCAAATTTCTGGTAGTTCGGGAGCACGCGCTCGCGTTTGTTTGCCAAAGCCACAAAACTTATGTAGTTTTTAGTTTCGCGGATGAATGATTTGACTGAAACTCGAGATATTTAACTCCAGATTTTCCCCAAGTTCAGTATTCAACCAGCTGATTTTTTGCAACAAATATCAACTGTTCAATAGCTTCTAAATGGGTAAACTTCCCGTTCGTTTATACATATTATAAGAGCCCCAATGGTAATGGCACGCTGATTGGTCGTACATACGTATGTGCCATGTACATATGCCATTATGTAAATACAAGCCGAATGCCGGTGGGGAAAACCCCTAGAATGGGTCAAAATTACACAAAAAAGTTAATTCCACTCTATTATAAGTCGATGAACATTAACTGTGGAAAAAAGCAATGTAAATCAACTGATAAAACACATATATTGTTAAACTTCTCATCCGCCACTACATTTGTACATTTACTAGTAGTCGTACAAACAGCTGTAGTCGCGTTCAAACAGATGATTTTGGTCGGCTTGCACACATGCAACCTTTGTTATTACAGACTATTTTTAGAGGCACGGCTACTTTGGTGCTACTGTTGTATTGTGCTGCTACTATTTGTACAGTTATTAGCTTTTCGTGACTATAGTGCGGTTGGGAGACAAACAAGACATACACAGTCGTTTTTAGTCGGTCTGGACAACTCTACTGTCTGGTTTCAACTCAGTCAGTCTGAAGTTCGTTTGTCTCTGAGTTTTTGAGTCTGTTTCTTTATCAGTCGGAAGATTATACGTTCGTCTGAAGTCTTTTCGAAGTCAATCTCACTCACTCATTCAAGTTAAACACACCATTTAATCAGTCAAACTTTTCAATCAGACATTTGAGTCAGAAACACAACACTTAGACAGTCATGAGATTTTCAGTATAGTCCGTGACCTATTACTGCGGAGTAAAATACCACTAAACAAAATTCTGTGCGCCGTTGACCACGAACAAATTTGGCGGGAATTCAAATTTTTGAAAAAACTACCAAAAAAATTGTTAAAATTTTTTTATTTTATTTCCATGAGATTTTGTTTTCATTGTATAGATCTTGTTTCGCTGATTTTTTCATGTATTTTTCATGGAAATACGTTAATTTTTGATAGGTTAAATTTATTTTTAATGATTTTACTAAACTTTGAAAATTATTTTAACCTTTCAAAAATCAACATATTTTAATGAAAAATACATGAAAAAAATCAGCGGAACAAGATCTATACAATGAAAATAAAAATTCCTGGAAAAAAATAAAAAAAATTCAACAACTTTTTTGGTAGTTTTTTTAAAAATTTGAATTCCCGCCAAAATTTGGTCGTGGTCAACGGCGCACAGAATTTTGTTTAGTGCTATTTTACTCTGCAGAAATAGGTCACGGACTATAATCATGTTGTTGTAAGCAAAAATCGATTAGTTCTAGTTGAATTTTTTGAACCCCCATGCATTTGATAATTCAGTGAGACATCCATTCCATCCATCCATACAGTAACTAGATAACATTAGCTCAGTTAAGGAGCTCGAGCCGATGCGATTCGGCTGTTATTTTTATTGATAAATCGTTAGCTTTCCTAAAGCCCCGTTTATACTTGAGCGCAGGCGCAGCGCAGATTTGGGTGCAATCTACAGGTGCAGATCTACGGGTGCAGATCTACGGGCGCAGCTGTTTAGCGACTATAAACGCACGAGCGCAGTCAAAATTCCAGTTTTTGAGCGATTTTATTTGATATGAAACCGAAGTTTTTGTGTGTCTTCTTTTAGATATTCTTGATCACTGATTTTTTTCATAAATTTTGAGACCAAAAAGAGCCGAAACTAAGGTGAATTTTTTTTCGGTCGAGATTTTGGGCGATCTGATTTGATATAAAACCAAAATTTTTGTGTGACTTCTCTTACATATTCTTGATCACTGATTTTTTTCACGAATTTTGAGACCAAAAAGAACCGAAAAGGAGCTGAAAAATTTTTGATCGATTTTTGGCATCCGGGTCGGATCCGGTCGATTATGCATACCGTGTTATGTGAGCTGTGGTTGATTAACGTTGATCAAATCAAAACTACAGTTATTTTAGAGCTCTTGGGGACAGTATTCAATCAGCTATGGTCATTGACGTAATAAAATGTGAATTTTCCGTTAAAAATGTTGAGAGAAACTCAAAAACTCTTATAAGTTAATTTAGGGAAATCGCGCAAAACAGGCACAGTTTTATATAACACACCCCCATGTGAAACATGAACGATTCTGTAGCGCGGCTCTGCTTGATTTTGCGTGCTTTGTTAGTGCTATAGTGGCTGTCGTTTTACACCACATTCTGGAGCTCGAAATCCAATGAAAAAACGGGTTATAAACTGGAAAAATTTCATAAAACTATCTAGAAAGAGTGTTTTGACCTTTTTATAAAAATATACAATTTTTATTGAATGTAAAACAACAATCTGCACCATCCAATATCAATTCAATTTGATATTGGGTGCAGCCATACAAATCTGCACCCGTAGATCTGCAGCATAGATCTACGGTGCAGCCCAGTGCAGCGAGTATAAATGCAAACATGCCGTAGATCTATGCCGTAGACAGTTTTGTATGGCTGCGCTGCGTCTGCGCTCGAGTATAAACGGGGCTTAAATGAACTTTTCAAATCAATTACAAGCTGTGTCATTAGATCTTAGAAACGTAATCAATTAGTCAAAGAATCAATGAAGCGTTGAGTGTCACTCGACCTAACAGTCTCGTTAGTACCATATGTACGTTTATGTACTTGACTGAACTCACCAGAACATACAGTACACACATCTTACTGTATGTTTAGTGTTTCTGTTTGACATGCACATGTACCATCTTATTTTATGCTTCTCTATTATTTTGCTTTTTGTAAGTCAGTTTTTTTAAGTAGATTACACAAACTTTCCCGAATATCTGAAGCAAACGTACGCTATAGGTCATCAGCGGTAGAACTACAATACCGTAAGTTATAGCCATGTATACGGTTTTTTTGTTTTGTTCATAATAGGAATATTCCGATTGTCATCCGATGAACTTGTTTTGTCAAGGTAATCTCCTTGATAATCTCGATCGACCATCAAAGTCAAACAGTTGTAATATCGCACATGTAATAAAAGATACATATAAAACAGTCATATCCGATGACAAAACATTGGATGGTAGGTATTTTTACGTCACCACCGCAGAAGATTTCGGTCGATATTTGCACCGTTACGCAATATTGTCTTTCCCAATTATGAAAAAAACGAACAAATGTTGTGATATTCGGATCGGATATTCGTCGCTGATACGCGTGAAGTCGGTTTCATGTTTTTGATGTATCGACAAAGTGGTTGATTGATTGACAGACAAACAAAATACGGTGTCACTAGCGGACCAGAAGGGGAGGGAAAAGTGGAATTCCCCTCTCTTTAACGTTTTATAATAGTAGAGTTTGTTCTTTAAGGTGTAGGAAAAATGGCCTAGTTTCTGTAAATTCCCCTCCCTTTGAAGGTTTAGCTCGTCCGCCAGTACATACAGTAGTAGTACGTACATACCATACGACACAAACGTATGTACAATGATCGTTAACCTGGTTATCCTTTTTGATGACATCGGTCAGGGTCACGTCATTAATTTTTTTTCGTCATTCATTTGTCATTTTTTTATTCATTCTTTTGCTTTTTTCATTATCATTCGTTTTTCATCATCATTATTTTGTCAATCGTTTGTCATTTTCATTTTTTAGTTTTCTAACAAAGAGATTTTTGTTCTATGGGTGCTTTTAATTCAATTTTTGTAATCGATTCGTACACTGAACAGAATACAGTGTCTGTTTGGCAGCAGTGCTTTCGGAATTTAACTCATCATTTGTGAGTCGATACTGTATATCTCACATTATCTACAGTAACTCTGCTTACAGTATGTAGCTGTCTTCGGAAAATCAGTTTTAATCATTGTTGTACATAACCCGGAACGGAAGTATTTTCAATGTACACAAGTTCTTAACGCGGTCAGTAAGTTCATAATTCAATGGGCTAACGACCGGGTGGGGAACAGATGTTCGACAAATGGCTGTTTTATTGTCAGCTAGTACATACCAGATGCCTGAACGTTGAGTCACGGCACCAGCGGACGAGAAGAGGAGGGAAAAGTGGAATTCCCCTCTCTTTGGTTGTTTCAAAGATTATAATTCTTTCTTTACGGTGTAGGTAAAAAGGCCTCAAATTTGCCAATTCAACTCTCGTCGACAAATTTTTTCCCAATTTGGAGGATCAGCTCGTCCGCCAGTGAGCCGCGGTCAGCGAACGAGTGAATTCCGCAAAAGAGGTATTTTCCAATCAGAGGTGAGTTGACGAATTTCACCCAGTTTTGTTCGTACCTTTATGGAACGTGTTCCACTTTTTAAGCCGACAAGAAAGGGTGATTCCGGCATTGATCTCTTTACGTGATTCGCAGTTGTATTGAGTCATACCTTCTGGGTGTGTGTACCACTGGCGGGTGGAAAATATGAAAATTTCTGATAGAAAGATTAATTCAGGGGAAAGTTCAATAAAACCTGGATGTGTGCCGTTGATCCTACTAAACCAGTTGGATAAGATCCACGAGATCGCTTTCATTCGGTTTCGTTCCACTACTACACCGTGAGTGTACTGTAGGTCGTCCACAAGTGCATACAGTAGGTATTCTAAATTGTGTTTATTACCATCTGATTGCTATCATCAGCGCACTCTGGTGTTCGCTCTATATTTAAAATAAAAATCAGCATCGTGATATACATTTCGTAGGATGTAGTTCCATGATGGTTTTCCGTTCTTGTTCTTCCTCTTCTTCTTTTTTCTACTTTTCTTTTGGTTCTTTCATAGGTACATAAGTATGTTGCATTACATGACTAACGTGGGTTAGTAAAATGGACTACCGTAAACCAGTCAAACTATTGATGTCCACCTCAGAACCAATGTACAAGTCGATATTGATGCTTGCGATCAACTCGACCTTGGATTACCTCGTCCAGATCCAGTTCAGTAACATGAAACATGCATGCATGCATACCAGCTGATCTTTTCACTCGTATGTATGTTTTTAGCTCTAATGTACTGTACATGTATTTGAAGACAAGCTGTCGGTCGTCCTTTGTCCAGCAATAGTTGACCTCCTCAACTTACGGTTACAGTACAATCCCTTCGGTAATATGTTAACCGTGCAACATAAATATCTTCTTTCAGTTGAAACTCTGGTAACAATCGTCAAGACACAATGAGTCTGAAATTTGGTCAAAAAAGCGACTTTGGTGAATTTTCAAACTTACGAATTTATAGGCTTAGCTCTTAGGCTTAGGCTTAGGCTTCTAATGCAAAATACTAAAAACTGTTGTATGTTGGCATGTTAATCTAACCCAACCAGCAACACCAGCATTAGCATAAAATCAAATAAGTGCATATGGTAAACGTATAAAAATATCGAAAAAATGACTGGCTCGGTGGAAGCGACGGTGGCAAAAAGTGGATGAAAAAAACTGTCCGAGGTCATCGAGTGACGATCGTTGACAACTCGGCTGACTCTTGGACGACGGCCTTGACGGCTGATCAGCGGGTTCAGCGGATGGGATTAAATTTACCTAGTTTTCCCTCTCTTGAGGAAAATCAGCTTGAGAAATTAAGTTTAGTTGTCATTGGTGAATTAACCAAGACTAATGAAAATGCCCTTGATCAGGGTAAAATTTGGAAATTTCAAAATTGTTCGTACCGCCGAGGCGACGACGGTCGTCGACCATAAACAACCATCCAGCTACTATTTTATTGATCGTCAAATGTTGCTGGCTACTTTTTGTGCATGGTTTTGGTGTTCCAGTTGTAGGTGGTTGTCAGTTGCAGTGATCTATGTATTATGTAGGTATCGGTCACATGCATGACGAGTTAACTCAATCTCGGATATGTTTTACCATTAACATCAAAATTTTTTCGGTTAATTTTGAGAAGCTACTTCTAATGAAAAATGTAGCTTTTCTCAAAAACCGATCTGATTCAGTGTCCTTGCTACTTTTTTTTGCTTGGTTTCTGGTGTTCCAGTAGTATGTTGTTGTTACTGGCAGTGGCCTATGATAATAATAAGTGTGAGTTGGTAACATTCATAAAACTCAACTAATACAGTGTTTATCTGAGTGAAGAGATTTCAGATAACCATGAATTTTTGGATTAATTTCGGAAAGGTGTTTGCAATTAAAAAGTGAGCTTCTCCGAGCAGCCAATTTGTTTGTCGCTCCATGAGACAATGTTTACCATTTAAACATTTGAAACCAATCAGGTTAACATGAATTTCTATTACAGATTCTAGCTTCTACCATTCTAGATGGTTCTATAAACTTTTAAAATATTATAACCCATTAATTGACAGTGACACATGAATCTTGGATGTTATTGATTTTCTAGATTTCTAATTGTGTTCTAGATTTTCCCAGTCTGCAACATCATTAATTTCTATTCAAGGATTCACTAATCTTTAACGTAATCCATTCTATTACTAGATGTTTTATTTCTGTCCAATATGACAAGTTGGGTACTGCAGTATTTACATGACGATGTTGATACTAATACGTACTCAACCGATTCCTAATCCAGAATACCATGATTAGCAAGTTTCAGCCAATTATTCAGTCAATGAATTCACGCCTCACTATGCATCTATACTGTTGTTAGTGGAATGATTTGCATCCGAGTTCACTCAAGTATGAGCTCATTATGATAATGTTAATAAGATGTTGGGGTGAAATGGGGGATTTACTGATTAGACGCTCGTTATAGCTCAACCCATCATTACGGTATACATTGCAAACTGAAAAGTGGCTCACTGTGATCCATCTTAAATGAGCCATCCGTTGTCGGTGAAGCAAAAACTTTATTCATTCAACCTTAGCTACATATGTACACAAAATTGAGTTGAGCAATTCGGGTTGCCTGTGGGCTCTGAAACATTATGCTTTACTAAGTTGAGGGACTGTATGTACATACGATGAGACGCAAAGTGGTCTTCAAATTCTAGACTTCCATTGAAACCACTTGACTACTGACTGGCACAGCCAAACTTGTTTGTACCATCTTAAAAATGTCGAACGTTATTTCGCATATTCTGCAGTTTATATAGCACTCAATCATCCATGACATATCGATAATGGTACTGGTCCATTGGTCTCTCTTTTTAGACTTCAGATAGACTTTGCTGAAAACGACTAATAAGCTTTCTACAAACTTTCGGCGCAACTTTCTATAATCGTCAATGATCATTAGCCATTTTCCACAACGTTTTCACGATTCATTAACCATCAATGTCCCAAAAGTAGAGGATGCTTTATGAGTACCCAACCGTATTCTGATAATTGGTAGAAGATGCGATAATTGGCTACATATGTGATAATTGGTTTTGTGGATGAGGTACAGCGTTATTTATAGTTGGTATAGTCCTACTGAAGAAATCTTAAATCTTCTCTTCTTGCCTTACTTCATTCTCGTTTCTTGCGAATTCTTCTGTAGTTTCTGTTTTCCATTCGAACAAACTCTCTTTTATTTAGATGCCACCAAAAGTTCACAAAATACAGTAAGCACGCCCCAAACATGTACTCTACGTAAGTTTATCAGTATTTTCGACATGAATTTCGTGGTTGGGCAGGTACGGCGTAAGCCATGATATGGTACAGTAAGTTCATATCATGTGTGCCATCAACATGTTGATTCGTGCAATTAGTAGTGTCAGTGATTGGCCACTCCTTAGCCATGGACACGCATCAGTGAATTCGATATCCCATGACTACATACACTTAATTTGGCCATCACTTCCTCAGTTACCCTCCCAACCAATTAGCCACTTCATCTTCTAGCCTCTATATCCTAGCAAAATGACTAATTTCTAAATTTAAAAACTGGTTTCGATTGTTCACGGAATAGAGGTTGTGGAAAAACGAAGAGTAGAATGCTGAGATGTGACTAAGTCTGAGTTTGAGTACTAACTTAGTCAATCAGAGTCACTGCACCTCGACTTTATGCTCCAGTCAGTTCTGTAGCTTTTACAGCTTATGTACGTAGATATGTAGTTATCGGTGGTATACTCTGACCAATTAGAACCCCATTTCAAACTTGTTTCCGTGTGTCCATGCACCTTGTAAAACTTTTTCAATCTCTCATGACCTCCAAAAAAACGATGCTTTCCATACAATGTGCGCAGAACTTTACATTATTACAATCATTCCAACTAATTTCATGTACTCGAGTGTTTCGTATTGCTGGATGATATTCTACTTTATAAGTTTTCTAAATGATAATGCTGCCATTGTATTCGTTACCTTTACTCATTATAATTCACTATTTTGTTCATTGTATTCATGAGCTTATGAATTCACACCATCTTGAATTCAAAATTACCGTACAGCATATAATATCTAAATATAGCCATTTCCCATCGGAACTACACATGTACTTACATACATAATTTAAATTACATGCAAATTAAAATAAATAACAGCCAGACCTATCAATTTGTCAGCTAGCCCAGATGAAATCTCCATCATTCATTCACCGACATACGAATATAAGTTCTCTGAAAATGATTTATTTGCAATGAATTTTTTCAACTCTTACCGTTATAGGTGTTTACGGATTGCTTCAAAATAAATCAAACGGACTATAAACTTTTCCTGTTTACCCTGTACATAGTATTACGCGTATACTTGCTGTTGATGGCGGTCTGGTTTCAAGGTGAACAAGTTTGACATGTCAGGCTGGCAGTCGCCCTGATAAACAGTAAGTATAATCAACGTCGAGTCTGTTTTTGTTATGCGCCAGTAAAGTACTGGATGAAATATTTGGCTGCTTATTTGGTGGGAAATTATCCAATGCAATTTTTTTAACTATCGAAGTTCATTGAAATCACTTTGTTTAATCCTATCTAATGTTTTAGGTTAATTGGAATGTTTGACGGTTCTAACTGGTCAAGTTTTAACTGTTCTAACCACTTTGATTGAACCCTTTCTGTTTTTTTTGCTTTCCTGATTTTCTGATTTTCACAGAATTTTCTGTTTTATGGTTTTTCAATGAATCTAAGAGTGCGGACAAGAACTATGAGTCACGTGGCCATGATACATACTGTACCTGCCCAATAATCGACACTCCATCAACACAGTATGTGGTCGTGGAACGTCGAAAGTAACCTCGAATCTTACGATATGAGAAAGCCTTCAGTTCTTTGACCAAAAATCAGCTATAAAAACCACCTCGGTTCACGGTCAGATTAGTGGGGGTGATAAACGTTATATAACTTCACGTGTATCGTCAAATGATCGATTTGTGATTATCAAGTTTGACGGATTTGTGACAAGGTTGAGCTGTCACTTGTCAGTCAGTCAGTTAGTCAGTCAGTTAGTCAATGACAGTCAGTCAGTCAGTCAGTCAGTCAGTCAATGATAGTCGGTCGTATGGCGGATGTCTTTATGCCATTCATTCGCAAATTACTGAAGGATTTTTCAATAAATCAGTTGAGTTTTTAGGAGCTGAGTTAAGTTCTTCAATGAGTTTCGAAAATTTTCTTCCCTTGAAAAGCCGCTTGTTTACTTGATCATGGCATGCCTAGTATATAACATGTATAAAAGCACACTCAGTATTTTGGAATTTCCCACTCAGAATGCGAAATGTTGCACCTGCAAGTTGCAACCTGTGCGTTATTGCAACACAAAAGGTGGTCGTCCTCCAAATGGTGATTGCCCGTCGGTCGACCGAAAGTTGCACTCACGTGATAGAACTCGTTTCACGTGTTGTGATGATGATGTTACGGCGTAACATGCAACATGTTATGGTGGCAAAGGTGCAACATGCAACGTCAACGAGTTAACAATGCGAAGTATCGACGTTGCCATCTCTCTCTTTCACTTGCGCCATTTCAATGTGAAACATGAATGTACTACTCTGCCACGAGTCTGCCGATGTTAGCTGTCTGACAGCAGAATGCTGCACTCTCTCACCTTATGATGGTTTAAGTTTTTTAGTTTTGTAGGAGAACTGTTGGATTCGTCTTGATCGCATTAAACTTGAAAAAACTATAGTCGGTGCACACTGGAAAGCGTCTGTATTTCAATTATTACATATATAATGTTGGAGCTATCTAGTCGGTACGGAAAGTCTGTAACCTTCAAACCTTTACAAAAATTCACGATGTAAAGATCAAAACAATAACTACTGTACTGTAGCTGTAGAAGCCATTTTTTCGTCAACGACGTTTAATTAATAACGTTATTGCTTCCGTGTCATTCTGGAAGTTCCGCAGCCAAATTGTTTCTATGATTAAGTTCCATGTTTATATCATTAAGCTAATTGGACAACCCATTAGATGCTCTTTTCAGTTAGCCACTTACTGTAGTTAGTCCGCTAGGCAATAAGTCAGTCAATCTACATAAACATACTGTATAGTCAGTCAGTCCCTAACCAAGTCACTCACCATGAAATCTATGAATTCGTCAATCAGTCAGTCCCCATATATCCGCAACCAGTTTATCCACTATCGATGTTACTGTCTGAATTCATCATCCAAATTACGATGCTTTGTTTTTACGCCCGAAAGCCGTGAGCATCATTTCCGTAGGATGGGCGATTTATTCAACTGCCGTTAATCAAAGCGAATAACGCACTTTGATTTGTGGAATAACGGTCATACTACCAAGTTGACAATATCATGGTCCACTAGCGGACGAGGACAACGGTTCACCCATATTTGAACTGGTTTCAACATAAAGTTTACCCCCTTTTGGGGAAAATTCTCTTTCCATTGGAGGTTTGGCTCGTCGGCCAGTGTCACATTCCATTGTATAGAATCAGATGTACATGCTTAATTGATTCATTGGTAAGGTATACTCAGTTTGTTGATTAAGAGGATAATCCATGCATCCAGCCCCAGTCCAAGGCAGATGATCAGCCAACCAGCCATCATTCTGCTGATGCGGCTGCAAGTTTGTCATGCTAACGAGACGACGAATGATGATGATTATGTCGTTTTATATTTAGTCATGTTAGCTAAATACACGAGATGCTGCTTGCATTGTTGCACTATGCATCACGTGTGCATGCACTGCACGCATGATGCGCGCATGCATGCAAGCCGCAAGCAGGATTAGCTGCCCGATGCACGCATTGTGTGAATCACATGTGCATCTTTAATCATCAGCTGATCCAGCTTCATGCTCAATCAGAAGGCTTGTATGTCTGTTTGTTGTCTGTCTGTTTGGTTGTCTGATACCACGGTATATGTATGAATCAAAGTTATTGAAACGGATAGTTGTCTGTCTGAATTCAAGTCCTTCTGTTCTGTCGGACGGACAGACAAACCGGCTGAATGAGCGAGCGTGCATCGATCGAACATCCGTCGATAGAGTCGATCGGATCGGCTCGCCTTTGTTGTACGTTGATTGCAAATAAAATGCAGAGATGATATGCATATTGGTAGCTGCCAGTGGGTGCATTCGCTAATTAGAAGTCATACACAACAACTCACAGAGGAATATCATTGCCTTGAAGAAAAAGTCTTGGTTAAACTCAAAAACACAATCCATGGCGCAAATATAGGAATTTAGGAAGTATGAGGAAATGTGATGAATATGATTTGGGCTTGGCATCAAGCTCATGGCACACTCGGACATGTATCGGTTAGCACGTATATGTACTGAACAGAAGGTCGTGGGTTCGAAGCCTACCAGCATACTTGAAACTTTCAGTTTCCTGGTAGGACTGAAATTCCATTACTGATATTGACGTATGACAGTAAATCCCTCCCAAGTCCCAATATCCCACACTCACGTGTCCCGTCGTCTCTATCACCCCAAAACCCCATTCCCACAACGAATCTCTTGTTCGATCTTGAAATCATTGTCAGGAGATTCGAATCTGTTCGTTTGTTGTACTTGATTTACCAAATCCATTGAATGCGTGTGCATCTTCGTCGATTGTCACCCCTCGAACAACAAGAACAAGAACAACAACGACAACAACAACAAAAACTACAACAACAACAACAACAACAACAACAACAACAACAACAACAACAACAACAACAACAACAACAACAACAGCATCTTCCGATTATAGCACATCTGAAATGCAGCACCCTGACTTCGCGTATATCTTCTTCGTTTGCCTTGCCTACCCCCAGTACAAATCCAATCAAAGTGGGAAGAGATCAGCCCTGAAGGGGGGTAATAGTGTGTTTTTTATGACAACGAACACTTTGCCCGATCAAATGCTGTATGTTGTGTGCTTTGTGTATTTATGCATTTATAATGCGGCATCATCATTGGTCGGGACTGCTTTCGCCTGCCTGCCTACGTGCACGCGACCAACCCACCGATCGATGAAAAGAAAAACTTCACCATCGAAGTGGGGGAGGGGGCTAATTCCCCCCGCAGAACGAACCTGGGGGTCTCCAGATGTCAGAGACATATACGTGTCTGTGTCTCAGTCTCAGTCTTCTGTGCTGCTCACCATCAAATCTCGTATTTCTCGGTGGTGGCAGTCGTTCTCGCACTACAACACAATTGAATTCGCCGTGACACGTGACCAAAACGCACAACCACAACAATAAAAAACGTGATCTACGCGCGCCGCGCGCAACGACTATAAAGTGCACAACAACGGCCAATTTGCATTCGCGTAGACGGAGGGGGTGAAATTCGCGCAGGGGGGAGGGCAATTGGGGATGGGTTGGATCTGCGCGCACGCGTGTTCGTCGCGTGTCGTTTGCGTGGACACGTGCAGTCGGCTGATCACGTGTCCCAAACACGAGGGGTACACACTTCAATGTCACAACACTACTTTCACTTTTGTGTGCTCAACAACAACAACAACAACAACAACAACAACAACAACAACAAAGTACATGAGCACATAAAGCGTGCTGCGCGTGCTCGCGAGCGAATGCCGGATAGATTGAATGCGATATCGGGTGCAGGCAGTGCACGCAGTGTAGAAATGCGCGCGCGTCCACGCGAAAAAACGCATAGTAGAGATGAGACGAAGTTGTGTTGTTGGTTGGTGTAGTTGATTGATTGTAGTGAAGATGCGCTATTTGATGTACGTACAACACTACGAACATACAAGCAAGCAGCTGACTGACTGACTGATGCACTACAATGCACATCTTTGTGTGACTGACTGACTGACTGACTGACTGACTGACTGACTAGTTGGTTGGATCTGTTTCGGGTTGGTGGTGGCTGCACGTGTCGTGGTTACCACCACCTGGTAGAGCCATGCTCACTCGTGTCGCATTATACCATGTCATGATGCACGGTCAGCTAGCACAACCCAATCCTCTCTGAACCGACGTTGACCCAGCCATTTTTTTCATCCAGCTTGCTGGCATTCCATGTGTAGGCCTTGTTTGCTTCAAGTTTTATTTTCTAGTTAAATGTTCTACTACCAATTTCTCTTAGGATGTATATATAGTATTCAGATTCTTTACGAAATGCGATCTGTTTGATCTAATGAAACTTCGAAATCCTTCTCATAAATTGATTATTTGCCGTTATCTGTGAGGCCCTGAATCGGCCGTGTCAGCTTGGCCAACGGATCGACACCATTCAACGGCCAGCGGGTCGTACCATTACCACATCCGATTCAATCATTCACAGTACCAACTTATTGATCAACTGTTGTTGTTGTTGTTGCTGTTGTTGTTGTTGTTGTTGTTGTTGTTGTTGTTGTTGTTGTTGTTGTTGTTGTTGTTGTTGTTGTTGTTGTTGTTGTTGTTGTTGTTGTTGTTGTTGTTGTTGTTGTTGTTGTTGTTGTTGTTGTTGTTGTTGTTGTTGTTGTTGTTGTTGTTGTTGTTGTTGTTGTTGTTGTTGTTGTTGTTGTTGTTGTTGTTGTTGTTGTTGTTGTTGTTGTTGTTGTTGTTAATATTGTTGTTGTCAATGTTGTTATTGTTGTTAAATGCCTTTTTTACTACCATTATGTAGTAAGTAGTAGTAAGTGTGACACCTTTGTCATCTGTACGAATCGCCAGGGTATTTGCGAACGACCCGAATCGTTGTATTACAGTGCAGTCCGTCTGTCTCGTCTGTATGTATTTCGAATAGTCGTGCACGCAGTTGACACATCTCAATCCATCCTATTGTGAGGCTGAAATCCTTACTTACTCGATGGTCATATCTCTCGTAAAAATTACATTAAACCACCATATTTTAATTAGAACGTAAAATTTTGACTGACGGAATATTGTGCCTTACTAATCTCTAGAAAGAAGACTTAATTGATTCTGTTATAATGCTCGTTTGATGCCACCGCTCTCACGTCTTTACCTTTTGTCTTAGATTAAGTAGATCCAATTCATAGACTCACATTACATTCATTTTTCATTCATTTAATATCCCATAAACCACCCCATTTTTATTCAAACTTTAATGCTAATGACAATAAAAAATTTCAGTTGCAAAGGATTCTTCAAGCGTACGGTGCAGAACAAGCGTGTGTACACGTGCGTATCTGCAACCTCGAATCCATCAGCTCAGTGTCCCATTACCAAGGAACAGCGCAATCGCTGCCAGTACTGTCGATTCCAAAAGTGTCTACAACAGGGGATGGTCCTGGAGGGTTCGTTCGAGTGAGTGAGTGAGTGAGTGAGTGAGTGAGTGAGTGAGTGAGTGAGTGAGTGAGTGACTGACTGACTGACTGACTGACTGACTGACTGACTGACCGACTGACCGACTGACTGACTGACTGAATGACGGACTGAATAAATGACTATGTAACTCACTGACTGACTCATTGACTGACTGAGTGCGAGTTACTGACGGACTGACTGACCGACTGACTGACCGACTGACTGACTGACTGACTTAATGACTGACTGACTGACTGACGGACTGACGGACTGACTGACTGACTGACTGACTGACTGACTGACTGACTGACTGACTGACTGACTGACTGACTGACTGACTGACTGACTGACTGACTGACTGACTGACTGACTGACAATTT
>OZ038447.1:9423871-9433871 GCA_964036265.1 Daptonema setosum
GCTGCTGCTCAACAGCTTCCAGCAGCTTGGTCTTGACTTGGAGGCGTACGTCTGCCTCAAGGCCATCACTCTCTTGCACACCGGCGAAGGTAAGAAGCGGGAGGTGGGGGAAATCCCCCACTCGAGAAAGCAGGAGGCCCCGGACGTGTCCGCACTGAATTACACCGAATCACGGAGAATATGCATTTTACCATTGGGCACAGTAGTAGAGTATCATTTGTTTCATTTACCTATTGCGTTGACAATGTCGGTTTTACTGAAAAACCATATCAGTATTATATTAGTCTGAGATTTAGTCGAATCCCAACTGACATTATCAAGCAGAAAAACCCTACGTTAAGTTGTTCTTTAGTTTGTATTTGTTCACTGGGTGTTGGGTTAACACTTTTTTCCGATGTTTCAGCCGAAGGTCCGATGAACCAGCGTGTGTGCATGATTCAGGACCAGTTTGTCAAAGCACTACAGGTTTACTTTCTACATTTGATTTCTTTACATGCCAAGAATGTTTTTTGTAATAACTTTGATGACGGTCTTTTAGAAAAAGAAACATACACGTTAAAGAATTTTGTATTTTGTTTTGAAATTTCAATGATTATTTCTTTGCAGTTTAATATTTTCCTTGAGAGTTTTGTTTAAAAACGGCCAATTCAGGAGTTAACCTGAAAATATATTAAATAAAATACTATATTATCTTTTTCCCTTCTGCAGATCCACCTGTCGCAACAAGAGAACGGTGCCAAACTCACCAAGATCTTGACATGGCTGCCACAGCTCCATGATGCCGCCGCCGTCCTGCTCCACTCGAAGATGTTCTACGTGCCATTTGTTTTGTGTCGCGAGTCAATTGGCGTGGCCGAAATGCCCTCGACAACAACAACAACATCCGCACCATCAACAACAACATCACCCAACAACAACAACAACAACAACATCAACAATGAGATCAACAACAACAACACCAGTAAGTCGGAGGATCGTTCGGAAACGGCCAGCAAAACGGATGGCGTCGACGTGGAAGATCACCATTCTACTGATTCGGTGGCCATCACGAATTCAGGTACGGATGGCAGTACGGCATCTGGACCCAATCATGGCACCACTCATAGACCTACCGTAGTCGTAGCATTGCAGTCCTGACGACGCATACCAGACTAGAGAAAAATCCAGTTATGCTTATGTTTATAAGGGTTCCGTTAAAGTCGCCGAAAGTTATCTCACCGAATGTCAATCTACCGAAAAATTTCTCCCCTAATTTTAAATCACGGAAAATCAATTCACCGACTTTCGGTAAGATAGTTTCCGGTCAATTCAA
Source organism: Daptonema setosum (assembly GCA_964036265.1). Taxonomy (NCBI): domain Eukaryota; kingdom Metazoa; phylum Nematoda; class Chromadorea; order Monhysterida; family Xyalidae; genus Daptonema; species Daptonema setosum. Next base: position 9,425,184 of record OZ038447.1, read on the forward strand.
GTGACCCCGTTTATAGTTATGTTATACAGAAATTTTCAACTGCGTACGTTTTTTATATTGTAGATGCGTTTTACCTGACTCACTGATTTATTACGATTTATACTTTGTAGGTTTCTCCGTGTCACAAGTACAGAGTTTTAACATCCATACCCATTTGAGCTGTGTATCACACAGCTTGCAACTTTTCAGTCCATTATCAACCAGTCTTGTTATAGATTTATTGTTTTTGCCCATATTTTTGTATGTCTAGTTTCCCATTTTCGCATTGTATTTTGTTATGTTACGCTGCCGACAGCGCGTCATGGTATGGTACAATACTGACTGCAATGTTACATGTTATGCGTAACAAACATGCCAGACGTATGTACGTACACATGCCCTTGTCTTACACTATCGTCAACGTATAGTCGTCATCTTGCTGCTTGCTAAATGTTTCCCATACGAAAACTTGAAAGTCAGGTAAGTTTCATCTAGTTTACCGTGGAAACGTTTTACAAGCGACAAAATATCAATGCTGTATCGGCCATACATTTATTATCTTATTGTCATGATTTTGATTGTTGTAAACCTTTCTGGACAACATGGATATAACGTAATGTTTCAATCACGACCGGTGTCTTTCAGTGCGCGCATTATTCGCAGTTTGCCACAATTATTGTTTTACAGAACTATCGTTTTTTTTTCTCAAAAAAACCCTTTCTATACTCTCATTCGAGTCCGATGTGATCAACTTGTGATCTTTATTACTTATATTATATTTGTTATTATTCTATTAATTTCCCGTTGTTTAGCGATTTGTAAACTTTCAGCCATGCACTTAGTGATTTGTGTACGGGCAGAGTTTTACAGCCGAAATGGAATTCTTTACACGTTACATAAAGTACTCAACGATATTGTCCATAGTTTACTCGTTTGTACTATTTTTACACTATGTACTTCTAGATTTATTGCATAGAGTAATTTACCATACGAATTTGTAACATAAGATTTCCCCTAAATTGTCCAAGTGATATTGATTACCTGTACCATAAGCCACTTGCATTTTGTCTAGTTTGGACCAAGTATTTTCGGTGAACCTCAGATCCCTCATTTTGCTGTGTCACTCAATACATACAATCATCATTTACACACAAATCACATATTCCTTTCATCATATTCTTACTATTATTTACGTTTCCTGGCTGTTAATTAGTTTACAAATATGAACAATTTAAACTCGCATTTGCCCCGTTCTTGTCCCGATTTATATATGACTACAATCTGATTGTGACAAACTGTGCCTTCGCTCTATCTCTGATCCCAAGATCCTGTCCCCTTGGCCCCGTGTCGCCACATGTTACTAAATATGACTGTTACTAATTGTCATTTTTACTAAATATACTCTGTTATAAATAGTTTATCTCATCAAACCAGATTGCATTGGATTGGTGCCAAAAATAGCGATCACGTCTTACTGTAGTATTACCGTATTCTTAATACCGTATATAATCAGTAGAACTTGGTCGCGCTAAGTTTGTTAGAGTTACAGAAAAGTATAGTTAAATATGATACATAAAAGTATAGTTAAATAACCAGTTTCTTGTGGATCAATTATGTTTGTAATTCCCTGTCGGGCCCTCCAATCCTTTTCCCAGTACAGCTGCTACCAGTCCCCATGCTGTCTGGCCTTGTGCACGGTAGATTCATTACCTGAAAACGGTATGTTTCTGAAATTACGGTAAGAAAACTACAATTTTTTACTATGGTAATCATATTACCGTGCACCGTGTTTACTAGTCGTCGCACATTGTTAAGCCCGTTGATTGAACATGCCTTAGCCCTAATTAAGTTACCGTAACCCGACTAGTTAGTTGACTATGTTCGCAGGTTGTGCTAATCTCCTAACTTCTATGTCGAAATTTTGCCCATATTTTATATATTTAGCTAAATCTAGCGATCATTTCTAGTAGTTTGATATATTAGATGCGTATTATAATTTTTATGTATTCATGTATTTTGACTGTACGCCCTCAGTATTTTCTGGCAGCTTTCTAATGGCATTCGCGATTGGGATAAAAAGCTCCGCTACTAGAGTTTGTTCTAGAAGTTTAGCGAGCAGCCCATTCTAGAAAAAAGTGAAAAGCTAAATCGAATGTCTGTACTATCTAAGTCTTCACCCGACTAATATTTCTACGTTAACAGTCGGTTCTTTTACAATCGTTTCTTGCTAGGAAATAAATAGTTTATAACTCTAATAACAGTAAAAGAACCGGCTTGTACCATTCTCATTAAAGATATATCTATCTTACTATTTGTTTTTATTTGTATGTATTATTGCCACCAGAACTTGTGCATATAATCTCTACTCTTGGAATATTATAATTTTACATATTATTTGCTATTATGAAAAACTTAGATTTCGGTTTTCCTAAACCGTTTGTGATCGAGTGTGATTTCTACTCAATTATGTATATTACACATTACTGTTTATATCATGACAATAAAATGCATGTGCAGTTGGGTGATTGAAGGCATTTCGTTTTTTACAGGAGTGAAACAAAAAGTCATTTCCCGTAAAACTTTATCGTAGATCCTTCAGTTGTTTTCATTTTCTTCTATGAAGTTTGCTTGGAGCATCTGCAATTCATGTACGTACTGTACGTATTGTTGTTCAGTTAAAGTTTCTAATTAGTCAAGTTGACCACATTAATTGTAGGCTATTATAACTGAAAAATTCAACAAAAGTTAGACACAAATATGCGGCCCGTTGCAAAATTTACAGAATTCAAACTTAAGAACATTTGAAAAACGAATGTTTTTGAATAAGCTTTTAACAGTTTATCTACATTTGTTCATTGGTTTCTTGCAAAATTACTTATAACCAGAAGATAATGGCAAACATATAAACGAACAGCTCAAGCAAGATATGGCATGAAAGCATGGAATGTCATGATACCATGGTTTGTGCGAGGAATGATTTGATGATATCAATGGTATTATACTGAAGTATGTGGATGACGTCGAAATTGCAAACAGTCTGGTTCTCGTTGTTCGTTGAAGGAAAAAACTAGAAAAAGTTTCACATTGGAATGCTGAATATGTACAATTGTATTCAATAATAGGACTCGTTACTATGAAATTAGTTGGGAAAATATGAAATGATGTGGTTCATGGATAAATGTACCGTAAACTGTAGCTACAGAATACATTGCACGTTCAACTACAGCATGACACAAACAAAAAAAATAATATAAGTACATAATATAAGCGGTCAACATATGTAAGCGTAGCGCACAATATAACAGGATATCAAGTTTTACATATAAATCAGTATGAAAAGTAGGCAGGGAAATAAAAATGCATTTTTGTGTATGTAAACATTTACCGTGGTTAAAATTGCTGACCATCGCGACCACAGCAGCTGGCGTATTGTTGTTGTTTCACCGCCATGTCGCACGGAAGACCCAAAACAACACCATTTCAGGACATCACCTTTTTAAAATCACCATCATCATTTTTAATGATCATCATTTAGGAAGATCACCATTTCGAGCCAATACATTTTTGATGATCAGTATACCAAAATGATCACCATTCCGAGGAACACAGTTTTCAGGACGACGGTTGAGGACGATCACCGGTTTTGAAAGATCGCCATACTTATGATCACCATTTTTGAATCATTAGTTCGCAGACCACCACATTTTTACAGCATATCAATACTTTTGTTGCGCTGTTTCAGCTTTACATCGGCGCTCTGTCGTCGTCCCTCTTCGGCGGGGTGAAGCGTGGTGCGCAACAGTTGGGCTGAAACATTATCTTGAATTAAGTTTAGTTAACAGATATTATTATTATCAATTCGTTTGCTCATAAACAGGCTTTGATTAAGATAAAGTTTGTTTCATATACGGCGATATTAAGATAAAATATGGCTTGTTAGTAAACTGAAACATAAGGCAGATGAGAAAAAGTATGGTTTATTTAGTATAATAGTGACAATTTAGAGCGTTGAAACAACGTTTTTTTGTTATTTGGAAACTCTAGCCCTATGAAACAAATGGTGAATCGGAATTCATGCTGATGTTTTAGGTAACAGTTTGTTAGTAAACCTTAAAGAATTGAGAAAAGTAGCTGCGCTACGTTGAGTGAAAATGCGGCTGGAAGGCATGCCACAGAAGTTCATTTCACAGATGGATGCAAAGCGATGCAGTCAACTTTAGAATAGGTTTTGTTGGATACATATCAAACCGACGGACAATTATTTCTGCAGTATAGAACGTTTCTAGACCGTTAAAGATGAAATGAATATTAATCAAGTACTAATAAACTATTTTTTCATAATTTTTAAGCACAGATACATTCAGCTGCTATGCAACTAAGTTTTTGCAAACGATTGATAAAAAAGAACAACGCAAAGTTAGTCGGAAAGCAACACCGCAAAATACAGGAAAACCCACCGGTCTTTTGAAGGGCTCGCTGAAAATAACACAAAATCAAGAAAAATACATATCAGTGTAAAAGTGTTTTACATACTTTTTATTGTTAGTATCATAAATCCTTGCCTTCTAACCCACAGTGTGGCACGAGCAGTTTACACCACATACCATAACGTTGCTAACATTTTGTAGTTATGAAAGGTATTGTTGCAACAAATTAGTAGATTTTTTTCTGATTATGATACATCATCGGACGATAAGGGTGGGGAAAATGAAATTTCATCCTCTTTGGCCTCTTTAGAAGATGCAGTTAGCTCCCTAAGGTTCAGGACAAAATGGTCTCACAACTGTGAATTCTCCCCTCTTCGGCAAAACTACTCTCACCTTAGAGGTTCAACTCTTCCGCCAAGGTTCGTGACCCGCTCAAACCAACCATTGCAAACGCTGGCCCGTTTCTTGGCCTTGAAGTCGTTATCTTTGGCCGTGAGCCCATCCATTTCGGTCTGCAACGTGCCACTGCCGGACGATGTCTTCTTGCGGAACATGGTCATCCTCAACTGTGATGCCGTGTGCATTGTCTTGGGTGCTGAAACATTACAATTGAAACATTACAAGTTTATTGTCAGGTGAAGGATAACGCTTCAACCGACAAACGGGCAAATAATAAGTAAAGTAGACATTGTGAGTGGGAAATGTGTGTGTAAGAGATGATGTAATAAAAGATAAATAAAAGTTGAATGATTGAAAAAATATTTTGTATATTGGTGTTTAGTGAATTTGCAACAACTGGCAACGGCCAGTGTGGTTAACAGTGCAGTGATACATTGGAGAAAACCTAATGGATCTCATTTCTAACTCGTTTCAAAACCTAACTCGTTTTTGTACTAAAACTTTACTTTGTTCATTGGAAACAAAATAACATTATTGCCTGATTTAAACTTATTTAATGTGAACCTTGTTGAGTTTAGTTTGTCCGAATGAAAACTGTGCAAAAGTTCCAGTCAAAAACGAGTCCTGATAATATTTTAGTGAGGGGTAAAAAAATTCAGTGCCCGTGTTAATTGACTCACAAACGAATCGATACCGTTTTCCGTTGACATTGACCAAAGGTACTGCAAGCAAATGGCACTACCGTTTATTTTACTGTACAAAATACTACTGAAAAGGCATGCGATCAGCTATATCCTTAGAAAACAGAGAGAATTCAAACATAGTTTCAGGCAGCATTATGTGCTTGACTCATGCAATTTGAAGATAGAGACTGTTTGTCAGAAGTATCTCTCACTCAGAGCAGATCCCATTTGCTTCAAGGCCATTTGTTCCCAAAGCAAACACGTTGGCGATTATATACCACTTTCGAGTTGACAACGGTGGCTAAAACATTTTAATAATCAGGTAACGATAATAGGGCTTGTTGGAATATTAACGGTAATGTATGGAATATAGACGAATTACACGAAATTACAACATGATTATCTATGCGACATAAATATCAGGTCAACATGATCAACAATTCAAGCAAATTTAACGATACATACTAACTTAGATTACAACATTACATAGCAGGTAAACCAACGCTGTCAATTATGCTTCATGTTAGGTCACTTGGTCACAGTTACCGACTATGATGTACCATGGTTCAAGTCAAAACTATACAGCATGAAGCAGATCGAAGAAACCAATTATGCGGCATGATGAAAGTCAACGCAACCAACTATGCAACAAGGAGTAAGTTAGCAATACCAACTATGCAGCATGGAGCAAGTCAGCATTACCAACTATGCAGCATGGAGCAAGTCAGCATTACCAACTATGCAGCATGGAGCAAGTCAGCATTATCAACTATGCAGCATGGAGCAAGTTAGCATTACCAACTATGCAGCATGGAGCAAGTTAGCATTACCAGCTATGCAGCATGGAGCAAGTCAGCATTACCAACTATGAAGCATGGAGCAAGTCAGCATTACCAACTATGCAGCATGGAGCAAGTCAGCATTACCAACTATGCAGCATGGAGCAAGTCAGCATTATCAACTATGCAGTATGGAGCAAGTCAGCATTACCAACTATGCAGCATGGAGCAAGTCAGCATTATCAACTATGCAGCATGGAGCAAGTCAGGATTACCAACTATGCAGCATGGAGCAAGTCAGCATTATCAACTATGCAGCATGGAGCAAGTCAGGATTACCAACTATGCAGCATGGAGCAAGCCAGCATTACCAACTATGCAGCATGGAGCAAATCAGCATTACCAACTATGTAGCATGGAGCAAGTCAGCATTACCAACTATGCAGCATGGAGCAAGTTAGCATTACCAGCTATGCAGCATGGAGCAAGTCAGCATTACCAACTATGAAGCATGGAGCAAGTCAGCATTACCAACTATGCAGCATGGAGCAAGTCAGCATTACCAACTATGCAGCATGGAGCAAGTCAGCATTATCAACTATGCAGTATGGAGCAAGTCAGCATTACCAACTATGCAGCATAGAGCAAGTCAGCATTATCAACTATGCAGCATGGAGCAAGTCAGGATTACCAACTATGCAGCATGGAGCAAGTCAGCATTACCAACTATGCAGCATGGAGCAAATCAGCATTACCAACTATGTAGCATGGAGCAAGTCAGCATTACCAACTATGCAGCATGGAGCAAGTCAGCATCACCAACTATGCAACATGGTGAATGTAGAAGGTCACCGAAACCCATAATGCAGGATACATATAGCCGGGTCAGGAAAAATTACCAACTATGCAGAATGGAGCGTGTCAGCATTACCAACTATGCAGAATGGAGCGAGTCAGCATTACCAACTATGCCGCTTGAAGCAAGTTAGTATTACCAACTCCAAAGGTCAACAAAACCCAGAATAGAGCTTGCAAGCGGGTCAGGTCAACATTACCAACTATGTATGTCTATGCGGCTGTCATATTTTACTCTCTCCCACCCGCTTTGCAGTGAGTAATCGATGGTTGGAGCGTTCAGTCGTGGTGTTCCAGCCTCTGGGCAGTGCTAAAACGATACCGGGCAACGTGGCCACATGCCGACGAGTACAACAAGCGCGTTACCACGTTTAGCAACTATCAATTACTGCATCTTAACCATTAAAAAGTGTGAACTGATGTGGCTATTTACATATTTGCTAAAATCACTCCAAAAGAGTTCGTCAGATTGGTCCGACCGTTACTGTTCACATGCGAAATTGAGTTCACAAGTGAAACATCAGGTTCAGAGTTGTTTCAACTCACCGATCGGAGAATAAGCCAAGAAATAAAAAATGTACAATAATGAAATGCCAACCATTTCTATGTGTGGCCGAGTAGTCCTCTGAACAGAGCACGTAAGTCAGCTGTTGACGGAATCGGGATGACGAGATGCAGAAGAAGAAAAAGTTAAGTATCTTGCCGATGATGACGATGTTGTTGCTGATCGTACCTGCAGTCAGTAAGTCAGTCAGTCAGTCAATCAGTCAGTCAGTCAGTCAGTCAGTCAGTCAGTCAGTCAGCCAGTCAGTCAGTCAGCCAGTCAGTCAGTCAGTCAGTCAGTCAGTCAGTCAGTCAGTCAGTCAGTCAGTCAGTCAGTCAGTCAGTCAGTCAGTCAGTCAGTCAGTCAGTCAGTCAGTCAGTCAGGAAGTCAGTAACCAACGCATGATTCTCACTTCAAAATGACTTCCGCGACTCAGTGTGGGATTGAAGAACTCGATGAAAAATAGAATGACACTCGGTAGATGTGTACACGTGAACACAACTGCGATCGCGCACACCTACAAGTTACATAGTTAAGGATAGTTAACTTAGTACGGTCATGGTTACGGGTACCGTTCAGCTGACCGAAAATCATGTCACCGAATTTCACCTCACCGAATTTAAGTCACCGAATGTTAACCCACCGAAAATCAGCTCACCGAATGGTTAACTGACCGAATGGTCATGTCACCGAAAATTACCCCACCGAGTGTTGGCTGACCGAATTTGAAGCCACCGAATGGTTAGCCGACCGAATAGTCAACTCACCGAAAACGGGGCACACGAAATTGGTTTGACCTTGCGGATCAGGGGTTGGGGGTCAGGGGTTGTGCTGTTAAGGTTTGTACTAGAACTAGGGGTTGGAGGGGGGGGGGGAGGGGGGGCGTGATGTGTAATGTACTCCTCTCCGCCACTACCGGACGAGAAGGGTGGAAAAAGTGGAATTCCCCCCTCTTTGGCACTTTCATAAAGTAGAATTTTCCTTCCAAAGGTGTAGGTAAAATGTTCTGAAAACTGCCAATT
>OZ038447.1:9436371-9498765 GCA_964036265.1 Daptonema setosum
GTTTCAATTTATTAGGAGAATATAATAAATTGATTGCGTGCCATTGTTCTCGGTTATCATTGCACATGTTTGGGCAAGTAAATGTTTGGGCAAGTAAAAGTCTTACTAAAAACTGAAAATAAGCAGGCTTTTAAATGTGTCTTTTTATTCATTAATTTACCTCTGTAATTCAAGCTGACACTTTGGGTACAAAATCCAAAATGTCCAAATCCTTTATAAGTTGAGTCTTTAGTCACATCAGTTCGTAATTGAAACAAATAAATGAAAAATAGGGAATAATTTTTCTCCTGATCCTAAATGTCGGTGTACTAACATGGTCACACGATCGTACAACAGTTTCACTCGGTACCCGGGCACTCGGGACGGTGACAACGTCCGCAACAGGTACGATTCCGTGTCTTCGCCGGGCGCACATACCATGATTAGTGATTTTGTGGTACTGTTATTGTTTGTACTATAAAGTAAACATGTCTAGTAAAACAAAAGTTACTTACAAGACTTAAAGCTATAAAAGAGTCCAACATGGGTCAAGTCAACATGTCTGAAAAAGTCCGACATGGGTCAAGTCTACATGTCTGAAAGAGTCCGACATGGGTCAAGTCTACATGTCTGAAAGAGTCCAACATTGGTCAAGTCTACATGTCTGAAAGAGTCCAACATGGGTCAAGTCTACATGTCCGAAGAGTCCAACATGGTTCAAGTATACATGTCTGAAAGAGTCCGACATGGGTCAAGTCTACATGTCCGAAAGAGTCCAACATGGGTCAAGTCTACATGTCTGAAAGAGTCCGACATGGGTCAAGCCTACATGTCTGAAAGAGTCCGACATGGGTCAAGTCTACATGTCCGAAAGAGTCCAACATGGGTCAAGTCTACATGTCTGAAGGAGTCCGACATGTGCCAAGTCAACATGATTGAACAAGTGGTAATAAAATAACGGTATATTACATGGCATAAAAGGTTCCACAATTTTTCTGAGCAGTGTCATACTTTATACTCAAATTAATTTCATTGAAACATCTTGGCCATGCTGTTATGTAGCTTTTTACTTACTGACAACGACAACGTTGATCAGGCTTGTCAGCAACGGAATTGGTTTCGTTACTTATGAAACAGAAACAACGGAATGTTGTCAACCCTGTAGACATGAGATGAAACCTGGAGACATAGCAAACATTTATAAATAACGCGTCTTCTTTCAAGCACTCATGCAAAGGAACACTCACTGGCTTATCGAATTATCTGCGGCCGTTTGATTATTGAAAAGTTAATCAGATTTTGGACGGTAACGTTTGCTGTAGAATACTTTCATTCAATTTCTTCGTTTCCAGTCCGTTAATCCGAGTATTCTTGATCTAATTACAGATAGATTCAGCTGTATGTACATATGAACATGTACAAAGGTTCGTACATATGGTTGAGAATGTAAGCTTAATTGTATTTTGACGAAAATGTGGCAGAAAATACTTACTTACATGTATGTAGGCAGGCAGAAAATCCTTACTTGTTGAGGTTCCTTGTATTAGCGCATTACTACTACAGTAAGCGTAAGCTGATTCCTTGAGCCAGTAACCGAAGTAACAGGGTTTTTAGTTATATTAAAAACTTCAGACGTACTTAACGTTATTACATTAATCTCTGGTCTCAGACCTCAATGAAACCAGTGTTGATGTAACTGCAACTTATTTAATGCTATAAAATACAGATCGTTAACATTATTCTGCTCTAGTTTGACAAGGACTTCCTGATTTTAAATTAGATTTTTGTTGTTTTTGCTACCAGCTGTGCTGAACGGCATATAAAGAATGTTTTTAAATTATGCGGTCGCCCGACTTAAAAAAATGAATATAATAAGCGAACTCCATTGTGTATACAAATGCCGTTTGTTTGGGATATTTTTTCATATATCATTTAAAAGCTAAACTTAACACGATTTGGTGACCAAAACTTCACCGCGCGCTGAAATCTGATTCACCGCGTATAAAGGTTTACACAAACAGTATTTTGTATCGATAAACTCTGAATAAGCTAAATATATTGTTTACGTAAGTCAGCAACAACTGCAATCCAAGTTTAGAATGAGCTTAATCAAGTGGCAAACCTCCGTTTAATAAGCCGAAATACCACCGGGAGCTCACTGGCTACACGGAACCGGGCATCGGCGGATGAACCAATTCCCAAAGAGAGTGGAATTTATTCAAGGAGGCGGTAATTAGCTGTTTAGAGGGTATTTTACCTACATATTTGAAGAACAATACATATTTTTTGAAACTGCCATTGAGGGGGAATTTCCTTAGTACCGTTGGTCCTCCGTCCGCTAGTGGAACCGGGCAACGACTCATTAAACGGCATCATCATCATACCACCACCACCACAGTCCCCACAAGGGTGGGTTGACCCCTCCCTAATGTAATTTCCATACAATGATCAAATGAAACACCACCTTTTTGGGAGGTGGAATCAACGACGGATGAGGTGAGAGTAATCATTTTTGAGGAACCAGTTTAGAATTTCAGTTTTTAGTTCTGGGGAAACTTCCCCCAGTCGCTCCCTTTTGCGCTGCTCACAGTCAGTCATTCAATTAAAACCCATTTGGTGGTAATGATAACCTTATGGTATGTGTATGCCAAGCCAATGTTAACTTGTTGACTGCAAAACACCAGCTACATACGGTAGGCAATTTCCTATCGAATCTTACTGCAAAAATGCCTAGTTAACGAAAATAAACAATTTTTTTCAGACAGCGTGAACAGACTATAAATAACATGGGTTGAGACTGTCGCATATCGTTTGTGAAACAATAAAACATTGGCTGATGAAATTTATTGAAATAAAGATGGAATAGTAATTAAAATTATAAGATCACACAGTAGACGATGGCGTTTCCATAGGGTGCTTTCAGAGGTGTCTCAGTTGCAATACTGGCGGACCAGCCAATTTTACATCAGGCCATTTTGGGGAACCTACACCTTCAGGAACAAAAATTAACTACTCAGAACTGCCAGAGAGGGTGAATTATACTTTGCCGTTTTCCCTCGTCCGCTGCTGCGTTGCAACGAAGATTCATTATTGTATGTAGCCAGACCACATTGAATGCTGTTCATACCGAACTTTCGTTGCAACGGACTATGTTCTAAGGTAGCCATATGTATGTATCTGGTTATAAATTGATGTAACAACTCGGACTGTATTACTGAACTGAAACTGGAGGAATATTCCATGATTCATCTAAAATTGACTGCGACTTGTAAAAAGTGTGTTCAAGGTGTTAATGTATCTGATAAGCCTCCTCCACACACTATTTTTAAGACCGCAATGCGCGAAAAAAGTCCTGTGTTTCAGTCGTGGGAGGAGAGTGAATGGGAATAAATTTTGATTGATATAATGAAATTTAGGATATATCTAAAGATAGATATCCGTTCATATAAAAAAAGTCTTGGAAACCGATATTCTTTGTGATTAATTTTCAGACCACATTCGTGTGACATGATGCCATCGTAAATTTGCGATAGGACAGCCCTCGTTTTATATTACGCCCCCACTTTTTGTGTATAAATAGTGACGAATGCACGGCTTTTAGTGGCGGAATAGCCCAAAAATGGTGTATAGTAGATTCGTAAATACTACCGAAAAAGCATAAAATCATAAAAATTATTAAAGAATTAACTTCTTCATTTTAAAGTTAAGGTTTTGAATCTTTAAATTTTAATGCTATTTACTTTTATATTTGTGCGTGTTTGTTTGTGTATCCTTTATATAGCCCATTAACGGAGTGTGCCCACCCGGCCAGGCCAACCCACCAATATGCAATCATCGGAGAATGCAATAACAGCTTATTCCCTCGCACTTCACAGCGTATACATAACTAGTTATAGTGGAATAAGTTTGTTTGATTCCATGGAGTAAACTAATCATTTTCAAATTTTTTGCTACGACATGATAATCTGAAAATCATTCAGTCGAAAACGAAAAGTACAAAACTATGTACATAGATTAGTGTTTCGTTTAGAATATACGACCAACTTCCACATCGGAACAGCCAAGCCACGAATCCAGATATTCCGGAATCTGAGAACCCAGGGAAATGTTTACCTCCATACATATAGTATGGTGTAATCGGAGGTGTTAGTGGAGGTCACGTACATGCACGTTAATATCAATCATGATAACAAACACTAAAAATAAGGCCACTTGAAAAAATAAATTGTTTTTACCGATGAAGTTACCTCAAGACCACAACATTCTAACTTGATGTCATAAACCTTGGACATCGCTTAGCTGGGAGAAAACATTGCTCAATATGTTGCTCAAAGCCTTTTTTCGTCTATTACCGAGTATGATTTCGACCGCATACGTTCTTGCAGTGCTGAGGTAGCACATCTGCTTCGCCTATTAAACATATGCCGGGAAATGTTTCCAAATTCAAATTCGTTGGCAGCAAACAAAATTTTCAATATTTGTCTTTTGAATGACACTAAAAATTTTGAATCCGTTGAACACTGCAAAAGTTGGGCCAAAAACAAAACCAGACTTTTAAGTGGGACACCATGCACATGTGAGGCGAGCCTAACCAATATCGACATTAAAGTCAATGAATGATGAAATGATCAATGTTATGATGATAACATAATCTGTGAACATTTGCAACAAACTGCAAACTTTGGAACATCCCAGTTACATACATATGTACAGTAGGCCAAATGCGATCAGTGTTTGGATGAGTGACTGACTGAATGAATGAATGAATGAATAAACTTTCATGGATGTCAAAGAAACATCCATCAGTGGTTACCACAAAATAAGCTGATGATGATAATGATGATGTTGATGATGATTATGGTGATGATGATAATCAAATGTATCGCCCAAATATGAAAAACTGTATTATTTTACTACGATATTTGCTGAAAATAGATAACAAATGCTTCTCTGTGTAAAGACTGATCCTACATGACTATCCTATAAAAAAAGTTAAACGCTTTCTAGAATTGTCCTCTCAGAAATACTTGAATACATTCGTAAACTTTAAAGCTGTTTACTCGTTAAACCGCTTATAAGAATGACGACAGCAACAGCTATTACATTTTTGGGACCACATACTACATATTGACGTGGTCTATTTGGTACAATAAAGTTAGTTACAATAAATGGATTACCATACGTCTGCGGGCGACAAACAGTAAGATGGCACTGTAAAATAAATACTGTATGTACAGTATACTGTTATGCCAATGGCTAAACTACGATTCAGTGAAACATTTTCATTTGGTTACGTTTTAGAAACTTCAGAAACTTTTCTAACGCCCTTAAAATTATTAAAGTTTTTAGTTTTAGCAGAAATATTTTTCAGACATGTTATACGACGGTAAAAAGCATCGGAAACAAGTCTAACGCTTCTCAATTGAGATAAAAATACAACGCTAAAGTAAGTTAAGGTATGATTTTTGGTTATAAAATAAACATGGCAGGCATACAAAAATGCACAGACATGCATAAATCAGCTCCTACATACAAATGAACGTTTCACGCCAATGAACATAGAATGCGTACATGCAATTTCTCACGATCTTTGGCAAGCTTTTGTTGAATCAGATTTATAACCGCTGAAAAAAATAGTTAAAAGATGAACTTCCATAAAAAATCAAGAAGGACAGACGAAAAGGAAAGACTTTGGCATCGGAACGAATGAAATCGGAAATGCAAACAATGCCATGATCAAACAACGATGTTAGGAGGAAAATAGTCTCGGATTGAACGTGTCTCAGATAGACACTGCTACATACAGGGTGGCAAAAAATGGCACTTTTGAACAGCTATGTATGTATTGCAAAATTTGTAGAAAAGCTGTGACACTGAGGTATGACGCATTCGATAGAGGACATTTTGACTTAAAAAATCATGTGACTGAAGTTCAATTCAGCTTTTATTTGCTGTTACAGGTGAACTTCAGAAAATACACCGAATTCGGCAATAAATAGTACAAAATGTTCAAAACATGATAGATTGCTAAAATTACTGCATGAACAGTAGAGAAAAATAGCTATCGATTAGAAACAGATGAAATTAGAACATCGTTATTATATGTTTTGTTAATCACGCAAAACGTGTATTAGATTGGGCTTTGAGGATGCCGACTACAGCAGGCAGGCGCGGCTAAGTTTTTTTCAAGCACGCCCTCGGTAAAGTTTTTTTTCGAAAGGCGCGCTTTTACATGCCGCTGTTGCTGTAAGCTTCTAAACCTAAAAATATGACATCATGTTTCAAGTCAATATACAGGGTGGCTCAGAAAAAACGTGTCGCGTTTGAGCATTTGCTGTGAAAGTTAAGCATGAACTGTGAGATTGCGGTAAAAAGCATTCGATTGGGCATGTTTTGGCCTACAAAATGATGTGCTACTGAAGCTTAATCTCTCAGTTCCTAATAATTACACGTGATTATGAGAAAACACCGAATTTCACATTAAAAAACTCTTTTTTTGCTGTAAAACTGAATAAGTAATCGAAACTATATCATGAAGTTTTGTCCACATAAACATCACATACGAGAGAATACAAGCAAGAAGTAATTTCAAATAAATATCAATAATCACGCGAAAAAGTTCGGTCGGTTTGGCCTCCTTCAGAAGCACGCGTGGCATGAACTGCCTAATGGTTAAAATAAAAGCGATAAGTTTTCTCAAAACAGACCAAAATGAATAATGTTTCACAAACGAAAATATTTCAATTAAATAAAAATTTAAACAAAGCATAGAAACGAACAAAGTAATACTAATAATAAGTAAACGAACAAAAAAACACACAATGGCGTTTTGACTACTATTTGATGTGAAATTCAATGTTTTTTTCATAATCGCGTGTAACAATTAGGAACAGAGAGATTGAACTTCAGTAGCACATCATTTTGTAGGCCAAAACATGCTTAATCAAATGCTTTTTACCGCAATCTCACAGCTCATGTATAGCTTTGACAATAACTGCTCAAACGCGACACGTTTTTTTTGAGCCACCCTGTATGTTCTTTCGAATGCGCTATACCGCATTATCATAGCTTCTCAACAACTTTCACAATATCTGTTCAAAAGTGCCACGCCATGGTATATGTTGATCAATACCATGCAATTTTTTATACACTGCAACTTTTTACAATGCCCCAATTAAGGGAAATTCTATCTCAACGAGGAAATTCCCTCTTAAGTGGTGTAATATTGTATTCGTTTCTGTACAGTGTAAATATAGTCGATGATGAGTTTATGCAGAGTCAAATACTTCAGATACTTCTGTTTAACATTTGTTTGGTAATTTTGTCCATGAAAAATAAACCGACCCAACTCTGTTCGACGTTCTTGAGTATATAATATGCACATGTTGTGGGTATTTCAGCACAGGTATGAGCACAGTACATGTTTCATGTTTCTGTGCCACAATGTATCAATGGACCCAGACCAGTTTCTTGAAATGGGACTACTTTCATGGGATAAGGTTAATTAACGGGAACTCAACCGAGCTTACCGATGTATCATATTGCCTTTCTTCTGTACCGTATTGTATCATGTTGCAAAAAAGAGGTTTCCTTTGGATTACGGTTGACTTGAGTAGTCCATGTGTGGAAGATGAGATTGTTTAGACGAAAATAGCTGAAGGACATACGAGTGGGCATCAAGAGTCGCAAGAACAAGTCAATTAACTGAGTACGGTACTTGTAAGTAAAACTTGTCATGAAAGAAGTTTACATACAGACGAGAAGAATACTAAAAGTGGGATTACCCTTTTTGGCAGTTCCAAAAAGGGGTTTGTTCATTGAAGTGTATATGAAATTACTTTGAAACTTCAGATTTCCCCTCTGTAAAAAAATTCTCCTCTTATAAGAGGGTTGATTTTCATATAAGTTTCACTGTGTAAGATCTGATCTGACTGCACCTTACAGGAACACTGCTGTTGCATCAAGTACGGAACAAACAATGACCGACAAAGAGTGATAGACTTCGTTGGGGAGATGGGGTACAGACTGTGGAAACAAACGGTATCTCTGGGGACTCCAGCGTTGCTTTGAACTGTGGCAAAGGCGGATCACCGCAAAACCATTCAATGCAAATATGATTTCTTTATAGAGATGAATCTGTTATTCTCGAGTCATTTCAATTACACCTTAGGGAAATAGTAAAGTTTTTTTACAGCGATAAAGATGCGGGGACTCTTTTTCACATTATTTATTCTTTTTCTCCTTTCGACTTGTGCATTAGTACGGCAAGTGTTCTGAAGGCTACCGTAATCAACTGAGATATGTAACAACACATTGGATTAAACAAAGATGGGGTGTGAAGGTACAATGTACATACGTTGACTAAGATCTTAGAACTAATGCTATTGTTGATAATTAGATCAATAAACTTTTTAATTAGCGGAAAATCATATTCGTAAATTGAAATTTTATTTCATTTTTTACAATTCTTCTTCCTTGTGAAATAAGATTTGATAAACGAGATGTAGATTTCTGTGTACCAGAAGGATAGTGAATATGATGCATTTGTATCTGAGTGACCAAGTCAACTGATTTTACCGTATTCATAAACTATGAACACATTTACGTGCTTGTCATAATATCAGTCAATAAAGGTTCTAATAACTTCATATTGGTCACTTCACTAGCGGATGACAAGGGTGGAAAAGTGGAATTCACCCTTTTTAATGATAGCAAAAAGTTTAAGTTATTCCGTGTAGGTGAAACCACCTAAAAACTGCTGATTCCTCCTCTTTGATGAAACTCCCCTTTCTTTGGATGGATAGCTCGACCGCCAGTGATATCAATTCAGAACAAGTTTGGCACGGATTATCTGTCCAGCAGACAACAGCAAAAACAAGAAATCTGGAGCGCTCATTTCTGCGTTGTTTTGTCTGTCAGTCGGTCACTACTTTGCTGTGGGAATCACACTCACAAACAAAATGCATTTTTCGCACATTACTTTGCTGCCAAGTGTATCGTTAAATGTTTCAATTTATTCGTGTCACCTTCTCGGAAGTTCAGTAGAAATGGTATTTTCGGAATGTCCGTTATTTCACTTCTGTAACTTGGAATTTCTTGTTGCCATTATGACGATGAACCTGAATAAAACTTGGTATTCATCAAAAATAATCATTTGCCCGATGCTGTTTGTTTCGAAATTTCTATAATCAAATAGACCACGTGTTCCACTGTTTCTTGTGTTTTAATCAGATTCAAATGGAATATTTGCATGTGTGACGACTTTACCAGCCGAAACAGGTACAAATTCAACTTACGGCTGATTAAATCGATAATGCCAGTATGATCGGACGGCGATTTAATCGATTAAGCTTTTTTCTCGTACCACGTAAAAGAATGTGTAACTTACATACGTGTGTTGAACACAAATTTAATGGTGGAGTGTTCGCAACAAAGAAAAAAAGTTGTTTTTCACAGTCTCGATACTTTTACCTCAACTCTCAGCAATCAAACTGGTTCAAACATTCTGGTGGTTGATTTGATTGCGCCGAAAAATTGGCCAATTTTCACTCTCAGCGCATGATTTCACCCTAGCAAAGATTACATGAATAAGCTATACATTCTCCGTCTATCAGCTATTGACCATCGAGAATCTCCGATCTTGACTCAATTGAGGTCGATTCCGCCAGTGATATGTCATATGAAGCTACTTAGAATGTAATTGACTCGATCAAGATGATAAAAAATTTATATAAATTAGTTTCAAGAAATCTTCATGATACTTTACGACTACCACAATCACAAACTGCAGCTCTGAGCCCTCCGAAATTTACGGACTCATTTGAGTAGAACACTAACATCACTTTAATAACCTGAATATGTATAAGGTAGATTATTATATAACCCTTCTATTATGTGTACCATTCGATTGAAAAAATCTCATTTTCAAAAGGTACCACAATTTTCACCTACTCCTAATTGAATTCCTCTAATTCAGACCGCCGACATTAAACGACAACCAATCACAAACGTAATATCTGCGTTTCTACATCCGATCTACCCGATCTGCAGATCGTCACCCAACGACGGCCATGCCGTTCGGACTGCCGGAGGATCAGCGACGCTTCACGACGTCCAGTCGCCGATCGGTGAGCGAGTGCGCCGATGAGCAGAGTCCCATGTTCTCGCCAATCAACCAGCAGGTGGCCATCAACATTCTGACTGTTCGTTAAAAATGTTTATTTCAGAATAAATTTGAAAAAAATTGCATTTTTCAATTTTCAAACAGTTAGACAGCTAGACAAACAGCGAGGACAGAGAGCAGCTAAATTATTTCAGCTAAATTAAAAATCGGTAATGCTCGTACATGGATATACTGTACGTGATAAATGGAAAACCAGACATTTGTCGATCTATTTTGGTAAGTTAATCGAACAAAACCATAGCAGATGTCCAGCAGAATCTAGGGTTTAGCTCAATCTGGCGCTCTTTTTATAGGAAAATCAAATTTGCTTGATCATGAATTATGCTGGTCATTGTTGCAGAAACCATTTTCAAGTGAATTATTATAAATACATAGCGGAATAATAATGTTAACCACCAGGGTAGAATCGGTTAAATACAAGCAGTGAATAACTCGGTTACAATGTAGGTGCAATCAGAGTGTACATAGTTCGGTTAAATATAAATGATCGTATTATACTCCATTTACCTCATCAGAATTTTCTTGGAGTGGAAACAAGCGCTTGCTTTCTGCCAAATAAAGTATTTCTCAATATTTATTGTTTTTCATTATTAGACAGGTTTAATGAAAGTCAATGGGTTTTATAGGGTTTCATATATTTTCACATGCGCTGATAAGTTTCGGCGAAACGATTTTAACATGAGATCCTTTTATATCTGCCTACGAAACAATCCATTTAAAAAGTGTATTGTCAACGAACTCGGTATCCACATAAACTTCTATATCTTCTTAACCACATATTCAAGGAATTTGTCGAAATCTGCATGTTGTCCAACTAAAACACGAAAAAATATAATTTGTCTGTAAAAACGTGCGCGTACAGCAGATTTGATTTCAAACTTTGCGCGTAAAACGTTCTCTTTCTGAGTAGCAAGAGACTCTGGATAGGCTTGAGTATATGAACCGTTGTAATGGATGTACTCACGTACCATCCAACAATCTAAAACATGCACTATTAATGGATGTGACGTGGCTAAAAACTATGTGCCAGTCAGTGAGCCATTAAAAATTAATGATGAACAGAAATCAGCCATTTTTCGTGTGAGTCAAGTGGGCGTTGAACTTAGTTTTCATGAAACATTATGAATGATAAATAATACAATTTATCCAAAAATGAAAGTTATGAAAATGAATATACATGGTGGTCAGTCTGTATTTTATTGATTGGTTTATGATGTGGAAACAGTGCAAACATGCTGTACTATATGCCTCATAAATGAGGCTGGGATGTGCCCGATGCAGGCAACCCGATTCAACCGGTTAAAAACATTGTCAGCCAGCCGCCATCTGGAACGCGTGAGCGTTTACAATTACATTCGAAATACAGGGGATGGCATTTGCGGTCAGGGCATGATCAGATATGGGGAATCACCACCCCTTATTGGCAGCTCAAAAAGGTATAATTTGTTCTCTAATGTGTAGGAAAAATGTTCTCAAAACTGTTAATTCTCTCTTTGAAACAAAATATCAACCTTTAGAGGGTTTGCTCGTCTGCCAGCGAACGATGGGTGGATCTGGTTCCCGTTTATCCACGTAATGGATCGCTAAAATGATTACGTTGCCGTCATGCTGCGTATAGCACGGAAAATATTTTTAATTTAATTTATTGTCACGATTCGTTAATCGTCGTTCAGGGATTCGATTTCGTTTATACAAAATTCCTGGGCATGCAGAACGTGAAAAGGACTTCTTTCTAAGAATGAAGAATGGGAAATAAAGATGAGTTGTCTTTGACGAAACATCGATAACGGATTACGTTATGAATGAAATCACTGATTCACTAACTGAAAGGTTCGAAACCTGACTTGAGACACAGATCCTGACGCGCGGCTCTGGGGTATTGCCCGTCAGTTCATAAAAAACACATTTCTGATGTGTTATTAGTACGCCTTGATGGCTTCAGTAATAAAGAAGTTATTTGAAAATTACAGGAAGGCGATGATGGCTCAGACAACAACAGTGTTTTCGAGTCGCCTCCACCACCGGCACCCGTGAAACACAGACTTCGGGCGTACACCGCGGGTGCAAATCCCGTTGTCAAACCAGGTCACTCACTCACTCACTCACTCACTCACTCACTCACTCACTCACTCACTCACTCACTCACTCACTCACTCACTCACTCACTCACTCACTCACTCACTCACTCACTCACTCACTCACTCACTCACTCACTCACTCACTCACTCACTCACTCACTCACTCACTCACTCACTCACTCACTCACTCACTAACTCACTCACTCAATCACTCACTCACTCACTCACTCACTCACTCACTCACTCACTCACTCACTCACTCACTCACTCACTCACTCACTCACTCACTCACTCACTCACTCACTCACTCACTCACTCACTCATTCACTCACTCACTCACTCACTCATTCACTCAATCAATCACTTAATCACTCACTCACTCACTCACTCACTCACTCACTCACTCACTCACTCACTCACTCACTCACTCACTCACTCACTCACTCACTCACTCACTCACTCACTCACTCACTCACTCACTCACTCACTCACTCACTCATTCATTCAGTCTGACCCCGGCCCGAGCAGTCGCAAGCCGAGTGGGTGTGCCGAGACATTCGTATGACAGGCTGTTGACCGATACGACTTCATTTTGATATTTACTTCATTTCTATTCTGTTTCACCGATTTTGCCTAAAGTCCGGGGATTTCAAACCTAATGATACAACCTGTCGGTTTGCTTCTATATGAACATCAAGTTAATTCTGAATCTGACGATGGGTTTCGACGACAGCCACATGTCAGGTGTGCCTTCCCTTCTCCCATGCAAATCAAGTCGAGGACTAGAAAGTCAGCTAAAGGTACGAACCTGGAACAGGGAAAACAGTTTTCTTTTAAGTTACTCACGTTCGAATATGATGTTTTACATTTTGCTAATTCATTCTATACATATTTTATGTCGTTTACTCACATGTTTTGTGTATTTATGCCTTCGCTCTCTCACTTTGAAATCGGGTATACAAAAAAATCATTCAGGTATATCACGTATTGTTCTTTCATGTTTATCATACTTGTGATGAAATTTTCATTATGTTTTTTTTTATTTGTATGACTTTTGATTTTATTTTTCACGCCTGTATTCTCATGTTTCTCATTTCGTGGTTCACAATTCACTTATCGAAAGACCAACTACATTTACTGACACCTTGTACCTGCTATTTATTGACACCTGTACATTGTCAACTGGATACTGCTTTATTAAACGTTGAACTTATATAAATATCTATGATTCTGCGATATTTGAATTCATTATTTATGTGATTGTATACAAACGTATTTATCACAGATTGTATGCAAATTATTATAGTTTCACTTGAATGTGATTATCAATATTTTTATTAGTGAATCAATTTATTATTGCAATGATCTCATTTTAGTTCTTCAACATTTCACTTTGTCTTGTCTACCAGTACTCTACCAACTCATGTTCTAGAATTCAAAATTTGTCGTATAGTGTTTTCACTTGATTAAGAAACTGTAACTTGTATGCTTTCTTTACAATTTCCCATAAAAAAATTTCGTCCGCAAAATAACTTTGTAGGTTTGTTTTAACCACGGGAATATTCTTGAAGAGGCGAAAAATCATACTTAATCCAAGTTCAGTAACTAAATCAATCACTAATGCTATAAATGTTTACATATCGTTTGAACTTTTCCGTTTTTCATGAAGTTTTTATGTAAGTGGGAAATCACTGCTTTCTAAGAAAAAGATATATTTAAAGACCGTTACGTTTCTCAATAATAGAAACTGGAATCAAATCCTGTAAAAATCAGTTGAATTTTACAAATGATTTTGAATGTATTTATTTGAATTGGGTATTCTAAGCATTGTATTCTATGAATCTAATACCATATTGTAATTCTCAAAGTTATTGCCAATCAAAACATGGACGTTGACTCAACCCCACACAAATTCTCATCCATTCAAACCGGCCTGTTTCCCACGTGTTGATAACAAATTATTTTGCATTTATCAAATGGTAATCAAGCATTCTTTGATTCAGTCATCAGTTTTGTGTATTGTTATTTATTGAAATGTGAATGAAATGCTCTGAAAAAGCTGGGAATTTGGAATGTTTTGCAAGTGGTACTTGGTAGAATTTACGTCATGAAGATCAAGAATTTGAGGAATTTCGCGTGGGCAAACGCTGACCGACTATAAAAGTAAAGCAGGTTGCAGACTTCAGTAATCGAATTAACAGCTACTAAATTTGTTTGACGAAGAAATCATTGTAATGATGAAAATTTGACACAACCCAGAAATTTTTTTATTCAGCTTCCTATGTAAAGCCCGTATGTTATTTCTGCGAACAAAAATCGTGCCCAAAACTTCTGATAATGAAACATCAGACAATCAGTTTTAACACGCACATCAATCATCATCACCCCATGCTCTGGTGTTAAACTATGGTGTCAACCGAGTTGAGTTGAGGCTAGTGATGTTTCATTATCAGATGTTTGGGCAGTACGTTTGCTTGCAGAAATAACATACGGACTTTAGTTCCTAGTTTTCAAGTTTCTATTTCAGCATGGGAAATGTGTTAATGCCATTGAATAATGGTGATGGTGAAATCTCCGTAGAACCGACGGGACAGTCTAAATCGAGGTCTCAGTCCAATGACTGGTCTATTTGCGGTTAGCTCCCCAACTTATCCTCGCTCACTCACTTTCTCACTCACTCACTCACTCACTCACTCACTCACTCACTCACTCACTCACTCACTCACTCACTCACTCACTCACTCACTCACTCACTCACTCACTCACTTTCTCACTCGCTCACTCACTCACTCACTCACTCACTCACTCACTCACTCACTCACTCACTCACTCACTCACTCACTCACTCACTCACTCACTCACTCACTCACTCACTCACTCACTCACTCACTCACTCACTCACACTCACTCACTCACTCACTCACTCACTCACTCACTCACTCACTCACTCACTCACTCACTCACTCACTCACTCACTCACTCACTCACTCACTCACTCACTCACTCACTCACTCACTCACTCACTCACTCACTCACTCACTCACTCACTCACTCACTCACTCACTCACTCACTCACGCACTCACTTACCAATTGCAGGACTGTTGCCGATGGGAATCGTTCTGAAACCAGTCAAAATCCGTTTCTCAACCAAGCGCAAACGCTGATCAGCAAAACAGAATCAGTCGATTGATGATGTAGTCAGGAAATGAATACATATTTCAATTAAGCTGAAACCATGTCAAATAGTCTGTGATCTACTTAATCAAATACAATGTTGTTTGAATGCATGGGATTCTGGTTTTCATGACACCATACTGAATTGTTCACTTAAGTTAAGTACAATACTGTTATTACGAATACTATCTATTCATTGAAATAAGTGTCTAAATTACTTATATGCATCTCATCATAATTTAAAGACCCGCAGTACTTACAATCCAAGTTCAAATGTACACCGTTATAGTTCATGTCTTATCGTCGGTGTACTCGTTGAAAAACGACTACTGAACAAAATACCTTCATGGTCCAAAATGACTTCATAGTGCTTCACCGAGCGAGGCAAATTATTTATATTCATGTAAGGTTGCTTTCATTACAAAATTTGTCTGACCACTAGACATAATTTATGTATGACATCACTTTCTCATGATATCATCCTTTGTCCTGCTTGGTCACTTTTGTTATATTGTTATACCAGACTGTATTATTATATATAATTTATATAATATATTGTTAGGAAATCTTCATCAAGCTGATTCAGCAAGCGATTCTGTTTGTGTGTGAGACGAAAATAACGAAATAGGAAACAAAAAAAATTGAATATTGTTATGTTATTGTTCATAGTTAATTCGGAAATGAAGATGATTATGAATGGACTAATATTGGAGTGTATTGATTTCAAAACAATTTAGCATTGCTTTTCAATTTTATTGACTTTCTTTATCAGGAAAAGTTGAAATCAGTTGAAAATGTTATCGTGAATCAACTGTGTTTTATCATACTCAAATCTGAATAACATGAGGTGATTCACCGATAGTAC
Source organism: Daptonema setosum (assembly GCA_964036265.1). NCBI lineage: Eukaryota > Metazoa > Nematoda > Chromadorea > Monhysterida > Xyalidae > Daptonema > Daptonema setosum. The sequence goes on from OZ038447.1 coordinate 9,452,652, forward strand.
AATTGAATCACATTTTCTATTGGCTTCCATGGGCAAATGAAAGAAAATTGTGAAATACATTATTAAGACCAGGAAATATGCCATGTGAGGCAGCTTATAAAATGGCACAACCACCATCAAGGAGAGTTTGAACTGCGGTCCGTTATCACCTTAGCCTTCAAGAAGTTATCTGTATATTACTTGTTCGAACTTCTAGCTGAACTGAGCAAAACAAAAATAAAGTAAATATCAATGATTCTTATGCTCAAGCTTTTTTAATTTGATCTAAGCCAATGGTGCTGGGACTGCCACTGCCGTAAATTCTATTAACTTTCAGATGACGTACCATCTGTTTTTTTTCGTCAAGTGAAATCTCAAACATCTCAAGTAACGATTGTTTATGTGAGCAGAAGATATTCAAAATATCGCAATCTGAAATACTCCAATTCCCATTTGCAATTTTTTTGTATAATCTCTTTTTTTTCTTTGCCTTATACATTAAAATTAATGTTTCAGACATACCGTGAAGTATATCAGCTATCCAACTACCGTAACCACCTCAATTACCGTAACCACATCAACTACCGTAACGCCACCAATTACCGTAATGACCATGCCTAAATCAAGTCTGTCCAAACTGCGAATGCCCCTGCGCAAGGTGGGATGTCTGATGATCGTGATCGTGATGACTCCGCCTCCCGACATGACGTCACAGAGACCACGGAAGCTGATGCCACATCAGATACTCACGGCCACCGATTCCATCCTGAAATGATCTGATCCATAATGCATAAACGTGTTCAAAATCTGAAAGAAGCCACAAAAACTTGTTGATAATGAAACATTAGTGGTCCCCTGTTGATATGTCCACCAACTTTCATGCCTGCCCAAATGAAAGTCGATAAAATGTTTGTCAACACTTTAACATTCACAATCCGATCGGCTTACAAACTAATGGTTCATTATCTGCATGTTATTTTGCAGTTTTGGACACTTGGTCTTATGTTAGTATTAGCAAAAAAGAACAACTTTGGTGCATTGTAAACCGGTGACATTAACTTTCTGTAAATGTTAGTAAATGTATAGAAAAAAATAAGTGCGACCGGTTTACAGTGAGTGAAAGTCCTTTCTGATATAACCCTTAACTAACAAGTTACACTGGTGATATTTTCGACATACCTCAGATCTAATTTATGTATTCTACACCAAGTGTAACCCTTTTAATTAAATACTGTGTTGTTTTTCTATTTATCTTCAATTGTAGTTGTTTTCAGTTGTTCACTGAGTTCACTGCTGTATGGTTCGAATTATTAGTTTGTAAAGTTCTCGGTATGTGCAGTAGCTGACTCCCTGTATGAGGTTTTGTTCATCATTTAACCGTTGATTTACTTTACTGTCTTGCTATTGCTTTTGAGTTGATGCTTAATAAATCTGCTTCCGTATTTTTGGCAGTATTTTACAACCTTATCGCAAATAACTCGTTCGCGCATACAGTAGTAATTTCTCTCATAAAATTTCTCTGGTATATTCTATCAGATATTTACGGAACCTTTAACGGGTATTACCTTTAACGGAACCTGGAACAGAAAGTTTATCACATATGTCGATGTCAAATATAGTGTTTATTGGGTACAGAGTCACGCATACATAATATTTAAAAAAGTCTACAACTGATGAGCTAAGCACTGTACAAAATAGAAAAAATTAAAATCCACGGCAATATGTTACATCGACGATAGATAAATGATCTGAAGTCAGCAAAATTTTATCAGCAACAGTTGAACTTCTTCTTGTTCTGTTTTGAGTATTGATCGTTGGTAAGACTGCGAGGGGCGTCCTCTTTCGGGAACACTGGGATCTCATAGTGGCCAGCTTGCTTGACGTACAGAATCTGAATAGCACTCATTCAGTCACGCACTTACTCACTCACTCACTTCCTCACTCACTCACCCACTCACTCACTCACTCACTCACTCACTCACTCACTCACTCACTCACTCACTCACTCACTCACTCACATTGCTCGCCAAATATGACACAGCATCGTCAATACCGACGTTCTCCTTTGCGGACGTTTTATACCACCCGATAAATCCATGTTCGGCGCAAATCTTGTTCAACTGTTCTTCCGGTATTTGTAGATCAGAAATGTCGCACTGAAAGTTGTACATATTCACTCACTCAATCACTCACTCATTCACTCACTTACTCACTCACTCACTCACTCACTCACTCATTTACTCACTCACACACTAACTTTGTTTCCCACGAGCACGGCCGGAATCGGTCTGCCATCCAGGAGACGGAGTTTCTGATCCAAATCCGACTTCCACTTCATGGCTCCATCCAATGTGGCCACTCGGGACAGATCGAAGACCACGAGTGCTCCGGCAGCTTCCTTGTAGTAGACACGGGTCATGTTGCCGAAACGTTCTTGGCCTGGGAAAAAAGAAACTAATGAGTGAGTGAATGAGTGAGTTAGTGAGTGAGTGAGTGAGTGAGTGAGTGAGTGAGTGAGTGAGTGAGTGAGTGAGTGAGTGAGTGAGTGAGTGAGTGAGTGAGTGAGTGAGTGAGTGAGTGAGTGAGTGAGTGAGTGAGTGAGTGAGTGAGTGAGTGAATTTATAAACATACGTCTGAGTCCATATTTAATGAGCTCAGGAATCATTTTAGAAGTGCTTGTTTTAGTTCAATATTGTAATTTACAGTTACTCTCTCTGTGACCTCACATTACGGGAATAACACTTCCGTCCATACCAATTGCTCTTGAATTAACCCCTCAATTCCCATACCCGTTCCCACATCCCATCGAATGGCAAATTAAGGTGTTGGGGGCAATCGAATAGGTTTTGCGGTCTCCAATATTGAAATCGGCATGCATTCAGGTCACTAGCGGACGAGGGATGCTTTGAAAAGGGAATATCCGCCTTTCAGGCAGTTCAAAAATTAATATTTGTCTCTTAAGGTGTTGATAAAAAGACCTCAAAACTGCTAATTCCCCCTCCTTGACGAAGTTATCTTTCCTTTGGAGGACCAGCTCGTCCGCCAGTGGTGCAGTTCACACATGGTCGAGTGTCAGTAGCGGATGAGCATGAACAGTATTGGAACTGATCCCTTTTCAGTGATTTCAAGATTCAAAATTGATTATCAATGGATTTAAAAATTAAAACGGATCCAAGAGTGGTAAATCCCACTTTTTGAAGTAAACCCATTGTTTTTCCTTCGTCACACATGGGTCATGGTCATGGACAATGATCATATGCATAAAGAGCAATGTAATGGGACTGGCTCTTGCTATACCGGATGGCTTTACCAACGTCAGACCATAAAATGACGTATAAATCTCGGCTTAGGTCACACGGCTTTAGCTTGAAAGGTTTAACTATTGTGATCAGGTGAAGAAAAGTATCCACGGACAATGTTTTTTTTTGTAAATACACTTTCGTTTTCATATAGATAGAAAACAACCAAAAATTCCAGCTTTTTTGTTTAGAAAAGGACTTTGACTATAATTGTGTAGATAAACCTTTCTCATGAACAGTGATTCTATTTTTATGAGGAATTTCCCGCCTTTGGGACAAACCGCCATTTGAACACTATGCTGTTCTGTTCTGTCAGTGGCATAAATAGTAATTAAGGCCTGTCTATCCGCGTATGTTATAGATTTATAGTAAAGCTCCCTCACGTCACGTCACACCTGTATTTACATGCAGCGCAGCAGCTTCCCATAATAAATATAAATAGCGGTCCAATAAAACGGATTAAGGACAGCAGGATACATCGGGTTGACAGCTTACAAATATGTCGGTTTCCTGTCATTGTTTACGTGTAATTTGTAATTGTTTCATGCCGACTGCCGACTGGTTAGTAAAACAAGGCAGTTCAAAGCATTTCCCTCACCACGTTGTTTTTCTCACCAGCTGTTTTCGGTGAAATAGACCAACGGAAGACGATATGCACATTAGTCCATGTGATCGGGATATGATGCTTATATGTATGATATATGTATGGTCACCACATGTACATACTACCACTTACTGACAAGTCAATCCTCCATTATACAGGAGGAAATTCTTTTTAAAGAGTGTGGAATTAGCAGTTGCACTAGCGGACGAGAAGGGGAGGGAAAAGTGGAATTCCCCCCTTCATTGGCGGTTTCTAAAAGCAGAGTTTGTTCCCTAAGATGTAGGTAAAACAGCCTCAAAACTGCCGATTCCCCCCTCTTTGGAGAAATTCCCCTCCCTTTGAAGGATTAGCTCGTTCGCCAGTGAGCAGTTGTGATGTCATCTTACCTTTTTATGTACCTACAACTTTTAAGAAATTGATTCTCTTTTTGCAGCTGCCGAAAAGCGGAATTCAATTTTTTCGTTCTTCCCCAGTGCCTACCACAAATGTGTAATATATAGTGCATGGTGTAACACAAAAGCCAGCCAGGTGATCATGACATGATGATGCGTTGTTCCGGGCCATCGTCTCATTCGATCACTGTTCCTCTCAGTTCAGTGGTGGCGTGGATTACAAAACGACAGATGTTTTTTTTACAATGAGAGCCTATTTTTATACTCATTCATGTACAGTAAATTCCTGGATTTCAGTGTTTGGAAACAGTTTCCCCAAACGATGGACTACCCATTCCACTTTCACCTTCCGCCCCGCCCCATTCGCCCGCTTTCAGTCACCGGGGGTTGCGACCTTCGAATCACCCCAATTATGCGACCTTTGTGTTCTGGGCTGTTCCCTGTCGCTTCTGCTTTTCTTTTTTGTTCCCCTTCACCTGAATTTCGTCGTCTCTAATCAGCGATTCACCTTATATTATTGTGTTGGTCGTATATTTGATAGTAAAAAAATATCTAACTTATTAACAAAAAATTTCTGAATCTGGAAAAAATAGTCGGGTTTCTTTCAATAAAAAAGCGTTACACTTCGTTAGCATGATAATCCTCTATCGAAAGTCTCAATAAATATGTTACGTCCATTTCTCTAATCTCATTTCTGTTACTCTGGAGACAAAACAATTTTCCCGTGTGGTTCTTTACTTTTGAATTCTTCAATTGATTACATTCATGCGTGATTTATTCATTCATTCAACAAGATCATGATCACCCATTCATGTGCATAAATGAATTAATTCGCGCTGCATCTAAAGTTTCGCGGCTTCTTTTATATATTGAAATAAAATACAATGAATATGAGTAACGTAAGATTACATATTTCTTTAGTGTTTGCAATTCTGACTTGCTCATCTTTCAGCAGTTCAATCAACTTCAGTATCTGTGTCAAATAAAAAAACGTGTATTGTGTTTTTTTTTCTTTAAAAAATTGTGACAAGGACAAATGAAAACAATGGCAACCTTGATTATCGGTTAACACTTCCTGTGGAACCTGTTCTATATTATAACAATGTTTTTGTGTAGTACATATGTTCCCGAGCCAGAAATTGATCAGATTCTGAAACATCCGCTAATATTATATTTTGAACTGAGTTCGGTGACATGTGCTTTATATAACTGACTTCAGTTTATATTGCGAAATACCGTAACCCGCAGTTTTGCTCTACAGTAGAATTTTTCCTAATCAAAGAGGCGCGCAATTTGAATTTTGCAAGCTGTCAAAAAGTTTTTGGGTCGGCGACCTCGGTTCACATTATTTTAGGGACTTTTTTGGAAATATTATTTCAGATTCGAGTTTTCCATCAAATTTGGGGCCTGCATAATTTTTTCGAGCGTTTAATTTAACCGAATTGACAAACTTTGAATTTCTTCAAGAAACGGGAAGAAGAAAACGAAAACCATTGAAAACTTAATGTACGTAGCTGAAAAAATTCATGCAGGCTCCAAATTTGATGAATCTGAAATAAAAATTTCAAAAAAGTTCCTGAAATTATGAAAACCAAGGCCATCGAACCGAAAACTTTTCTCAGAATTCAAATTGCGCGCCTTTCCGATTATGAAAAATTCTACAATTTAGCAAAACTGCGGGTTACGGTATTCGCAATATAAACTGAAGTCAGTTATATCAACTTAGCGCGGCAGAGTTTCGCCACAACAATAGTAATACAGAATTTTGAGACAAAGCTTTACGGGACACAATAATCAGTCTAGAGGAGGATAACACATGAATTTATAGGAAATCAGATGGACTTTGATGGTTTCAAACGGTGATTTTTGTTCTTCAATTTCTATGGTAAGAAAATGTTAATTCTCCGCTATTTGAAGTTTTCCTCTCGTTAAACAGTTCACTGGCGGATGAGCCACTCCTCCAAAAAGAGGGGGGAAGAGGGAATCGGCAGAAATTAGGCCATTTTACCCACACCAAAAAATAAACTGCACGCTCGAAACTCGCCAAGGAGGGGGTAATTCCATTTTCCCTCCCCTTTTCGTCCGCTAGTGAAACAGTTTGATTGTCCGCCAACGTGTAGATGGTATAAAAGCATAACAACGTATTGTACGTCCGTCCGTATCTCTGTATATCTGTATTATTGGATGTGATTGAACGAGTAAACAAACACCAACGCCCCGTACCTGTCTATGTCTCGGACCGACGTCTTTATTGGGCTCCGACATCCTTACCGGAGTCGTTCACAGTGGTACTTGACATCGATTCGTTCATATAAATCATAAACCGAAGGTAGTTTTCAACTACCCTTCTGATAAAAAGAGTTCCATCGAATCACGAAAGTCGTTCTTTTTATTGTTTATATACTGGTTATGTTTTTCCTTTAACCAGTTCAAACAAAGTGGGGTTCGAACTTTTAGAACAGTTCGAACTTTCCTTTCTATGACACTGATAGGGGAAATCACATTCTCCAATCTTTCTCAATCATCGAAAAGGTTTGCTAGGCCAGTTTCATGCCTAGAACCACATGCAATTTGGCGTCTCTGCTATATATTCTACAGGGTGGTCCAAAAAAAATGACAACACTTTGAAGTTGAATAACTCTCGGCACAGAAATCAGATTTGATTGAAATTTTCAGGTATTATCAACAACATACTAACTTAGAAAAATATATAAAACCAAGCTGATCGGACAATCACAGCGGCCACCACGCATTAATGTTTGCAAAAATGGGTGTGGGTCAAAAACCGAGCGAACAATTAGGACATGGATTACACGTGATTTGTGAAACAACAAACTCAGTTATATTAGCCTGTAATCAATCAAGAGTCTTTTTTACTTATTCTGAAACATTTGTAGTTTAAATTTTTCGAATTTTATTTTTCATTAGATAAAATCTTGTTTTAGAGGTGAAAACTGCGTGTATCTCCTTCTGACATTGAAAAAGCGTTTATTTTGCTAATTTAAAATGAAAAAATTGAAAACCAATTGAACAAAACGCTTAAAAACCATCGATAAAATTTAAGTAAACGTGGAATTTTCACCATCGACTAGCAAAATCTAATGTTTCATTTATTACATGCATATCATCCCTTGAATATGCATGCACGATTTAGGCGGTTTTTGACCCATGCGCATTTTCGCAAACATTAATGCGTGGTGGCCGCTGTGATTATCCGATCACCTTGGTTTTATACATTTTTCTAAGTTAGTATGTTTGTGATAATAGCTGAAAATTTCAATGAAATCAGATGCCTATGCCGAGAGTTATTCAGCTTCAAAGTGTTGTCATTTTTTTTGGACCACCCTGTAGAATAGCTAGAATGAGCGTGCGTCCTCATCTACCGTCGATATTTGTACAGCATTACCTGCATCGAGCCATTGCAACGTTGCCAAGCCCGTTGCGGCTTTCACCATTGGATGCAGTCGCTCATTAACAACGTCGCGGGCGAGATCCGTGATTATGCAACTTATTTAACTGATTAAAACCGGTTTTATTGCCTAAGATATGAGAACAAATACGCCACTTGCGTGCTGATCACCTATCTTTGGGCATTTTTTCTTAGTTAAATGATTTATGCTCATTATGTACCTCGTTGTTTGTTCGTTGTATTCTGACTAGGTTGATGATGGCAATCAACGCCATTGACGTATCATGTTGCCTTGCGAAATCTGTCTTCGTGCCACGAGAATAAATGTTATAAAACATTACTGTACCGTATGGTTTGAATATTTTTAGCTTCAGAAACACGACTATATTATATTTTCGTTATATTGTTCGTTTACACAGTACATACACGCATTCCATTCAATTGTTTACAGTTTGCACCCTTATTTATATGCTCAGTGAAATAAACGGTTTTCGACCCTATTGTTCATGTTTGCCTGTAGACCGATTTGATTTGCCTTTCAATTCAAACCAAAGTTTCCTTCCTATTCAACAATATATATCGATATAATACATTTAATTTCCAACTCGATTTCAAGCGATTCCTCATTCTTCTCTCACTTTCTGCCGTGCAACAAAGAAAATATTGAAATGTATAATATTTGATCATCGGACAATCTAGATTTGGAACAGTCAGATCTGCTGGTATTCTGGTCGCGAATCGTAACAAAGCCGATCGTTGAAATCTTCGAATTCTACTACGGGGGTGTTTGCGTTGCACTCGAACGTGGAGATGATTTCAATACTCCATTTTGACTGCCACATTCTTGTAGCTAACAGTTTTGACGATTTTTCTACAACTTTAATTTTCTTCAGTCTAACTGTCTATCTGTCTGTTGTTGTTGTTGTTGTTGTTGTTGTTGTTGTTGTTGTTGTTGTTGTTGTTGTTGTTGTTGTTGTTGTTGTTGTTGTTGTTGTTGTTGTTGTTGTTGTTGTTGTTGTTGTTGACGATGCCATGAATCATCGTTCAAACACCAGTATCCTATTATTTGATGTTACCTGCACAATGTAAACCTCGCTGAGTCAAATATCGAGCATCTGTTTGCATTTGGTCGATCGTAAAACCGTTTAGTTTTGTTGCGATCTGGATACAAACTCAAACTTTCGGATCAGAGAAGAAGCGGTGGCTCCTTGAACATATCAAAATGTTTAGTTCGATCGATAAGAGCTTTTACACATTTTTATAGACAAATTTTTTTTTGATTTTGATACGGCGGTTATACATGTCGCATTCGTGACTCATTCAATCAAGCTTGTATTTCATCGGTTTTCACTCTACCATTCAAATTAAAATGAGTTACATATGATTGCATGGAGGAAGGTAGACGACAACCAATCGACCTCGATTGAGGTAACGGTAAAACTTCATACAGTTATAAAGTTTACCAATATCAATAAATAAGTTCAATAATCAATACCATAAGTTATCCAATATATGTAATCAGTTCACGGCTCACCGATATGAGCGGATAGAAGGGTTTTAAAATAATGTAAATTGTTGTTTCATGACATAATTTAGTTTTTTTTAACATTATCCCGAGAATAAGGAAAACTCTGTGACTGGCGCTGACACTAGCATTCGTTTTGAATATTCACATTTAACACGGTTGTAAACCAAATGCATAAATCAAAATACCCCGCAACTTTACAACCTTGTGGTGCATGTAATATATTCAGCGTTCAATCGATCAAACATCAAATCAACATGAAATCTGTAGGGTTCACCAATTATTGTTACAATATATCATTCATCGACCTTCTTGGTCTATTCATTGTGAACCGTTTTAATTCAAAGTTTAAAACTGGTTTCAGAGGTCTGGTGTTGTCTTAGTGGTATGTCTCTTTCATAGAAAAATTCAATGATGTTTCCGGACAAAAAAAAGTTTTTTAGGAAACGTTCTTTGCCTTTAACTTAAAATCACACTTTAAACTTTCATAAAAGCAAAAAACGTCAGTCCACTCTCAGCTCGTAGAAAAAGGAAAAACAGTAGTGAATTTACCAGAATCACGATGAGTGCATTTCTAATTTTGGTTATTGGGCAGAATCGTGAGAATGAGGACGCGTGCTGTTGACTGGACGACGGCGGATTCGTCGCATGCATCGGACGGTAACATTGGTTGTTTCGTGATGGTTGCTTCATGACCACTGGCGGACGAACTAAACCTCCAAAAGGGGAGGGGAATCTTTCCAAAGAAGGGGGAATTGAGAAAATTTTATTCATTTGCCTACACCTTAAGGAAGAAATTCAACTTCTTGAAACCGCCAAAAAGGGGGGAACTCCACTTTTCCCTCCCCATCTCGTCCACTTTTGTTTATGACATTCCGTGTTTGTACAACACCTGAGTCACGATTTCACTACCATCAATGTCACTCACTTTAGTGGGTGGCTTGACGTATCCGAGTTGTATCGTTGGAAGAAAACACTAAGTGAGGTGGAAATGAAACAAATTATTAGTGAACATACATGTACATCTTTAGCCTCCCAAGCACTCGTGCGGTATTATTCTAATGAATGTAAACCTTGTATTGTATTCTCATGAATTATACATGACTCTCTGTTTGTTTTGTCACGGTTGTGCCGGTCACGGTGAGTGGGAAACCAGTTATATGACCATTGTTGAGAGGTAGAAATGTGAGAGTTCGTTACCATTTTGTAACTTTTAACTATTTCACGCTTATTGATGTTGCTGTTGTTTTCAAGCATGCATTGGGCTTAACAAATTGATTTACTAAAAGCCTAAGCTATCGACAGTGTCCACTATGTATGTATGTATAGTAACTTCCCTAAATCCATAATAATAACTCAACATAATCTGCAGCTCTTCTGTGTCGATAACCACCAAAACGAGTTTTACATAAACCCGACAGAGTTACATGGACCCAACAAATAACAATAACGACAACCCCATTTCTGGTTTGGTGCCTTTTGAGAGTGCAAACAAAAGTGGTAGAGCACGAAATAAAAGAAGGATTTCTGGAATAAAAAAAACGTTATTCAACATTTTTTGAGTTGGTAAACCCGCTACAACGAAAATAGTCCTTTTTTCATTGTAGATAAACCTTTTAAAAGACACTGAGATGAAAAATAACTTATCCAAAAAACGAGTCTTAAGTTTCGTGAACCATAAAAACGAAACCACCATCGCATTAGGTGAATAACCTTTTCAAAATTTCCTATGCACTCTTTATTGAATAGAAACAGAATAGGTAAACTTTTTAGACAATGCAAATAATCTTATTCTCAATGTAAAACCCCAAGGATATAAGAACTGTAATGCAAATAAATGTCTGTTTTTGCACGGTATTATTCAACTTGATCAGCTGGCAATAGCTTATTGGCTATTCCATTTCAACTGGAAAGCTTTAGTAGCTGACAAAAAACTTAACCCAACAGACTCCAATGTTTCTAAACCACAAATTTCCCATGACGTATTCTGTGACGAATTTCTGAATGTAACAGACCTATCGAATGTAGCATATCCAACGAAAACACATTTCACGCATAGTAATTCAACACGTGGTGGTGGGGGTCGCTCATTTCTCAAGGATTTTCACGATTTACTCAAATGTTGGTTTAAATTGCCATTTTCACATATATTTTTTAGACGAAACCCGCTGGTTCAAACGAAAATAATTTTTTCTATTGAAGTTGGATTTTAATCGTTTGTATTTACAACTCGACGTACATAAATGTTAACCCTGTACATCACTTCAAAACGAGCGTAACATCCTCTTCAATCTTTACGCGGCGAATGCCAATTGATTTATATTTCTAAATCGTTGTTGTTGTTGTTGTTGTTGTTGTTGTTGTTGTTGTTGTTGTTGTTGTTGTTGTTGTTGTTGTTGTTGTTGTTGTTGTTGTTGTTGTCGTTGTCGTTGTTGTTGTTGTTGTTGTTGTTGTTGTTGTTGTTGTTGTTGTTGTTGTTGTTGTTGTTGTTGTTGTTGTTGTTGTTGTTGTTGTTGTTGTTGTTGTTGTTGTTGTTGATGTTGTTGTTGATGTTGTTGTTGATGTTGTTGTTGTTCATGTACGTTGTTATTACTTTCGTCTTCGTCATCGTTTTGTAGCTCTGATTCGACATTTTCCTCTCATCTATTCTTCCACTCTCATTTTCATTCAACCATCGATTATCCGGTTTTCCGTGAAAACGTGCGTTGAGACAACAGAATGATTATGATTAAATGAAAGGAATAGTAAGCGATGTTTGCCGTGGAATCATGGTGATTTAGCTTGATTTATTGTTTCTGCAATTATACTGATTGTATGTAACATGTTCGTTGTATTCCGGTTGCACGCATTCTCTAGGATGTTTACATGTTCTAGTTAAGGCTTCACAAACTTTCTGCGCACCCGATTCTGCACCAACATTCTAGACAACCGATAAATTAGACAGGTAAATCGGTTTTATTTAGAATGTTTCGCATTGTATTTTTGATTTAAATAGCTATTATTCACTATGTACCTAATGTTTATAACAAATTTGATTCCGCGAACGATCGCATGATAAAAATTGGTGGCATTTATTATATTTACTGGATTGTTGGAATGGTGGGAATGTGGTAGTTTGGCTGGTTTTTGCCCGATCAGTGCACCCTATCTCACTCAAACTGTAACAACAACATACAGAATACAGCTACATAGATAACGATACAAATTATTATTTCCCACTTTATATTGTTTATTCTGAATACAGTTCCCAGAGTTATTCATACCAAGTACTAAGTCGGTAAAAATGAGATGTAGTTTACCCGTTTAAAATATTGTTTAAAACTTTTTTTGAACATGACAGCCTAGTTCTGCCGAAGGTCATCAGATAACATACAATGTTATGTAAGAGTATAATTGTTTTCATTGTATCGTCGGTTTAGGTAATGGTTTATATTTACAACGATGTACATATTCGATAAGCTTGTAAAAAGCGTAATCCCTGTACTTCATTGATCTTCGACAATCTCGCAAGACAGCAAAGTTAACTTGAGTTCTTACCATTCTTGTACTTATTGTTCAATGCATTGGCGGAAGAGGGAAGAGTGAGAAAGTGGCCTCCCCTTTTTCGGCAGTCACAAAAGTTAGAACTTGTTCTTCAAGGTGTAGGTAAAATTGTCAAAACTGCTAAATACCCTGTTTTCGGGATTTTCTCTCTCAGTGGAAGATTGGCTCGTCTGCCAGAATCAATGTCAAGTTCACCCGTGTATCGTCGAATCCATCCTTTCCTAAATCTGATCGGCTTGCGACCGAAAAAATCATCACTATAAATTTAATCTGTCACGTGTCTGGCCACCGTTTATAATATCTCGCTATTTATCTGTCAATATTTGAGATTTGTGAAAAATTCTACAGCCGCCGACGCGGCTGCCCGCAGGCAAGAATTAACTATCAGATGTTGCATGTATAAAAAATAAGGTATTTTATGTGTTTACTTTGTTGAGTGGCCGACGAGTAGAATGAAAGTGGTAGGTGGGTGTCAAAGGCGGAAGGGAACGCAGAATCACCCTTTCTGTTATAAACAAAAGGTGTAAAGGATTAATCGATGTACTGTATGTATGCTTACCAAGAAGTCGATTCTATCTGTGGTAAAATGACATTATTCCTCTGGTAAGTATGTACATATGTATAGTTAGTCTGGTAGTGATGGGCGTGGTACTGAAAACTGCACAAAACGCCTTCCCCTCATTTATTTCATAACCACATTAACTTTGTTCGCAGATGTCAGCTTATTTCTGCTAATGCAGTCAACCGAATTCCTTCTTTGATTCATTTCCGAAACCTGTTTGTCGGTTTTCGAAACAGAAACACTGGTTTTAGAACTCTAATTGTTCTAGAATCCCTAAAGAAACTTAAGAATCTCGCGTCAGCCACGAACCTCCAACTCTGTTCAAACTGTTTATGTACATAGTTATGGAGAAATCAACAAAATACGAGTAACAATACGACCTATGCTGCTGCTAGTCGATCTTCACTTCTCCTATTATCAGCATGTATGTAGTTTTCCCGCCCATGTTCAAGTGCATTTCAACAAGTGCTGCTTTTTTTGGATGTCACATACAAATAAATCAACTCTCAACTTGCCAAATATGTATTTATGGTCATGTCACTGACAAGACATGACAACTGGAATTATTCATTATTGTGGTTAGATGTCATGTTGCACTTGCAGAATCATCGACGAAACTCACGGCACGACGCAAGCTCTTCAACTACCGTAATCTGGTTATGAATCATGTTTAACGACAACACGTGATTGGATTTATTCGTAATATCAACTGTAAGATAATTACCGAAAACCATTATCAAAAACACAATGGGAGGTTCTGACAGTTCGCACAGCGGTGGTGGATACCGATGTCTGTTGCAGGTTGGTAATGTATTAGTAGTAGTAGTAGTTGTTGTTGTTGTTGTTGTTGTTGTTGTTGTTGTTGTTGTTGTTTTTGTTGTTGTTGTTTTGTTGTTGTTGTTGTTGTTGTTGTTGTTGTTGTTGTTGTTGTTGTTGTTGTTGTTGTTGTTGTTGTTGTTGTTGTTGTTGTTGTTGTTGTTGTTGTTGTTGTTGTTGTTGTTGTTGTTGTTGTTGTTGTTGTTGTTATGAAAATGTAACGGTTGTTGCAGGGTTGCAACCTGATGCACCTGTTATGTGGTGCCGTTGCACTAGGCACAGTCGGCTCTCAGTTCTCACGCATCGCACTGCCAACCTATCAACATATGGACCTACGACTTATAAACTGCATCCACATTATGACAGGTTACTTTTTGTTAATTTACCAGCAAAAATAACTATTTTTACTTCTGCTGCTTTGCCATATCATTTTTTTACTTTTATGTACAAAGTGACATACAGATTGCCATTCTACTTGTAAAGCTTACATATGTTTATGTACTTTACGGATATCTCAATGATTCCGAGAACTTCACTAATCCGATTAGTAGCCAACAAAAAATAATTCAATTTTGAAGACCGTTATTCCGCAGGTATCGTTGGCATCTACGTGGTTCGTCTCAAACGTGGCTCGATCGCCGCCAAGATCATGTACTACGTGAGTCTGGTGGTCGGTGCCGTCACAGCTGCCTTCTACATCGATGCATTGTTCCAGGTGAGTTCAGATATGAATCAGCTTACTTTTTGGCTTCGTGGCTGAGTGAGTTATGTAACGCGCCTCATGAGTTCAAAAACTCGTTCGTATCTTCGACTGAGACCTCCCTCTAAGTTGTGAGTGGCCGTGTAAGTACATATTTCATGGCTCGTACTTCTTTCTAGCCATCTTAAGATCATCATCAGAATGCGAAAACATCTTCGCCGTCGGACATTCACGTCCCATGACCTTCAATACTTTTATCATGTAAATTATTAATTCACCGTGGACTCCAGTTTTTTTTTCGAAGTAAAACCGTTGTCCGATTTTAGCTGGTTCGTGATCATCAAGATACGAAGAATCGGGCATCGGCCGATGGTGGCGAGGAATTCACCGAGGCCGTGGGTGACTCGATCGGTCGCGTGATCGTGGCAGCGGCGACATCGGTGATGGCACTGGTGCAGGTGGTGAACAGCTGGATGAGTATGAGTCTGCTAGAACGCATGGTCACCAACTATCCGAGCACCGTCGTTAGTATGTTTGCAATACTTCAAGTTTAGTATTTGGCTTAGACTAAGTTTAAGCGACGAAACTGTGTATGTTTCCTAATATTTCTGACCGATTTCCAAATACCAGAAATACGAGCACCGTGCCGCCACCCGCCGCAGCTGGGGCAGGCTGACCGTCGTGTCCGTGATCAAGCTGTTCCTGTCATTGCTGTGTCTGGCCGTCAGTATTGCCATCGAGTACTTCTACAGGTTGGAGAGAGATTTTCTGTATCATTTTCACTGATACGAGAAAGTTATCGTTGATAATGAAGGTTTTTATCCAACATTCTCAGTCACATTCACAATCAGGTCCGTGCAGGCTCTCAAGTAAAACATGTATCAGTAACTTGGTATACGGATCGGATCACACAGATGTTTTCATGTCACCATTTCAGTACGAACAAAAACCATATGATTAAGTTTTTTTCATAGTTACCGAAATTGCCTAATTTAGATTAGTCATCTGAAATATAAAACCAGAGATGTTGCAAATTACCAAATTACCATGATACTTTCAGACGTGATGGTTATTCACGACACGAGTACGTAGTAATTGGCCTACATACCCTGGCATGTGTGTTTGTATTAGCCAGTGCCGTGTCCGATATCTACGCACTCTACTCCAATACGCAAACACTGCTCAATCTCAAAGTGGCCGTCGGTTAGTTGTTGTTGTTGTTGTTGTTGTCGTTGTTGTTGTTGTTGTTGTTGTTGTTGTTGTTGTTGTTGTTGTTGTTGTTGTTGTTGTCGTTTTCATCATCTTCATCACCTTCCAGTCATGTCGGTCATCTCTGCTGTATTTTCCCTCAAAACGATCGACTTTGTGCTCTGGCCTCACTTTCTGGCTGATTTGAAGAACTTCCGATGGACAGGTTCGTTGACTAGTCACTAACTCAAATCAAAATTATAACTATAAATTTCTAATTATGTAATTTTCCTCTTTTTCTCTGATTCAGTGAGTCAAAACGAATCACTGGAATCGCTGGCACCCGAGACCAGATCCTTCACAGTGTTCATTGTATTCGTACTGGACATTGCCATCATCATTGGGTGCGCCCTCATGTTGTGCCTTTGCATCATTAGTGCCATGCAGGTTTGTTCATTTTAATAAACATGATTATGTTTGATAATTTTCTTATCTTTTTTCATAATTTAGTGTTGAATTAATAACACTTTTAATGTTAACTCATGTTATTATCTCAGGCCGGCGCGTGCGTGGAGCGCATCTACTCGGCCACCAACATCTTCGGCACCACAAGGAAGGTGCGACGCGCGCGCAGGTTGATGACATAAAAAAATTTAAAAAAACTATAAAAACGTCATGATTTAGAATTTTTGAATTAATTTTGAATATAAAAAAGGAAATTTTCGATTGACAGTTTTATCAACGTTTGCAGATGTTTTTCATTGGTGAACGTGGTGCTGGGCGCATGTCTACTGGCGCTGGCCATACTCAGCATTGGATGGGCCATCAAGGATAGCGAGTTGGAGTTCATCGCCACCTATATTAATGTTGGTTCCTCAAAACAAATACAAAAATGTGAAAAATTACTTTTAAAAAATATTTGGTTTATGAAACAGATATTTTGGACGATTTTTGTTTTCTTAATTCAGGGCTGGGAGCCATTGTGGCTATCTATCCTGATGATTGCCACGATCGTGACCACGTCGGGTCAGATCCGATCGTTGAGTACAGGGTGTTACGTAATGGCCGTATGTATTACGGTAACTGCCGTCGATCACGCATTGATTTCCGGTGGCGAGATTGCCAAGGTACGGTTTTTTTGATTTTCTAACATTTGTTGGCAAATGTATTTTTTGAAAGCTGATAATCAGATATGTATAAGTATAAAAGTCTCAAAAGAGCCTGCATTCTGAATGGTGGTTTGCTTCCCTAAGAATAGGAACTAGGAATCTTACATAATGGGACGACACGTGTACCTGAACTCTAGCTTGAAGCTGATGAAATATTTCAGTTTTTCGATCTTTTTCATGACATATTTTGTCATAAATAAATATAAGATTGTTTTTCTCTATTATGTATTTCTAAAACAATCTGAACTTACAGTCGGTGTTGAACATGAATGGCGAAGGTACGAGCGTGACGTCATCAACGGGTCGAGTCGTCCTGTACTCGGTGCAGTGCGCCTGCTGTGTATTGGCTGTCTTGGCAGGTTATTATACTACCATTATCTATAGATTGCAACACAAGATTTGAGTGCGCCAATTTTCGAAGAATTTTGAACATTGGTATACTGTACATTTTGAGTGTTAAAGGTACATATACACTGACTCAGGTCAGGACTCACCACGAAATCAATGATCATTTATACAATTACGGGCTGCCTTCGTATTTGATCAACAATGGATGAATGATCACTAAAAACTATTCTAGTTTCATCAAACAAAATGCATGAAAATTCTGATCAAATGTATATATTTTCCAGGTATTGTGGCGGCACGTCGGTTTTCGCATTCCCTCAACTCACTCAAACCGGTCGTATCGCTGACCGATGGTGGCATCAAGTGTTTGGCCGTACTTCACTTTGTGTATTTCGCAGTCACAACCATCACACGAGTCGGTTGGTGCCATGATACAACTTATAGCATTCGTAGTTTTTGCATAAGAAATCTAGATCTAATTTCTGACCACGCAAAATGAATGAATGATTGATGAAGGGATCAACAAAACTGCTGCCCAGCATAAAATCGTTGTTCGTACGCAAATCTAACACAGTAATTGCATTCAAAATCCGACGATTCACACTTTCTGAATGGGAAACGTTTTTTTACCGATTTCGCATACGGCTAGTATTTGGAAGGAAAATTACGTCGGTATGTTCGAATTATGCAATTGATTGATTGACTGTTCAAATTCAACTTACAATATCTCAAAATTTACCTAATGTTTCAGCCATCCTCTACACGCAGAACATGGGCGACACCAGCAATCTCTGGCCCGAATCCCTCTTCAGGTACGTTGCAATCATGTTTTTTTCTGCCACCAATCTGTAACTTAACCGTATTCACTTCCAGTTATCTTACATATATAACAGTTGCTATTTATATTCGTGTCCTTTGTTATCTTAAACAGAACAGAAAAGAAAGGTAAAGTAAGCGTGTACCGAAAATTTTATTTTGCGATTTGCAGTTTCATGCGATGTACGTCGGGACGTCTGGCCGTGGCTACCGTAATCGTACAGTACGGAGTGTGTGCCCGACCTAACATGATTCTGGCCGCTATATGCCTTCAAGCCATCATGGCATCCGTGGCACTTTATTCACTATCGCCAGGTACATGTTGCTCATTGAATGACTAAATGACTGACTGACTTACTCACTGATGTCTCAGTAGAACTTAAAACTGACCACAAAGTTTTAAATGAAAAATCATCAATCATATTTTAGCGTGCTGCAGTGTGTTCTACCTGTTCACTCGGTACCAATCGGACCAACTGAATGATTGACTGACTGACTGACTGACTGACAGACTGACTGACTGACTGACTGACTGACTAACTGACTGACTGACTGACTGACTGACTGACTGACTGACTGACTGACTGACTGACTGACTGACTGACTGACTGACTGACTGACTGACTGACGGGACACTGTTTCACTAACGCTTCAGCTCCGCTCTATCACCTCACTACTGAGTAAACACACATATTATATTTCCAGCATGCTGCAGCGTGTTCTACCTGTTCACCCTGTACCAGTCGGACCTGTCCATCCTGGATACGGTGAATGCCAACACGAATGACGTCACCGGTGGTGTCACGTCATCTCTACCAGGTCTGACCACCCAACAGCAGATCCTGATCGGATTATGTCTGGCATCGGCTGTATGTCTGGCAGCGATGTTCGAGCTGATCGTGAGTATCACGAGTGCACTCAAGTTGAGCCATCATCTGCACAAGAACATGAACCAGATGATGAACAATGGCGATGCCAAGAATGCAGGTTCGGATGCATTTTTTTATCATTAACGGCATTTTCTGGTAAAAGCAGCTGAATGTTGATGGGATTCATAACTGGAATACTACATGTTGTAGCATCTCTATGTAGTATTCCATAACATGTATGTAAAACATACTTCTGCGACAGTCAACCGACCGGTCTGGTGACACCACATAAAGTTATAGGATTGAATTAGAAAGACCAGTCTTTCATAATCTAACTGTCATCTAACAAATTAGTTTCTCCAATCTCTCTACATATTTCCAGTGAAAACGGGCACGGGCACGCGTACCACGTCAGTGGATGGCCTAAACCAACGTCAGAAGCTGGCAGTGGTTCCCCTATCGAACGCGTCGGCCGGTAGCCAGGACGACTACTTCTACCGATACTATAACGATCAGCCAACGACACTGGCCACATCCGACCTGCCAACCTCCAAACACTATTATTATGCCACCCTACCAACGCCAGTCCCCGTGGCACCCACAACTCGTATGGACACCTACAATGGTGTTCGGGCTGATCAATATAATGGTGCCTATAATGGGGCTCGGGTTGACAACTATTCGCAGACATATGTCAGGCATCTGTTCACCAACCCACCACCGCAGCCGCAACATCAGTTGAATCGGTATCGATGAATGAGGATTACTACATAGTGGAAGTGGGTGACCGATGGTGCTAATTAGAACAGAACATGTTCGGAAGTCAGGATGCTTTGATTTTCAACTATTTTCAACTGAGAGAAGCATATGAACAGAAGAATAAAGATGTTCAGTGAAGTGTCACAGAAACATATTCTACATACATAATTCATGAATTGCCCTGTCGGAGCAGTGGAAGAAAAAAATTTGTATTTATTTGATAATTGTACAGAATAATGAGACGTGTCGAATATTGATGTCTGTCATTTATGGTGAGCCATCACATCAATACAATTAAATTCCTGAATTTTCAGACGCTGAGTTACACCGACTAGTCAAAATCCGTTCTTTATTTTCTGATAACCGACTTTTTCGTATTGCTTCCTATGAAATGTAAGAAAGAAAAATAACAATTTAATCAGAATAACTGTGACCTCAAGTAGAAAGGCCGCAAAGGTAGAAGCACCCGATAAAATGTGAATGTTTGTTACCTTAATTCTGTTAATTTCATCTCAAGTTCAACTTACTTTAACGGTTGTCCCATATTCTGCTTTGACCTTGTTTTTGTTATGTTTGGATTTATCTCATGTTAATTTATCTGCATATCTAATGTTGTCATATCAAAGTGCCAAATGCATAATTATGTGAAATAAATAAACAAATAAAGTGAATAAATTGGAAATTAGGTATAACTTGCCTGCAATATCCCAAAGCTGCATACGAAGAATTGTGTCTGCATCCCAGCTAAGCACTTTCAGAGCAAAGTCAACGCCAATCTAAAAGATTCGAAACTGAACAACAACAACAACAACAACAACAACAACAACAACAACAACAACAACAACAACAACAACAACAACAACAACAACAACAACAACAACAAACCGTTGATCTGTAGTTCTGCGGATAGTAGTTGTGCACGTATCGTTTTATAATCGACGTTTTCCCAGTGCCAATGTCACCGATAACGAGAATCTGAAAAGGTGTTCGGTTAAAATTAACCTGAGTGAGCGAGCGAATGAGTGAGTGGGTGGATGAGTGAGTGAGTGAATGGATGAATGAATGAGTGCGAGTGAGTGAGTGAATGGATGAAGAATGAATGAGTGCGAGTGAGTGAGTGAATGGATGAATGAATGAGTGCGAGTGAGTGAGTGAATGGATGAAGAATGAATGAGTGCGAGTGAGTGAGTGAATGGATGAATGAATGAGTGCGAGTGAGTGAGTGAATGGATGAATGAATGAGTG
Source organism: Daptonema setosum (assembly GCA_964036265.1). NCBI lineage: Eukaryota > Metazoa > Nematoda > Chromadorea > Monhysterida > Xyalidae > Daptonema > Daptonema setosum. Next base: position 9,473,875 of record OZ038447.1, read on the forward strand.
CGAGTGAGTGAGTGAATGGATGAATGAATGAGTGCGAGTGAGTGAGTGAATGGATGAATGAATGAGTGCGAGTGAGTGAGTGAATGGATGAATGAATGAGTGCGAGTGAGTGAGTGAATGGATGAATGAATGAGTGCGAGTGAGTGAGTGAATGGATGAATGAATGAGTGCGAGTGAGTGAGTGAATGGATGAATGAATGAGTGCGAGTGAGTGAGTGAATGGATGAATCAATGAGTGCGAGTGAGTGAATGAGTGAGTGAGTGAGTGAATGGATGAATGAATGAATGAGTGAGTGAGTGAATGAGTGAGTGAGTGATTGAGTGTGAGTGAGAGAGTGTGTGAGTGAGTGAGTGAGTAAGTGAGTGAGTGAGTGAGTGAGTGAGTGAGTGTGTGAGTGAGTGAGTGAGTGAGTGAGTGAGTGAGTGAGTGAGTGAGTGAGTGAGTGAGTGAGTGAGTGAGTGAGTGAGTGAGTGAGTGAGTGAGTGAGTGAGTGAGTGAGTGAGTGAGTGAGTGAGTGAGTGAGTGAGTGAGTGAGTGAGTGAGTGAGTGAGTGAGTGAGTGAGTGAGTGAGTGAGTGAGTGAGTGAGTGAGTGAGTGAGTGAGTGAGTGAGTGAGTGAGTGAGTGAGTGAGTGAGTGAGTGAATAAGTGAATGAGTTAGTCAGAGAGTGAGTGAGTAAAACGATACTAATTTCTCACACAAATACTTTATTTGATAAATATTCTGCTCACAACAAAGTTATTTGGCTCAACTACACACCACAGGTTGGGTATCAATCTAAACAAAGCCGTTGAATCAATGCTAGATCTCAAACCGTTATCATAAAACCATATTTTTAAAAAAAAAGTCCAATCATTTATTTAAAGTTTAACAGCTTTAACTCAGTCGAGCCTGTAAAATTAATAGACATTTGTGATATAATTGGATCAAAAATTTACTGAACTTCCCAAACTAAAAAGTAGCATCTGCTTTTCGATACGAATTTTCAGCAGAAAAGGGTGATTAATAAAAATGTCGCGCATTCAAATGAAACAAAATCAGTATATCCATAAATCAGTAATGCTTAATTGCATGATTGTAGCTCAAATCTGAATTCAAACCTTGAATGTATGTTCGGTTGCCTGTGCGCAGTTTGGTGAATCCATGGAAAGTTGGCGCGAATTTATAGCTGCCGTGTCCATTACAGGTGGTGGAGAATTTCCGGGAAGTTTGGGCAGAATTGTTGTTTTTGTAGTTGTTGTTATTGTTGTTGTAAATAGTGCAGTTGCTGTTGTTGTTTTTATTAATCACGAAATGAGTTGGTGATATGTCTTTCGTAGGGGATTTCAGCGGTTGTTGTATTATACGTACTTCTGCGATTATCAACGTTGTTGTGGGTAATGTATTAAGAAGTGGGCAAATGAATTAAAATTAGATCCGTGGGCCAGGAGGCAAGGTTAAGGCATCTGACATTAATTGTCAACATTAGTAACGTTGAAAAACTTTACCAAGACAAAAATAAATCAGATAATGACTATGTTACTCGTTCGGTCCAACCAACCAATACGTCAAAATTAATACATTACACAGCTTACAAATTCTGAGCGACAACTGATAACACCTACCCACACCAAATATTGAAGCATATAACTCAATTTGAACAAACTATCTCAAATTATGAATATGACAAATGCAAACCTTACAAAATGTTGCTGGTCATTTTCGTTCAGTACTTTTCTAAGGAGGACTCATAAGTTGTACAACATAGAGAAAAGAACCAGACATAAGACACCTATGTGTACCACTGGGGTGGACTCCTAAAAAGCGGTCTCTGTGCAAACGAACGAATGGTCTGATAACGATGGGTTTGCTTACATTGCTTCATTTTTGGGGGTTCATATATAGGACAAGCTCGTATCGGCGGATAAACAGAGAAAGGGCAAAAGTTTTTTGCTTTATTTTAAAGGAGTTCTTCTCTAAAATAAGGGGACAAGCATATCTGAAGTTATATTTTGAGCATAGAATAATATACTTATGGAAATCGTTAGATAGAGTGATAATCACTTCTCATGTTTGTCCATCCGCGAGTGCAAGCAGTCGTGCTTTCTGTAATGATCACTGATAATAGCCGTGTCTGTAATTGGCTTTTTGTGTAATACGGCTCTTACGAATTAATATATGTGATATATGTAGTGTATGTTAATTTGGAATATTATATATCACCAATCCCCATTATCCTGTTTCATCCAATCATTACGAGAGAAAAACACCGGATTTGAGTATTATGACTTTTGATTGCATGCACCCCGATTCATAACGCAATCTGCGGACCACTCATAATTATACCAGGATAAAATAAGCCATTATGTAGTTGCATCATATCCGGCAAAAAAACATTCCAAGTTTTTCCTGCTCGCTAATACCAGTGCAGAGAGAATACCTACACTTAACAGTCACTTTCGTATTAGGAAAGAACGGAAACGTGGAATTTCCCCATCGTTGGCCATTTTAAAAAGTTGATATTGTTCCTTGCAGTTAGAATGACCTCAAAGTCCCCTTCCTTTTGAGGATTAGCTCGTCGGCTAGTGCAGAACGACCCAGTCATCCTCACAGACAACAAATTTAAACATGATTCAGATCATACATACAACTTTTTTCCAATGTATGTTACTTTTGTCAATGTTGCATTGTGTAAACTGAACTGCCTTAGTAATCCATCGTTTCGTCAGCGAAAGGTTTTTATTTACAATGCATTATTGAAACATCATCTGTTCGTATGTATCTGTGCCAGACTCGTGCTTGCAGCCTACTGCAGCATGCAGGCTCCCGTACTGCGTGCAGCGTGCACATTCCTTTTTGGTGTAGCATGCACGGCAACACAGGCATTTTGATGCAGATTCACAGCATTTACTTCAGTATAAAACACTAGCGGACGAGAAGGTGAGGGACGTGGAGTTCCCCCCTCTTTGGCTAATTCAAAAAGTAGAATGTGTTCCTAAAGGTGTAGGTAAAATGACCTGAAAACTGCCGATTCCCCCCTCTTTGACGAAATTCCCCTCCCTTTGGGAATTTAGCTCGTCCGCCAGTGGTATAAGATAGATACTCTGCTGTGTAGAATGAGAAAAAGTGCATAAATATCATCATATTATTTGAAAGGAAAAGTGTTGTCACACATTTTGTTTAATGAAAATCGGTTAATAAAATCACAACGCGCATTTACTCGGAAAGAAATATTATCTCTGTGCGGTACTCTGTGAATCAAAAAACATCTGCGTTTAAAATAAAATTGTTGTTTCACCAATATCACAAGTGTTCCTTCATTTATGTATCTCGTCACAGTGTCGACTCACTGTTGTAACAGATAGGACTGTCTATGATATCGTCGCATTCTGAAAAGAACAATATTTATGTTCAATTGCCAAAATAAAAACATAAATATGTACATTGTACATACATACATACATTGAATAGGTGTTTAGGTAAATAATCTCAACGAACCCCATCGACTAGACAATGCCGTACGAAGTGCCGTTGCCCGCCGGGTATGAAGAGAAGTATGATGCTCGAACCAATCGATAGTGAGTTGAATTTCGTTAACGAAAGTTTCATATAATAACTATTCACAACCTTGAAGTTAACTCAATGAAGTTTCTTTCCGGCAGCATGGGCCCACCACCTTATGTTTAGCTTTATACCGTACACTTGTAAGGTACCATTGATTGCAGCTACTACATCAACCACACGACACGCGGTACTGGATGGGAGGACCCGCGTCTCACGCACGAGAGCATCTGGAAACCGTACAGAGTTGAGCTGTTGCGTGCACTCATGATCAAGTATACGGCTCCTGAACTGGACGTTAAGAAAATGCTATTGACGTTCGTCTTAATCACTCACTTACTCACTCACTCACTCACTCATTCAACCACTCACTAACGCACTCACTCACTCACTCACTCACTCACTCACTCACTCACTCACTCACTCACTCACTCACTCACTCACTCACTCACTCACTCACTCACTCACTCACTCACTCACTCACTAACTCACTCAGTCACTCACTCACTCACTCACTCACTCACTCACTCACTCACTCACTCACTCACTCACTCACTCACTCACTCACTCACTCACTCACTCACTCACTCACTCACTCACTCACAGTAACACATACCTTCACCCACTCACTCCCTCACTCACTCATTTTAGTCACAAGTTCGATCGTAAGGGCACCGAACAAGAACTGATGCAGGCCGGATATCGTCCGACAGCTCCCGTGACCGTTGAGCGATCGCCTACCATATCTGATGTATCCGATGATGAGGAAGACGAAAGTGGTAAGGTTTTTACGACATCTACAAAACTTTACGAAGTTTTCAAATCATGTAGCGTAATCTCATCATTTTCAGTCGACTTCTCGTCTCAATTTCAAAAGATGACACCACAAGCCGTACCAGTTAATCAGACCCAATCCCCGTCGGTGCGCACGTCGCAACCTGCGTCACCGAGAATCAACGATTACTCGGTGAACGTCGTTAAGCGAAAATTCCCAAAAGTGGATGAAGCACTCATTCGTCAAGTCTTGGCAAAGTGAGTGAGTGAGTGAGTGAGTGAGTGAGTGAGTGAGTGAGAAATTGAGTGAGTGAGTGAGTGAGTGAGTGCGTGAGTGAGTGACTGCGTGAGTGAGTGAGTGAGTGGGTGAGTGAGTGAGTGAGTGAGTGAGTGAGTGAGTGAGTGAGTGAGTGAGTGAGTGAGTGAGTGAGTGAGTGAGTGAGTGAGTGAGTGAGTGAGTGAGTGAGTGAGTGAGTGAGTGAGTGAGTGAGTGAGTGAGTGAGTGAGTAAGTGAGTGCGTGAGTGATAGAGTGCGTGCGTGAAGGAGTGAGTGAGTGAGTGAACCAGTAAGTGATTGAGTGAGTGAGCGAGTGTGTGAGTGAGTGAGTGAGTAAGTGAATACACTTTGTAGCGTGCAAGGTAACGAGAAACGTGCTATCGAGGAGCTCGAGGGCATGGGCTTCGAGACGACCGAAGCAGCAGAGCGACGTCTGCGTGCTGAGGAGGAGCAGAATAGAACCAAACAGCGTGAGGAGGAGCAGAAGAGACAACTGGAGCAGAGGGAGCGCGCTCGCAAAGAACAGGCGGAGAAGGCAAAGAAAACTCAAGGTTGTTTTTCGTAAGGGAAATTGTGTGAATACCAGTTCAGATTCTAGTGAAGAACTTATGTACATAGAGGAGATGATTTCTTTCGAGATAAAATTAAAAATGTTTGTCTTGGTTGTCCCAATTTTTTTTGATCTACCAGCTCACTCTAACCGAGACCTTAGAACATTAAACGATTGGTTTAGTATTGTGGCACAACAAACCTATGCTATTGTATGATGACTCACCCAACTGTGTGTTGCCTAGTAATAAGGATCATCATGCGAACACCTTTTTCGTGTCTGACCATGAACGTGTATAACAGCGCATTTCACAACCTTGCCCAAACACGCCATATTTTTATGAATGCTGAATGGACGCCAAATGAATCAGATGAATGCTCGATAGAGTCGACTATTTCTTACCTAACCGTTGCTTTATACGTATACACTTGGTAAAATCCGAGTCAACCGACTGAATATATTCCTCTATGAATTGGAACAAAATTTTTAATTAACCATAACGAACCATGCGAATCACCAGTCGACGATCGGTGACCAAAGGCCATCGAAAGCCATTGGAGGTGACCATGAATTCATTTGGCATGGCTACCGACTGGATTTCAGATCTGAATCAGCTGTCCCAGGAGTTCCGTGCCGTCGAGCCGAGTCGCATCCAGTCACTATACGCCCAGGAAAACAACTATGAGGCGGTCAGGGATCAGTTGCGAATTGAAGCCGCTAATACGGTTGAGTTGAGTGAGTGAGTGAGTGAGTGAGTGAGTGAGTGAGTGAGTGAGTGAGTGAGTGAGTGAGTGAGTGAGTGAGTGAGTGAGTGAGTGAGTGAGTGAGTGAGTGAGTGAGTGAGTGAGTGAGTGAGTGAGTCAGTGAACGAGTGAGTGGGTGAGTGAGTAAGTGAGTGACTGACCAAGTTTCATAGTTAATGAGTATGGTTCATTTTCTGATCAGACGAAATTCTATTACACAAACAATGAACGACATCGAAGAATTGTTTTAACATTGACCACAACTTGGATGATGGCTTTCTCAATTGCAGACACTGGGTGAGAAGTTTCCGAATGTGGACAAACGTTTACTGGAGCAACTGGTACGTCAGACCAAAGGCGATATCGATGCATGTACCAAGATCATAAATGAGACGATCAACAAGCCTAAGCCCGAGCCAAAGTCTAAGCCCGCCGATACCGCGGGTCCGAGTGCTCAGCCGCGGGCTAAGACGCCGAGCCCTAAGAAACTCAGTGCGCCGAAGTCGAAAACTGGTTGGTAATAATCATGAAGCTATCCTTCATCATATTGAATAAAAAATTGTTTTCTACCCACATTTGTCTCACTTATTATCACTGCTCAATGATGTGAGATATGTTTTTGCAAACTGTTCAACGGTTCACCAACATACTCATATATTCAAACACTCATGATATTTGTTCCCCGGCTCTCTTTAAAACACATGATTACTACTTATTCAGCTTACTCACTATCTCATCCCACCATTCGATTTCACATATCCGCCTTACTATACATGTACTAACACTGCACTCACTCACGCACTTTTATGCATTCACTCACTCACTACATTCACTGCACACACTCACACAACCACTCATTCACACTGACTCATTCACTTACTCACTCCATCACTCACTCACTCGCTCACTCGCTCACTCACTCACTCACTCACTCCCTCACTCACTCACTCAGTCACTCACTCACACACTCACTCACACAATCACTCACTCACACACTCACTTATTCGCTGCACACACTCACTCATTCACACTCCTTCACTCTCTCATTCACACTCCTTCACTCTCTCATTCACACTCCTTCACTTCCTCATTCACACTCCTTCACTCCCTCATTCACACTCCTTCACTCCCTCACTCACTTCATTCACTCACTGACTCACTAACTCTCCATTCCAGAGCCGACGGCCCACAGTATTCACGACCTGCGTCCATCCGACGACCAGGAGGATACACCCATCATGCCTAGGCCTAAGCCCAAGTCCAAGTCCACATACAAGGGTGTGGCTGTTGGACCGAATCCGGCGCTGGTCAAAGGACCCAATGCCGAACTGCGGTTAATCACGTTTTTTGTCACACCGAAAACTAAACTGACTAAAATTCTTCATGAAATGAACATCATTCCAAAAAATAAGCACGAGGTAAATTACAGTATCTCTAATGAACTGACCTCAATGAGATGAAAAACTAAGCACCCGAGCATTATTTGACCGAAAGAAATATAAGAGAGGTGAAAGAAAACGAATCCTATAAAAATCGATTTTCGTAGTCAATTGTGGATGTTTGATTGGATACTTTTCACATTCACCAAAAATATTGTGGATGAAGTCTTGGGATCAACCATTACTGTATTGCAGTTGTGGACGCAACCAGGCCAACGGACCGAATCCGTCGTTGCGTAACGGCCCCAATCCGGATCTGGTTAAGTTTGGCGCCATCAAACGTAAGCCATTGGCAACCGCCAACTGAATGTGCCAGATGTATTTGAACCTTGGTACACTCCTACATGAGCCACAAACGGAACAGTTCTATGAAAACGGGGGATTGTCAGTACTATGGCGTGATCCGAAATATAGTTACGAGCGTACGAACCTACAATATATGTACGTGTATAAATCACAATCGCTTTGGAATTTTTATATATCTATATTATTTTGCTATCTCTTGAAAAATTTACTGTGTTCACTGTTATGTGAGTACAGCTTTTCATCTTATCTAATACATCAGTATCTTCTCACGAGTAACGAGCATGCTTGGTACCAATCGATCACATGTGCTTGTGCTTGTTGTACATTTTTCACGTCACCAAGATGATTTCACATTCAATGATCCATTGAATACTAAAAGCTTATATTCTTTTATCCCGTGGTAGCTAGTCGCTTTTGTATATAAGATTTTCATGTCATGTACACAATGTTATCAAAAGCATATTAATTTTTATTCACATTCCGTGATATGGTTCATGTTATTCATTTGAAATTCATATTTACAGAATATTATGGTATTTTAAAGATTATTTATTTCAAGATTTTTATTGCCTATTGTTATTAAAATTTTATTTTATTTTGATAAACTGACTTCTATATTGAAATGATATTCATATAAATTGCGCATGTTGCATATAATCAAGTAAAAATAAATACCCGCTATCAGTGAAAAGACACAGTGCTGGATTATTCAACATCGGCACAAAATATGATGAACAGAAAAATAGCCAACAACAATTTGCAATATGACAATAGTAAGAACTGAAACATTTCTTGAAACATCAGGTATGCCATACTTGCGTTTGGCCATCATCGTACTCGTACTCATCGCCACCATCATCGGCCGCATAGACGTACTGAAATATGAGTTCGACTCACTGACTGACTCATTCATACTCACTCATTCTCACCGCTAACTCCTTCACTCATCGTCAGCAATAACACGCGGAAAAAATTCATTAGCTGTTTGTTTCATTAGTGCAACTCCATCTTTCTAACATGCGAACAGAATAAACCGCGTGTAACTTTCACTATAGTTTACCTTAACTTTTACCCATTTACCGAACGAACTGAATAATTGAGTCTGGATGCAAGCTCAAACAAACAACTGGCCAACCTCGGTGTCAATCTGATCAACGGGCACGGGCACACCCTCCTCACCCACATAAATGTAGTTGGGCCATTCACTGGCCACCAGTTCATTCTGGGGTCGTGGCCCACTGGTACTCGGCAACGGCACAAAGTCCGGGTTCATCTTGTGCTTGTACGGACGCGGGTGCAGCTCGACCGAGTGACAGCGCGTACTGCAACAAAACATTAGATGCAAATGAAAGTTTGCACAGTCACAATGAAGACTCAACAAACTGAAGACTTGGTTTTCGTGGTGAACAACGTCAAAAAATCGGATGGGTTGAAATTTCACACTTTTTACGTCTTTTTCACGTCTTCAAGTCACCAGATGCAGTCTTTCGAAAAATCAAAGGCACCGTTTCGTTTTTATTATAATTTTTGCACATTTAAATAAACATTATCAGAAAAATTAGCGTTATTTTCGCCTAAGCATGCATAAATCATACCAACCGAACTTCCTCGGGCACCCTATCACACCAGAACGCCCTGGCACCTCGATTCAGCCGTTGGAACGGCCGAGCTGGCCCGCGCCACTCGTAATAGCGCAGACCGATCAACCAGTTGCCGGCTAGGAACTGCAAATAAATCACATTTAAACGATGTTGCTACCACCATCAAATTATCATTGAATCTAATTCAGTGAATAAGATCATGAAATCAATCCAGTTGATCCATTAAAGTTATAAGGATATGGAACATGGAGTACAAGCACTGACTTCAGTCTTGGTCGACCAGAGGTAGACGAAACGATACAGATCGGGACAGGCCAAGTTGCGTGAGGAAGACGTGGACATCTGCAATCAACTCATTGACATTACCATTGTAGCCTTACACCACTTAAAAACAATCATTGTAAACTTTATTTTCTGACTTAACTGACTACAGAAATCCCGTGATCATTTAAAAAACAACTACCAAAAAAGCGTATGTTAACACAGTAACCAAACACAAATAACTAACAATATTCAGTGAATTTAGCGTGATCACAAATCAACTATCAAAATTTGGTAATATAAAACAGCAAACAAACAGCAATAACTAACAATATGAGTGAATTTAGCGTTTGGCAGCGCGCTCAGCTTGAGCTTGTCTTTGAGCAGGCTCAACCTGGTAGCTCGGACATCGTAGTTGTATGTTAACTTTCTGTTAGTCACACATGGCAGCCATTGACCACCATCGTCAACACTCAGTTGCAGCTGCAACATAACATATTAAATAACTAACGAAACAATTAGTAACAACAATAATAACGATATAACAACAACAGGTAAAACCAAAACAACACTCACTTCCATTAACCCTTTTCCCTCTTTTTGTCTGCCAACACCCCCAGCCACAAACACAACCAAGACAACAACAACTACAACAGCAATAACAACAACAAAAAGGATGACCCTACTCACCTCCCAGCTGGTGGCATTAGGAGGCAATGCTTTGGTCTGTTTCAGGTATCCGAAATCTACAATGAACGCTCTGCCACCATCTTCGGGCACTTGATACGACACCGAATGCGACAGGTAACGATCGTCGAGCAGCGAGAACATCAGGTATTCAGCCGCCATTGGCGTGCTCAGCTCGGATTCCAGGATGTACAGCATCTGTAAGTTGGAAGAACGTGCTTTTTTAATCAAATTTATTCCGTGGTATAGTCACTTTATCAAACTTAGATACCAAATCTCAAACCTATTTAATTAACGGTCATCGAAGTAAAACACTCTCATATCCGCCGATTCTTTAGAGAGGGTAAAGTTGGAAAATTTTCTGGTCTGTCAATATCGAGTGCTCATATACTGAATGGAGCAATAACGATCTGATAGTTTGCCAACCTGATTCACTCGTTGGCATCTGTCCAACGGCATCAGCATCGATCGATTGAACGTACCGAATCGGGCGTGTTGTTTCTTGGCCGCGATTATCACCGACATATCGCGATCGCCGACGAACGGACCGTTGATTCTGCAGAAACAAGTTATTTTATCTATGAAAATAAAATAAATAATTTATAAAACTATTCAATTATTATTTTCCAAACTAAATTGTGTGTCCCTTGAAAGAACCGTGTAGATATGATGATAAAATGGAGAACGGAGTTTTTTCGAGACGTGTTTTACACTTGGTCAGAGCACCTGTCGAATAACCAGTTGAACCGTTAGTAAAACACTTTTACAAAAACTATTTAATATACTTTCAAAAAAGATCTTTGAATTCACCGACCTGTTATCAAACCCGAGTTCCATGGCCCTCCGTAGTTTGGCCCTGAGCTGGGCATCCTCCCTGACAATGTGTTCCTCCCAGAAGTGTACCACGCCACTCGTGTACTCAAGTTTGCTTTTATCTGACCCGGTCGTCTTCTTTCTCTTCTTAACCGACGGTTTGCCGCTATCCGTGAGATCGTTTTCACTGTTGCCATCGTCGTTCGATGCTTCCACCTGCTGTTCCACCTAAAACACAAACTGACAATATGAAGTTGATTGTAACAGATTAATTCACATAAAAACATTGATCGGATTGAAACAAAGGTATTCTATCGTCCAATCGAACCAGAAAACTCAATTAAATCAAAAACCACTAATCTTTCATAAAAAAACGTATCGAAAAACTAACATTTTGATTGGGCTTCAGGTATTCAAGAAATAATATAAAGTTGATTGATATAGTATAGATTGATTTGAATATCAGAATGAAACAACAAGCATCGGTCGAGTTAAAACAACTAAGTTTTTTCATACAATCGATTCGAAAAAACTCTATTGAATAAACAAGCCTGAATCTTTTATCAAAAACTTATCGAAGCACCAACATTTCGATTGGCCTTCGGATACTCACTGGGCACGCGTTTCGGTTTGCGTTGTCGTTTCGGACGTGCCTTGGAAGTGAGTGGGATGAATCGACGAGGCGATCCGAACCATCGATAATGGACGAGTGCGGTGTGGTAGTGGTTGGGCTGATGCCGTGATGAGATCAGTGCCATCGTACGGAACACATCCGGACAGCTCACACAACGCCATTCTACGTACAACAGCTAAAGGATTCATGGTCAAAAATAAATTCCTTCTCTAAAAAAGTGCGTGAATTTTCGATAAGAGGCTTAACGATTCACAGTATCCGAAATTTATACCGGAATATACCTTGAAAATGACCACAAAAAGTTACTCCTCGTACTGACGATATCCCCATCAAAAATTTAACACCGTGCCGTAAAACATGATAAAAATGTATATTCCAGTATAGTAATAAAGATGAAGATTATGTATAATATAATAAGTACGCCTCACACACTAATAACTAAAAATGTCACATTAGGCACTAACAGAATGCGTCCAGTCTTCAAGTTTCCGCGGCTTCCTGGGCAGATACTGCAGGGGCGTGATCGTGGCTGTGGCTTTGTCCGTTTGTACACTGCAAAAAGTCAAAAACGAAATACGACGATTCAAAAGGTGGGATGAACCACTCACAAAACTAAGATTCGGAAGTCGGAAGGAGTTTTTTACTGAAGCCACCAAGACTCGCTAATACTGTATTAGGGTCTGTGTCTCAAGTCAGGTTTGAAACTGTACAACCACACCAGCTTTCGAAACTGGCCCCCTTCGCACTAGACTAGACAGGTGACAAAAATCACTTCATAAAAAACAAAAAGGTGAACAAACGAGTAAGCGATAGGCATTACATGACTGGATGCCTGAATCCATAACAGTCCATCCGGGTTATCGGTCACCGAAAGCGAACAGTCTTCGTCCAATTGCAGTTTGTAGCCTCGACTGCAGTCCATTGGGACGTCGGGACTCGGCTCGGATGAACACTGTTATAGTTTACAAGGTAAAGAAATTATATGATGAATCATTACTAAACTGTTTTCCACTGCGACTTCTTCATTCCTGAAGCCAACAAAGCACAAGAATACCATATTAGAAGTGTTTTCGTAGTGATCAAAGATGTTAAAAAAGGGTCAACAGTTGAAACCTCAAAGCATCGCGTCAGGTAGGTTAGGTTTCAAACTAGGTTTCAAGCCAGGACCACCAGTTTTCGAGGATGGCGCCCAACTCACTAAACTAGACAGGCCATATAAAATATAGTAAATGTTCTCACTCGATCGATTGATATAACACGAAAAATGTCTGAATTCAATGAATTTCAAGAACTATGAACATCATGAAAACAAAGTGACTAACGGGTAACTGACTATCAAGCAATACTCTCACAGCCAGATTAGGTGTCATCTCGGTCAGGTACAGCCAGTCGAGGTCATCCAGTCTGTCGATTCGGATCGAATCCGTTGCCACACTCGTGGTGATTGACTCGAATTGAGTTATGATCTGAACGTACATACTGTATGTAGGTAGGTGAGGTGGTGTTAACAAAACACTATATATAATGCCTCAGCCTCACTGAAGCTGTCATGGATAATTATTCAAAGATTCATTTGATTGATTAAACAAATTGATATATCAATGAATCACGTAACCGATCTTGAACCAGTTTGATCAATCCGTTGAAGATTCGGTGCTTGTTTCGATTAAAGATTCATCAAGTTAATCAATGTATATCTCAATCTTTCGACACCCCATACGGACCATAAAATTCGTATAGCATCATGAATCCTGATCATCGAAACAAAAACCTAAATACCAATTTTTATATTCAATCAAACAGCCAAAAAACCAAGAGAATAGCTCAGACTAACGAACCGAAACACTTAATAAATCAAGTTAGAATGCCGACCCTGGTAGCAACCAACATGTTCATCGCCCACAAACGGTCCATTCTGCTGTACATCGAACGCCTCGCCAGTCGCATTCAGTCGACATCGTTCCAGACTCGCTGTCGTCTGCCCGTATCGGCAGGTCATCGCCAGTTTTGGCTGGAATGGTTCATCCAGAGTCGATGCCGCCAATCGGGTGGTCGGTGTGCGTCGTTGGGGTATCGTTGATGACGTGGCTGTATCGTTTTCACTGTAGATTGAAGATTCTAGTTTTTTCAGGTTCATCACCATAATGGCAACGGCAACGAACAATTTCAAGTTACTTGGACCAAGTTACTTGGAGTGAAGTAAACAGACGTTTCGAGATTACAATCACGAATACGAAACTGAATACGTCAGTTAATCATGCGAGCCCTTTTGGGTATCGGACTAACCCCAACTGTTGCTGCACAAATTCGCCCATACAGTTACATTGAGCTAAGCAAATATGGATTGATTTTTTTACACTAGCAAATTAAATCACATCCCACGAAAGTGACCGTTTAATTACTTATGGGAGAGAGAGAGCCTTTGTAAGCTAAAACCTTTTAGCTCTATACCTGGGTTCAGATTTTGTAGCCGTTTTCCGAGGTCTTCCTACCGGTCGTTTTAGGTTGGTCAGTTTGGACTGCATTCTGATGGATGCCTGACTCTGCTGCGGGTCGGACACACTTGCAGGGTACAAAGATAACTGAAGCACGTAATACATGTTAAACATTCGCATGTTCATTTCAGTTACCATATGTTTACACATTTATCATTACCAGCTTATGTATTTATTGTTTGAGTGACTGAGTGAATGGTTGTTCTACTGACTGACTGAGTACTGATTTACTGACTGACTTGATGTCTGACAGACTGACTTTAAGATTTATTGACCCACTGTCAGACTTTTCAAGTGACAAACCGATTGACCTTCTAATTGAGTGATTAACTGACTGACTAATTGATTGACAATGACATGTTGACTGATTATTTTTTGTTGACCGTCAGACGTACTGAATAAACTATTGATTATGGGACTGACTGACTTTTTGAATGAACAAGTGGTTGATTGACCAACATTGATTCTCTTCAATTCCATATCTTGAATGATTGAAGTGGGTGTTTTAATTTAATCTTCGAACAAGCATTGAACTAAACTTCTGGAACATCACTTTTTTGTCCAGTCAAGTCTAGTGTAGTTTCCAATACTGATTTGTTCATCCACATCCAGATGAAAAGGTGAGAATACCAACCCCGAACAACTGTCGACTGAAAGCGGCATTGGCCAACTGGCTCAGCTGCTCATTATCAACGTGAATCACTTGTTCGTTGCGTTCCATGTGCGTCTGCGCGCCCACTGCATGCGTCCAAATACTGTAAATCAAGCATAACAATTATAATAACAAACCAACAAAAAATGATGGATTTCGATAAACAGTCTCCGTTACCGATCCCACCTAAAATCAGTTTCTGAGCGGTGTATGTTTGCGGGGTAGGTGATGACGAGCCGACGTGTACAACTGGTGGACTTTATTAGATATCGCTTGCCAGTTACAAATGGATAAAGACCTCAAGAATCCAATGATCACTCATATTTATATCACTTATAGAACATATACATGCTAAGACGCCTACACATTATCGAATATACACGTATTTACGAGCAAGATGCTGACTCTTCCCCTACAATAATAAAAAATAAGATGGAATTGTCCGTCAAATAGCATAAAATCGTCATTAAATATTCAAATTCAGGTTCATAGACCATAGAACCGTACGTTGACGACACGCCTTGATTGTTGCCATCTGCCATGTTATTCGATCCATACCTGTCTTGACCATAAATATCTGCATAAAATAAGGATTAATGTGTTCTCATCTAACTCAAACTGTCTGAACTCAAATATATTTAATCTTCAATAACTAACACTGATTAAAACCAACTTGTATAGGGAATAAGACAACGTTGTTTAAATACATAGTTACTAAATATGCAATTATCACTGTTGTCCGATCATTCCTCCCCTATTTAAATTTTTTTAGTCGAGAACTATATTATATCAGACAACTAAATACCTATAATAGATTTACAATTTCTGTTTAGAGAAGGATGTCACACTGGTCTTCACAAGCCTTCGCTCTAACGGCGCACATAACCTCGGATTCTTGGTCCGAATAGTTATTGTTGCCCACGTAGCGTACACCATTTGGACCCAGCATGTAGATGCCCAAACGTTCCATAGTGTCAAATCCGATCAAAATCTGATACTTCATGTCATCCACAATGTTGCATTCAATAACATCATGACCACCTTTTACCGACACACTAACCGTACACGCCAAATTACTGAAAATCTTCGATCCGTTAAATGTCGAAATCTGATCGTCACACTTATTCACTTTCACACCTAGTGACTTGGCAAATATCGACGAAATCAGATTCGTGTTAGCTCCGCTATCCATGGAGTACTCGTTGTGTTTTACCGAAACACCATTCACACGAATGTACGGCACACTCTCCTTTTTGGTCTTCAAACTCTTATGCTTAACCTTAGCATTCTGTTTCTTATCAACACGAAACTTATTCGGATGATGTTTCAAATAATCATTCGACGGGATTTCATTAACCGTCTCTTCGTTGTTCATGACTGACATAATAACCTGATCCTCCTGGTCATAACACTCAACCTGTTTCTCATCCACTGGGCAGTTCATCGCAATGTGCCCTTTGTTACCACACTTGTAACATTTACGGAACTTATCCCTGTCATACAACTGTTTAGCCTGTTGTTGTTTACCATACACGGTCTGTTTATGTTTAACCTTAGCCTGATTACCGTAACCGTACTTGTTGCCTTTGGTAGCATTTCCAGCATACCAGCATTTGTTCGTATAGTGAGAGGTGTTATTGCAGTTACGACACCATCTATGACTGTACTGTCGGTCGGGAATTCGGCTGTTAAAAATTCCATGTACAGATTTTACTCCGTCCGGATGAAAGGCTTCATGCTTCTTCGTCGCATGACTTACAGTACCCATCATCAAACATTTCTGTATCTTGACTGAATTTTCGTTGACCTCAACACTCTTAATCAGATCATCCAGGCGATTCTCTCCCTCTTTGAGTAATGACTCGATCGCCATCTCTTTATGCTTATGTAACATGAGACCCTGACTCAGTCTCTGCATCATAACCGTATCGAATCCATAGGTCTCTCTGTTCAGGAAGCATCTCGATTCCAATTCACTCACGTACTGTCGAATACTCTCATTCGGTCTCTGGTCACACGAGTAGAACGTACTGTGACGAACTGCAGCACAACGCTGGTCACCAAATCTATTCTCCAGAAATCGCCAGGTTTCAGGCAAACTCAACCTGATGTTGTCACCTACGGACTCGTACATGCGCAAAGCATTACCTGTTAAACATGTCCTAATGTGGGACAATGCGGTCTGTTCATCTGCTTGTGTTAACAACAGACGTTTCTTGACGCCTTCCGACCATGTCTCAAACTTGGCACCATCCTTGCCGTCTAATTTATCATAAACCTGCGAGAATAACTGCAGTTGAGCCATGTCTTTTTGCTGCTGTCGTTGTTGCTCTATCAACAAATGAATGCCTACATTTTGTGCATTTACATGTGAAACATTATCGTTACCAAATGTCACATTACCGTAACCCGTTGCACCTTGTGTACCTTTATCATTACCGTAACCTGTACCATGTGCCATTGGTGTAACACATACACCTTTTTTACCTGACTGCTGCACATCATTACCGTATCCCAGTCCAGGCGGCGGACAGATCGGAGTGCTAGTCACTATGGGATTACCCAAACCCTGTTGTATATTGGCATTATTGTGTGTGGGTTCATTATTACCACTACCCATCGACACATTACCCGAATTATACACATTACCTACAACTTCACCGTGCGTTGAATCCTGAGTGTTATCTACAGTCTTGGCTGTTTCAAAACTTTGTACCGAGATGTTAGTGAGGTCTGCCTCTGCCAGTTTATATTTGGCCTGATTAACACGACCCCATTCTAACTCATCAACAACATCATACACATCAGACAGATAATCAAACATGAGGGCCAACTTTTGCTGATCCCTGTATCCTTCTTCTATGTGAGGCACAACAATACCGTCTGCACCCGGTGTTAGCCTACAGACTTCAGTGATTGACTCGAACAAATCCAGAGCCATCTGAACATCATTGCTTATATAATGTCTCAACAAATGACGACATTCACGCAGTACAATGCAATTATTATGACGATATCCATTTGCATTCGTCGTTGGCATAGCGATTTTTTGTATTTCAGAGCCAGTGGCTTATCAGTTTTTAAGTGGACACAGAGTCTCACAAATTTTTGGTGGACACAGAGTCACAGTGGACACAGAGTCGCACTACCAGAAAACAAATTTTATGTGGACACAGAGTCTCACAATTTTTAGGTGGACACAGAGTCGCACAGTGGACACAGAGTCACACTTTCAAGAAAACAAATTTTTGGTGGACACAGAGTCACACCAATTTATATATCAAAGTTGTCAAAACCAGCCACGAAGTACACGATGCCACGTTTTCCTTCCACGCATACACAAACAAACGTTTCAGAGAACCAAAGTTGACTTGAGCGCCAATCAGTTTCTGAGCGGTGTACGTTTGCGGGTAGGTGATGACGAGCCGACGTGTACAACTGGTGGACTTTATTAGATATCGCTTGCCAGTTACAAATGGATAAAGACCTCAAGAATCCAATGATCACTCATATTTATATCACTTATAGAACATATACATGCTAAGACGCCTACACATTATCGAATATACACGTATTTACGAGCAAGATGCTGACTCTAACCTAAAATTCACCTCCGTTTTACATGTATTCTACTTTCTAACTAAACTAACTATTGTGCGTGGAATTCCTGCAGATGGGCTTCAATCGAATCGACGAGGAAGAATCCTTCGCAGAGTGAGCACTGGCGCAGTACACTCGAGTCGGTGACACGGCCCAATTGAACGCCCGAACCCGTGCAAACGTCCATCTCCGCTAATATTTGCTTATAGTGATATAATTTCCTTCTTCTGATTTGGGTTTTTTGATTTTTTTATTTTATTTACATTGCGACTTTTGAATTATTTTCTATTTTGTACTTTTATACTGAACAAATTTTCACGCTCAATTTTAGAATTTTTCCACTGTACCATATTAATTTTGTGTAGCTGTAAAAAATTAAACCGATTGTAGATATTTTTTGTTTATTTGACGGCGTTGGTGAACTCTGTAAGATCAGGCTCACTCACTCACTCACTCACTCACTCACTCACTCACTCACTCACTCACTCACTCACTCACTCACTCACTCACTCACTCACTCACTCACTCACTCACTCACTCACTCACTCACTCACTCACTCACTCACTCACTCACTCACTCACTCACTCACTCACTCACTCACTCACTCAATCACTCACTCACTCACTCACTCACTCACTCACTCACTCACTCACTCACTCACTCACTCACTCACTCACTCACTCACTCACTCACTCACTCACTCACTGATTCACTCACTCAGTATATCACGCACTAACTCACTAACTCACTCACTCACTCACTGCGACAACTTGATAATTGCAACATCAGCCGCCTCTGGCTTAATCATAAAACCTTAAAAGAAACCTAACCACGAAACCTTATATAACTTTTAAAAGAACTACGAAATACTGAAAGGTCATGAACTACAAAAGAAGGATAACTCAAAAAAATTACTTGGCACTACCATCGTTTGCATGTTATGTAAATGAAATGTGATGTGAGAAAAGATTTATTCCGAAAATTAACGCGTGACAAGAGCAGGTTTGAATCACGTGAGGAAAACATCTTGGAAACAAGAAACCTTTGATTGGTTCAAAAGGCATGAAATACTTGCAAAGGCATGTTATATTTTTTCTTGAAAGGGCGCTCATGAAGGTTTTCCACGCAGGTTGGGCCAACCTTCATGCGTTGTTCTGAAACATCGTCTGGACTAATGGCCCGAAACGACATAATTTCCCAATATCTTATTTCAGATTCAACAACAACCATCATGCCCCCTACGGACGATCCACGACTGAAACAGCGTAATTCAAGCACATGAACTTAAAAGCATCGGGGGGATACTTGAGCAAAGGCATCAAGCGCACGTCGAAAGAGGGTACGAACAAGAAGAAGAAGGTTAATATTCTTAATGTAATATGTAATTTTTATTATAAAGTCTTCATTATTCGTTTAGTTAGAGATAAGTAACCCATTTGCCGATTTCTTCTCTATACGAGAGTATATTACATAAAAGTAAATATCATGCCAAGGGTTCCTCGAAAGACGTACTAGTGAAATGGTGAGTGAGTGAATGAGTGAAGTGATTAAGTGAGCCAGGGACTATGGCCCCGTGCACGAACAACTGCCGGCTGTCAACGAGAGCCCTCATGTCTATCCTCGAGTCGAGAGCCCATGTGGGTAGTGTTAAAGTATAGGCAGGGTTCTACCGAGAGCCTTGTTTCGGGCTCAGCAGCTGAAACTAGTCTCTCGAGGAGAACCCTGCCTATACTTTAACACTACAGCTGGGCTCTCGCGCCCTGAGGGCTCTCCTCCAGAGACCAGTCTAAGCTGATGAGCCCAGTTAAATTATGGGCAGGGGCCAGTTCTTTTGAGAGCGGTAAAGGTGAAGGTTTACTGTGTTTTGTGAAGTTACCACCTTAATCACTTGACCAGTGAGCCAACTGCCGTGTGAAAAAAAGATTTTGTTCTCGAAAACTAAAAGACGTGCCAAAAAACACCACAATCGGTTTCATTTTGGACAGTCAACACAATTTCTATACTTACAAAAAAAATCTTGGCTGGCAGTGTGGTAAACTCCTAAAAAACAAAAGTAAAAAAACAGAAAAAAAACACAAAACACAATAAAATGGAAAAATTAGGAAGGGTTATTTGTGTGACTAGTCGCATTGAAATTAATAAATGAGGTCGATGCTTTGCTCATTACAAAGCTGTATAATTTTTTTCAGCTGTATTTAATGCTCCCGTTCGGCGATCTGCCCGCCAAAGTGGCCCTTATACTTTGTAAAACGGTCATGAAAGCAGCTCAAGAAGCAGAAACACCCGTTGGATCTTCGGTCGACGGCAACGAAAACCAGGATAAGGATGAGACAAAAATTGATTTAGTACTGGTTGGTGTTTTATTTCATTCTTTTAATGGAGCTGGAGTTTATCTAGCACGGGCGCACGCGTGTAAGCGGATAAAAAACGCCGAAATCTTTTTACATTCCGTGGTTTCAATTATTGTTTTAATTATTTGTTATTTCAGAAACGTCCTGTCATTGAGCCTTCGTTTCCTCTTTTTCTGGCTAAGGAAAACGTTACACCGCTATCCGGAGATCTCTCAGAAAATGCAGGTTATTTATTTTTACGCCACATGTTTTTGGGTTCTTACTTTTTATTCATTTATTATCTTAGTGAGTTTAGTTCTATTCTAGTGATGACTTTAATTATTTCTATTGTAAATGAATGTTCAAGTGATTTAGTTTTTTGCATTCCATTGGTTGTCGTAAGTGTTGTAGTTGCAACCTATATTGTAAGCTGACAAAGTTTGACATGATTTTAACACAGGGCTTCCTATAATGGATCCGGAACCTGACTTTGTTTGTGGCGGAGGCGATATTTTGAATGCCAAAAACGAAATCTATTTGCCGGTCGCTTTGAGAGTTGGGGATTGTGGAAATGAGGTAAGTGTAAAGTAGCAACTATCATTTCTTCTTTATACAGATGATTTACGTTCCATTGGGCTTATGTCTGATGTCAACATTTCTGTGTGAAACCCGTATTCAAACGGTTCTTACAGTTAAAACTAATTATATTTTGTATGATATATTGTTTTTACTTAGTTGTTTTATCTACATGTCTCGAATCAGAACGTGAGCTCGGTCAATTCCAAGCATCAAGAAGAGCAAGTGGATCATTCCGAGATTGGGCTGGAGCTGCCGATAGATAAAACAGAACACAAGCAAAATGACCCTCAGGTCGTGACTGAGGTTACCGCGCTTCAACGGGTTAGTTTTTACAAGCCTCCTTCAAAATTAACCTTTTGTCACGTCCACTGGCGGAAGGGAATCTTTTCAAAGAGGGAGTACTGGCAGAAATCAGGCTATTTTACCTACACATTAAAGAACAAACTCTACTTTTTGAAACCATCAAAGAGGGGAAACTCCACTTTTCCCTCCCCTTCTCGTCCGCTAGTGCTTACGTCAAGTTTTATCCATAAATTACTACGCTTCTTTTTATTTTCATTCTCTCACGCATAAAAACCTTGTTTTTGAGAAAGTTCGGACGTTGCGTCTACTGCTCGATTCGGGCGCTTTGCCTGTTCAGGGTGGCTTGTATCTGAATCCAGTGCTCAATCCCGACGATCTGCTTGATCGACATTCTAATGTTGGTTAAGTGATAAAAATTTGTGAGATAGATTTTGTCGGTTCTTTTTGGTGCGTGTGTTTGAGGCTTCTTGTTTGATGGCTTTTTTGTGTATGACAGTGTATGTTCCTTCCGTCGTTTAGTCATGTTGTTGTGCAATTCTTTGTGTCAGTCACCTGATTAACCAACCGGAACACGGTACCTAGTCAGCGAAGGAGCGAAACTGACCAATGACGATATGAAAACATTTTGTTTGAAAAATTCACGAATGCACATATCTGATTAATTAAAATTTAGAACATTTTTCGTACCTGAATATGAATTGTATATTGCAGAACTGCGATCCATCCCAAACGAGCATTTGCGGTTTCGGTCGGGGCCTGGCGAGTAAGATGGTAGATAGGCATGACATGATTAAAACCCGTATTGCAAATTCGTTAGTTACAGGTGCCTTCACAGTTCGTTGCAACAACGTTTGTTATAAGCATCATTCACTGCGACTACCGTAATACCGCAATACCCAGCCCAGCGTGTTAAATGACAGTATCCACAGCAACTTTGAGAACACACCGCTCCGAACGGACTGAGAAAGCACCCTTTCGGGCTGCTCATTGACACATGTTTTGAAAGATGAGAAACTCACGACAAACATTTTCAATTGTAGCATTAGTTATTTTTTTCCAGTGTGACGGCAGTACGTCAAACGGTGACGCGTCTTCACATGACGTCACTGGCCCTGAATCGAGCACGTCAACGTCACGATCGCATCACCGCCGTCAGGGATCGCGAGTTCGTCAGGAGGGCTTTGGGACGAGGTGTGCCCACTTGTACCGCGGCACGGCGCATGAATTTGTTGGCGGTTGGTGGGACCGATTCACATTCAGTCATGTCAATTGAAGTGGAAGGGAAGAGTATCCCGGAAGAATATAAGTTACATGTTACAATTTTTATGAACCGATAGGAGAGGAAAATTAGATTAAGAAGATCGAAAAACATGCCTGATTTTCTGTTGAGGATGTTTTCTGTTGTTAGTTATTTATTGCAGTGAAGTTTTTCTTATTGATACAGGTTTGGCACAAACAACTGCAGTCATTCATTGAATGTCATACAAACGCGCTGCACGAGATTGACGAAGGTTGGTTGTCGTTCAGCACGACTTGAGTTTGGTTGTCACTCGGGTTCGGTGGATGAGGATCGCGATCCTAATATTAAGAGTCTAACTTAGGATCATTAATCCCATTCATAGGCTAATTATAACCGATTTGTTGTATTTTACTTCGTAAATCAGGTGAACACTCCAAACGACTAACAACTTGGCCAGAGCATAGAATGCAGAAGGAGCTAGATATTAGAGGACTTATGTGTTCTACTTGGTTTCATAATCTGGATTATTGGATGTATTTCAGGAAAAAGTACTTAATAACGTATATATCATTTCTTTTTATGCAGACCTGAGCAGTGAGTCATCGGTGTTGTGTCTGAACGTGACGTACGACGAGGGTCTCTTCATCGGGTCCGATTCGCCTTCGCTGGTTGTGCTGACGTTCACCACTCGACGATTCGGCATCAGCTACACCATTGCCATCAAGTTGGTCAACAGTTTTATTTGACGTATTTGGATAAAATGGTCAATGTAAAACCTGTCAATGAAAATTTCTCTGAGTCAAATTTAAATTTCCTTCATTTGTTCTTCAACTTGTCTTAGATAGGACATATAATGGATAGGAGAAACTGAGATGACAGAGGGTGGCGGGTGTCCACCCTGATTTGTATTTTTCACGTAAGTTGGCCTCAGTAGTGGTCCGCCTCATGGGTAGGGGATGGTTACTCTTCACTTTAAGGGTAAATCAGATTTTTTAGTGTTGAGTGTGCTGAATCGATCAAAAATTCATAATTTTCTTACAGAGTAGAGATGGATGTATTCTCGTGCGTGTGCGATCGTACAGAGCGTCCGGCGAACGCGTCCAGTCGTTTAACGATCGTTGATCCGCAGTTGTGCGAGTACGTGAGTCAACTGCACGCCGTCGCGGCACCCGTTGACATGATGATCCGACAGGCCGTATGGCCGTTTTTGTCCGCGTAGACTCGTATACCACCAGAAAATGGAATAGTGAACACGGAAGTGGAATAACCCATTCTTTGGTAGTTCCAATACGTAATTTTTTTCCAAATGGTGGTGTTATCTGTTCCAAAATGTGTAGGTAAAATGGTCTAATACAAAGGTCGGAATTGATTGTTTCTAGGGAAACCAATTCCACGTTTTGAAACTGCTAAATAATCAGAAATTCTTCGGTTTCTTTCTCCTCTTATCGGCCAGTGGCGTGAGCCATTCTTAAGTTAACGTTTCTGATTCTTGTGCCCATAAAACAGTTGTCTTCTAGTCGAATTAGAGTGTGTTCTGTAGTTTTGTACATTTACGTGTAAGGAATTTCGTCGTTTGTGAATATCGTTAGCAACTAGCGTAGTCGCAGCAAACTAGAGTGTACATGGAGCCATGTAGGTATCGTTTTTCACCGCGGTCCTGAATTTTTTAGCCTTCATACATACGCCCGCAATTCGGTAACCAAAATAAACTGAATGGTTGTGAATCTCGTATCATTCCTAATTTTGCATCATCACATTAGCATGCATGTATCTTTTAATGATTATATTACAATTATATTCAACTGTTATTAAAATGATACTCACCGTCTGTATGCGGGTGAACAGAGCAGAGCTAACATATTTCTATTTTATTAATGTGTATAGACCTAAAATGTTACTTTCTGGCTGTTGTTTACTAATTTGTTTGTTATCAGCATGGTACTAAAATATGAATACTGTCCTTTTCAATTTTCACTATTATCTTAATCATTACTTCGTTTTTACTATCTCTTCAGTCACTGTGTTTTCTCTAATTGCATGCGTCATTCGCATCTTGTCATAAAATG
>OZ038447.1:9498965-9516465 GCA_964036265.1 Daptonema setosum
AAATGAGGTAAGTGTAAAGTAGCAACTGTCATAAGATCTTGTTCGTGAAAGTCCATTCATTTCTTCTTCATACAGATGATTTACGTTCCATTGGGCTTATGTCTGATCTGATGTCAACATTTCTGTGTGAAACCCGTATTCAAACGGTTCTTAGAGTTAAAACTAGTTATATTTTGTATGATATATTGTTTTTACTTGTTTGTTTTATCTACATGTCTCGAATCAGAACGTGAGCTCGGTCAATTCCAAGCATCAAGAAGAGCAAGTGGATCATTCCGAGATTGGGCTGGAGCTGCCGATAGATAAAACAGAACACAAGCAAAATGACCCTCAGCTCGTGACTGAGGTTACCGCGCTTCAACGGGTTAGTTTTTACAAGCCTCCTTCAAAATTAACCTTTTGTCACGTCCACTGGCGGAAGGGAATCTTTTTCAAAGAGGGAGTACTGGCAGAAATCAGGCTATTTTACCTACACCTTAAGGAACAAACTCTACTTTTTGAAACCATCAAAGAGGGGGCACTCCACTTTCCCCCCTTCTCGTCCGCTAGTGCTCACGTCAAGTTTTATCCATAAATTACTACGCTTCTTTTTATTTCCATTCTCTCACGTATAAAAACCTTGTTTTTGAGAAAGTTCGGACGTTGCGTCTACTGCTCGATTCGGGCGCTTTGCCTGTTCAGGGTGGCTTGTATCTGAATCCAGTGCTCAATCCCGACGACCTGCTTGATCGACATTCTAATGTTGGTTATTGATAAAGTGATAAAAATTTGTGGGATAGATTTTGTCAGTTATTTTTGGTGCGTGTGTTTGAGACTTGATGTTTGATGGCTTTTGTGTGTGACAGTACAGTTTATATTCCTTCTGGCGTTTTGTTATGTTGTTGCATGGATTGCCAAAAAAAAAAATTCGCACATTTTTTTTTTTTTTTTTTTTTTTTTTTTTTTTTATTTATTTTTTTTTTTTTTTTTTACAAATTTTTGGTATCCATCCAGGATCGACCATACATGTCCCAAATCATCAGTAGGGTACTCATTTAGATTTATTTAATGATTCTGATGACTTAGATAACAGTTTTGAGCCCAAACTCGTAAGGAATAATTGATTAAAGTAAGGTAAAGAACTGCCTGGAATTCAAGTGAAAAGTTGTAGTGTTAACTACTCCAACTTGTGAATCGTTACATAGCTGCATCAAATGTAAGAGAAGGTGATGCACAGTAGTCGACTGTGCGACTCAACTCAACCCAACAGCTGTATGCTATAACATGCAATCATCATGTTCAGTGGGTGTTACCCGGGTTGGACAAGTTAACGTGTCATTTTTTCACTTGAATCTCAAGAAGCTCTTTAGCTCGGGCTGGCGATTGAGCAGATCACCGTAGGCTTGCACCATCATGTCTGACACGTGTAGGTGTGACACGTGTGAGCGCTGGCCATGACTGAATATAAAAATTAATTCATTTGGCGGCTTAGCATATTGACTGGAGGAGACGGCATTTTGTCCCCATTTATGAAATGGGGACAAAATGTGTTCCTCGTTTAGTGGGCAATGTGTTTTTAGAACTTTTCTCACACTTCTGACATTTTATATTACACTTTAGAGGTGTTTATTAACGTTTATTAACGTATTACAGAGACATTTTCAAAACTTTGTAAAAAAAAAAAAAAAAAAAAAATGACCAAATTTTTTTTTTTTTTTTTCATTTTTTTTTTTTTTTTTTTTTAAATTTTTTTTTTGGCAATCCATGTGTTGTTGTGCGATTCTTTGTATCAGTCACTGTGGATTAGCTAACATGTATACGACACCTGATCAGCGAAGGAGCGAAACTGACAAATGACGATATGAATGCATTTTGGTTGAGAAATTCACGAATGCACATATCTAGTTAATTGAAGTTTAGACAATTTTTCGTACCTGAATATGAATTGCATATTGCAGAACTGCGATCCATCCCAAACGAGCATTTGCGGTTTTGGTCGGGGCCTGGCGAGTAAGATGGTAGATAGGCATGACATGATTAAAACCCGTATTGCGAATTCGTTAGTTACAGGTGCCTTCACAGTTCGTTGCAACAACGTTGGTTATAAGCAGCATTCAATGCGACTACCGTAATACCGCAATATCCAGCCCAGCGTGTTAAATGACAGTATCCACTGCAACTTTGAGAGCACACCGCTCTGAACGGAGTGAGAAAGCACCCTTTCGGGCTGCTCATTGACCATTTTTTGAAAGATTAGAGGCTGAGAAACTCATGAGAAATATTTTCAATTTCAACATTCAGTTTTGTTTTTTTCCAGTGTGATGGCGGTACGTCAAACGGTGACGCGTCTTCACATGACGTCACTGGCGCTGAATCGAGCACGTCAACGTCACGATCGCATCACCGCCGTCAGAGATCGCGAGTTCGTCAGGAGGGCGTTGGGTCGAGGCGTGCCCACTTGTACAGCGGCACGGCACACAAATTTGTTGGCGGTTGGTTAGACCGATTCACATTCAGCCATGTCAATTTTATTGTGGAAGTGGAAGAGTATTGCGGAGGAGTGCATTTCCGTGAACCGAGAAGAGACGAGCATTAGATAAAGAAGATCGAACAACATGTCTGCCCTTTTGTTGAGGCTGTTTTCTGTTGTTAGTTATAATTTAGTGATGTTTTTTGTTATTGATACAGGTTTGGCACAAACAACTGCTGTCGTTCATTGAATGTCATACAAACGCGCTGCAGGAGATTGACGGAGGTTGGTTGTCGTTCAGCTCAACTTGAGTTTGGTTGTCCATCGGGTTCGGTGGATGAGGATCGTGATCCTAATATCGAGAATCTAATTTAGAATCATTAATCCCATGGTCTAATATGCCATAGTAGTTTAGATTTATTTCGTAAGTCTATCATTTATTTTGATTGCAGACCTGAGCTGTGAGCCATCGGTGTTGTGTCTGAACGTGACGTACGACGAGGGTCTGTTCATCGGGTCCGATTCGCCTTCGCTGGTTGTGCTGACGTTTACCACTCGACGATTCGGCATCAGCTACACCATTGCCATTAAGTTGGTTCACAGTTTTTGACGTTTTGAGTTTCTTCGAGTCAATTTTCAATTTGTCTTAGATCTCAGTTTGGAGCGTTGGATAGGATTACTGGGAGGAGAGAAAGAGAGAGAGACAGATAAGTTCTTGAGTCCGAAAACTGGAGAGGAGATGACAGAGGGTGGCGGGCGAGTGTAAAAAATCTTGAGGTGCTGAGGTTTCAACCCTGATTTTTTTTGTAACGTTAGTTGGCCTCAGTGGTAGGCCGTATCAGGGGAAGGGAGGAGGGTTACTCCTTTTTTGAAAGGTAAATCAGGTATTTTAGTGACTAGTGTTGAGTGTGCTGAATCGATCAAAAATTCATTATTTTCTTACAGGGTGGAAATGGATGTATTCTCGTGCGTGTGCGATCGTACAGAGCGTCCGGCGAACGCGTCCAGTCGTTTAACGATCGTCGATCCGCAGTTGTGCGAGTGCGTGCGTCAACTGCACGCCGTCGCGGCACCCGTCGACATGATGATCCGACAGGCCGTATGGCCGTTTTTGTCCGCGTAGACTCGTATACCACCAGAAAATGAAATAGTGGACACAGAAGTGGAATTACCCATTCTTTGGTAGTTTCAATACGTTTTTTTCAAATACTGTTATCCATGGGTGGGCCGGGTTTTTTTGGCGTTTTGCAGGGGGTGGGGGTAGAATTTTGAAATCTCAGTTTACGCCCCCCCCCCACCCCCGCCCTGGAAAGTGGGGGGGGGGGGGGGTAAGGTCGGGTAGGGGGTAGAAAAATTTTTTTCGCAAAAAAGCCTTGTTTTTTTGCTTGTTTTTGCTAAAAAAATCTTCTATTATAAGGTATAAACATCACATGTACCGGTTTTTTCAGGTTTTAACCAAGAAAATTGACCCAGAAAACGTGTTTGTTCGAAAAAAAATTCTCACAGCCAAAATTTTTGGAAAAATGAGCCTGATTTTCTCAAAAATTTCGAGTAGGGGGGAGGGGGTAGGCGACCTAAATTTTTGTCTAAGGGGGTACTACCCGCCGACCCTGAAAAGTGGGGGTAACCCCCCCCCCCCAGCGGCCCACCTCTGGTGTTATCTGTTCCAAAAGGTGTAGGTAAACCGGCCTAATATGAAGGTCGGAATTGGTTGTTTCCAAGGGAACCAATTCCACTTTTTGAAACTGCTAAATAATAAGAAATTCTTCGGTTTTTTTCTCCTCTTGCCGGCCAGTGGCGGGGACAATTTTTAGGTAACGTTTCTGATTCGTGCGCTCATAAAAATTCATTCATATCTCCTAGTTATCGTTATCTTCTAGTCGCATTAGAGTGTGTTCTGTAGTTTTGTACATTTTACGTGTAAGCAATTTTGCGCGTCGTTTGTGTATATCGTTAGCAACTGGCGTCGTCGCAGCAAACTAGAGTGTACATGGAGGTATCGTTGTTCACCGCGGTCCCAAACTTTC
The DNA here is from genome assembly GCA_964036265.1 of Daptonema setosum. Taxonomy (NCBI): domain Eukaryota; kingdom Metazoa; phylum Nematoda; class Chromadorea; order Monhysterida; family Xyalidae; genus Daptonema; species Daptonema setosum. The sequence goes on from OZ038447.1 coordinate 9,503,442, forward strand.
TAACCTTCTTACATATGCCCCCAAGTCGGAAGCCGAAAAAAACTGAATGTTTGTGAATCTCGTATCATTCCTAATTTTGCATCAACACATTTCTAGGTACAAATATATTCAAGATTCAACTGTTGTTATTGAAATAATACTCACCGTCGGTATGCGGGTGAACAGAGCATTGCTAACATTTTTTTATTTCATTATTGTGTATAGACCTAAAATGTTACTTTCTGGCTGTTGTTTACTAATTTGTTTGTTATCAGCATGGTACTAAAATATGAATACCGTCTTTTTCAGTTTTCACTATTATCTTAACCACTTCTCTGTTTTTATTGTCTTCACTGTGTTTTCTCTAATTGCATGCGTCATTCGCATCTTGTCATAAAATGCCATTATCTGGATTCTGGAAAATTTTATTGCCTGGTGACAGAAATTCATATGATTTTGTTGTGTGATAAGGAAATGATAAACATTTACGAAATGATGTGGTATCGTCGACTTTGCATTTGAAATTTTGCAGCAACCCTCAGAGCGGGCACCGTTTTTACGGCACTACCTCAGACTTTCTGGTGAATCTATCTAAGAATTATTTAGCCACCGCAAATTGACTTCATTTATTTTGACGATAATAAGTGTAGTAGTAACAACAGTTATATTAAATATTTATCAACAGATTGTACTGTATATGAATCACAGATGAGAATCAGAAAATTTGGGTAACAGGCTGTTTGTTGCGGTCGTCGTTGTCGATTATTAGATCTTTTCATGGTTGCTTTCAGTTCAGAGTCCAAAGGAGGAAATTTTTTTCAGGCACAAAGTTCTCCGGATTCACAAAATTCACAGGATCCTTTGGAAATACCGCAACACTTTTGAAAAATTACACGCTGAGTTTCATGAAGTTGTGTTCATTCGAATACTTCTTCGTCGGTGGCCAACATGATCGAATCGTCAAATGGTACGTTGGACGAAATCGGTCTGGATGGTGTCGGATCTGGATCGCAGGTCGGTGGTCGACTCGGGTCCGCGTACAGCGCAGAGATCTCGCTGAGACGTCGTTCTGAATTATTCGATTCACGAAGTAATAATTCAATCAACCACTTTTTAAGTTGATTATTCGATCAACCATTTGATTCAAAAGTTTAGCATTCAATCAACCATTTGCTTTACAAGTTAAAATTAACCTCTCGTTCGCTTACTTTCTCATGCGCTTTTCATTTTCTACTCACACCATTTAATCACTGGCTCCACTCACTCACTCATTGACTCACTCACCGAGCACACTAATTCGTATCCTCTCCATGGGCACCTGCTCCCAGCATCTTCTCATCAGTTGGCAGACTTCAGTCGGACAATTGGCAGGCATTCCCGGTGTCTGAAATGGTCGGCTCTTATCATCAACGACAACATTATAACTTGGTCATGGTCAACGTATCTTATTAAAAGATTTTTCATGTGGGCCCGTTAGTGCTCATGAATTAGACGCAACTCGAGTGGATGAGAAGGAGAATTTTCAATAATTTGAACACCGAAATTCTACAAAATATCACAACAATTTTAACAGTTAACAACAGCAATAAAAAAGTTAACAACAACAACAAAACAGTTAACAACAACAACCTGTCCACGTTTCGCAGCCGCCAATACCTGGGCATTGCTCATATGAGCGTACGGCACCTGACCGAAAGTGAACAGCTCCCATAGTACAACGCCGAATGACCAGATATCCGATTCATGTGTGAAACGACCCAGTACCAGTGATTCAGGTGGTAGCCTGAGTGATTGAATAGGTACGGTAAGTGAGTAAACAAGTGAGAGCGTCATTGAGTGAGTGGGTTAGTGAGTGACTGACTGATCAAGTTAGTCAAACCAGCCATCGCACAGGCAGCACAGCTTTAGCGTAATTGAGCTTATAGTATTCATCCGAATAAATGTCCCTGGACATGCCGAAGTCACAAATTTTCACGATCGGACGTCGGGAGTCGGAGTCAGCCGTCGACGTGCTCGGCAGTGACTCGTCATTGGTTGAACATCTGCAAGTGTGTTCGACTGATTGACTGACTAATTAACTGGTTGACTGATTAAATAGCGGATTGACTGACTAATTAGCTGGTTGACTGAATAACTAGCGGATTGACTGACTAATTAACTGGTTGACTGAATAACTATGTAGCGGATTGACTGACTGACTAATTGTATGATTGACTAACTGATTGACTGGTCAACTGACTGACTGGTCAACTGACTGATCAGTCAATTGACAGACTATCCAACTGATTGACCGACTAATTCGCTACCTGACTAACGTCAACAAACAGTTCCTGGCTGCCAGATCTCTATGCAACACCCTTTGCTGCACTAAATAGCCCAGTCCAGCTGCTACCTGCAATAGACTTCTTTAATTTGAATTAAAATGAAATACGTATGATAAAATAATGTTAAGTAAGTAATATAAAATAATCATCAACCTGTCTGGCTATAGAAAGCAGATCCAGGGTGTTCAACTTGGGTTCGCTCTGACGTGGCATAGAGCCCATTTCGCCTGGCTCTGGTGAACAACTCTGAACAACGTAAAATGGTTGAGCTTTTTGATGGAGTTGAACAAGAACAACTCCAATCAACTTAACTAACGGTTGACTGTCTGTGATGAATGGCTGGTATGAAGTCGTCACCATAGCCAACGCTGGCACGAGACCACGACCTGTAGACACAGGCAACTTCAACAACAACAACGAAAAACAATAATTAAAACAACAACAACAGCAGCAACAATGGTAACCTGTTTCTGTATGGTGAAGTATTCATTTGTCGATACTCCACATGACTCGTGGAAGAAATCTTGGCTTCGTAACGGCTGGATGGTACTCGATGAGATTGCGAGGTTGTGGCACAAAGTTCGTCAGATGTACGTCCAAGGGTCAATTGACTCGGATTATGAGGTAAGTTACTTGTAATGTTATGGCTGTTGTAGTTGTTGCTGTTATTGTTGTTATTGTTGTTGTTGTTGTTATTTCTATATCGGTAAGTCGGTGTGCGAGTCCCAGGCATCGTGTCCATCAGTAGATGCGCGTCGGGACCTACATACATACAGGGGACATTATACAAACATACATGCATACATACAAAAGTAATAATAACTACAAAAACTAACTACAACCATATCAGAAAAACACAGAAACAATATCAAACATTAACCTCGTTCTCTCAGGTAAGTCTTCAAATCGCCCAGTTCCATGTACTCATACACGACCAATAGATCGCTATTCATTTCATCATAGCTGATACCGTAGAACTTGACCACATTAATGTGATCCATCTTCGCCATCATCGTCGCCTCGCGTTCGAAATCACGACGATTTTGCGCTGAGTAGATGGGAAGGGCTTTTACAGCCACCACCTGCGCTTCGGCGCGTGACTCGCTGTCATCAATCTGTGTGAGTGAGTGAGTGAGTGAGTGAGTGAATGAGTGAGTGAGTGAGTGGGTGAGTGAATGAGTGAGTGAGTGAGTGGGTGAGTGAATGAGTGAGTGAATGAGTGAGTGAGTGAGTGAATGATTGATGGAGTGAGTGAGTGAGTGAGTAAATGAGTGAGTAAGTAAGTATATAAGGCAATTAACCTGAGACCAGTAAGCTTTGTGCACCTCTCCAAAGGCACCTCGACCCAGCTGTTCCATTATGTTGAGTCGACTTAACGGAATCTGCTGGAACTGTTTGTTGTTGCCCGATACTAAGGGCTGGAAAATCAATGAATTCAACAACAGCAACAACAACACAACAATACAACAACAACAACAACAACCATAAGAACGAAAACAACAACATTAACCTGCATCAAGCTGTCCGTATCGCCAGTTCGTGTGTTATTAGTTGCAGATCTGAGTTTGACCGCATTCTGACCAGATGAAATGGTCTTGTGGTATTTATGCCTCCAGTACAGAACCAATGACAGAATACCCAATGACATGACAATGAGGCAACATATTGGAGTGAGCATGATGAGCAGTAGATTCATGTGGTTGGCTGAAATCTACGATTCATTAATGTTTTATTATTATGACGCTTTCTTGAAATCTTATCAGAACCCAAAAACGGCGTTTTCGGATTCTTCGGGACACGTGAACAGATGTACATGTTATGTAGGAATCATGAATAGCGTGGGTAACTAATGATTGATGTAGGATTAGATGCATTAGTAGTATTTTAGTGTCAAGGATCACAGAAAATAGACTTACGAGCCAGAATAGTAGTAACTGGATCTGAAAAAATAAATTGTGAAGCCGTCAAACAAACAAACTCGTCAAACCGTTTGATTTCTCACGCACTTACGCTGGCGCTCACTCACTCCCTCACTCACTCACGCACTCAATCACTCACTCACTTACTCAGTCACTCACTTATTCACTCACTCACTCACTCACTCACTCACCTGTAACATTTGGCACGATCACAGTCTCCGGTATGTTGGTATAAGATGGCGTCGTCATGGAGCTGTACTTCCAATACTGTTCGCTCATCACACGGAAGTACGTCTCGCTACACCCGTATGGATTGCAGACCTGTGAGTGAGTGAGTGATAGTGAGTGAGTGAGTGAGTCAGTGAGTCAGTGAGTGATAGTGAGTGAGGGAGTGAAAGAGTAAATGAGTCAGTGAGTGAGTGAGTGAGTGAGGGAGTGAAAGAGTAAATGAGTGAGTGAGTGAGTGAGTCAGTGAGTCAGTGAGTCAGTGAGTCAGTGAGTGAGTGAGTGAGTGAGTGAAAGAGTAAATGAGTGAGTGAGTGAGTGAGTGAGTGAGTGAGTGAGTGAGTGAGTGAGTGTGTGAGTGAGTGAGTGAGTGAGTGAGTGATAGAGAGTGAGTGAGTGAGTGAAAGAGTAAATGAGTGAGTGAGTGAGTGAGTGAGTGAGTGAGTGAGTGAGTGAGTGAGTGAGTGAGTGAGTGAGTGAGTGAGTTAGCGAGTGAGTGAGAGAGATAGTGAGTGAGTGAGTGAGTAACCGAACCGTAAATCGAAACCGTCCATGTCTAGGCGGCGACACGGTAATCCTGACATTGGTCAGATAGAAAGTGAACATCCACGTGACTAGTATATGGTAAACTGGCATGGCCTTGGTGGTGGCCGTGTTGTCATTCTGATCGATCAATGGGAAATAGTGCGAATCATTCTTCTCTTCATGATAGAGTACGCCTTGGAGCGAGTGACGAGGGTAAGCAACCACGTTGAAACTGGAATCAATGACAGGCTAATTGTACTTGATGGAATCAATGGACATGCTAATGGTACTTTGTGGAAACTTGAATGAATGGCACTCTAACAATCGGATGGATGACAGACTAGAAACGACATACTAACAGAGGATGGAAGACTATTCACCAAAAAATGTCATACTTACTAAAAGCTTGTGCTTCAACTACGGATCACAAAATAAAAATCTCCAAGATGAGCTTCCAATTCGCGACAGACTAACTGGAAGGTGTGCTGTTGCTTGAGTCTGTGATGTGTGGCATAGATGGATGGTGCCTGACCATCGACCACGACGGCCGATACATTGAGTGCCGGGTAATCGGCCAGATACGAGGCACATGTCAGATACCTCGTATGTAAAGGCGTGATCACATCGGTCGCTGTTACTTGACGGGTGGTACGTGTTGGCGAGGTGATCGTGTTGATTTGCTTCTAGAATGAGTGGGTGAGTGAGTGTGTGAGTGAGTGAGTGAGTGAGTGAGTGAGTGAGTGAGTGAGTGAGTGAGTGAGTGAGTGAGTGAGTGAGTGAGTGAGTGAGTGAGTGCGTGAGTGAGTGAGTGAATCACCTCTTCCAATCGATTATTACGCAAGGTGATGTTGGATGTGGGTAACATGCCAAACAGCATCCAATCCAGATGTGACAATGAGGTGTTTTCGATGTGAATGTGCTCCAGGTTTCTCATGCCTTTCAAGTCGGTCCGATTCAATCTGTGCTTTTCAGATTCTTTAGTTGGTCAGTCGTACAATCAACCCGACGGACAGGCAGCCAGTCAATCAAGCGATAAGTCTTTAAGTACTGTGGGTCAGTAAGTCAGGTACATAAGTCGTTTGGGGATCATTGTCAACATCATGCTAGGCAGTCAGTCAAGGTTTCATTCAGTACATAGCTAACGTGGTGAAAGCCTGCTGATTCACAATATAAATGCTGGATATCTTCAACAACCAGGATTCAGCAATTTTTGGGAATGAATTCAGCACATTCGGTAGGCAATCTAGACGATGTTTCGCGTCATCTCTGTTCCTCATTGCTTGGTTAATGGCAGTTATTTCGCACCCCGCAGTGATGTTGTCTGTAAAAACGATGTCCTACAAGAACAACAACATCAATAACAACATCAATAACAACAACAACAACAACAACAACAACAACAACAACAACAACAACAACAACAACAACAACAACAAGAACAACAACAACAACAGCAACAACAACAACAACAACAACAACAACAACAACAACAACAACAACAACAACAACAACAACAACAACAACAACAACAACAACAACAACAACAACAACAACAACAACAACAACAACAACAACAACAACAACAACAACAACAACAGTTCGACCAACCAATGATGACACGCCCAAGGCCGTCCTCTTTTCCACTCGGCTCCAGAAAGTTCAGCGTGGCATTTTGTTGTTCATGAGCGGTAATTTGCAAAGCCAACGGAAATGCAATCGCCAAACACGAAACCACACGAATTATTGATCGAAAATGTGGCGAAGAGATCGGGATGAAGGACAGACGAGTGTGAAGTGGGACGATCGGTAGCATTTGATGTCTATATATTATTAGTCGAATAGTTCATCTCGACTGAATTCGTTGTAAAACTGTTCTGGAGTACAACTGTGAACACAAACACAACGTTGGACATCCGGAACTGAAACATGTGGTTGTTGTTGTTGTGGTCAGAAAACATAGCTTTAGCTAAAATACTTAACGATTTTGGACTCAGCTGGTTCTAGTTTGAGTCGGTGAACACTCCACCATGATGGAAAGGATCAAGTTCTACAACAAACGTATGTAGCAAGGATATCAACGAAAAAAGGATGTGGAGTATTTTCTATAGCGTGCGATCAGTCATTTACATATTAATTAATTTCTGCGCCAAATCGGGTTCAGTGTTAAACAGTTTGCAAAATGTGGTTCGTTGTCACGTAAGATCAATTATATACTCACTCATGACTCACTCAGTCATGGCGAGGACAGTAGTACAGTAGCTCTGGAATGTTTGGATTAATACGTGAATGTCAGAACCAGTATATAATAATTTTAGTGATGCTTCTAACTGACAGATGCAGTAGGTTCTAGAATAACATATCCGACTTATAATTTTGTAAATAAGTTATAGCAACATAGAGTGCATGAAAGAATGGTAGTTTCATGAGATTATCTTAAGTGTTAGATGCGTATACTTGCTCTCGATGATGAAACACCTGGCTTTGACCAAATTAATGAAACAATTGATGAGTTTATTATTTCTGAATGTACCAAGAAGAACACAGGAACTACCGGTTCAATTGACTTTTTTACATTATTTTTCCCACTATTATGAGTTTTCTGAGCACAAGAATTTAATTCATGTCATTTCAGTGACGATATGTGAAGTGCGTTAATCGGGTTAACACTTTTCTGCAACCGTTTTTTTCGACCGTTTTCCTCAATCCCAAATTTATGCCATTAAAATGCATGTTTGAACGAAAAATTATTTTTTTCAATCACCGAAGAAGCTAGTTGAAAACAGGCCGAATGAGCTGCGTTTTATTTTTCAGGTAAAATAATTTCCCCTATCGAACGGACAGACTTGCACATTATTTGGGCGGGAGGGAAAGGTTTTACATGAAATTTCCCAGAAAAAGTCCTAACCCAATAATCGCACAGTACGTGCATCCGCTCAAAATACTGAAATCATTGTATAATTTCATTTCATAACAACCTATGTGTATTTTTGAATAACTATCGCGCAGGTGAAATTCAATTGAACAATGCAAGTATAAGTAAAATCGTGAATCATAGAGCTTTTATCTCCAAAACTAGCTTTACAAATTTTAATTTGTGATTTAAAAAATGTGTATTATTCTGCAGCTGCACTCCGAACCCTTTAAGTAAATAAGCAGAACACACTTCATCATTGGATTAACAAATATTCTATAAGCCATTGGATCTAGTTATATATGGCTATAGATAGAAGGTTGACAGGTAAACGCATCAGGCACATAAATTGTTGACCTAACTTTGACTCCAAGGCCGTAAACTTCACAAAGTTGCGCTCGAACTTTTCACTCGGAGTTTTGTTTGTAAACCTGTAAACATTTTTGGCTGTAAACACACTGTACACAAAGTTCCACTCGTATGCAGATGCATGAAATCTTTATCAAAAAGGAATTCGAGTAACAAAAATGTTACTGTTTATGACCATGATATAGTCGCTGGTGGTTTTTCTTAGAAACGAACAACGCTCTACTTTCAGGTCGGTAATGAAGGTTAGTTGAACACAAGAGATCAATCATTGTACAAACATATGCTGTACAAGGTTATATATACATACCTTATTAACAGTTACTGGTCACTCTGAACGTTCTTTGTTAACCTTTGCATCGCACGCGAACACACTTCATTGCATTTGGAATATTCTAGTAAAATGGTATGCAAAATGATTTTCAGTAATAAGAAACTATAACTTATGTAGCATTAGATTGCCATCTAAAATGTATAGTATGAAACAAATTACATACTAAATGGTATATGTACTTCTGATTACTGCAAGAACATGAATTTCTGATGAGTTCTCGATCTTTGTGAAAAATGAAGCAATTATTGAGAAAGTCCATTTAAAGTTCCAACTGAATCAAAAAGCGATGCATATGAAAAAAACATGAAGTTTCAAGGCACATAAGTACAAGGTTGTATGTATCCAGTGTTTCTTGTTACTAAAAAAAAAGGTTTTGGCGCGCCATTTGAATTCAAAGCTGATTTTGGCGCGCATTCAAATGTTCGTGAAAAAAAGCATATTGTCATATTACACTTGAAAAACAGACGAACTTTGTGCTTAGTTCACTGTAATTGTAGTAACGGGTTCTTGAAAAAAATTAATGTTGGGTAACAAGAAAACCTGACCAAGCTATATGGTCACTACAAAACCTATATAAGATCATCTGATGTTCGTAGAGAATCAATCAAATGAATGCGTAAAAAATCTGGATGATAAATGATGACCCCCGGTCACAGATTCCGGCTGTTAATGAACTACTATCATAAAAACAAGGACCAACGACACCCACTTTTACCGTAACACATGCATTTACATCAGCAGTGGTCTTAATTGCGGACAAGGGAAGAATCAAAAAGAGGAAATTCCCCTCTTTGACATTTTTAAATAGAATTTGTTCTTTTAAAAGCGTAGGTAAGATGACCTCAAACCAGCTAATTACTGTACTTCCGCTTTGAAGATAAACTCATGATATCATCCCTTTGAAGAGTGATATGATTTCTTATGACCAAAAAGATTTGAAGATCTCTGGTGGAGGGTTCCAGAGTTATGAACCAATGTGCCCTGGATTTCATTAATGGTTAATGTCATAATCGAATGAACCTCTGATTATTCACGTAACAAAATGTACATGTTCATATATTCATGACGTGCTTTGACGTGTTCGTATGATCCACCTTTGATTTATGTGTTCCAGGAGTTGTAGTGATAACAAAGCACATCTGAATGTACAATACATACAATTAGGAACGCAGCCACAAATGCACAATAACCTCATTCAAACTAACTTTTTATATAAAGACCATTTCTAATATCCTGGTGAATAATAAACATAATTTTTCCCTTTAGTAAAACATCATCAAATATGAAAGTTGATGACTGTCATCAATGACTCATTTACAAAGTTCATAATACTTATTAGAGATACAAATAGTAACATACAAAATAGTAACAGTAAATAGATGTAAGTTCGAATTAGAATGTCTCAGTTGCACTATAAAATTTCGAAAATGGTCGCAAACTTCTCGCATTTTGTGTCGGCTTTGGTGGCTGTGTTTTCAAGTTCAAGTAAATAATGATGGTAATGCATAAACAATGCCGTCGTCGCTTCGAAGCAATTACGTACGGGCCAACGGCTGACTTCCAGATAAATGTACATACCACCGAATTTCGGCCAAAATTCAACTTGTCGCAACAAAAGCAACAGTTGCTCAATGGGGGTGCCAAACGCCATTAAGGAAGATAAACGCAACGTCCCTTTTTTGGTTGGTATAAAAATGAGCTTGATTAGAAAAGCTAAGAGAATTAAACAAGAGTATAAAGTGGGCGAGTTTTCTAACTTAGAGACAGAAAAAGAAAAAACTATCGTTGTTTCTGCCCGTGAAAACCATCGTGAAATAACGAAAAAATTGATGTTCAGGTGCAAGGGAAATATTCTGAAATATCTTGAACTTTCTTCTTGTAGAAAAAGGGCTTTCTTCTAATGCTAGTGGTTTTGAAGTCATTCGTTGGTCGCTTGTTCCTCGGGTAACCAACAATCTTAAAATAAGAACATAACTATACTAAAAACCCACAAGAGTTCCGTTTTTCGAAAAAAGACATTCCAGAATCCCATTCAAGGAATTTTACTAGAATCACTCGACATTTTCCTATTTGCTCGTCCTTGTCCACAATGGAAACGAGGAAGCGCTGCTGTCAGTTGACAAGTTTGAATGAGAATTTATGTAGCAATACGGAGTGCAGTTGTGAAAAAAACATGGGGACCCCACGCAAGGTGGCGGGCGGGCGTGGCACATTTCGATGTTTCGGTTGCCGCTAATGGCGGATGAAAAAAATGTCTCAAAACGCAGAGAATAAACCAATTCAATCTCATTTTACCTAAATACCAAAAGAATCCACTTTTTTGAAAACCGTTGTAGATAATTCGCTCACATTTCGTACATATGTAGGTGGAGCTATTCAAATGCTTTGCATTAGCAGACGAGAAGGGGGAGAGGAATTTCCTTTTATTGGCAGTTTTTCTCAAAGAAAAGTTTGTTCCTCAACGTGTAGGTGAAATAGTGAAAAAACTACGAATTCTCTGTTTTCAAGAAATTCCCCTCCATCTAGAAGGTTGGCTTGGCCACTCTTGCATTGTTGGCATTCGTAGAAGAGGAAAGAGAGAGAGGGCCATCGGCACACAATCGATTCATCAATGGAATATACACACACACTTCTGTTCCATCAGGAGGTGGATAATACGAAGAATTCTAGATAAATTAGGCACACATGACGGTGTATAGCTGTTGTAATGACGCTTCTGTAATAATTATAAATTAACAACACTTTCGAGATAAACGATAGTTACATACAATGAACCCACTCTAACGACGACTTGGTCATAAAAAGTAGAGAGCATAATAGACTCATGATCTATGTACATACAGTACACCCAATGTTGTTTCAAGCGTCGTGTTATGAGCACTGGCGGACGAGCTAATCCTTCAAAGGGAGGGGAATTTTGTCAAACAGGGGGGAATCAGCAAATTTCAGGTCATTTTACCTACAACAAATTAAACTTTTTGAAATCGTCAAAGAGGGGAGAATTCCACTTTTCCCATCTTTTATCGTCCGCTAGTGGTTATGAGCATTTACCGTATTCATTCTCTGCCACACCGTCGCGTCAGGGAAACTTAAAAAATAGTAAAGAATACGTGAACCAGACTTTATACGAGAATAAGTATGAACTAATATGAGCCAAAATAAACTCTAGTATCTAGAAACTATAATTACTCACGCGACGAATTATGTTTTGTACATATCTGCATGTTGTGAAGCCAATCCGATTTAACGATCGAACCCGGTTCATCATGTAATTACATTAACGCACTATAAAAACAGTAAAGCAACGCCTGGATCCACACACGTAATTTGAAACATTAAGCTACACTGTCAAAAAAACTGAGATTAGGACGTCCTAGATCATTTGGCCTGAAACTAATAAAATTCAGCCAAAAAATTACATTATAGCATCGTCAAATAAAAGTGAGAATTTAGAAAATTGGAAAAATATATTTTCAAGAGTTTTCCTGATTACCCTTGCTGGCTGACCAAAAATTCAGTTCACTCAAAAAATGCATACAAAGATTTCGGGTTAAGATAAACATTTTACGGAAAGTTGTTGCGAAGTGAAATGAATTGCGGCATTGTGAGGGTATTGAGGGACGCCCCTCTAGGTAACGGACAACAAGGCTATTATTGAAAATACGCAAGCAAACTCAATAAATAGCAAAAAAACTCAATAAAAATTAAATAGTCGTGCTCGTGCGTGAGTGAATTCCGGGCCAGTGAAGAAACGGCTTCAAAAAGTACCCCGAGGGCACCACGGTCCAACGGAGCGTAGACTTTTCAACCAATAAAAGTCCCTTGGGTACTGGGCGTAATTATGGGCATACCGTATACAGTACTCTGGCGCACCAGCGAACGAGGGAACAACGCAAAGTGGAATTCCCCCTTTCTGACAGTTCAAAAAAGTGGAATTTGTTCTTTAAGGTGAAGGTTAAATGACCTTTAACGGATGATTCTAGCTTAATTTGAAGACATTGCCCACCCTTTAGAGGATTGACTCGTCCGCCAGTGCTCTGGCGATACTCAGGTGGGTTTGGTACATAATGTGCTCTTATCTATCTAACATCTCTCGACTGTCAAACCTTTCAACTTTTTAAACTCTTTAAACTCTTTAAACTTTCTGGTTGAAACTGTTTCCAACGTTTTTTTTTCGGAATCTCTGTGGATCATTTTGAAACTATGCACATCGTTGAAATTTCATTAGAAAAAAGGACCACGTACTAATTGGAAGTTCTCTACTTACATGCAGACATTTCTACACAATTATATGGAATTTGATTAGGAAATAGAAACATAAGTTCTTTTTCACAATAGTTTCGGATATTTGGGATATCATAAATCATAAACACATACACTGTGTTAGTAAGCAAGCTTCAGAAAAAGACGGACGTGCCTTTCTTCTGAAAATTAGTTTTTC
>OZ038447.1:9518965-9524965 GCA_964036265.1 Daptonema setosum
TTTCCCAAATTAAACCATATCTTTGATTCAGTGAGTGAGTGAGTGAGTGAGTGAGTGAGTGAGTGAGTGAGTGAGTGAGTGAGTGAGTGAGTGAGTGAGTGAGTGAGTGAGTGAGTGAGTGAGTGAGTGAGTGAGTGAGTGAGTGAGTGAGTGAGTGAGTGAGTGAGTGAGTGAGTGAGTGAGTGAGTGAGTGAGTGAGTGAGTGAGTAAGTGAATGAGTGAGCTATGGAGTCAGTGAGTCAGTCAGTGGGTGGGTGGGTGATATGAGTTGATGTTAGGAAATGGGAAATTATTTTTGCTATATCAATATCAAGACTCGTTACAGTAATGATACAAAACAAAAACCATGGTTAACCAAAAAGTCGTCTAGCGTTACGCCATTTAATAAAATATTAAATTAAGGCCACAAGCTCACTTTCTCTATATTGAAAATTTTCTTTATATACATACATCAAATTTATTCCGCCCATAAATACGGTGAAATTAAACGCCCAAGGTCATTAATTTCTTGTAGAACGTACCAAAGTATCCTGACTGCGGTATAAAGAGCATTGATTGATGATTTTCTTATCACTTTGGTTTCGTTTATTATACTTGATTTTCAGAGAGCCTGCCACAAAACTGCCACAAAACTGCCACAAAACTGACCCTACCACAAAACTTTCACTCCTGCCTATCTTTTCTCGGTACTCTAATGAAAATACAAGCGTTTCTCCCATGTTTTTTTCAAATAACTTGATAGAAATCTCACATTTTCAGTCTGGTGACACATTGTAAAACGTTATCGATCAGCCCCATCTTCCTTTGCCATCCCCACGAGTTGTGGCATCTTTTTGTACCATGACGGATTGAATTCATTATATGTGGATGCCATATATGTAATGTGCCGCAATGTAAACATACCCCGAATCTGGGTACATCGTTGGCGCATGTGTAAATACGTACAAGGAATCTGTCATGATCATGATGGTCATGAATCAACAATGCCCTTATCTGATCACAAGTATACGGTACTTGATGCCGTGGGTTTTGTTGCTGGCGCACCAGTCATCTAACCCCCATATCACAGAAACTTTTGGCATTGGGTGCCTAAATTGGTGCATCTTTATGCAAAAAACTTGAAGTTCTTTAACTCACGATATAATCGGTTGAAAATAAAAAACTTTTGTTCAGATGAAAGTTCGTTTTTTTCCTCATAATGCAATCACGAAAAACTCCAAGTAAAAACATTAAATTGGATAGAAAACATGCATTTTATATAGCACTCAGTTTTCGCTCCGAGACCAGGTGCCAAAGGACGCATTTGTCATAAGCAGCAGTGCATAAAGTTTTGCCATACCATTTTCATTGCATTATATTGTGTTTGTTTTGAGTTTCTTATTTTTCGCATGTGTAAAAATAGACGATCTCAACTCTGAACAAAAGTTTTCAATTGAAAACCAATTCTCACGTGAGTTATAGAACTTCAAAGTTTTCTTGCATAAAGATGCGCCAATTTAGGCACCCAATGCCAAAAGTTTCTGTGATATGGGGGTAAGACTTAGGGTTCCACAAATTTTCTGCCACTTAAACCATGCATATTTTTAAACGATAAGCGCCATCAAGCAATTTACCATCAAACGCAAAACGAAGCTTCGACTACTGGGAGGTGTTCAAAGAAAAGGACAACAATTTATTATTCACCCTTCATAGAACTTTTCTTAGTTACTGTATATCTACATAACAGGATATTAAAACATCCACAGTAGTTAGATTATTATTTCATAAAATACGCCGACTTTATTGGACCTAATAACTTGCACAATAACGTTCGATCTATCGCAACGATCACTACAAACCAACAACAACAACAACAACAACAACAACAACAACAACAACAACAACAACAACAACAACAACAACAACAACAACAACAACAACAACAACAACAACAACAACAACAACAACAACAACAACAACAACAACAACAACAACAACAACAACAACAACAACAACAACAACAACAACAACAACAACAACAACAACAACAACAACAACAACAACAACAACACTGTGAACGCAGCTCCTTTACCACCTACCCCCAGCCCCCGCTGTGCAATATAGCGCGTGCAGAATTCAATAACGTTTAGGGCTTCTGGGGTGTCAAGAAGCAGTGCCCAGCTATACGGTATGAATGTCAGAGGATTACGGTAGCTATCTAGCTGGCCCATGATACACAAAGCGGATGACTAAATCTGAATTTCTCTAACTCTAGAATACAACTTAATTTTGAACCGATTTTCAATCATAGTCAGCGGTAGGCAGTATTACTATTTTTCTCACAAGAGTGGGGAATTTTCGCATACCATGGGATACTGATCCGCTTTATAGCCGTGTGCTTGGATACCCCGGTTATCAGCCGTGGCAGTCGGGCAAGAAATGAACGGTGTTTAGTGTTGGGCTTAGCGCTGTTATGAGAGACGGTAGACGTTGATGGGATGAGAAGAACCATCGCATCAATGAGTCACATATTCTACTGTGGTTCCATACTATAGTGTAGTTTCGGTTTCCACTAATTGATTGGATCGATACTGGTTCAAGATGGAATATTTCGATTTGATTCATGATCTCAAGTGTAGGTTGAATATTCACAAGTACATATGTGAACCTTTATTTAGCCCCAATTAATCAGATGGTCAATGATTCCAGTATGGTCAGCAGGCTCAAAACAAACTGATGTTAAATCAGAAAATAGTTTTCACCCTTTCAAAGTTTGTGGAACGATCCCGCACAAAAGTTCGAAAGACTTGTGCAAAGTTTACCGAAACTTCTAAAATATTCCGATGAATATGCAAATGTTGGTTAAGACGATAATTGGCTGGTCGTATCTGATTATCGGCTTCATCCAGATCAAAGCCGTGTCTTATCTCTTGAAAGCGGATTGCCGGATGATCTGATGTACCATGTCATCATCTATCGAGCACCAAAAATAAAAAAAGTTCTACTACGCGCGAATTTTATTTTATGTGCATGGTAGGGACAAAAATTATGTTGCCAAGTAAAATGTTCTGCCCACCCTTATGACTCGTGGGTGGCACCTATCCCTCATTGGCATACGTATAATCCGCCGGTTACCTAAGCAAGCGTTGCCACAGAGCTGATAAGCCTGTTATCACATCCATACCACCATGATCATTATGCAGCTGGCAGCTACACGTAACACTGTTTATCTTAGTTGGTGGCAGATTTCGTCACTCACACTCACTCACTCACTCACTCACTCACTCACTCACTCACTCACTCACTCACTCACTCACTCACTCACTCACTCACTCACTCACTCACTCACTCACTCACTCACTCACTCACTCACTCACTCACTCACTCACTCACTCACTCACTCACTCACTCACTCACTCACTCACTCACTCACTCACTCACTCACTCACTCTCACTCACTCACTCACTCACTCACTCACTCACTCACTCACTCACTCACTCACTCACTCACTCACTCACTCACTCACTCACTCACTCACTCACTCACTCACTCACTCACTCACTCACTCACTCACTCACTCACTCACTCACTCACTCACTCACTCACTCACTCACTCACTCACTCACTCACTCACTCACTCACTCACTCACTCACTCACTCACTCACTCACTCACTCACTGCACTCACTCACTCACTCACTCACTCACTCACTCACTCTCTCACTCACTCACTCACTCACTCACTCACTCACTCACTCACTCACTCACTCACTCACTCACTCACTCACTCACTCACTCACTCACTCACTCACTCACTCACTCACTCACTCACTCACTCACTCACTCACTCACTCACACATGAAACATGGCAGTCTGCACCCTCCAACCGGAGAACATGCTTCATCGCCTCTCAAGTGCCATCAAGGAGGAGACACTTGATGGGTGACAAACCATTGGGTCATGAAAGATGTCAGTCAGACATTTTCAACCAAAAACCAGATTTATGCGGGAAAAAGCTGGCTTTCGAAAAGTTGATTATGGATGGTGATAGGGATAGGGATAGGTGATAGGGAGTTTGAGTTTGCAATTGTACTTACTACTGTACATAAGTTGGTTCGATGGTTGACCAGCTACATAAAACACCATATCATGATGTACTTTTTCAAAAAGCATTCTAGCTTTCCAAACTTTACTGTTCAGCTATATTTTATAAATCCCGCCATTCATCACCTTCGCTTAATTTTACCACATGGTAGTTATTCTCGGTCGTCAGGAGAACCTGGGAGCTCTGGATGCTGTTTACCGTAATATTCTGAGCAGGTGTTTCATGATATGATGCATGTCATCGATACAACATCCTCAAGTGCACCATGTGCCCTTCACCAACTAATCATTAACACCCTCTTATATAACCATGATTAAAAACGGTGGTGAGGTTAGGCGTGGCTGGCACCAAACAGCTCGTTGACCTATTCACCTGATCTACCATAATCGGATAACATTAATTTGGCAGTTCATGCTGATTCCAAATTGTATGATCATTTGTAGCAAGTGGAAGTTTTTAGGGACTTCAAATATCTTTCAGGTATCCTTTTAACTCTTTTGTCTTTTTAACGCTCTTGGTAGGTGACTTGAGACAGTTGAAAAAAACAGATGATGGAAAATTTAGAATGTAATCGAATACTTTCTTCTCTACTCATTTTAAGTAAAACACATTGTATCTAAGGTTTCGCTCTATATTTTTGAATCGAATTTTCGAATCGACGGTGAAACATTAAATAAGAATGTGCCTATCATTGCACAAAATAAACCAAGAATAAAGTAATCGACAATAGTACGATTACCGTTCTCTGACGTTGGTACATCCATCCCGAAACCTCGACGATTGTAATCCTTTCTCTGGTGTTTTCCGTTAGATTTAACGTGGCAAAGCCAGACATATTCGAGAATATGTAAAATTTCAATACTTTTAATCTTCAAGAAATCAATAAGAAATCAACAATAATTTCATTGTTTACACAACCCACGTGTATTTGAAGCCAGGTAACGTTCATGAAACCCATACGAGTTTCAATCTCAGTAACCACGATAGACTGATTATCAATCTGATGGTAAATGCAAGCCATATGTGCCTTACTAATTATGAGCCCGAACCTTTGATTCTCACGTGGCACCGTTCATCAACGGTGCTTTATCAACATGAAGATTCGCCGTTATGGGATTGTTACATATATCCTTCATTGAATACATAAATTGTACCATACTGAATGTATTTTAGGCTTGTCAGTTTTTTTATTCTAAAAGTCTTGATTATAAGCTGATTTTATCTGAACTTGATCATACACAATGAATTGCGAAACAACATGTACCGTGTTGGATCATATACTAAGGGATTAATGAAACATTTTAGGGCTACCGAAATGCACAAATCCTTGCCTCATTTTTCCTGTTTCATGAAGTTCAAAGAAGTTTATATCATAAAGTTGCCATCAGATTGCAGAATGCAGCACAATAACGTGTCGGTGAGTCCACCGTCGGTGCTCGTGTCTGCATTCGCGGCCACCGAACGCACGTCCACCGACCACGGGGCCGCCATCTATACCAGTGGCATCATGAACCGGCTGAATACCATCCTAATTCGTCAAGTATGGAAGCGATGATGAACACGAATTGTCTGGTTGATACTGGCATGATTCAGGTGAGTATATTTTAGTCAGTCAGTCAGTCAGTCAACAATTCAGTCAGTCAGTCAGTCAGTTAGTCAGTCAGCCAGTCAGTCAGTCAGGTCAGTCCGTCAGTTAGTCAGTCAGTCAGCCAGTCAGTTTGTCAGTCCGTCAATCAGTCAGTCAGTCAGTCAGTCAGTATGTCAGTCAGTCAGTCAGTTAGTCACTCTGCAGCATTCTGCGTTCCACGATTCGGGTCTGACGAGTCTGGACGGTACACCTGCACCGATCGTAATGTGTGCCTCATCGGAACGATCGTCATGCGAGTTCACTACACCCGGCAGTATGGCACTCGGAC
>OZ038447.1:9525165-9539606 GCA_964036265.1 Daptonema setosum
CTGGTGATGTAAGAAAAGAATCGTTCAAGGTACAACATCAAACAAACAAACAACTAAACTCTAACAATAATATGCATGGACAAGGGGAAAATATGTGATATGTAACGTCAAATGCAGTAGAATATGTTGAGCAGAATTCACAAAAATGGATAAGTATTCGATGTAGAAAAAATTAACTGGAAAAGCAACAGAAGAAACCAACCGGCTGAAAATACGGTAAACCGCAATTGTGGCCACAAGATCACTGATTGAAGAGCCGATGTACCACTTATAAACGGTGGAAAAAACAATTGGGTGAGGTTTTTATTTGATTGATTGATTGATTGATTGATTGATTGATTGAATGAATGATTGAAAACTCCTGAATCCGAGCGTCGAGTCAACTCAGGTCAGGTTGACAGTCGGCCGGGCTGAAAACGTACAAAGTTAATAGGTTGGATATAGTGCTAGTGCAAATCTCCATTTATATCACACTTTTTTGAGAAGAAAACTATTCTTTAGTAACGGTGAATTAATTTTCAGTTTTTCAAAATTATATTTGTTGCGGTTTGCTAATTTTCACAACACCATTTCAGATGCTAAGGAAAATGAAAAGACTAGAAATTGAGGTTTGAGTCTAAAGACCAGACATACTGGGGTTTTTATTTTTCGTGACATACAACAACAAACTTATCATGAACATTCTAACATTCGCAATTCTAAGTTTCCCACATATGTACGTATCAACATTTTCGATCAACAGACATTCTGAATTCAGCGTCCGAACGAAATTCGTACGATTTTTGCGAATACGTAATCCGACAATCACCAAACCATCAGATATTGATTGATCGGACAGACATGATGATGGACGATCGATGAAAAGTGTGAAATTAAAGATGACACTGGTACAGTAGTGAAATGTCATGGATCTTCAGAAAATAGAGCTTTTTAGGTACCATTGGAAAGCGAAACATTATGGGTTCTAAGAAACTACAACATGGGAATAATTATGAAAAACCCATTCTTCAACATTCTAGCAGAAAAACCTGCTGGAAGTTGTAATCTATGATGAAAAAAGGGCCAGATATTGGAACCGAACATGCAGACCGTTATTTGGTGCCTGACATGTGGGAAAGCGAAAAGCGACGACGACGACATTCGACGATTCGACGTTCGAAAAGTATAAGTTTGTACCACGACACGAGTACTTTCACCAGATTTGACATCGGGTGTCGGAACGTGCCAGGTCTACGATGTCAAAGGTCTGATCGGGCCGTGTCACCGAAGTCATGTCATGTTCATGTCAGTCCGTGACATTCGGCGCACTCGAGCGCATCCGTGCGCCTGTTGCGTGCGCACATGTGCAGATGATGCATGCATCAGATTCATGCGTTGTGTCGCGTGCGTTGCGCCATCGCACAAACGAACACCATCGATGTTGCGCGTGCGCATATCCATTCGAGTGGGGGATGAGAAAATCGGGTAAAACTCACATGGGGAAGTTTTGCTAAAAACGAAAATTTGTGATTTTGGAAACTTTAAGCAACAGATTATAAGACAAGTTGCTCAGTGGAATTTCCCAAAAGTGAGGATTTTCCTCACCAGTTATCTAGGCATCCGCTGCAACTGGATTTGGGAGGGGTGCAGGTTGGATGCACGCGAATGCTGAACAAGGGGAACAAGGTCAGTAGGCCAGGTGCAGGAGGGGGGGGGGGGGACTTGTTTGTTTTGATGACCCCGCCGCGTAACATTATACGTTACGCGCAACATGACTGCAACCTCAGCGCAACAACTGCAACAAACGTGAATGCTGCAACTGATTGCGCAACAAACGGATGCACACACACGCGATCCTGACCGTGTGCAGCACACCTGTTATTATTACTTGTTTATTTGATACGAGGGTGCAACACGAGTTGCGGATGAAAATCAGATTGTAACTGAGATAATACGAAATTTTCTCCATGGGGTGAAGGTTGGCGATAAATGGTATTTGGCATTCCTACTCCATATCGGAAGTAGAGTCAATATGGTTGAGTTTGTGGCACATTGTTACCCGCAACATGATTGATGTTACGCAACCCCTGTGACCCGCAACCAAACTTCACCAGCAGCCAACCGACGTTACTCGTATGTGGATTCAGATTACCGAATGAATTCGGCGCCGGGGGATTCACGTTCGTTTGATTTCACTTACGTGTGACTGGCAACGCATGGCGCAACGCAACTTGTTGAGTGTTGCAACAACAACCGAAACAGACAACGTGCAGCAGAGAAAACCAATTGGCAATAAGTTGTTTTTCTGAAAGAATCACTTTGGGATTGACCCCGGGTGGAGATGGGGTTCGATGGAGGGGGGATAATGTAGGGCCATTGAAGATGAGCGTTCGTCACCCCCCCCCCCCCCCTTCGCCCAATGTCAGTGATTGAATGTTTGAATGTCAGATTCGTCTACGTAATCACTTTCGTATAAATATATACATTTATATATGGCATGTCGAATGTGTGGACAGAATGTCGGGCGAATGTCAGGTGTTTGCGTTTGTCGTGCAAAATGATCGGTTTGGGTGGGAAAAGGCAACAACATGGCAGTTACGAACTCGTTGAGGAACATACCATCAGAGTCATATATCAAGGTGAAGAAGAAGAAATAATCCTGAAGATACTTATGAAAAAAATCCCCCTCATAACGGAACCTAATACCTGACCATAGTCATTTCTGACTCCGTTGCAGTTGCACGCCTCCGTTGCAGGTGAGACGCATGTGTCGGGGTTTGAGGAAGTTTCAGTTGCAGATAAGATGCTCTGACATGGCGAAAGTTGGTCATGTCTGTTACATGGCCAACATTCATCAAAAACTCTGATTTTTTTAGCATTTCGGATAAGTTTCATTAGGGATCACGTCACGTTCACGTTTACAAATAGTAAAACCACCCACTCCGACGGGTTTGTGAGAAAACGGAATTTACATCATCATAAGGTCTGAGTTAACTGACACACTCCTGAAAGCCGCCAATTCAGCCGGCCGTTGAGTGATTTGTTGGGCTGTTTAGTCAGGTCGAGTAAAAACAGAATAATGCATGTGATCGATGCAACGGCACCAAACGAAACAAAGGAATCTGAGACAACATGAAAATATGACAAAGTTGTTTTAAAGTGAGAAAAAAACTTGTAATCGATGTGTTCAGATTTGTACACGAGTTATATGATGTGTAACATGAGCATATGTTACTCGAAATTGGAAAAATCATTTCTGATTCATGGTTGTCAATCCCCTGATTTCAAATCGATTCCTTAACATTCATGAATGAATTATGATATCATAACCGACTAAAGTCTATCCGTAGCATCTATCCGTCTATCTTACATTCGACTAACAATCGGTGATCAAAATTTAAGCCCGTTTCATATTCGCTCATAATCCTGAGTGCGGTATAGTACTTTGCGCATCAAACGCATGAGTGCAAGGACGCCCTGCAACCATACCATAACCAGGCCTATTGAACGTACAGCTACATGTACCTACCGTATGATCAAACACTCCTCTAAATGATAAAAGCACCGAAGCCAGTGTAGCTCAGATTAAGACAATCGGAACTGGAAAACGAGACTGTTTGAAGAGTGGTGATCGTTGTTGTTCGATATGCAGTTTATATATGTTGTTTATGTGAGCCTGGATTTTATCAGTTTATTAAGTTGTTTATTGACATATTATATATCATAGTTCCCGAATGTGTAGAAAATCACGGACTGTTTAATTAAACTTGCGTTTATGCGTGCCGTACCATAGGGACTTTAGTGGGGCCGTGAGAGCGACCAGTGCGATAGAGCAATGCAGGTGCCATGGTTTGCCACTCTTGTGATTGATGCCACAAAACCGCCTTAACCTATGTAACATAACTTCGAGAAGAAAAAGTAATTTTTTTTCAGATTTCTTTCGAGTTTCTTGTTGTTTTATATTATTTTCGGACTCATTTGTGTTAACGGTGAACCGAATGGTACGTTTCGTGGTGCCACATAGTGGCGTAGCTGATTGGCTCCCAGAGGACGGTGCACCATGTAACGGCCATCTTATAAAAAGATAGTGGCGAAGGAGAAATTGTTAAAATACTTCAATAAAATCATCATTAAAACGGAAATTTTCAGGTTCACATACAAATCAAACAGAATAACAAGAAAAACAACATCAAATTCAAACTGAAAAACATTCGCGATTACATTGGCCATGTGATCCGCCTGTACCACCGATATGATCCCAGTCAATAGC
Source organism: Daptonema setosum (assembly GCA_964036265.1). Taxonomy (NCBI): domain Eukaryota; kingdom Metazoa; phylum Nematoda; class Chromadorea; order Monhysterida; family Xyalidae; genus Daptonema; species Daptonema setosum. The sequence goes on from OZ038447.1 coordinate 9,529,415, forward strand.
GTACGAGATGGGTAGGGAAGGTGGGTAAAGTGAAATTACCCTCTCTTTGAAGTTGCCAGAAAGTAGAATTTGTTCCTAAGGTGTAGGAAAAACGATCTGAAAACTGCCAATTCCCCATCTTTAGAAAGATTCCCCTTCCTTTGGAGGTTTGGCTCGTCCGCCAGTGGCAGTGACGTTGTTAGCTTGTTTAATGTTTACTGTTTAGATGATATACCTGTTTTGCGTTAATCATTTCATGGTCAACAGAAGTTTGTTGTTTACGAATTCTTATCAGTGGTACTAAAAAGTAGTCATGGTTCATGTCGAGGTCACTTGAGTAAACAATTAGTCAGCATCTATTTGAATCATTGACGTAATTTTTCTTGTTCCTCGTATCCTTGTTGATTGTGGATTCTGGTTCCTCACAGAAAATATTATTACGGAATCATTCCTAGGGAACAGTAGGACAATGATGGACTTGTACGAGCAAATGAGACTTTTCATTAGTTGAAATCGTTGAGCGAAAATACACATACATCACGTGAAACGTGAACAATGTCAAACTGGCTGCGGTACTGAATGACTGATTGCTAAGATTAAAAATATTTTTTTATTATTGCTGTAATTTAACAAACACCCTGCCATGGGTGGTATGGCCAGATTGAGTGGATTAAGCCAGATCCAATGACCTGATAATAAATCTAAATCTGAAAAGTACGTATCGAAAGCAGCATAATTCCCGATTAGATTGGATAAGACTTCATTTTTTCATGGAGGTCCCAAAATTTCTTCTCGGCTATTTCATATATTCGAAGGTCAGCCCAGAGAAACGCTTCAATCTTACGTCGCTGCTCAGCAGTGAGACTGGCTACCATTTCGGTTGTATTCACCTAAAGTAATTCATTCATTCACTCACAAACTTAGCCATTCACTCGTTCATTCACTCACTCACTCATTTATTCATTCATTCATTCATTCATCCACTCACTCACTCACCTATTCACCCATTCATTCATTTCTAACCTTTCCACTATTTGTACGCGTGCCAAGATTTGGTTTCTTCCATCGCATTAATGTGAAAAGATAGTCCCAACTTTTAGCCATCTCCTCCGTCAGACCAACAAACGCCAGACTTCTAACGTACTCTTCCACTACTGGCAGGTGTGAAGCTACGAGATGAGTGAGTGAGTGAGTGATTGAGTGATTGAGTGAGTGAGTGAGTGAGTGAGTGAGTGAGTGAGTGAGTGAGTGAGTGAGTGAGTGAGTGAGTGAGTGAGTGAGTGAGTGAGTGAGTGAGTGAGTGAGTTAGTGAGTGAGTTAGTGAGTGAGTGAGTGAGTGAGTGAGTGAGTGAGTGAGTGAGTGAGTGAGTGAGTGAGTGAGTGAGTGAGGGAGTTGAGTGAGTGGCCAACCTTCGATTCAAGGATTATCGGCTGTCCCGCATTATTATTGTAGGAGCGCAGCACGGAAGTAGTTACAAACAGAACAGCAAAGCAAAAGCAACCCAGCAAACGCCAGAACTGGCCGGCCATTTTCTGAAGGTACAGGTATGTACATTTTGGCAGCTAGTAAGTTTCATGAACAAATTTTTTTATTTTTAGTGTGTTTAATTGAACGGGACATAAATTTTGTGGACTGGTTTCATAATTAATATAATTTTTTTTCTTTTAGAACTGTTTTCTATTCGAAATTGACAGTATTTATAAACAATATAAAGTCCTTACTTGGTACAGGTCGAATCAAACATCAAAAATCAAAAATTCTAATTTCACCAACCACACCTGCTAAATGTACCAGGGACGTGTATTTATTTGTCTATCTATCTGATGGTGGTGTGAGCCATAAATCCTTTTAACAAACAACTCTGTATACCTATTTTATTCAGTACAATCAAAATTCCTTCGGGTCTTTGTATAAATTAAGCTTTCTTCTTTCCCGCTAGTATCAACTGAATACTAACAAGTTTGCCGATTGTTTGATGTGGTAAGGAATTGAGTTTGATGAACACTCTACTTTAGAAGTGTTTAGTTTATGCATTGTGAATGTGTTTTACTTTACTGCTAAACGACCCACCCGCCCACCCGCCCATCACATACTCTTTAAAACATCAACACATTTACATACATAAAGCCATCGTTTGTATTGTACAGCGTTCGGTTTTTATCACTTCATGATTAGTAACAAGAAATACGCCCAAACTTTTTCAACTACAATAGCTAATTGACTTTTTCCTTAGTTTATCATTGAGCAAAAATACACATACAGCTTGTGAAACGTAAACGGCATGATGTCAAACTGACTGATTCATTGAATGACTGATTGCTAAGTATAAAAAATCTGTTTCATTGACTTTTGAGGTTTAATAAACACCCTGTAACGGGTGATGAGGCAGGTAATGGCAGATCCAATATGGAAAAGCAAATTCTGGTTTCTTTGGTTTACACCAACAACAAAAATAGTCCAAATAAACTAGTTTTCAGAGGCAGCATAATAAGCTATGTACCAATCAGAATTGATAAGATTTCATTTTTTCATGGAGGTCCCAAAATTTCTTCTGGGCTACTTCATATATTCGAAGGTCAGCCCAGAGAAACGCTTCAATCTTACGTCGCTGCTCAGCAGTGAGACTGGCTACCATTTCGGTTGTATTCACCTAAAGTAATTCATTCATTCACTCACAAACTTAGCCATTCATTCGTTCATTCACTCACTCACTCATTTATTCATTCATTCATTCATTTACCTACTCAATCACTCACTGATTCACTCATTCGTTTATTTCTAACCTTTCCACTGTTTGTACGCGTGCCGAGATTCGGTTTCTTCCATCGCATTAACGTGAAACGATAGTCCCAACTTTTAGCCATCTCCTCCGTCAGACCAACAAACGCCAGACTTCTAACGTACTCTTCCACTACTGGCAGGTGTGAAGCTACGAGATGAGTGAGTGAGTGAGTGAGTGATTGAGTGAGTGAGTGAGTGAGTGAGTGAGTGAGTGAGTGAGTGAGTGAGTGAGTGAGTGAGTGATGAGTGAGTGAGTGAGTGAGTGAGTGAGTAATCCACAAACAGGGCAGAATAGATTCTGTGTTGCAAAATAATCATCCGGCAAGTAATAATAATCCAAAACTTGGCGCTGGAGGTCCGTTAAGATTGCCTGAAATTTTTTTTCGCTTTTGTATATTTTATTTCATGAGGGTTGTTAACCTTGGTCTCTTTCTTCCTTGATGAGAAAACACTTTTTGCTGCTGTGTTCGGTTTCTGCTGTAAAGTGTTGTCTGTTGAAAGTAACTTCCTTGTTACTTGTGATAACAAGCTTGGGTGAGGTTTGTATTTGCTTAAAATGATTTAAGATCGTGAACTATTCAAACATTGCATGTGAGTAAATGGGTTAATGAGTAAATGAGTAAGTGAGTGAGTGAGTTAGTGAGTGAGTGGCCAACCTTCGATTCAAAGTTTATCGGCTGTCCCGCATTATTATTGTATGAGCGCAACACGGAAGTAGTTACATACAGAACAGCAAACAAACCAAGCAAACGCCAGAACTGGCCGGCCATCTTCTGAAGGTAGAGAATCATGAATATGTACATACATTTCAGCATCCAACATCTTCAAGCCCGTTTGTGATTTCTTGAAACAAAAATTTGTCTTAAAATGTCTGATGTCGGAACATCACTATTTTGGTGATGGAACATCTCAGTTGAGTGGACACCATACTTTAACACAGTGATGCATGGAGTGATGATGATTGACGCGCATGTTACCGTTGTTTCATTATCAGACAGTTTGCGAAATACTTTTGTTTCCTCGAAATTACAAACGAGCTTCTATAACATAAGTTAATAAGCAGAACTTTTTCAACATGTTTGAATGGAGCACAAATTGCGTGCATACGTTTATTTCACCTTCAACGAACAAGTATATATCTTTTTCTAAGTTACGTAGTTAATTCTACATCTACTATACTATATAGAACTTCTGTGAATCTATTCAATTCAAATATGAATAGAAAACGAATCAAAACACGAAAATATTATCTCAGTTGGATATAATGTTGGATTAGTTCTTACGTTTGAGTTAATCTAATGAAGAATCTAATGGATTGACTGTGTAGAATTCATAGAATAGGTTATGTTCAACATTGGATTATAAACAAATTCATGGGATGTAAAAATTTTCTTTATAAATCTTACGTCGTGGATCCCAATTCAAACAGGAGCGGACAAAAAACACAGTCTCGTTTTCCATTTACGACATTTACTGATACCTTTTTCTCATGAAAGTTTGTACGTATGTTGGTTATGTTAATTATGTAGGTTTTACATGCATGCTTCAAATGAGTGATTATGTAGGCTAATCCGCATGATCATAGAAAAATATACACGTCTACCGGGAAATGTTTTGTTTGTTCATATGTCTGGTGCTGGTGTGACCCATGTGTGTTCATAGTAGATCACTATGTATATGTACATGTACATACCACAACGTCCAGTCAAACTTCACTTCATCTGTTTGAAAACCTTTCCTTTGTCCCGCTGGTCTCATCTGAATACTGTTATGTTTAATTAAGTTGATTAAGTTTGATTTTAGGCAGTGTGATGAAGACTTAAGTTTAATGAAAACTACATTCACGGTATAGTGAAACAATTGTGAATACAGTATACTTTACATGCAAAACGACCCAGCAGGTGACAGCCGCCTACCGCCTACTGTATTATAAAGATGGTAATACGGTAAAATGAGCTGAAAACTGCCGATTCCACCACGTCTTGTTCTATTTGTAGAATTATATAGACTATTACTGACTTTTTTGTAGAATTACATAGACTATTACTGACTTTTTTGTAGAATTACATAGACCATTACTGACTTTTTTGTAGAATTACACTGGCGGACGACTCGTCCGCCAGTGTAATACACAAACATACATTTAAAAATGGTCATGGTCCGTGTTGTACAGCGTCTGGTTTTCATGATTGCTTATAAGATTTATGCTTGAGAATTTCTAACAACAATACCTACATATTCTAAACGGTTTCCACAACGTGAAATCATACCAGAGCGCGTATCAGCATGCGTTTTACTGAAACTTTTTTTACACCAACCTTTTTGTTTGCTGCATCGGTGATCACTGGGATGTAATTGGTTTTAATCAGTTCCATTTTGTCGAGTATCATTTTTCATTTGGCAGACCTTAACCGGGAATAATAAAGCAGTCAGTCAGCCTTCTTCAATGGGTTGATGAGCGATGTGCTTGGTGATCATTTAAAGACTGTCATATCTCGATGCCGCACATTAGTCTTCTTAAATAATTTGAATAAAATTCCTTCCGAAAAACATGCGAAACAAGCTGCCAAGCAGGCTGACAGCTGACAAATTTGTTTTTTCAACAGCTGGAGAAACACGCACCATATTCTTGATTAAAAAATATACTTTTATATTATCGGACATACAGAAAAAGAATAAATTTGATTCAAATCGCAGAAACAAGTGTTTGATGTAGTTTTCCCCCTCTTAAGCTTTTTACTCAGCCGCCGCATGCGCTGGCTGTGAAGTTCGGTCAGGAATGGCCAAAGGGGGTGGTAGGGGGTGAGGGCTAAAACACAGTGCATCCGCTCTCCAGTCGTTCAATTCAACAGACAGGGCCTCTGTCAGTGCGCGGGCTTTTTGAAATCTGTCTGTGTGGGGTCTGTGTTTCTGTCATGACGACATACTCCGTATTTCTGGTCGGAAACACGAAACTGAAACAGGAAACTGAAACGTTTCAGTTTCGGGGTGAAACGAAGTATGGCGTGCCCTTTAAAGAAAAATTCACTGACTTTGTATGATACATTCAAGTGCATGAAAATGTCAGCGAATATGAACTGCAACCCACGCGTAACACCTGCCAATGTTATGGTACTAAGCTACATGTTGTCGTCACATAAAATAATTTACGATTGCTTTGCCATGCACCGTTTGTTAGTCCAAAATTCGAATTACAAGCGACATCAATGGACCAGATCTATGATTTGGACCAAATGTTTTCAGCAGAGCACTAGCGGGCCCACAGATACGCGATACCTGTATGTATGTATCAGAAATCTAGAAAAAATATAATATTATATTAATTAATGTAAAATGTTTTTCTCTAATGGTTCTTTTGTTCTCGGATTTTTCGGAAAAATTATCTGAAGTTCATCATTCGAGATAATATTTGCCGCCTGTCTAGTCTAGTGGTTTGGGGGCGCCGGAACCGCAACCCGGAGGTCCGTAATCCGTGGATCGAAACTTGACATAAATGAAACTTTAGTCGAACAAAATTTTGTAGGCAAAAACCCTCTGATTTGGAATGTGTTATACCACTATGTGATTGGTCCAGCATGTATGTATGTGTTTATAAACAAAGAATGTAACATTCTTTTAGTGATTTCTTATAGTCAAAGAATGTAAGTTTTAGTGAATGAGCCACACCATATGAGCATGTACATACAGACATAGCAGTTGTAATAATCATAGCAACCTTGTAGGTAGCATAATTTTGTTAGCTTATATGTAGTTTAGCATGTGTATAATTTTACCTGGGGATACGCTTTTTTCAAAGAGAACTACAGTAAAAAACCAAATAACGGTTATCGGGGTTATCAGCTTTTCGAAGCCTCATCGTATCTTTTATGCTACGCGTTTATAATTGAGGGCGCCTCTGTAATACTTTTTTTATTTATTAAAAGTAACAACCATTACTGTTGTTTTGCTATATTTTTGATTGCACGTTTTGTACTCATTATGAGGTTTAGCCATGGCCATTATGATGGAGGATCCGAATCAACTGACACTCGACATACTTTAATTGACATGTCATACTCGTGTACGCACAATAATTCACGTAAATACAAAAATGCATTTTCAGTTTCAGTGAATCCGAAATGGTACTTGTCTACGCTCACTAGCGCTCTATAAACAAAATATTAGCCAATGATCTAACATTCTCAGGTGGTTAGGATTATAGCAAAATATCGAAAAACACTTTTCCATTTCATGACAATCTTCAAAAGACAGTTACCACAATTCTCCTAAAATCCTAACCCAATCGACATTCGACTTTCTTAATCTCGTGGGCAACAGTTGTATATAATAATCTCATAAGAAAAACTCGATAAATCGAAAATAACACATTTTCGTTCTTCAATCTTTTTTCTTGAAAATTCTCGCATTATTTCATTTTTCTAATTAAATTGATATTTTTATTTAAAATCGGCCAGCATTTGTTCTGACGACTGGACGCGGAGAAGACACAGGTGTAGGGCGAGGGGACAAATGTTGGGTGAGATGTTGCAGGTTACTGGTTGGTTGGTGCTCGGGGACAACAGTGCTTGTGTGTTGGCACAGTCGTTTTGCGCTGAAACATTACACAACCATTATTTAAGGCTTTACTTTTTTACGTTAAACGAAAAAAAGTTAACCAAATTTTCGTTAATGTAATTTTTTTCGAATAAAACAAAAACCCAACCGTTATTATTGTTGTTGTTGAAACCACCACCGCTTCCGCAACAATAGTAGTTCCTCAGGCGGCTGAATAGGCGCACGAATAGCCAGTCGGACAACCGTAGCTGTTGCCTAAACAGCTACGCGGTGTGCCGTTGTCTGCGTACACGCTGCCAGTCGTACAATAACCTGATAAAAAATACAACATGACATGACTCACTCACTCACCCTCACTCACTCACTCACTCACTCACTCACTCACTCACTCACTCACTCACTCACTCACTCACTCACTCACTCACTCACTCACCAGCGAGCGGTGCCTGTGTGATCGGCTGCGTACAGTATCCGCCGAAGTTAGTCTGTCCAACGGGACATCGGCAGATGCCACCCTGACAGCTGGATCCACCCTGACATTGTCTCGTATCCTGGCAGGGCTGATCGGGCAGAACTCGGTTTAGACATTGACCGTTCACTTGGACTTGACTGAACTGGCACGACACTTGACCCTGAAAACAGGATGAGTGAGTGAGTGAGTGAGTGAGTGTGTGAGTGAATGAGTGAGTGAGTGAGTGAGAGTGAGTGAGTGAGAGTGAGTGAGTGAGTGAGTGAGTGAGTGAGTGAGTGAGTGAGTGAGTGAGTGAGTGAGTTGAGTGAGTGAGTGAAGTGAGTGAGTGAGTGAGTGAGTGAGTGAGTGAGTGAGTGAGTGAGTGAGTGAGTGAGTGAGTGAGTGAGTGAGTGAGTGAGTGAGTGAGTGAGTGAGTGAGTGAGTGAGTGAGTGAGTGTCGTAGTGAGTACATATACCAGCCTTGACTGCAAATGCCAATTGATTGGTTGCTGACCAGCGGGACACTGGCAAATGGCGTTGATACAGAAACGAGCCACCCAGACACTGCTCGGTGATGGCACATGATTGACCTGGAACCGAGTAGGTCAAAGGGTATTTCATGACGAAATGTATGTACCAAATGTACAACAAGATCTACGTAAAGTATCAAATGGTTTGTCACGGAAACATGATTCATGGATAAATGTTACTATGAGAAGAATTCGCTTTTAGGATGTATTCATCAAATTCAAGTACACTATTTACTGGCCGCAATAATGCTTTACTGTATTGTATAAGGGCTGATTATTAATTATAATATACAATAAACAAATAATTGTTATAATAATATACCTAAATAACATATTTTTTTATTCTAATTATTGTATATAGCTAACCGGCAGGCACACGCGGCACGCACGCTCCGTTGTACAACACCTGGTCGCCCTGGCAGTCTGCAATAAATGTAACGTTGTCATACAACAAAATAATGTATACTGCTGTGTACTGTATGTTAACCAAAGAATTTAGTAATTTACTTACAAAAAATATTCAGCAAAAAAAGCGTAAAATTTTTTTTTTAATTTCTCAATGTCATCAGGGAAATTATTTCATCCGCTCAATCTGCGGTATTGGGAAGAACCATTAGCGGACGAAGGAAAAACAAAAACGTGGAAATTTTTCCTCTTCGGGAGTTTCAAAAAGTATGATTCTTTTTTGAAAGGTGTACAACATACGTACAACGGTCTCAGAACTTTATACTCCCCTATATCTGATTTACTCATCCGGCAGTATACATATAGAACCACTCGTCACATGCCAAGTTTGTAAAATTATGAGGCCGGAACAGACATTTTCTAGGTATCGCAAAACTTTTAATTTCACTAACTGACGTTGGTGGCCTGACCGGAGCTGCAGCAGATCTGGCCACCGTTTCGGCCCCGGTACACAAGTGTATCCAGTCTGACATCCACTGATGCCGGCAATACATGGCTGTGCGGCACCCGTGGTCGAGATCTGGGCCACTTGATTGTTGGGACAACCTGCAATCGTGAACCCCGTTATACCAGGTAAACAGATAAGTACTTTTATGACAACATCCATCACCACATCAAATTTTCCATGTTTTTCAAACTTTTCGGGTGTTGAGTGATATCGGTTACATGTGCTACCAAAACGTTCAGGTTCAACCGAGTAAAACAAGAAAAAACCCTTACAATCTTCATCACCACGTAAAATGATTTCTATGTGACCTCATGAATATGTTTTCATTATACACGTCGATTGACACCACAACATGCGTCGCTTCATTTGTTCACCTTTACCCATTAAAAGAATATTTCTGTCAGTCAGTCAGTCAGTCAGTGAGTCAGTCAGTTAGTCAGTCAGTCAGTCAGTCAGTCAGTCAGTCAGTCAGTCAGTCAGTCAGTCAGTCAGTCAGTCAGTCAGTCAGTCAGTCAGTCAGTCAGTCAGTCAGTCAGTCAGTCAGTCAGTCGTCAGTCAGTCAGTCAGTCAGTCAGTCAGTCAGTCAGTCAGTCAGTCAGTCAGTCAGTCAGTCAGTCAGTCAGTCAGTCAGTCAGTCAGTCAGTCAGTCAGTCAGTCAGTCAGTCAATCAGTCAGCCATTACAACAAAAAAACAAACTGAACCTGGTAATAGAAGTAATTCCCATTCTGTGAATTCAAAAAAATTATAAATCAGCACAGGAAGATGACTAGCCTCCATTCACACCGCAGCACTGGAATCGTGAATTGATGGTCGAGAACTGGCAGAAGTATCCGGTGGGACAAACGTTGGAGCCAACCGACGGGCAAATACGGGGTTGTCCGTTCTCAAGGTAAGCCACCTGCGTCGCTGGACAGCCATTTGCTGAAAAACATTTGTAGTTTGATCCCAAAAAGTTATAACGCTTCTTCAAATAAATTGTACT
>OZ038447.1:9539806-9592306 GCA_964036265.1 Daptonema setosum
AGAAAACGAGACAGTATATTATACTGAGTTATAATTGCGACAACTTTTGTTATTTTCCCAATTTTTGGCTAAAACCAGTTAAAATATAAACAAAACGTAAATTGTTCAATGGATTAAGTTATCTAAATGTTTTCAATGGTGTTTTAAGTGCGTGAGTGATATTAATACAAAACACCAGAAATAAACTTCCATAAACTTACGAAAAACTTTTCCACTGCTTCAAGCAGAATACAAACTACAAATCCATTACCGGCAAAAGTCTTATTTGGGTCTTATCGAAAATCTTCAGACTTTCTGCAGACAAAAAATGATACTACAAAAAGGTGGCGTCAGACATCTACTGTAAATAACCGTGAACAATGCAGTCAGTAAAGCGAACGGACCCGTTACTTGGTTATTGTGTAAATATCGGATCATCTTTTAATCCGATGCGTTCTATTATTCCAGTCAAGCACACCCAAAGTTCCATCAAAGTGTTGCAGTATTGTCTGGGGTCAACTCGCATTCAATGCGTTCACTATTCAGACTGACTTACTGACTGATTAACTTGATTGATATCCTGACAGACTAATTTAACGACTGAACGAATGAATGACTGACCGAATGACTACATCTGATCTATTCAATGATTTTTCGATGGGGAAAACAAATGGTTGACTTACTTGTTGACTTGCTGATTAGCGTTTCAGGATACGATCTTCAAAAATTACATATCCTAGTTGAACAAATTTGTGAGTAAAGAAAAAGAAAGTAATAAAAAATGTACTGACAATTTAGCGTCAGTATATCCACTGTTTACAATCCACATAATGACTAAATTATTCTATTATTCTATCTCAAATTTGTTTTCATAAAGGACTGCCATAGATGGATGTACATTAGGTCGCATTGGCGATTTTACTCTGAGAAAAATAAAAAAAACTTGAATTATGTGAGTTCGCTGATGTGGGCGCCTCGAACTGGATTGGGACAGTTCTCCCAGATTAATGAAGTTTTTTTGTCGTATACATAACTTTTGTGAAAAGATGACTAGCGTCAGTTTCCTCTAAATAAGATACGAATGACAAATAATCAACTATAACCAAATTATTTGTTTCATTATTCTTAGAATTCAAAGTTTCAGTTACGATTCGACTTCCAGATTTCACAATAAATGGCAGTCTACAATAATGACTGGCCACGTTGTTTCTGTATGAAGACATCAACATCGGTACAGTATTTGCTCAACGATCGTGTTTCGACTGGACGGCGTCATCGTCCCGTTTCAACTGGCAACCGGTTGACTCGATAGAGATGGTGGCAGATACTGGCGAGTTCCAAGTCTTTGTATCCATCTGAGACACCCTCGAGGTGATCGTCGGACGCGAAACGAGTTTGACTCTGCGTTCACCCGGTGTTGTAGTCGAGTATTTATGTAGTACGTAGTAAAAAATACAATGAACAAATAAAAAAGTGAAACGACTGAGATTTGGATAAATGTAATTTATATAACATACAGTATCTTGTTAACATATACTTGTAATACTTATATCTGGCACGAGAAGTAAAATCAATTAACAGCTACGAATCAATCATCTAAGTGGTTCTTAATTGGGTTCCGATGTTTGCTTCATTCATTCAAGGAACCTACTCGGAATAATGAATACTGTACTGTGATGAGTGGCCTCCTGAAATTTTTCACTCACGAACCAAATGTCAAACTCAAACATCAGCTCTATTGAAAATGAAATAAACACTTTGGTTGTTTGCAAGGGTTTATGACTGGTTAAACGAAAACTTCGGTTGAGGTTCACAGTATTTATGCAGATTTGTTGTTTGGTTACGTCACAGGGGAAACACTTAAACGATCCGAACGGTACACTAGCGGATAAAAAAGGAAAGAGAAAAGTTCAGTCTCTCCCCCTCTTTGGCGACTCTAGTTTGTTCCCTAAGGTATAGGTAAAACGGTCTCCAAACTGCCAATTCCCCCTCTTTGACGAAATTCCCCTCTCTTTAGAGGTTTGGCTCGTCCGCCAGTGGAACGGTAGGCCATTTGAATAACTAAATACCGGGTATTGGGTGCATTTGAAAATCCAGTCAGTTTCTGTATCTAGAAGTTGATGTTGTTTGCAGAGTGGGTGGAATGGTGTTGGAAGCAGACATCAGTTACTTGTTGCACTACTCCAGACTGTTACGATTGCGGATCAGTAAAGTAACAAAAACTATGGTGAATTAAGTCCTCTCTGAAAGCGGGAAAAAATATATTTCCAAAGTAAAATTATCATAAAAAACGATGATTTTTTTAAACTTCTCTCTATTTTCTGGTCAATTAAATTCATACCGGTTGCCACTCACCGGAAACAAAGACAAATGTTTATTGTTCGCTGTTTTCTGACGTCGAGTTGTTTTTGTTTATTTTTCAGAGATTTTTTTGTCTTTTCAATAATACTGGCTCACGTGGGTGGAAATGTGAAATTGTTTGTTGAAGTTCCAATGCGGAGTTCATCATTCTGTGACGGCTTTGTGATACCTGCCAAGTGCCAAGGATAAAACAAGATTAGGGTGTGGGGCCCGTTTCATACCAAAGTGTGTACCTTATCAAAATGTAGGTATTCTGACGATAGATGCGGAGTGCACTCCTGGGTCATCATAAATAAAATTACTACTAATAGTAACCGTTGCTAAATTGTGAACGATTGTTTCGAACCAAACCCGTTCCAAAAATTCACAGACACATGTCAGAGTTCCGAGCAGCAAACAAATGCATGATACCAACTTTATGACCTCGAAACTCAAACACGCAACACGCAAAATTAGCAAACTGTCAACTCGGATTGAATGAGTCAACGTTTTATTGTGCTGAACCGACCGTCTAAAACGTCAATGCCAAACTAAAAACTTACATGGTAACAAAATTTACGACTACCGAAACCAAATGTAAAAAAATTTATTGTCTTGTTTTCGCAACAAGATGAATTTGGATTTGTTGTGTCGATCTACTCACAAATACGATTCGATTAAATTACGTTTGGACTTTTTGTTGGTTATAAAATTTTCGAAACCATTACGCAATCGGATCCAACATCTGTTAGCTATTTACTACTTTTATGATTCATGAATCAGTGGTAGTGGCGAAGTAAATGTATTCAAAAAAGCATCCTTTCAACCTTATAAACAAGAACTTTTGTTGCAACCGACTTATAAATTGTGTAAAACTCACTGAATAAGTTTCTGTATAATTGATTTCATCTCATAATCAATACATTTATGTTTCAATCCGTTCATGAAGAATGGCAGTATTGACGATTTCGGATAATATAATGTTTTTCACGAGCACTACCCGATTAACATGCAATATGTCAAACTGGTTCGAAGTTCATGGTTATCGGAGCTAATAATAATAGCGATACATGTCAATTTATATGCATGTGAGCTGTTGAACAAGAACAACAACAACAACAACAACAACAACAACAACAACAACAATAACAACAACAACGACAGCAACAACAACAACAACAACAACAACAACAACAACAACAACAACAACAACAACAACAACAACAACAACAACAACAACAACAACAACAACAACAACAACAACAACAACAACAACAACAACAACGACAGCAACAACAACAACAACAACAACACCACCACCACTAACAACAACAACAATAAATACAACAGTAACGACAACAACAACAAAAACAACAACAACAACAATAACAACAACAACAACAACAACAACAACAACAACAACAACAACAACAACAACAACAACAACAACAACAACAACAACAACAACAACAACAACAACAACAACAACAACAACAACAACAACAACAACAACAACAACAACAACAACAACAACAACAACAACAACAACAACCAAACTTTATTAGTAACCCGTTTATGTTGTTGTCCATGACAGACTGGAAACATGACAGTTGTTGTATTCTAATATAATTAATTCATTGCTTCTTGGGTCGCTGTTTTTCTTACAAGTTCTTCTATTTCTTCCATTTTCTCGATGAACGGCGTTCATTAGTGTTTCTGTCAGACTTGAATAACGCGTTTATTTCTTACTTAACACTAGTAAACTAATGTAAGTATAATATTGTTGACTACTTATAATGTTTACTATATAAAAAATATATCATAATTGATGGAAAAATATCATGCATGTAGAATATAATTTGCTTTGACTTCCCAAACTTGTTGTTTTTGTGAATGCTCCAATTAGTTAATCACAAATAAAGTCACTTCTCCATTTATGAAACTTTTATGCTTATTTCTCAGCAAGTGATGAATTTTTAAACTAGTTACTCAATCAATTATGTGACAAATGACGGTTGTAACTTTTTACGTAATTACTACCGCTTTTTATTGTCAAATGTGTGGAAGAGATTTGAGCGAATGGTTGATTGATGTGTCGCTCAACGGGTTTACCATCCGAATCCAATTGTGGCCGAATTTAAGGTTTGTCTATCTTTTAGTGTTCACTGGAACAAGAATAAAACTGTGAAAAATAAGTGTCAAAATTTAGCCATGAGCCAAGTGAATAAAAGAAAAATTCTCGTTTCGTTTGCGGTTTCGATAGGATGTTGCAAGAGTAACACCCTGTCAACCGGAAGCAAAACCTGCTGGAGTGATGCCGTTTCGCCGTAATTAGCGGAAGAGTAAAATAAAATAGCGGAACTCCGCTATGTAAAAGTCTAGAAGTAAAAACTATTTTTCAAGGTTTGAGATTAACCAGCTAGAACTATTAAAATGTTTCTCTACGGGGGGATTTTCTCTTCTTTCGCACAATTTGCTCATTCACCATTGATTATTGTGTTGCGTCAACAGCTGTAATGCGTTCATGTAAAAGTCCCATTATCTCATTCGAATCCCGCAAAACGTGATTCCGGTTTCGGCTGCTGCGTTCGTTGACAGTTTCAGCTGAGCTCTTCGTTGTTGCATATTTTTTCGGAACCGGAATCAAAATGAAAGCGCTTTAAAATTAGATAAAGATTAAAGCGTCCCCTTTTCATCCATACTAAAACAACACACTTTCTCCGCTCCAGTTGTTCTTTGTTTGTTTAACTTCTTTTGTTTTTTGTGATGAATATTGGAATCAGACTTACGGGCTGGTCAAATGTAATGTGGTGGATGCATAGTTCCGTCAAGACATATAAATCAAAAACAAAAAAGTTACAATAATTTGGCGAACTTTTCGGTAATATTTTGAATGAAAAAAAACGGGACCATATGTAAGTAAATATGCAAGTCCATTCAGCACTAGCAGTAAACTTGCGTAAGTGAATAAAATTATGATAAAAGCCATCTGGAGGTCACACAACCGGACAATCACTCTACCAAATAGAAGTAGAAAAACCACTTTTGTGATGAACTGTATTGGTTCTCAGTGAGTACAGCGTTATTTGTTTGTTGAAAAAGTTAACTTGTTGTTCGCAAAGCTGTCTTAATTTTTTACGGGTTGGTATTAGATGTTACGCGATGGTTGCGTTTTTGTTCGAATACCAGTTGTTTCTGTTGTGAAATAAGACTGCACTGTTATACAAACCGCACGTACTGCAATTTATCTATGTTGTTATAATTTCGGTAATTTATGTTGTTGTAACTTGGGCAATTTACATATGTTGTTGTAGTTTGGGTAAAGCTCAGATATTCAAATAGAATGCTTTTATTTAAATCAACTTTAAATTTCTGAAGTGTGTAAAGTGTGTGCACTTTAGTGTGTTTAACTCAGACAATATTGAATATATGACTTGCAAAGTTGTTTTCTATGAATGTATAACTGTTCAATAATATAAGACCTGTTATGGAGATCAACCACGTAAATGGTGGTCTTATTTCTTGACCACTATTCTAGTTTTACTGTTGTCTCTTTGTATAAACACGATAAACATATTCCAGAAAAACATTTTTACAGTTCACCAATCTGTACAGCAAGATTATCATTGAGCAGTATTTTACGCAATCACGCAAAACATTCTCTCCATAACTGATAAATCGGCTACTTCAAATTCCCTGAAACCTCGTCCGATTATCATCTATTTAGCACTAAATATTCATTCGATAAACACACTATAAACACAATTGTGTAACCATACATAAGATCGTTTAACAATAAATAACATTTGTATAAATAGAAATCGGCCGAATACTTAAAAGTGCTTATATGCTTGCATTGTACTTGAGACTGGGTGGGTCGAGTGATTTAGGGAGAATCTGAGTTTTTTTTTCGAAATTATATAACGTGAATTTCATGTTTATCTGAAGTTAACGGATTTATACAACAGATTCCTTTCATAGAGAAAAATTATAAGTTGTTGTTTCTTATCGGTAAAAATCGTTCGCCACTAGCCTTCATGAGAACAACGCTAACCCAAATTTTCATACTCAGAATGACGAAGATTAAAAGAGCACAATGTTTTCCCGTTTTTCAGGTTAAAATAACTAATTTATTTCAATGTTCTAATGATTATAATTTTTTTATTTCGTAAATAATTTATGTAGTTTCTCGCCTGCCTTATCATTGTCGCCTGCCTTGTCTAGTGGGTAGGGTGCCAGTCTCTAAAACTGATGGTACTGGTTCGAAACCTGGCTTGGTTTCTGCCATTACCCGTCAGTTTATTCAACGTCTCTGGCCAGTATGAAAACACTATTCTGATGTGGTACAGTATTAGTGTGCCATGATTGCTTAAGTGATTTTAGGAAGTCTCAGTAAGAAACCAAGATATAAATCAGTCAGAAGTGTGACGGAAGATGTTGCGCAATCCTAAAACAAGACTGTTCTAAAGTTAACTCACATATAAAGAAAATTTCAATTTTTTATCTATTTTCAGCACGACCACCACAATTGCACTATAAAATGATCCAGTCGCGTCGCACCGACTGGTCAATCGTACAGCATTATCCCACCTGAATCTCGTCCTTTTGTTTGCCAGTGAATCATGAAACGTCGAAAATGTCATCAAAATGCGGCCATATTTATACAGTATTTCGTCATGGTATTATCGTTATTTGTTTGTGCCACCTGTGAAACGTATGAGGATCGGGAGAAAACCCTGAAACAGATGGGCAGTAGAGATAATCCCGGTGTACTATTCAGTATGAATAACAAAGGTTGGCTAGGGATTTTTTACATAAGATATAAGGTGTGAAAAATATAAGGTGATATACCAATATGAGGTTATATGCCATTATGAGGTGATATGTGAATATCAGGTGAAATGCCAATATGAGGTGATATGCCAATAATGAGGGGATATACCAATATTAGGTGATATGTGAATGTGGGGTGATATGCCAAAATGAGGTGATATGTTAATATCAGGTGAAATGCAATTATGAGGTGATATGCCAATATGAGGTGATATGCCAATAATGAGGGGATATACCAATATTAGGTGATATGTGAATGTGGGGTGATATGCCAAAATGAGGTGATATGTTAATATCAGGTGAAATGCAATTATGAGGTGATATGCCAATATGAGGTGATATGCCAATATGAAGCAATTTGAGGTGATATGCCAATTTCAGGTGATGTGCCAATATACTTTCAGCCGTCGACTACCTCATGCAACAGTCCGAACCTGCCATCGATGATTTCATTTATGACCTGAATATACCAGAGGTGACCACTGAAATGACCGGCACCACTAAAGGTTGACTCAACTCACTCACTCGCTCACTCACTCACTCACTCACTCACTCACTCACTCACTCACTCACTCACTCACTCACTCACTCACTCACTCACTCACTCACTCACTCACTCACTCACTCACTCACTCACTCACTCACTCACTCACTCACTCACTCACTCACTCACTCACTCACTCACTCACTCACTCACTCACTCACTCACTCACTCACTCACTCACTCACTCACTCACTCACTCACTCACTCACTCACACTCACTCACTCACTCACTCACTCACTCACTAACTCACTCGCTCACTCAGTACGACTGTTGTTGAAAACATCTTGATTCAAGTTATGTCAAACCTATGCCGCATCAGCCGACTCACAATTCATGAATGAATCCATTTTGAACAGTTACATACTAATAGTGAAAAAAAGTTAGATTCAGCATATATCATGTTAATCCTGCCCGAGTCTGTAGTATGTTCAGCTAGTCTAAGATTTCTTCCTTGTTTTCATTTTTATGACATCAAAATTTTTACGTAAACAGACGGTACGCCAGCTGCGGTTCAACACGGCCTTAATGTCGAACCCATCGGTGCCGTACGATGCCAGTTACCTGGAGACATCGGTCAACGCCCAGGTAGATCGTGGCAGTGACACCGATACCAGCGTGTGCCGGCAACTGGTGCCGCCCAAAATTCAGGTATTCTCGTTTACTCCGTTAATCGTGAAATAATCTTTCATTTGCTTCATCACTACCGTTTTTAGGGTAAATAAATGTGTGTAATCTAAACTATAAACCAGTGAGTTCGTATAATATAATTCATAGACGTGAATCTATTCCGTTAACTGTGTCATCATTCTAATACTATAATATTATCACTCAAATTTTCTCTGTGTGCATTAATAGAACATTTTATTTTCATCATTTATTTCACCCATCTTATTTAAACCTGTGAATAAATGTCACGTATAAGTAAACTTTTCAATAGTTTGAGCAAAAAAACATTGAACACGAGATTTTTCTGACGCAGACTAGCATCACCCGAGCCCCACGATTGTTCAGCGTTGGTGGTTTGCCAGTAACTGTTAAGTCGGATAATTGGCTGGCCTCTTTTATCAATCAGGCGGTACAACCTCAGCACGTTGTCAGGTGAGACTCACTCACTCACTCACTCACTTACTCACTCACTCACTAGCTCACTCGCTCACTCACTCACTCACTCACTTAAGCATACAAATGTTGCTCAGTCATGTTTTTATAGAAAGTATACTACATGGTTATGAAACACGTAGTAAGTATACTATGTATCCCACAAACTGTTATGGTTATTTTTGTAAAACTTTTACTTTCTTAACAACATTGACGGAAATGGATGATTAAAAGTTATATTTCCAGATCCGAACCGAGCGGTGGTGCGAGTCCGACTCATATGATTGCTTTCGGTTGGTTACTTGGTATCTTTTGCATTTTGTTACGCTGTCTGTAGTATTTCGTTACAATGTATTGCATTTGGTCAATGCATTTGTTGTTTTTTATTACATTTTTTAGCAATGAGTGATTACGTGATGAACAGCATTTTATGTCAGGCTCATTCGAGTCATGCTCTCGACGTTATGATCAGCCGAGACTCGAAAACCGTTAGTTAAAGAGTGAGTGAATGAGTGATTGAGTGAGTGAGTGAGTGAGTGAGTGAGTGGGGGAGTGATTGAGTGAGTGAAGGAGTGAGTGAGTGAGTGAGTGAGTGAGTGAGTGAGTGAGTGAGTAAGTGAGTGAGTGAGTGAGTGAGTGAGTGAGTGAGTGAGTGAGTAAGTGAGTGAGTGAGTGAGTGAGTGAGTGAGTGAGTGAGTGAGTGAGTGAGTGAGTGAGTGAGTGAGTGAGTGAGTGAGTGAGTGAGTGAGTGAGTGAGTGAGTGAGTGAGTGAGTGAGTGAGTGAGTGAGTGAGTGAGTGAGTGAGTGAGTGAGTGAGTGAGTGAGTGAGTGAGTGAGTGAGTGAGTGAGTGAGTGAGTGAGTGAGTGTGTGAGTGAGTGTGTGAGTGAGTGAGTGAGTGAGTGAGTGAGTGAGTGAGTGAGTGAGTGAGTGAGTGAGTGAGTGAGTGAGTGAGTGAGTGAGTGAGTGAGTGAGTGAGTGAGTGAGTGAGTGAGTGAGTGAGTGAGTGAGGTAGTGAGTGAGTGAGTGAGTGAGTGAGTGAGTGAGTGAGTGAGTGAGTGAGAATGAGTGAGTGAGTGGACTTTTCAGTTCGGTCACTTTCTACGTACGGACTGCAGCAACGGTGGCAAACTCGAGTTCTGTGTAGGCGATATCCTACCGGAACTGAGTGAACAATACCCCGGTCATGATCTGACGTTCAACTTTGTGCAACGCAAAGCACCTTTGGTCATATTCACTGACGAGGGCATGGACATCCTGGTCCAGTGTATGTGCATCATATTCGCAAAACCTGAAAAGTCGAGTGCCGCTCCGGATTACGTTGGTTATCTGTGGTGTAGTATACATTCTTTTTTGAAGGTGACGAAGACGGCTTTACTGCCACTCGTGATTTCAGTGGTCGTTTTGACCAGAACCATGGATGATGGTGGGTGATGGCAATTTCTGGTTATACTGTAGCACTGGTTAAGCATTTAGGATCACCAGGGAAGAACCAATAAACTCGGAACACAGTTACATACATATGTTTACGTGCATATTATAACTGGACTTATAGTTGGACCGTTTAAATTATCTCAAACTTTAGACGCCAATTAATTCAATGGTTCTTCATTTTGTTTTATCAATGTCTATCCAATCACAGGTATTAGCATTCGCTGCCAACATGAGTGTCACGGCACAGCCAGAGCTCGAACCCGGCACCCTCAAACTCACTGGCAAAGTACGCGTGAACGAATTGAGCCTACGATTACATGATTCCAAGCTCAAGGTCGGCACATTTTTCATACATTATATTGCTCCAATCAGTCAGTCAGTCAGTCAGTCAGTCAGTCAGTCAGTCAGTCAGTCAGTCAGTCAGTCAGTCAGTCAGTCAGTCAGTCAGTCAGTCATTCAGTCACTCAGTCACTCAGTCAATCAGTCAGTCAGTCAATCAGTCAGTCAGTCAGTCAGTCAGTCACTCAGTCACTCAGTCAATCAGTCAGTCAGTCAGTCAGGCAGTTAGTCATTTAGTCAATCCAATTACAGGGTCTGGCTAAAAACGACCCGAAGACGGAGGATCGGATGGTGAACATTGCCGAGTGGACGGCTATGTTCATGGAGGAATACATGAATCAGATGTTGCAGGTTGGCTTAGGCTTTATAGCCTGTTATCATGCCACATGTCTGGTGTCTTACATAACAACCAAGAACCCATCATTCGACTTACCGTAAGCTACGGCAGTTTATTCAATGAGTTCCTCTATGAAGTTTTCACGACATTTTATGTTTTACGAGTTAAAATTTTCATGTACAAAGTGTTCTTAATCATTACATAATTAATGATTTTCATTCTTGAAAAATGTTATGTATGTTTATCTGTATCTACAGGGTCGGCCAAAAAAACCACCACACTTTGATCTGACTTAGAGGTGGCTGTGTCTAGTATTTTGGCTTGTCGTTTTCAACATATATTAACAACGAAATAACTTCGTATTCCTGAAGTTTTCAATATGATATTCGTATTATAACTAAAGTTGTGCACGTGTATCCCGAAAAACATCTCGACCATCTTTACAACGGCTTATAATGTCACTTAATTAAGATTTTTATCAACTGTTGACTATAATGTTTAACAAAAATATCAAAACTGTCAAATAGAGCATATGATAGAACTAAAACTAATTTAGTTGAGACTAAAAATTTGAAAACACACCTAAAATGGGTCAAACTGTAGTAAAAGCGACTTTTTCAATCTTTCATCTAAAATTTTCACACAAGTTTCAAAACTCAATTTTTTATGAAACTCATATTTTCAGGCGGGAAAAGGTTAACTGTAATGAAAAATTGCCCAAAACAACAGAAGTTCATGTTTCAGTGACAAATCTCATCGTAGGGACAAGTCATCGTATATGGCTGTGTATGGCTATTGTAAAAACGAGCGAGCAACTTTTTCAGTAAAAAGTGCACAATTCTCTCAAACCTGAACCGATCTGAACAAAATTCTCGATAGAACTAAGTTTATATGTTGTTAACATCTGTTGAAAACGACAAGCTTAAATAATCAAAACAGCCACCTCTATATCAGATCAAAGCTTGGTTGTTTTTTTTGGCCCACCCTGTATAAGCTACTATATATTCAGTCGAGTGCTTTGCAGGAAGGCTATCCGATGCCGAAACTCGATGGTTTCGAGTTCAAAAAATCGAAACTGAAGATTGACGACCGACGGATGGACTTCCAGTCTGATTTTACGGTGCAGAGCAGCTTTATGTACAGACTTATACGACATACCATACTTTCATAAACTCATATAGTCGATTATTTCATTGTTGACTCCTTTTGTGCCAGGACAGGCACAATAACCATACCTAATGTTTCACCCTGGATCCGTCAGGTTTAATAAAAAAATCACATTTAACAAATCCGTGAATCTGGCGGTTATAGAGTGGAATATTAAGTGCAAAACGTTTGACCTGGCACAGTTAGAGTCAAGATATATAATCGACTAGAAGCCGTTAGAAAACAAACTCGGAAACTGCTGCCATTTTGCATGAAATGTTAATTTTGAATTTTGAACGTTACTTCAGATTAAAACTATCCTAATATACGAACATGAAATTCTCCTTCAAATTGAAAGTTCACCTGTTTAAATCAAGTTTGCAATGATTTCCCAGTTGAGTTTCTTTCATGATATAGCAGAATGTGATCACTGATTGAAATAAAGATATTGACAACGACATTCAAGTAGTTTATTTTTCAAAAAAAACGAAAATAATATAAAAGATTTTATAATATAGTCAATATAACCAATAAACATTAAATTTACACTACACAGTTCACCCCCTAAAACTTCTGAACTAACATACCTCTAAGTAAACCTCTCGAATCATCTCACATCACTTTATCAGAAACTCTATTCAACGTGCATGCTAATGAGCTCCATATTATAATCACTCGGTTAGTCATTAATGTAGCTTGTGTTAACTTGAATTATTAAGCTTGATGAAATCTCTAGCACATGATACAAATTTAGAATTATTTTAGATCTATCTATGTATGTTAAAACATAGTAGACTTACTTCTAATAATCATAAGAAGGATTACATCTTATCTTCCTAGTTTTAACAGTACACTAGAATAAATTATGCACCGTTTCAGTAAAACATTACCCTTCGGATAAAAAATAAGACCACCCTGTCTTCATGGGCAAAGAAACACTAATTGGTGATCGTCGAGTGAAAACAGCAGGCATAAAAATTCACATGTAGTTACCAAATAGTTGAACATTGACAACGATCTATTAATTATTGACATCTTATCACGCTCCATTATAAAAAAAATACTTCAAACACATTATTACTGCAAAAATGTCCCAGATGAGGGTCATTCCAGTCAGGCCAGGCCGTTCGTACACGCTGTTAACTAAACAGTTTGGGGAAAAATTCGTTCACGTTTCATCTTGTTGAGTTGAACGAACAAAGATTCCTTTTTTAAGGCAGCGAAGCTATCGTCAATTTTAAACACCTACGACAGCCACCCATTTAAGTTTTTCGAAAAGTTTTAAAATTACGTTTATGTTTCAAAGGGGTCAATGGATAATAAATACGATTTTCAAACTACATCCTATTGGGCGTGAGCCCGAGCCGGGGAAGGTGAGCACTCAGTCGCTGCCCTCCTTCGCACATATGATGCTAAAAATAACTATTTTTTACGTTTGTCTGTTAGTCGTCCTTTGCTGGTTTTTGTTCATTTTTACTTCAATTGGTGTATACAATTTGATTAATAACTCTAAAAAAATTTGTCGACGCCTAGGTTTTCTCAGGCAACTCGATATTCTTACATCTCACCTTAATCTTGCCACTAAATCCGACACCGACAAACGCTATTAATACGCAACCCTGATGTAGCTTCGCTAATTTATATCTCTATATCAAATTACAAGGATAGCGAAACCCATGATGTCTTCATAACTAGCTTCATAGATTTATTTATCATTTAGAAAAACATTTTCATAAAAAAAACTCCACAACTACTTCATCCTTTCCTTGACGACAGCAATGAATTTCTTCTTTGATAAAATGTCTTCTCATTTAATCAATGCAGACAATCGGGGCTTTAGATAAATATAATTAGCGGCATTTGCTTGTGTTTACAGAAGCATTGGTTCACCCCGGCACTAATAAATTACTAGAGCCAGGCATCATAGCACCAAATGGACATGTACACAACACCAGTGGCTTGTTCCCCAGAGACATCTGCATTATCATGAACTACACCTTCATATACATATGATCATTCCAACAGCCCAACAACAACTCAACCAATAAATTGCCGTTTTTCCTTCTGAATGTAAATTTATAATGTACAAACAGACTTTTTGTTCATAACCAGCTACATTGGCCGCTTATGTGGTAGTAAAACCCTGGTCTCTTTGTTTGTTAACCTTTTGTTTGCTAACTAAAAGGAATCTGGAAATTTTATTGTTGTCCACACCGCGAAAGCTATTGAGTTCAGTCAGTAATTTTTTTGGTTGTTTTATGGCTACATAACAATTACGATGGTTGTCGTTGCCCCGGACTCGGTTGTATGGCCGCATGGCATTTTGTGGTATATGAATGTATTTGTGGTATATAAGTCCCGGTCACACATAATATGTCCCATTTTCTCTAGTGATCCTAGCGGTGACACCTCTCCATTTAGAGCTTTTGGTTATTGATTTTAATCTCCTATTCTTGGATATTTTTTTAGAAATGAACATCACAAACGTGTAAGTAGCTATACTTATATTATGGTAAACTCTGATTATGTGCCTGACCTTAATATATGTTTCGGCCGCCAGCTACACCATAGGCCATCATATTCTAATGGCATGCACTAGGAACGGGACGCCCCCCTTTACCCTCGGCACACAAGCCAAAGGAGGCGGATGAGATGGGTATTGAAGCAGATTCCCCACTCTTGTTGGAACCACCAGCATGATTCATCTATTTGAAAGGAATGCTGAATATTACATATTTTTTTGGTTTTCATTAGTATGATAAAATAATACAGGGTGTGCGAAATGTAATGCTCATCCGCTTATCGGACGCGCGTTCGCAGCAGCACCGGCAGTCGCGTTGGGCTCGAGTGTAGACCAGACCTAGAATGCTCGGCTTTATATATACTGCTTTGCTACATGTGCTTTGCATGTTATAATAAGTTGACATCATTTACAAATCAGTAGCAATAGAACAGGAATCTTTTCTTCAATAGTTAATTTGTAAATTTATAAAAAAAATTATTACCGTATGCCGAAATTCCTGATACAAACTGCTTTGCTACCTGTATTGCTATTCTAAGTTGACACCATCTACAAAACATTATGTTTGGAACATGAAAACTTATCTTCAGTTATTTTGTAATTTTATAATATTTTTATCACCGTAAGAGAGCTAGTCGATATGTTATCGAACACCTAATATCCGAAGGAGACAAATACGAGTTTGCGAACAAACAGGGATAATATTTCAAGATTGTTTACTAACGGACTGTGGTATCGGCTCTCAGGATTTATACTACGGCTGACAAATCATCTTGTATAACCTGTATTTACTTAAGAGAAGCGATATATGCAATGTACCGATTGAACACCATTTCAGCCAGTATTTTACTCAGTCACAAACCATGATTCAGTGAAAGCGCACCTGAGGAGTTTTATGTGTTGTAAGAAAGTTGAAATTTTTCTTATCACAACTTTACCATACTTTCTGTGCTTTACGCAATGTCGTACACCAAACTGAAACCCACCAAGTAATCCTGATTTTGCAGAGACTGGAATCTCCAGTACGATAGTTGGGCCGAAAACATCTTAATTAATTATAAAAAAAATACTCATCTTAAATAATAACCTTCAATTAATAACATAATCCACATCCCAACACAACAATGACGACAGCCAGCAATGTATTCCAGCAGTACTTCAGCAGCATCAAACCCATCGAAGCATGCGTTCACGGCAGTCTTGTCCTCGTACTCTTCATTTGCATGTTCTGCGGTTGGTCATAGTAATTAGTCTGAGTCATTTGTACTTCTGAACTATTCATAAAATTTGTTTTCCTAAATTAGTTATTTCAAAGTATAATTATTAACCATTAGTTTGGAACGTTTTGCAACATATAATGGTTTGTTCCATAAGTTATCTGAAGTCCATCTAAGGTTGAATTTTGCTATAACAATTAAGTTTTTTTACAGAATGACATTTATTTTCAATAGGACATTCATCCGGGTTTTTTTTTCATTTAATCTTAAGGAAAACAAGTCAGTCAGTGTATGTATGATTTATGTTGCTCAAAAAATCAGTTTACTGTTTCTCAGGTCGACGAATATACTGGGCCGCAGACGCTCTGGCACATCTGATACTTGGCACACTCATGGTCACCTCTGCCAAATGGGTCGTATCACCACAGGTTTCTTACCGATCTCAATTTTAATGAATTAATTTCAACTGTGAAAAATACCTCGATTAAAAAAAACTGATTTATTTCCACTGGAATCGCACATTATTTTGGATAATAAGAGTAATTTACCAATTACAAGTCTGGTTTTCGGATTGTATCTACAGGGAAGGTATCATTTTGTGCTTCCTTTCATGTATCCAGTTCATGGAAGTTTTTGATATAAAAAGGTCTCAAAGATAATGTTTCAAAAACATGTTTCAATAATAATGTTTCAATAATAATATTTCAATAACATAATGTTTCAGCTATCGGGTGGTTCACTGGACGGCGTGCACTACTTTATTCTGCAGGCACTCGGTGCTCAACTGATCGTCCAGGCCGTCACGTGGTTCCTGTGCCGTAACAGCACCGATGATCGCATGTTCTCACGATTGTTTGCTGGCAGAATCATGGTTGGGCAATCTAATTACTTGATTCGCAGTTACGATCACTTGAACCAGACTTCGTTGCTCTTGTTGCGTGCAACGAACGCAACAGTACGGCAAACTGTGCAACAGAAAATGAGTAGCATAACTGCAACAACAGTTGCGCGTAACAAGTGCATTGAAATCTGGTTGTGCCTCCACGGGCCATGCCATTTTCATTACAAAAATTTCTAGGATAGATAAACCATGTGGGGTCAACATAACAAATGTATTTTTTCTATACTGATGTGAAACGACAAATTTTCAGCATCACAACAGATTCATCATGAAATCAAATGTTTCAGTTAGATTTTTGAGTTCCAATAGAAACTTTTCCATTGGATATTATATTTTCCAATTCTGTTAAGATTTTCATGTTTACAGATGTGCATCTTCATGTGCGTTTCCGTGTTTTTCTCCACGTACAACCTGTGGGGTCGCAAGTCGCTGCGGTTCAATGAAAAGGTTTGGTTATAGATTTCTTTGTTGGAAAAGTTTCGAGTACGTCTTTGTTGACTTCAATTAGCCGTTGTAATTTTAGAAAATAAGTTAAAAGGTTAATAATCAGTTGTAAATAATAAGATTCTGGATAATTCATAAAAAAAGTTTAATAGGTAAAAAGTAGTGTATAATGAAAAAAATATTGTAGTTTCACAATCACAGTCAATCATGAATAGTTTCACAATCAATCATGAATAGTATAACTATTATGCCATTTCAGTTCTGCACGTTGTACCCGGCCCTGTACGGTGTGATCATGTTTGCCAGTATCATTCATCTTTACCGTAACTGGCCACCATCGGCACCCGTCATTTTCGTCAGGTACTGACTGTCTGACTGACTGACTGACTGACTGACTGACTGACTGACTGACTGACTGACTGACTGACTGACTAACTAACTGACTGACTGACTGACTGACTGACTGACTGACTGACTGACTGACTGACTGACTGACTGACTGACTGACTGACTGACTGACTGACTGACTGACTGACTGACTGACTGACTGACTGACTGACTGACTGTCTGACTGACTGACTGACTGACTGGCTGACTGATTGACTGACTGACTGACTGAGTTGCAGAGCCGACTGGCTGTACCTGACAATGAACATCGACACGTGCATTCTGCTGTTCTCCGGTGTCGTCAACTATGCCTTTCCCACTCAGATTCTTAAAACGCTGGTTAGTAGTATTAATTTGTATTAACTGGAATGAAATTCTCAATTAGGAAATTGAATAGTTAGTGTTTAACTACCTTGCTGAAACTACTTCGCTCGGAAAATAAAATGACTTTGTATTTGACACCAACCCTAAAACGTATCAGAGCAGCATACAAACGTACCAAAACCACAAAATAATGTTATTCGTGTGATTCAAAGTTGGAAACTTTTCCAAACTTGAACGTGGAACATCAGCCATTGAAGTATATATTCTCAGATGAAAAGCAGCCACGTAATGGATGGTGTGCACGTGTGTTTCTGGCGCATGTACGCTGCCACCACACTCGGTACCGTAATCCAGTCCAATGCCGTGCCCGAGTTTTCCGCGGTGCAGGACCAAAAATACTACGTTGTCGCTCGCATGATCGTTGGTTTCGACTTTATGTTAATCATTCAATACATGATATATATAGCAGTTTTACAAAGTACTATATATTCCATGATTCGAATGCACTACATGAACTTATAGACAATTTGGACGTTAAAAAATAATAATTTTTTTAACGTTTTCTGTATATCTTGCGCATGTTACAATGCGCTCGTGTTGCAACGTGCAGATACAAACGTTTACGTAACTTCATGTCATTGACTGAAGCGGATCTGGCTGGATTTATTCTACAGGGTGTCCCAGTGAGGTGTAATGATTGAATTTTTGGAATAACTTTCACAGCGTTCTAGATAACGACCTAAAATTTCACAGGTTAATAAAACAGTTTTCCGCTAATACGCTGAAAACTAAAAATGTTGATTTGGTTCAGTATTGCGTGTTTTACGGCCGACCCAGCAACATGCCTTAAAATTACACTTTATAGTCAAGTATGTCGCATGAAACATTGAATAACTTTCTGATAGTTCAACTATATGGCTTGAAACATGCAACACTGATAGCTAATACCATGAATCTAAAGTACTGAAAACAGTTTTCGATTTGATCAATTATTCCACCTTCTATTGGATATTGAAAACTGGATCGCAATTTCTAGCAAATGTTGGCAAAAAGTTGCGGATAATTTTTTTTGAAAAAAGCAATTAATTGAATGAAAAATGTACTTTGACTTTTGAAATATATCTCTTCCTGCTATTTAACACAAATTCAAACAAAAATTCGTTCTTTTGTATCAATTTTTATTTTCGGTGAAAATCTCTAAATTGATGTCGCGTTAAGAAAATAAACAGGCATGTTGCTGGATCGGCCGTAAAACACGCAATACTGAACCAAATCAAACTTTTTTAGATTCAGCGTATTAGCGGAAAACTGTTTTATTCACCTGTGAAATTTTAGGCCGTTATCTAGAACACTATGAAAGTTATTCAAAAAGTTCACTCTTTACACCTCGCTGGGACACCCTGTATATCACGCTTATCACATGCATCTGTAACAATTCGCGCACATTAACGTTGTACGGATAATTGAAGATTTATACGGATAAAGTTGTAAACATTGTATCGGCTGAGTGGTCTAGTGGCATGATTCTCGCTTAGGGTGCGAGAGGTCCCGGGTTCAATCCTCGGCTCAGCCCGTTTTGCCAAATTATAATATTACATGAACAGCTACGTATTTTGAATACTTTATTTTTCAGGGAATTTTTTTACGATGAACACGCATTGTCTTAATATCTTTCTGAAAGTTTCACTATGTTCTACAATTCTGATGGACTAAGTTTTGAAACCGTGATTTGTCTACTTGTGCGACCGAACATTTAGGTCCTGTGCACGTATAAGCTTTAGGCTTATAATTATAAGCCTAGGGCTTTTAATTTACGTGTAAAAAATGGTAAAAAATATACCTGTGTATAAAATTATAAGCCCTGGGCTTATCATTTTACACTGAGGTATATACTTTAACACGTAAATTATAAGTCCTGGACTTATAATTATAAGCCCAACGCTTATACGTGCACAGGGCCTTAGATAAGTGAATCTTAGTAACAAGCAACTGTAAACAAACTATAAACATAACGTTTCATGAAAATTTCATCCTTGAATTGCAGGCACAAATCGCGCATTTTGGTTGGAATCTGTACGGTCACTTCTACCTGGACACATTCAGCATGTTCCATGTCACTCCGTTCATGTTATCCGGCTTCTACATCACATTCCTACTCAGCGTATTCTTCCGATTCCCCAAAGCTGTCGAACACAAAAAGAAAGAATAAACCAAAGTTTTATTAGGTAATCAGATAATTTTCCTGAAAATATGGTCGTCAAAATCCCAAAAAGAAATGGATACTTAAAGTTAATCCAGGAAATCCGATGATTTTTCTTGAAACTATAAACCCTTGTGTATTTTGAAACAGGGCCTGCAGCTTGAATGCATCAGTTTGGAATCATGGTCGGAACTCTGAACTGAAACAGTTTTTGAGTTCAGCTGGTTTCTTCATATAATTGTAAATGCTTTCTTCACCATTCAATTCCAATGCTGCGAAATCTCAAAGAGTTTAGCTGTTAACGTTTGTTTTATCTTTCTCTTTACTTCTTTATTTGTGACACTGGTTTGTGAGCAACAATACTTACTGCTGCAAATTTACTTATTGATATGATATTACATTATTACTTGATGCGCTTTTTGTGTATTTTTATTATTATTATTGATATGTAACCGTCATTTGATGCATTTATGTCCAGTCTTACCTCATCGTGCTCAAAATTTGTTCACCGTAAAACCGCCTAGCAGTAGCTGGTGAAATACAAAAATCGAACATCAACTTATCATCATAAACAGTGATATTTTCACCCGTTACTGTGAACAATTGGCACCAGTTATAGCTTCGTCAGGGTTTCTTGTCATCAAAATTTGTTTTATGAACCCGTTACGACAAACAAAAATAATTAGGTGCAACAATTTCATTCAAATTTGGCACCAAAAACTTAGTAATATGAAATCCTGGATGGGCTATATTTTCAAAGGTTATGCCTCGCGGTCTATACTTCTCACCACTTACTTTTTTAAAATTCGTACGTGCAACCAAAATATAATAATAAGATTTAGCTTTCACGAACTCAAACAGCGGGAGTTAAAAAATTGCATAAGTAAACTCGTGATTTTAGTGTCATAATCGTTGATCGTTGATAAATTCTGTTTTAATATTGTCATCCATTGCATTTTGAAAAGTGTGCATTCGTGTTGTTTCGTGAATAAAAATACTCATAATTAGGGTTTGGTTCACCGGATAAGCAGCTTGAATTTGCATGAGCCATATTGCTCAAGATTAATTATGTGAAACTGAATAAGACTTGACCTTCTCGGCTAAAAAAGTTAGAACGGAATAATCTTATTCGGTCTGCGCCAGTGATTGTACGACCAATCAAAAAAGTTATATATCAGAGATGGAAAATTAAACATACATTTATAAATCAACAGAAGTTTTCAGCTTTCTAAAGTTAGAGAGACTCCATGACAACTTGATTGAAATTTACTATAGTCCCGTGGGCGAGTGTTTTTGTGGCGACATGCGTCTTAACAGCAATCTTGTCTTCGTAGTAAGAATACGGTCGTGGTGCAGCTATGCTTCCAACAATTCCCCAATGGCATACTACTCTTTTACAATAAGACTTACATACATACTTACTTTTGTATGTAGTCAAAGTATGTATAAAAATAATTTATATCTTTACATACAAACATATCATGGTATGTCCTTTTGTTAATAATTAATTGAGTAAAGAGGATTGCTTGACTGTGTTGAGATTTTACTCTTTTTACCCAGTTTTATTCCCCAATGGCGTAATACTCTTTTCCAAGGAGACTCACATACATACTTTTGTATGTAGTTAATGTATGTATGTGAATAGATTCCTAGAATACGTATTTTATGGCATTTCCTTATATTATTAATTGATTGAGCAAAGAGTACTGCTTGACTGTGTTGGGTTTCCCTCTTTTTGAAAACTTTTTGTGCTAAGCAACTTTTTAAGTACAACTTACTTAGAAAATTCGTTCCAGCGAAATACATTGTTCAGATTCGTAATCAACCCGTAATCGCCACAGGCTTCGATGCTATGCATTATAAATAACCCAATCCAAATGATACCCGCCTTTAACCAATATGTACATGTACATATGTTGCCGATAGTTTCGAAATGGAAAGCACAATTTATTACAGTGATGTCAATTTGTACATATCTGACTGGAAATTGTGTTTAACGTTTGGCGTTTGGCACATCCCGCTGTATTGGACCAGATGTGCCACCGGCATCAATATGCCATTATGGCATCCTCTAGCGGACGATAAAGCCAGAAATTACTGTGATTTCCCATCTTCTGGGTGGTTCCAGACGCCGGAATTCTTTCTCTGGTGCAGTTGAAATAGTCAAAACACTGTGAATTTATATGGATTTCAAGATTCATTTGCTTTGAAAGATGTTTCTGGTCCGCCGCAAACAGCATTTGTACATGCATTTTGTACATCATACATATCTATTTGTATCACTAGTGGACGAAGGGAGAAAGATAAAGTGAAATTCCCCCTCTTTTCAGTAAGTAGAAATTGCTCCGCAACGTGTAGATAAAATAGCGTCAAAACTGCCGAATACCCTCTGTTTGGAAAAATTCCTCTTCCTTGGAGGTTTGGCTCGTCCGCCAGTGATTTGTATGAACATTTGGGTGTTGGCGGTCGCAGTCATGTCAGTCTGCCACCAAATATTATGCATATTTATCTGACCAGTGGTATATTATGGCACCACCGACAGTGCCAATGCCAATGGCACATGTCGTCACAAATAAGGATACCTCATTTACAAATCATTTCCCGGTTGGAAATATCGGGACATGTACAGATTTATTGGGTACATTTGTACGAATTGATTACTACATAGGTACGTTTCTCCGATTTCGCTGTCTGATCCTTTTTAGTGATTGTTTTATTATGCCTGATCACGACCACTAATCCTGCTTATCTCAGCTGTTAAAAATGCTTTTTTTGCCAGTTTTCACTTGAAAAAATTCTTTTTGTTATGTATAAAAAAAATAATTTAAGCATAGTTTTTAAAGCATTTTTAAAGCACTATTTTTTTACATAGCAAATTTTCTGTTAATGCGCTATGTACAGTTTTGTGATTGAGAGAATTATCGAATTACAGCTAAAGTGATAGAGTATGGTTATTTGACATTATGTCACGTCCAGTAGGGTTATAATAAGCAGTTTAGGATTAGAGCACCACTGCCAAAGCCATGACTCGTAGTGAATTGCATTACTGGTAATCTAAGTGTACTGGGTATATAATTTGACAGATCTGATTTGGCTATATCCACTTCCTTACATCTTATGTCCAATTCACGAAAATGGCCACATAGCTGAATTGTCTGTGTTTACGAATAAATCATTTTATCGAACTATTTTATTTTACTTCAGTTCTGAAAGCTGCAAGATTTTACCTAAGCTCCCCATTGAGTCGGCAAAAAATCGGCACACAGAAACTTATTTACCTACTTAGATGGTTATTAACAAAATATGTAGTATCATGAAAAAATGTCAGTTTGCATTCTTGGAATTGAATACTTCTGAATTGGAATTCCGTTCTTGAATCGCGTCGTACGTACGTTGCTACGACCTATGTTGTTACGGTCTATGTTGTTACGGTCTATGTTGTTACGGTCTATGTTGTTACGGTCTATTTTGTTACGGCCTATGTTGTTACGGTCTATGTTGTTACGGCCTATGTTGTTACGGTCTATGTTGTTACGGTCTATGTTGTTACGGTCTATTTTGTTACGACCTATGTTGTTACGGTCTATGTTGTTACGGCCTATGTTGTTACGGTCTATGTTGTTACGGTCTATGTTGTTACGACCAGTTATCTGGATCATACAGTACTTAACGATCTGGCATCTGGGGTCTGGCCGGCCATACGTGTCTGAGTAGTCGGACTCTGTCAACAGTTTATATTACCCAATAAAGCGGATTTCGTAGTTCAATCAACTTATTTGCCACAAAACTTAAAAAAATGTTGGAAATGCCACGCAAACAAATTCAAATTCGTTCGTAGAAAAATCGTGAACATCTGATGTTTTTTCATTTTCCCACAAAATATCCGCTACATCTGCTGGTCTCTCCATTGGCGGATGTCCTGATTGATCCCCGCCTTTTATTCATTTTCATCTCAACATATACGTCTAATGCACTTATTTACCTACTTAGATGGTTATTAACAAAATATGTAGTATCATGAAAAAATGTCAGTTTGCATTCTTGGAATTGAATACTTCTGAATTGGAATTCCGTTCTTGAATCGCGTCGTACGTACGTTGCTACGACCTATGTTGTTACGGTCTATGTTGTTACGGTCTATGTTGTTACGGTCTATGTTGTTACGGTCTATTTTGTTACGGCCTATGTTGTTACGGTCTATGTTGTTACGGCCTATGTTGTTACGGTCTATGTTGTTACGGTCTATGTTGTTACGGTCTATTTTGTTACGGCCTATGTTGTTACGGTCTATGTTGTTACGGCCTATGTTGTTACGGTCTATGTTGTTACGGTCTATGTTGTTACGACCAGTTATCTGGATCATACAGTACTTAACGATCTGGCATCTGGGGTCTGGCCGGCCATACGTGTCTGAGTAGTCGGACTCTGTCAACAGTTTATATTACCCAATAAAGCGGATTTCGTAGTTCAATCAACTTATTTGCCACAAAACTTAAAAAAATGTTGGAAATGCCACGCAAACAAATTCAAATTCGTTCGTAGAAAAATCGTGAACATCTGATGTTTTTTCATTTTCCCACAAAATATCCGCTACATCTGCTGGTCTCTCCATTGGCGGATGTCCTGATTGATCCCCGCCTTTTATTCATTTTCATCTCAACATATACGTCTAATGCACTTGAAATCGCCAGAATGCCGGATTTGATGTATTTCAGTTGTTTGGGGGGTTTGAGGTGAATATCCACTACAGCAATTTTAGCATCTTTTCGCCTCTCTGTATACCTCCGTCAATAATTCACGGTGGCTGTAGTGGGGCTGAGAATTTATAGGACGGCTTTCAACGGGATACTCAAATGAGTGAACCTGAATCGAGTCGTGAAATTAGCCATGCACATGTACTGGAGTCTGAAATGTCGATCATGCATCCTTGAATGTCTACATGTTGAACTACACTGGTACTTTGGAACTTACACTACTTTCAAAAGAACAATTGAATAAAAAATTGTCAAAGCCAATATCTTTCTAAATAGCCCTAATCCGATCTATGGAAACCAGTAGATGTACATAATCGAACTTATAAATACTCGTCATTCATTCACTCATTCACTCAATCATTCATTCACTCATTCACTCATTCCCTCACTCACTCACATGCAATGCATGTACAGTATCAACTCCATACATATTATGTTCTTTACATGCTTATAATATAATTTATGCCTTCCATTCATGTTATATCGTCCCTCTATCCAAGCCGGCTATCCATTCATTCACGAGTCGCTAGACAACTTCTATGAGCTCCACAAAAATAAACTAACAAAAAACGATAATTCTAAACTTGAAGTTCGACAGCTTCTCGTAGCAAAATGTGATAAAAGACTGCCAAACAAAGATTCTAACTCTAAATTGAACTACGGAAAAATCATAAGAGAAATTCAGAATAATTATATATTCTCTCCCATTGACAAAGCTACCAATAACTGTGCAGTCATTTGTAAACGCTTATACTATTCGACTGTGAAAAACGAGATTACAAACAACAGAACTTACGACCTAGTTAATGAAAACATTGACAACATAATTGATAACCATGTTGTAATTTGCTCTCATTATGGAATAACTCTCTCTGACAAAGATAAAAGGTTGCCCTTATTGTACGCGATTCCAAAACTACACAAATCACCATACAAGTTTAGATATATATCTGGAGCAGCTCACTGTACTACTAAGATAATTTCTACCATCCTCCTCAATTGTCTACTCACTTTCAAAGAACACTTTAAAAACTATTGTAGAACTATTGAAAAACGTAATAATAACAAAATGTACATATCAGTAGACTCAAGCTACCAGGTTGTAAATTTTCTCGATACTTACAATGTTAAACCTGAAATTGGTGCAAGCTTTGACTTCTCAACTTTATATACAGAGTTGGATCTCAATGTCGTTGAGCGCAACTTATTCACGCTCGTGGACATCTGTTTTGCAAATTCCGGTAAAATATATATATCAGCCAACAAATCGAAGTTCGGAAGCCATGGATTTTACACAAATAACCATGATGCTAGTAGCACTCGATGTCAATTGAATTCGTCAGATGTCAAATCACTCATTCAAATTATTTTAAATAACTCATATGTTACTTTTGCCAACAAAATTTATAAACAAATTCGCGGGATTCCGATGGGTGGCAACGCAAGTCCTCTGATCGCCGACCTGACACTTTCTATTATGGAATACCATTACTTTAAAACTTACTCACTTCCAAAAAATATACCATTATTCAGATATATAGACGATATATTAGCTGTCAATCTGGACCTTGATAATCACACTGCTGCTATTTATGATTCGTCGTTAAAGCTTAACAAAGAAACACTAATCAACGATGGTATCAATTACTTAGATCTCACTATAAAAACTGGATCTAATAATGTTCATATATACGACAAAACCAATGTTTTTCCATTTCATGTTAAAAAGTTGTATCACTCTTCAAGTTGTGTTCATAGTAAAATGATTAAAGGTCTGGTTATCGGTCAATTTCTCAGATTCACTAGACTCACACCTAAACTTCACTATTGGATTGAAGCCGTGGTTAAGCTGTATCATGCAATGTCAGATAATAAGTTTGATCAACCTACTTTTGCCTCATACGCATGCTGCTTTTATGCTAGATATCATACGAAACTGTGGAAATACAAAATTTACAGCAAGAAACAGTTTTGTAAAGTTATTCAAAAAGTTTTTGAATAATTATCTGTTTTATTTGAAATTCTTTGTTGCAACGTTATATGCGCAATAATAACAATCAATACACTAAACACAGATAATCCGACGTGTGCTCGATGCACCAGACACGCGCTGAAAACAAATACTGCTCATTTTGTACATATTTGTTTTTATTTGGGTATGTTTTACATGGATTGTAACCATATTGTATAACAATTATATTTATCATGATTTTTTATGTTTTTTTAAACCAAGTATAAATTTAACTAATGAGCGCTGTAATCTCCCTGAGGAGGCCCAAGCAGCATTTTATTAGGAACGTTGTCGGAGGCAGGGCCGAAACAACGTTTAGATTTTATTTTTCTCTTTTATAAGTTAGCAAACATAATTTTACAGAAAATATACTAGATTTTTATTTTTACAAATAAAAACAAATTTACTTAATAATAGTTTATGTTTATTTATTTATTTTACATTAGTTTTTGCTTTACTTAACCTATAAAAAACTATTTTAATTCCATTCCTCAATAAATATGACTGTTCGCTATTATTCACGTTTTATGAGCGGCCGCTTTATGTGTGAGAAACTACTGCTTCTTACATGTGGATGAATGCGTTTCAATGTATGCATGTACAGTCGGTTTCGTGTTACCGTTGGTTTTGGTTGAGGTTTCTTTTCATTCAAAACACCTAAAAATGAGCAAAATTATTGAGGTTGAAATACAAATCTTTTAAGACACCGGTGCATTAGTTCTAAAATATATATCCACTCATTTCGGACATCCAACATATGTACATCTGTACATACATGGACGTTAGTATCCTTTTTGAGAAAACAGCAATTTTCGATGGGCAAGGGATGAATCCAACTGGAAACCACTCTCTGCATGTGAACATACAGCATGTAACTCTGCAACTCTGAACTGTCTCTCCACCTGTTTTGTGTACAGAATACTAAAGTCAGTTATGTGAATCTAGAAGTTTGGCACTATCAGGGATCTGTGAAGATGTTCTTCATGGGACTTCCGCAAACATCTAAGCAAAAAAACCAGAATGGTGTTTTCTTAGTTGCCTTGCCAGAGAGATTGATTAAACTGAAAGGTAACGGCAGAAACCTGATAGCAACGTGTCAGAATTTGTGTCTCAACTCAGGTTTCGAACTTAGGACCGTATAGACTAGACAGGCGACTCGGATACCGTTTTGTCTCATTGATTAGTAATGCTACATACTCTGGGGTTTAATGTACAAATTCCCTATACCAATTCTGTATACCCTAACAAACCAAAACTAATGTGGATATCATATGGCACAAACAATTACACAAACATATGTACTAACACTATACGAACAGACATGGACATACAATATTTTGTGTGCACAATGTTTTGTTTTGTTTGCATATTGTTGGCATGCGCGAGTGAGTCTCACCATCATGCATGAACAATATTTTTTCAGGTTTCATGAAGTTATACGAGTTATTGTAAGTGGAACTGTAAGTTCAACTGTGAAGCTCATATTAATACCACTTTAATAAATTATAATTGATTAAAGAAGAAATGTCTCTCGTTCATTACATTTCTAATTTCCTTTTGCTCGTGAGTACGCAGAATTTTTCCTACATGTTTACGTTGTTCTCCTAAATGTGAAGTTTATAAACCGTTTTCATACTTCCCCACGTGTTGTACACAAATTGTCCATGAAAAAAAACAATGGCTATACTATATATTCGGTAAAAAGCAGCAGAAATGATACGTTACGAAAGCCCAGTTAATCCTGTCATTACACGACTCAACCCGCCTTATGTAAGCCGTTGTTTATCCAAATAAAAGCTGTTTTTATCCACACGTTACCCGCATAAAGCTGGTTTTCAGTTCAGGCTCAGGTGTTTTCAATCAGTTATCCTATTTCGTCCATTTTAATGCAGCTCGTTTTTTACAAATGTCGTGCTTGGCGCATAGGTTGGCATTCTGAGTGCCCAAAATAGTGAATACAGCTCTGTTCACTAGGTAGTTATACCAGTGTCGTTTTTTGCTTTATAATCATGTATATATTAGGTTATGATAAACCTTTTCAAAGTGGTCATGGAAAAAAACTACCACCCGCAAAAAATTTTTATGTCTATTTTTTTAAAATATGCTGCCGAGAGAACTATAATTAGCACTACTAATAATTACTTAAAACTGACTGACTTACGCGTCATGTTAATCCTCGATAATATTTCTTAAAAATTTGAAACGCCAAAAAGTTATAGGCCAACAAAAAAATTGGATAGACTATAGCCGCACCATCCTGATCAGGCGACTGGTGAAATTCACAGTCATTTATTTCGGCGTCGGTTAATGGCAAACTTTTTTTTACTATTTGCATGTAGGGCGGTCATGCATTCTTGATTAGATACACTAAATGCCACTCAATTCCATTCAATTCACGTCAGAGCCTGCGGAGGCAAGCAAACTTCGCCCGATTACCATTATACATACATGGGAAGTAGTCACTGAATACTTGAGAACGCAAGTTTTTTATTCTGGTGCTATTATTTAACGTTCGGAAATGCATAGTTGCACCTCGGAGTCCTCAATTTGAATATACAAGTATGTATGTACGCATGTGTCACTACTACAGTACTTTAACGGGTTCTTATCATCCGACTACTGATAGTAGTAGTCCCATACAAGTATCCAACAAATAGTACAAACATGTACAGCAACCGCCCGCCGTTTTTTCGTGCATCTTTTCTACCATTTTGTTTTATCATCAAAGTAACAAAAACATAGATTATTCTCTTTCAATCGCAAAATGTAGCTCATTTTGTGACAACTTCCCACCGCCACCGCGTGGAAGTTTTATTTTTTTCTGACCATCATGGCTTCGAATGGTCGACAGGTCCCCGTGGGCCATGCAATCACGATCGTCGGTTACCGTAATACTTGCCCGTGCCGTGGAATACATCCGAAGGCGGACCGTGATTGAATGTTCAGTGTATTTGTTTGTGAAAATACAGTATACTTCAGGCTATCATTGAAAAAAACAGAAATGTTCCTTTCTCAGCTTATTGAAGAGTTTAATCATGCTTTATTTTCTTGTGGCCGATTTTGCGTTGGATCAGGAAATCTCAATGATGAAAATGAATGATTCTCTATCGATGACCTCAGACATCTTCTTAAAGGCTGGATGAAGGGCATGTTTCGATGACAGGCGGAACTTTGGGTGCCACTGTCAATGACTGCAACATGTCAAAAACTAAAAAGTTCAGTAGAGAAAAACAAAGCAAGGATGCCATGATGATTGTAAAATGTTTATTTTCACTCATGCTCGAGGAATCAATACCCAGTGTTATTCAATCTATTTTTACGTGCCTGAACTTGAACTGAAACCTCTAATTACTCTTATACAGTAGTCTGATGCATGAAATCATTACAATTATTTGATTGTGCTTACAAAACGTATACATAAAATCAACTTTGAAAGGAATAAATGATCCACAGTGTACTGCCGTATGGTTAGTCAACCAACCGGACAATATCTGTAGTCATTAAGTTGGCCTGATCTTTGATATGGCCCGATTTCCTCGACTTCTTAAGGTTCACTGAGTCACTGGTTCAGCACATTCATCTGACTTGCTATAATATCAGCCCGTACAGTATCCCAAAACTGCACCACTTAAATGTGTCCCATAAAACGGTCAGGGTCATTTGAACCGCTCCATTACTCTGTATTCGGGCTTGAATAATCTGAAAGTACTAACGTCGGTCGGATATGATTTCTCTGCCAAGCCAACCCAAGTTTAGCCAAGATGTTGTTCAACAATTCAAAGATTTTAATCACACCATGGAGTCAAATAATTATAATTTGATCTAACAACAGAACGCATGTACATGTAGTCCTAATTCTACTTATCTACTACCAAATACATTCAGTTCCTCCAATCCGATCTCGTCTGGTGTTCGACGGTCGGGTATACCAGCTTTGATTGCCGACGTTTACGGTTGGTGCCACCACCAACCCAATTATGTATATGTAACTAAGATGTTGTTCAGCAACTTGAATATTCCAAATACAACATGGAATCAACAGATTCTAATTTAGTTCAACCACATACAGTATGGATGTACATGTAGACTTAATCTTACTTATTCAACCAAATTACGCTCATTTCTTCCGATCTCGTCTGGTGTTCGGAGGGTGGCACGCCTTGGCGGACGAGTCAATCCTCCAAAGGGAAGTGAATTTTTCTAAAGAGCGCGGAATCCTAGTTGTTTTGAGATCATTTAACTTAAAGCATCTTAAGAATGAATTCAATTTTTTGAGACTGCCAAAGAAAGAGAAATCCCACATTTCGTTGTTCCTTCGCCCACCAGTGGTGGCACAGTACAACTTTGATTGCCGACGTTTACGGTTGGTGCCACCAACCAACCCAATTACAGATCGTATGTTGTTCATGTTGGCGGGTAGAAGATTGCCGACGCTAATTCTTTCTGTTCAATATTCTTACGGGAAGTCAGAGAATTTTCAGGTTAGAAACTGGAGTAAAAATACTCTGGATTTTGATAGTCGTCTTGTTTGAACGTTTTTCTTGATGTCGTTGTTGCTTTTTGTAGTTATACTGGAGCGACACTAAAGAGCGTGGAATCACCGGCGGACGATAAGCGGAATTCTTTTATTCTTCGTTTTGGTAATTTCGGGATTGGCCAATTGGTTTCTTCAAAGTCTTAGCAAAATAGCATCAAGCTAGCGGGTTTCTCTTTGTTCTGGGGGTATTCTCACTCACTATCCTTGGTTTAGAAGATCTTGTAGTCCGCCGGTATTGAAGGCGGCCGTCTGGTAGTAAATACATCTATGTACATACTAGTATGTACTAGTTGGACTGTTTGTATTGGATACTTTATGTAC
The DNA here is from genome assembly GCA_964036265.1 of Daptonema setosum. Lineage (NCBI taxonomy): Eukaryota > Metazoa > Nematoda > Chromadorea > Monhysterida > Xyalidae > Daptonema > Daptonema setosum. The sequence continues at coordinate 9,571,473 of OZ038447.1, forward strand.
GCTCCGTCGAGCTATGTACGTACATACGCATATATGGGCTAAATCTTTGCAATGTATACCCGTTCCATCGTGTACCCGGAAGTCTTCAACCATGGAAGCATTAAACATGCATGAATCACACGTGGAAACACGTGGAAACTTTGAAGTGAAAGTCCTACAATTATAGCTGATCCTGAGTTTCATCACAATTTCAGATGTACTTTACTTTTTCTTTTCTTTTTTTTCATCTATCTTATTATTTTTCAGACTTCGGATTGGATTTCAGCTCAAGAGTCCCACCAATCCAGAGTGTCTCGAGCAAGGAATCGCCAGGCATTCTTACACACGTTTTTATTGTTTTTTCGTGCTATTCATGTAAACCATTCCAAATTGTTTTTTATAATGTAACTGTTATTTTGCAAAAGACTCTAAGCGGTGTCTTATAAAAGGCTCGAAACAACGCTTAAGAATTTCAAGTTAGACAGTTTCAGTTACTTTGTGTAATCATTTATTTTGATTTTAAATTATTTTGTTATGTTTCTTTTTAATTTGTAAATTCACGTAATTTGTACCTCGTAAACAGTGCTGGCCTTATATCAATCAACCAGAGTTGCATCGTAGGTACATAAATCACGAACTGACCAAATCCGGACTCTAGATACACATTTATTTTGGCAAGCCACTGGTGCTACTAAATTGTGGGGTATATTTGGTATATTACTCTGTTTGCCAAACCAATACTGTTGTTACGTTTTTTGAACTAAATGAAGATTTTACTAAAGAACTCTATACGATATGAACTGGCTTTCATTGTTTTCCCTAACTTAGAGTAACAAAAGGCATACATAAAATAACGCATAAAACATGCACACGCGAAATTATACATGCAGTGGCATGTGTGTATGAAAACGTCGGGCATCATGTTTTACTCACTAATTGATGAGTTCTGCCTGTACGAATGCATCGAAACTTCGAGGTTACTTCTGATCTGATAAAAGGAGTGTTTTTTAAAGCTGAACGGAGTTAGACCTGAAACGGAGTATCAGACCAAAGTATTTGATCCAAATGTTCATCATGTTTATCAACGATGTGTGACCTCAATAGTTGCCTCAAGAGTCTTTAACGGAAGTAAAGGGCTAACGCAATTCTAAATTCAAAGAATATTCTTATGTGTTTTAGGGAATTAAATTTGAGACAACACGATGTTTTGAGCCGAATCTAGGTATATTGTATGCTAGGCCGTAGTACCCGCCCGCCTCAATACACGTACAGTATGTACCTGTATGTTTCATGTGTCTGTCTGTACGTGGCCATGTACATATTTGGTACATGCAAGTTGGTCGGGTACATATGTCTGGGAACACAGCACACCTGGTCACGACACATTCAATCCGTATGGTAAAGAAACATGAGGTACATGTACATGCATGTAAACGTAAATCTTAGGTTCCGATGTTTTATGTGCGCACATGTGCCTCATTGGACAAGTTGAACGAACCCTGAACCCGCTCTACACTTAAAAAGTGTAATTTTTAATTTGTGAACTGTAAGACCGATTATATGCGAGCCAACCCCAATGAAATCTGAACCGGAAACCCGAAATTAAGGGCTCCATACTTATATGTATCAGCAAATGATGTTTTGTGATATCTGTTTCTCAAACAGTTTTTGTGAAATTCCACCTTGAACTTGAGCATGCAAATGGCCATGAATCGTGCTCATGTACGGTTGTATCACTGTTGATGTCAAGTCCATCTGTTCTGGACAAGACAGTGTGTCCATGGCAAGTAGTCTGTGTGATTCAGCCACTTACAAGTATTGTGCCTTGCTTGTCCAACCGTACTATATATAGTAGCACGTAGAATAATGCTATATTACTTTTACTCACTTTGCTTCTGATTGCTCACGATTTCATTCCCAATTCTTTAAGTAAGCCATGTCAAAATGTTTTTTATTGTAATTCATCTGTTTAAGGCGTTTTTTAAAGCTATGCTGGGAAGGGAATTTCTGTGGACAATGTAAAATGTATAGTACAGTCTTGATATTGCAACTACATACGTGTAATTGACGACTTACAGACTGTCAACTGACGCTTACCAGAAAGCAGCTAAAAGTATGTCTGAATGTGCCATTTGTAACAGGCGTTAGATTTGGCACATACGTAATGTGTGGCGTGGGCTTATGGCTTACCGACTACCGTCCCATGCTAATGTGCCATTCGTATTTGTATAATATATGTATGTGTATTTGTATTTATATTTTTACTCAGTATGTAATATTCTTTATGAAATCAGTTGCAGATATTGGACTGTAGTCGAACTCTTTGGTATACCGACAGATCTGTTCCAATGTTTTATTTCTTGAGCTTAACATTGTAAAAAATAGTTTGCCAACTACATCTGTTCTATTAAAGATGTTACTCGTAAAAGCGACATAACGAAAAAAAAACTGTGCGAATTTCAGATTCAGCATTTATTTGAATATGGTGCCTCCATTATTGATGGATGTTCTGCTACCCGTAATTGCAACGCTGGTTGTCGGTTGGTTCATGAATCATGACTTGACTTAAGATATGTTGCATTATTATAAAAAAAGAGAAAAGTGAACATGTGAAGATTAGTACTATTTAGAAAAAATGCGGCAACATTCTGGAAGCATTACTACGTACATAGGCCTACCCAACCTACTTTGCATGTCTTATTAACCGTGCTCTCCCAACCTAAGATCTGCGATCAGATACTCATACACAAAACAGTTACTCAAAGCTAAAAGTGCGCATTCGAATCAAATCCGATTTCCTAAACATGAGTACATATTTTTACGTAAATAAAAAAATACATACGTTGCTACGAATCTGGTTATTCCAAGATATTGTATTTTTCAGGCAGTTTCGGTCTTCCGGAGTTGACGAAGAAGACCTCCGACGGCACGACGAGTGTGTGGAACAGTACGTGGTGTTATAGTTGCATGTCCAATACATACTTGAACAACTGGCAGATACTCGGCGAACATCTGTACCCGCCGTTGGACTTTACTGACGACTGTGCTGATCCCGATAAAGGTCAGTCGGGGTCGTGAGTTAATGAGTCAGTCAGGTCGTCAGTTAATCAGTCAGTCAGGTCGTGAGTTAATCAGTCAGTCAGTCAGTAAATCAGTCAGTTGTGATGTCGGTCAGTCGGTGAGTCGAGTCAGTCATTCATTTAGTCCTTCCTTCAACCAGTTAGTTGGTCAAGTCAGCATTCTATTAGTCCGAGGTTACTGGCCGAAACTATGTAATGAGATCAAAAGAATGTCCTTAATAAAAAAAACTAAATGTTTTCCTCAAATTGTGTATTTTCAGTTCACCTTGTGTGTAAAATTTTCAAGTATTCAAGTTGTGCAGATGTTTCATGCATATGTTTCATATTGCAGGTGCCGTACGCAGCCAGGCATGTTCGGACGCGTGTGTCACAGTCGTCGAACAGCTTAACATCGGAGGTTGGCATCAGATACATGGAAAATAAATGAATTATATGAGCTTCTAGTTTACGATTTTTTTATTCAATCAGCAACTCGGATTTTTATTCATAATGAATATATGCACGTACTGCTTTATGAAGTTCTCCCTTTGGAACTTACTTGTGGAAACCCCTATGAGCTTCTCCGCTATGGGCTTACTATGAACCCTTACTGGTAAGATAAAAATGAAGAATCAACCTAACAAATATGAAACCTGAAGGTTACCTAAACCTGAATACCTAAACCTCATAGGTTTATTTCTGATGCAGGTGTGCCAATCGGTTACGGTTATCTGCGTGGATGCAGCTCACGACTGCTGCTTTTCGCGCACACATCCAAACTGTGGCGGCAGTTGATCGGTGAGACCGCCGAGTTGGAACAGTGCCGGGTGCTCAATTGGAGGCAGTTCCTTGATGTCGAGGTCGGTCAATGAAACATAAGATATAAAAAATAGTAATATACTAAACAGTAAAGTCATCGAATAGTTAGAATGATGTTGAGATGATGTATGAGAATTCTAGAAATAAAATTGTTTTACAAAACCCCCGCATTAATGTCATGTTTCTCAAGACACCGATCATTCAGCTTGACGTGGCCCTCCTCGGTTTGCAGGTCACCATGCCACAGTTGAAGATGGAACTGGACGAGTTGAGTCGAGTGGACGTGTGCACATGCAAGTCGGATCGATGCAATCGAAGCACACATTGATTCTTAACTGTTCCGCAGAAAATTCGGTTTCCTAATTCTGAGACATTACAGAACTCTCAATTAAATTAGAAGACTGGAATTGAAACGTCCGTTAATTCAGAAGACTTTTGGTAGCCTTTTTTTTAATACATGCATAGACGGATTGGTCTAAGAAAATTGCCGAACAAATTAATTCAGTTATTAATACGGTCTCCTAATCAAACGAGAATGCTGTATGTACTGTACATTATACCTTTGCGTTTCAAATCACATCCCGGTTATGAGAAAGATAGAATCGGTTATTGCTCGTTCATCAATAGAACATTACGAACACCAAGATAACGAACGACATTAAAACATGACTGTTAATAGGTATTCCTTACTGAAAAAATTGACTTTGGTTGGTTTTTCATTGATGAACAACGTTTTAGCGTCGTAATGCTTAACTGAGTGAAGTCAACTTTTGGTCTTCAAGCTGATTTTCCACTGCTAACAAATGTCATTGACTTGATAGAGCTGGCCCATTGCCACCCTCAAGTTGCTCGAAATTCATAGTTATTTGTGTTTTATTATGTTTTTAGTTGTTCAACTTTGCATTTGAATTGCATTAACTTGCATTTTATCGTATATCAGCCACCAACTGTGATTTGCACGTACATATAATATAAACTTATGTAATTTAGGCCGGATAGGTCAGGTTATGTATCATCGTACAAATATGGTATCAAAGTATTTTTGTAGTAAATATTAGGCTGTAATTTTTTGGTATCCTGAATCTTAACGGTTAATAAACAATGTGCACCATTCTATTATTCTATTATTTATTTCTTCTGATGTATATCTGTGTCTATGTATGTATGATATTATCCGCCAGCATCCCTTTCAGTCGATCTCAGTACTTAATGTATTTATAATAAATATCAATGAATTACCTGCACTGTAACACATATTCACTGAATCAAAACATAAATCTGTAGTTAATAAACTCTAGATACAAGGTGTCGAATTGAATATGAATATGAAGAATAAATAATAACAGCACCTCATGCAGTTTTTGGCTAAAAGTAGAATATTATTATAATATGAAAACAATTTTTTCTTCATAGCTAGAGGAGATCATGATTTCAGTGTTTTGAGGAAGTCAGGATCGACAGACATGATTCTGGCCATGTAGAACGCATGCATGGAGTAGACGACAGTGTAGAGCTCGGTGCAGTCAACATCCTGCAAATTTACACACTCACTCACTCACTCACTCACTCACTCACTCACTCACTCACTCACTCACTCACTCACTCACTCACTCACTCACTCACTCACTCACTCACTCACTCACTCACTTTCTTTTTCTCACTCACTCACTCACTCACTCACTCACTCACTCACTTTCTTTTTCTCACTCACTCACTCACTCACTCACTAGATTTTTGACGAACCCTGGTTTCCGTAGGAGACTCTGCTGTATCAGAGTCATTAGGATGAAAAATTAGTTGCATTCTCATTTTGCCATCGTCTGATGAAGTGACTAGATTTTTAAACGGGTACTGCCACAGATATCGCTGCAATGAGTGAGTGAGTGAGTGAGTGAATGAGTGAGTGAGTGAGTGAGTGAGTGAGAAGCTCAACCTTTGATGGAATGTCAAACAACATGAAGCCTTGCTGGATATCAAGTGTCAGCCCGGACGGTCGTCCTTCGTAGTTGCAGGCAAATGTTCGCGACTGGAATAAAATCTCACCCACTCACTCACTCACTCACTCACTCACTCACTCACTCACTCACTCACTCACTCACTCACTCACTCACTCACTCACTCACTCACTCACTCACTCACTCACTCACTCACTCACTCACTCACTCACTCACTCACTCACTCACTCACTCACTCACTCACTCACTCACTCACTCACTCACTCACTCACTCACTCACTCACTCACTCACTCACTCACTCACTCACTCACTCACTCACTCACTCACTCACTCACTCACTCACTCACTCACTCACTCACTCACTCACTCACTCACTCACTCACTCACTCACTCACTCACTCACTCACTCACTCACTCACTCACTCACTCACTCACTCTCTCACTCACTCACTAACTCACTCACCTGCAGTCTCTGAATGGCATAATAAACGGCCCGATTCCAGGCCTGCTCAATATCATGCATCTGATTTTCAATCTCACATGAAAAGTAATGTTTCACGTTTGGTTGTGATGTTTCAAGGTAGAAACACGGTTCACGACGATCGGCCAGTTCCTGCGACTTGACTGGTCGAATCAGCGTTTCGTGAATACGGTAAGCATACACACATCGGCAGAGATCGTCAGATTCGAGCTGCAATCATGATTGCCCTCACTGAGTATCTCCCGGACTCACTGACTCACTGACTCATTGACTCAATAGTTCACTCACTCACACATTGACTGATTCACTGACTCAGCCATTCACTCACTCATTCACTCACTCATTGACTGACTGACTGACTGACTGACTGACTCACTCACTCACTAACTCACTCACTCACTCACCGGCGGTGAATCAAAGAAGCAGATCTCGCTGCCCTTGATGATCATAAATCTCGGCTCCCATCGATGTGTCAGATCCCCATCAATACCCTCGTTGTCCCTTTCACACAGCCATCCCAAGTACATGATCTGAAAGTGTTGTTGTTGTTGTTGTTGTTGTTGTTGTTGTTGTTGTTATTTGTTGGACCAACCTGTTCACTCTGATGTAGTTTCTTGTTAGAGAGCTTGATTGATTTTTGATTGAGCAGGCTAATGTGATGTTGGAGCAATCGTTGCCAGTGCTCCATGGCTCGATGATCCTCACAATGGATGATACCTGGAATAGAGATTTTTGACAGATTTCTTAATTAATTCATAAATATGTGCAACTTATGTTTTTATAATAATAAATATTAAATAAATATTGGAATATATAAAAAAATTGGTGTTGTAACTTCAAAAAAATGGTCGTAAAGTTCTAGCATACATATTAAGTGCGTCAAAATCAACGAACCGGACGAGGTGCCGTCCACGGCTCGCAGTTCAAACGCATTTGGTCTGCAATTGATTTTTTTCAAACGTTAGAAAAGAAAAAAAATCAACTATAAATACACGAAAAAAATCATTTCCCAATGAAAATACTGGCGGGGGTTACTCAAATGGGTACATTTTTTCATATGTGGTGCTGAGCACCACATATGAAACACCATATATGACGTCATATATGGTAATAGTTATAACCATTCATGACAGGTGCTTTTTCATATGTGGTGTTTTGACTCTGGGGCTTCATATCAGGTTATATCATATATGGTGTTTTTCATATCCGGTAATATTTATTACCAGATATGAAATAGAAAACACCTTGTATGAAAACTTCATTCATGGTAATTATTTGGTCATACGTGGTGTTTATAACCTCAAATGACATGAGCAAAGTATTTCGTATAGCATATGAGGTGATCACCATGTATGAATGTAAAAAAAACAATTTTCATATAAGGTAATAGTTACCTGATATGAAACACGTTTCGCTTGTGGTAATTACCATATATGATGTCATTTAAGGTGATTACCATATATGATATCTTTTCGCTCTTGGTGATTACCGTATATGATATCTTTTCGCTCTTGGTGATTACCATGTATGAAAAATTTTCGCTCTTGGTGCTGACAATCCAAAACACCATATATGATGTCAAATAAGGTGATTACCATATATGATATCTTTTCGCTCTTGGTGATTACCATATATGATATCTTTTCGCTCTTGGTGATTACCATGTATGAAAAATTTTCGCTCTTGGTGCTGACAATCCAAAACACCATATATGATGTCATTTAAGGTGATTACCATATATGAAAAATTACCGCTCTTGGTGATTACCATGTATGAAAAATTACCGCTCTTGGTGATTACCATATATGAAAAATAACCGCTCTTGGTGATTACCATATATGAAAAATTATCGCTCCTGGTAATTACCATATATGAAAAACTATCAGCTATTAACATTTGAAGGGCCCATTTCATTGTTTGATAGACAGTCCATCACCAGAATAGCTGAAAAAATCCAGCTTCCTGGTGGGACTCGAACCCACGACCTTCAGCTGTATGGCTTCGGCTTAGTCATTAGCACAGACTGTTCGTTCTAAGCGAGATCACCGAATATGAGGCTAAGAGTTAGTTTTCAGTTTAGGCTTAGGCTTAGGCTTAGCCTTTGGAGAAGGGCTCGGGCGCTACGCGCCCAAGCCCCTCCCAAACTTTAAGCCTAATCCAAAGCCTAAACTGAAAACTAACTCTTAGCCTCATATTCGGTGATCTCGCTTAGAACGAACAGTCTGTGCTAATGACTAAGCCGAAGCCATACAAACAATGAAATGGGCCCTTCAAATGTTAATAGCTGATAGTTTTTCATATATGGTAATTACTAGGAGCGATAATTTTTCATATATGGTAATCACCAAGAGCGAAAATTTTTCATACATGGTAATCACCAAGAGCGAAAAGATATCATACATGGTAATCACCAAGAGCGAAAAGATATCATATACGGTAATCACCAAGAGCGAAAAGATATCATATATGGTAATCACCTTAAATGACGTCATATATGGTGTTTTGGATTGTCAGCACCAAGAGCGAAAATTTTTCATACATGGTAATCACCAAGAGCGAAAAGATATCATATATGGTAATCACCAAGAGCGAAAAGATATCATATATGGTAATCCAATTTGATAATTACCACGTACGAAATCAATTTCATATGTGGTGCTGACATCCATATTATTACCACATTTGACAATAAAAATTGTTACCAATCATGAATGGTCTTAATTACCAAGCATGTTTGGTGCTAAACTGCCTTCACACATGGTAATTACCAAAAATGTAACAATTCCATATATGGTGTTTATTCATATTTGGTAATTACCACATATGAAAACTTTTCGCTCCTGGTGATTACCACATATGAAATTCATTTGTGGTAATCACCATATATGCATAACGCGTCATTGGTGGTGTTTCATTTACGGTGCTCACCATGTATGACGGTCATATGTGGTGATTACCAGAAATGGACTACGTGTCATATATGGTGCTTTCATGTCCGGTGATCGCCTTACATGAATGGTGTTCGGTTTACGTTTCATACTTGGTGCTTTCATTTATGGTGCTTTTCATATTTGGTGCTCGATTATTACCATACATGAACGGTGCTTTGAGCACCATCCATGTATGGTGCTGGGGTCCGGCCCATAATAAATCCCTGCCATAATAATGCCGAATCAAAATAATGCTGTACCAAAATAATGCCGATTTATTTTGGGCATTTTTTTCGTACCAAAATAATGCCGATTTATATTGGGCATTTTATGCATACCAAAATAAATCCGAAAACAATTTTCGGTATACCGAAATGCCGGTGCCTTTCATTATTCGTAATATTGAACCAAGGACTGCGCGATTGGTATAAAATCATGTCTTCGTTGTAGATCTCAGGCATGATGTTGACTGAATTTCATGAGATCAGGATGGCATCAGAAAGATCGGGATATTTTAACTTGACTAACATTCATACTTACTGACTCATTCCGTCGCTCCATCACTCATTCACTCATTCACGCACGTACGCAATAAAAAAACTCACTCACTCACGCACGCACTCAATAAAAAGCTCAAGGATTTATTTTGGTATACCATCCGACTCACTCACAAAAGCCACAAACAAAAACAAATGAAACCAGGTTTTTGTGCACCATCATCCTACCCAAACCCTACCAAATGTAATACATAGCAAAGAAACCAAATAATACGTGCTGCTGATCTGTTTCTTGTTGCGGGGGGCATATGGATTGAGCGGACGAGCAATCTCGGCCATACAAAATTCTGAAGAAACCATTATTAGGTTTCAGCAAGCTGACTGAATAGCGTACCTGAAGTAATTAGTGAAGTTTTATTTAAAAATTTGTTTTCTTCTCTTTTGCTTCATATATGTACGTATGTACATACATACGTGCATATGAAGGTGACGATCTAACCAATTAATTGACTCACCACTTATTATAACTGACCAATTATGACGAAAAACGTAAGGCAGACATGCCGATTGCCGTCACACATGCCCACTGGCGGACGCACTAGCGGACGAGAAGGGGAGGGAAAAGTGGAATTTCCCTCTCTTTTGGTGATTTTTAAATTTACAGTTTGTTCCCCAAGATGTAGGTAAAATGGTGTATATTCTGCCAATTCCCCTCTCTTTGGCGAAATTCCCCTCCCTTTGAGGGTTTTGCTCCTCCGCCAGTGGGCGGACGAGTCAAACCTCCAAAGAGGGGGAATTGACAAAAAAAATTCCATTTTACCTACACTTTGAGGAACAAACTCTACTTTTTGAAAGCACCAAAGAGGGGGGAATTCCACTTTGCCCTCCCCTTCTGGTCCGCTAGTGCACATGCCAATATTCCATAATAGTTACTTAGTTGTTAAATGTTGTCAATCAACATCTTACTTTGTTGTGGATAAATACACCATTTTTACGCATTGATTACATTTTATTACGTACAGTATGATTACAATACAGTGCTATGTGACAACGATTAAAAGAAAAATTATGGTATAGTGGAATCAAGCATTATTTTGGTTATCCCATAATGCCCAAAATAAATCGGCTTTATTTTGGTACAGCATTATTTTTGGCAGCATTATTTTGGTTCAGCATTATTATGGTATAGCAGAATCAAGGATTTATTTTGGTCAGGATTTATTTTGGTATACCATCTGGTGCTGCCATATATGGTGCGCACCATATATGACGTCAAATATGGTGCGCACCACATATGAAAAAATGTACCCATTTGGGTAACCCCCGCCAAAATACTTCCTGACTTTGTACTCAAACAATCTCGTAACCTGATCTTGTCCGTACCCCACAAGTACGTAGTGAGATAAGCCATGGGCAACGGCAGCTTCATGAGTGACTTGAATCCATCCGGTGCGTCATCCATCCCAACAGTGCTCAGACCAGACACCGAGCTTCCGTCCACTTCCGACGGACTCCGCATCGCACTCTCAAATATGGTTGCTATTAATTTTTTTCAAAAATTGATTCTATAATGTGAGTTGAAGAACATTTCTGCGTGCCAATTTCTACAGTTGAAGTCACTGGTTTAGAGCAAATGTACTCTGACCTCAAAGGAAGTTCTCTGTTCTGTATAACAGAGATTCTGACAGATTCCTCATCGCACTAGCAAACATAAAGAACACTGCTATTTATGTTTATAACACAATGAAAATGGGTAAATTTAAAAAAACTTTGATGTGTCAAGGAACCTTTCTGCGCGCTTTTTTCTATATTTGAAGTCACTGGTAGGAAAAATTATATTCTGACTTGAAGTTCTGTGTAAAAGAGCTCATGACATCATGAGTGTATGCATAAGTTATTAATTTGAAATCTTGAACTGTTTCCCAAATAGTTAGGATACTTTAGAATAAACAAAAGAACAAATTTCGGATACCTGAGTCATGTCCTAACCTTCCATGTTCCCGTGTTGGCTTCACTGCCAGCGCGACCAGGAGATGTCGGCAACTGACTCGAACTTCGAGATCTGGACTTGAACGAATCGGACGGTCTGAGATACGGTGCCATGTGAGTGAAGTGACGAACCGTGAGACGCACCTGTCAAATGTCATGACATGGTTGTTCCATGTCTTGTGAAAAAAAAAGATTTTGTTTTCAAAAGTTTTAACGCGCGCCATCAAACTGCGTGCCATTTGTTGCCATACGATTTTCTCATATTAGTATTTTCATTCATTATTTACACTAAAAAATTTTCAACCAAACCGATCAAAAGTCCCTTGAAATCGCAATATGAACGTATGCGAGCATATGTATGGTGTACGTGAAACGTGAATGGGAAAGCTGTTATTTTCAAACTAATCATAGTAGAAAATGCGTTTCAATCACAAGGATGTATAGCAGCTTGAACGATTGATTTAAGATTCCATTCGGACTTTTCAAGACTTACCTTACAAATGCAGTACTTAAGGAAATACATATACCCTTATATGCAAAAACGGAACAGTGCCCATCCAAAATCGGTCTCCTATCAACTCGGAATGTAACTAAATAACTCACCGTATCACCAGCGTCCTTGAGCGTCTTGACCACTTGCTCATGAGTCTTTCCTTCCACGTTGACTCCGTTGATCTCGACGATGGCGTCACCGACGTAGAGCACACTGCCGGCCGTTTGGTCAGTCACTGAAACGCTCACTCACTCACTCACTCACTCACTCACTCACTCACTCACTCACTCACTCACTCACTCACTCACTCACTCACTCACTCACTCACTCACTCACTCACTCACTCACTCACTCACTCACTCACTCACTCACTCACTCACTCACTCACTCACTCACTCACTCACTCACTCACTCACTCACTCACTCACTCACTCACTCACTCACTCACTCACTCACTCACTCACTCACTCACTCACTCACTCACTCACTCACTCACTCACTCACTCACTCACTCACTCACTCACTCACTCACTCACTCACTCACTCACTCACTCACTCACTAACTCACTCACTCACTCACTCACTCACTCACTCACTCACTCACTCACTCACTCACTCACTCACTCACTCACTCACTCACTCACTCACTCACTCACTCACTCACTCACTCACTCACTCACTCACTCACTCACTCACTCACCCACTCACCCACTCACTCACTCACTCACTCACTCACTCACTCACTCACTCACTCACTCACTCACTCACTCACTCATTCACTCACGCACCATAGCTAATATTGGTCAGTTTTGAGATGAGCACATGCATCTCATGCGATACGTCGGCTCCGCCTTTCAACGACAGACCCAGGCCACCGTCCTGATTAATTATATATATTGAATGAAGTCAAAATTAATTTTTTTCATTAAAAATTATATGTATGCATGTCATAATTCTTAGATTTTTTTCATTATTTTCAATCATATTTACCTTGTTTCGTCGAATGGACACGGCCCGTGTGCCCATGTCAAAGTCGGCCACGTCCATACTGGCGCCGTCCACATCGCTGTCCACGGGTACCTAATTGGGAATGAGTCACATTTTACTAACAAATCAGTTGATTTAAGTGGTTGATTACATTGATTACCGGAATTCAAAGTTCATTCATAGATTTCAAACGACTCAGCTGATTGAAATGACTTCCTCCACCTGGATTCGAAATATTGATTCTTAAAATTTCAAACGATTCAGATGATTGAAATGATTCAAACAAATTCAAATGACTCAGTTGATTATAGTGGTTGATTACCTGAATGTTGAGCGAGTCTTTGGTGAGTTCAAGTCGGGCAGGTCGTCCCCGTCCCTGACCATCGCTGAGCAGCACCATGCCATGTTGGATCTACAATAATTCGCAACAATTTTGGTATATCAATTTTATTCATAAGTTCATCCCATAAATAATTGTGAATCGGATCGTTTTTTTATTCCATTTTGTGGGATTATTGTATAACACAATTAAATTTTATTTTCCGCTCTTTAAAACGTTTACTGGATGTGCCATTACCGTGAACTTCATTGGATCACGACTTCGTCGAAACACATTAATTCCAACTCCACTATCATATCAATTTTGAAATGCATGATTTTTACCTTCTCTATTCATTCTCGTGAGCTAATCGTATTATTTATAGGGTGGATTTATAGCGTTCGTAGTGAACTGTACAAAGTTGGATGCAACTTCCAACATACATAAAAGGAAATAAACTTTTTTGGTTTGAATGAATTCCAGAATAAATCACAAATGAAAAACACAAAAGTTCATGACCGGTATTTTAGTCTTATACAGTTGAAATCGGTGGTTTTGATTCGAATGTTAATGTTAAGTATAGTGATGTATGTACATATTAAGGCTATAAACGACGATTTATTCCACAAAATCTTTCATTCATATTGCTTCAGATTGATCAAGTTTGTACATCTTATTTATTCACTGATTTAACGGCCAGATTCCAATTCCAATTGTTTTATGTACCAACCACATCGACCTCACGTCTGTGTCGTCTGTGATGCCGTCTTGGCGCATGTTGTTGTGATGAAATCGATGACATAACTGCCAATCGATTATCTGCCAATAATATTGGAATTCATGAATGATTAAATATATTTGAACAAAAAAATTTCATCGGTAATTTGAAGATTTGAATATTATCTTTGAAAAGCTTAACAAGACTGTTGAGGGAATGCTCTCATCAAATTTTCGTCCGGCACTAAATCAAATTGAGGACAAAAATTACCGAACAGTTTTGTCCTTAATGGTTCATCATCATTTATTCAGATACTGGTGAAATGTATTATTTGAACATTATGAAACTTTTGATTCAAACCCTATAATTTTATAACTCTAATGAGTAGTAAATGATGTACTAGTAATACTAGAATGTCGATGAAGTTAGTTTTACTTGTAATACTAAAAAAGTGCCAGTGACTTACATTATGACTACACACACAGATATAAAACTTCATTCTCAAACCTATAGTTTTTTGGATAAAGTATTAGCCACTTTATTACTGTGCAGTTATTTTCGCTCAACTTGGTGTTTGTACATGTACTTCTAAGCATCGTACCAGTGTACTAAAGGGTTCAACTAAGATTTGGCACCTCGGTACAATGGCTTCAACACGTTGCGATGTGGTGTGCGCCATTTTCGGTTCCACATTTCTCATTGGCGTGTCTCGCGGAGCCAAGTCATTTTTTGTTTTCATCTTCTACATCAGTTGTATCCAATATAGAAGTAAACTTGTTTCATTAAGACTGTGAATAATTTTCTACTGCTAAATTATGTTTCAAAATCATGAAATTGTGTTTCATGTCACAATTGTAAATGTATATAAAAAAATTATGCTGTGATGTGCCACGAGCTGGTGCATATGCTGGTCTATTAATAATCGTTGAATGAAGGAAGCAAAAGGCAACAGTTGTTACTTTGACCGTTGCTGGCTGGACATTAATGTGAACGTCTTGGATTGCGAGGATACGGAGTGAATTAAATTGTGGTAGGGCGAAGTGAATTGAAGTGGGGGTTGTTACATATAGAATATGACAGAATTGATTCCCAGTGAATTTTGGTTTGTCAAGTGTTTTTTTTCATTCTATTTACAGTCGCGTGTTCATCCATAAACCGCGCTACGATGATGTCTTCCTTCATAATGTTGAGTTCAATGTTCGTTGTTGACTTATTTGGTTTTGTTTGATCTCAACTGTTATAAAGTTGTACTGTCAACCATGCGAGCTGGGTCATTAGGCACTCAGCAACCAAACCAGCAAAAGCTTACCTCTAGTTGAAATGGGCGACTGTACATGTTCAACGGTAATTGTTGCATATTTTTGACTAAAAAGACATTCACTCATTTGCAAATCACACTCATGACACTTGACTTGTTTTGTTAATGTTAACTTTAATTTGGCTAACTACCCAACGTCATCAGGGTGAGACATCATGTAAACAGAATACTATGTAAAACCTGATCTTAGTGTTCAGAACAATAGCACATACGAGCATTATTTATTATTCATGAATGAGTCCCAGAATTACACATGTAAAATGAAAATTTGGTATACACAGGCGCCAGTTCTGTTTAGAGTACGAAATCCGGTTGGTTGTTTCCGGATCCCAAGATTTTCATTACGAAAACGCTAAAGTCAATCAAAAATGGTTAAAATCAATTCGATATACAATATATTACATATTGCAAGCCATCCGAATCTACACTATATTATATATAATAAGTTCTGCTATTGTCATTCATAAATTAATGGATTCACGAAGCACATACAGAAGAAGTAGGAACGCGGTGAAGAAGAACAACGAAGTCCTGAAGTTTGTAGAAAAGGAGTGTGTAGATCGAGTACAAATGTTAAAACTATATTAAAATCAATGTGAAGGCCGATAAACCATACCAAAAAACACAGTAGGGAAATGCGGTCCCCGCGGTCAAGCTTCTTGGTATTAACGGTAATGGTTACCATGATGGTATTCTCCGGATTGATGCTACAAAAGCAAAAGATCATGAACAAAATCGGCTTCAACAAAACTCAGGTTAATTAGATTCAGGTATATTTACTAGCAATTAATTCACTCACTCACACACTCCCTCACTTCATTCGCTCACTCATTGACTGACTTACTTACTCACTGACTCACTCACTGACTCACTCACTCACTCACTCACTCATTCACTCACTCACTCACTCACTCACTCACTCACTCACTCACTCACTCACTCACTCACTCACTCACTCACTCAATCACTCAAGATATCGTCGTACTTCACGTCACAGTCACGGCCAGCCGTTCACGATACGGCCTACGTGTTCTACGTGACGAGTCGTGCGTACCTGTGCTATGCCATGGTCAATGTACATCGATTACTGTATGTGGTCAATGCCACAGATCAGGTCGATATCGTTCTCATCATCAAACATGGATGGCTTGATATAAAGGTAGTTCGGCATTTGTTTTATAACTTTTTCAATGTAGTTCAACTTATGTACTCGTGCATCAACTGTTCAATATCCAATATGATAATCATTTTTTCTAAATTTGTTTATAATTTTTTCATCAATCATCTTTAGCGACCAATATAAAACCGAGAAGGTTGCAGAAAAAACTCTGAAAACTTGTTTTTTTATTAGGGCCTAAGTTTTTGATTTAGAAAAGTATAACATTTTATGACCAAAACATTCTATACCGATCCCCAATCACTAATGAACCACCGAACATTTCAGACAATATCCGACGAATTCTGCCAGAACGCTGAAAATTGTCTCAGTTCACATGTTCGGTTTCTGACACATCCCATCAAAGCGCACACCCTAACTTCCTACTACAAAGATGTATTTCTGAAACTGGCCGTGTTCAACTTATACCCCGACTACCGGCGGATCGTGTATCTGGACTCTGATGGACTCGTACTGCAGAATCTGGACCATTTGTTTCAGATGGACTTCGGTGGACGTCAGATAGCAATGCCGTACTGCCATCTCATAACTGGTTGGTCCAATAAAAAAGAACGGAACTTTATATTATTCTAAATACTTAAGACTTTACTCGAACTTCTTCAGCTTACTGAAGTCATCAAAAAACATATCAGAATGGTGTTTTCGTAGTGGGTAGAGAGGTTGAATGAACTGACTGACAATGGCAGAAACTTCACAGTCACGCGTCAGGTTATGTGTCTCAAGCCAGGTTTCGAGCCTAGGACCATCAGTTTCCGAGGCTGACGGCCTATTTCTAGACTAGACAGGAGACAAAATCGGTGTATCAGACGCTTTAATTTATGATTTCTTTAAGGGTTTTTTATAAATGTTTTTCGGCATTGCACACTGAAGTGAACGACAACCCCAAATCCACTACTGTTCATGGCTATTTCAGTTCAATGCGTGAGTCATATTTTCGCAATGTAAATGATTTTATTTTTAATTCCGTATAGTATGAAACGGTATTTGTATTACGGTAGCTGTATTACGATATGTAAATGGAATTTGTATGTGCTGCAGAACCGTACCTGTGCTCGACCATGTTTGCCGCCGACCTGTTTTCTTCGTTAGCCGATCGGGTCAATCGAATCGTGACACCATCCGGTATAAATGAATTAATTAAGTGGTTCAGAAAAAATAAACTGTCAACGGTGGCTGGGTACGGACATGGATCTGTCAATGATATGGAGGTGTTCAACTTTATACTCGAGGTGAGTGAGTTAGTGAGTGAGTGAGTGAGTGAGTGAGTGAGTGAGTGAGTGAGTGAGTGAGTGAGTGAGTGAGTGAGTGAGTGAGTGAGTGAGTGAGTGAGTGAGTGAGTGAGTGAGTGAGTGAGTGAGTGAGTGAGTGAGTGAGTGAGTGAGTGAGTGAGTGAGTGAGTGAGTGAGTGAGTGAGTGAGTGAGTGAGTGAGTGAGTGAGTGAGTGAGTGAGTGAGTGAGTGAGTGAGTGAGTGAGTGAGTGAGTGAGTGAGTGAGTGAGTGAGTGAGTGAGTGAGTGAGTGAGTGAGTGAGTGAGTGAGTGAGTGAGTGAGTGAGTGAGTGAGTGAGTGAGTGAGTGAGTGAGTGAGTGAGTGAGTGAGTGAGTGAGTGAGTGAGTGAGTGAGTGAGTGAGTGAGTGAGTGAGTGAGAGTGAGTGAGCGAGTGAGTGAGTGAGTGAGTGAGTGAGTGAGTGAGTGAGTGAGTGAGTGAGTGAGTGAGTGAGTGAGTGAGAGTGAGTGAGTGAGTAAGTGAGTGAGTGAGTGATGTGTGTTCCGCCAATTCAGCGCGGCAATAAGGCGCGAATTCTACCATTCAAGTATTTGCGATGGGACAGATACTTTGTCACTACCAAGGCCATCTCGGAATTTAATGCCACTCTGTACGTTCACTTTGACTACATGAACAAACCACATCAGAATCCGAGCTCAAAGTTGGTGTATGACCGCTAAACCAAGTTACCAACAAAACGTTAATTGGATCAAAAAAGCTTCTTGACAATTTGAGATTCCGTTCATGATGATTGCATGTTAAAGGTAAAGCATAGCGCTGTTTTTGGTTGAGTTGAGTTCAACTGCCGGCAGTCGAAAACGCGACGTCTTATGTATTTGATATAGCTGATATTCCAAAGTTAGAATAATTAGCCATTTTTAATTGAATCTCAGGGAGTCCTATAGTTCGTTTGCGGCATTGCAGGTACTGGCGTTCCGGCAAAGACCCGGTGGCTATCAAAATCGCCAAGAACAGTACCGTATATGTTGACATCTACAACACATTCTGGCAGCATGCCCAAAACATTTGCACCAACTTTTACTCAACGACAAACTTACTTTCTAAAATCTCTTTGACAATTGAATTTACGGTGTATCTAGAATTCTAGAAGGCTTTCAAAAAGTGGTGTATGTAACTTTACTTAAGATTTCTGGATTATTGCATTTTTACCACCGTTAATGTCTATTCATACAAACGGGCTATTATGATTATGGTAATATTGTACACACGTTTGCTTTGTACCCTCAGTAATCCTGTTTATACTGTACCGGGTGTCCCATTTAAAAGTCCGGATTTTTATTTTGAATAACAACCGCAATTTTCTGTTGATTTTAGAAATTTTTGCGTCAAGTTATAGACAATTTCTGGCTATTTTGTTTATTTTTTTATTTTTCAAAATCAACGTCACGAATCGATTTTTATGACAATATTCCCGACACCCCCTCTTTTCATGTTTTTGCACTGTAGTCGGTGGCTTCTTAAACGATAGCGTGAGCGTTACAAAAGCAATTTTGATAATTTAAAAAATCATTTCAGTTGAATAATATGATAAAAACATGTTATAAGACGGATAACAATCAAATTGGCAACAATCATCAAACTAACATGCTGCTAAAACTCCGCATCCACAAGCATGCGCTAGCGAGGGGTGCTTGGGGTTCCTTTTGTGAAAGTTTGCACATCAGGTTTGTCCATACTCAACACCGACATGATGTGGTGGTTTCCAGTGCAGAATATCGTAATTCACCGTGTTTTACCGTTATTTAGCAATTTTTTTAATCCGGGTAAGTTAATCTCTCACAGGAAGAAAAAACCACGCTCCCTGCGCAAGTGCATGCTTGCCGATGCGGAGTTTGAGTGCTTTGTGGTTACTGTCAGTGAGCAGCTTGTTAGTTTTGATGCGTGCTAACAATTTATCAGTATTCCGTATTATAACAAGTTTAAAACGTTATTGAACTGAAATGATGATTTAAGTTATGAATCTTGTGTTTATAAAGGTCACGCTATCGTCTAAAAACCAACGACTTGAGTACAATAAACGTGAAAAACGGGTATGTTGGGAATTTTGTCATAAAAATCGATTTGCATACTCGATTTAAAAAAAATAAAAAATAAATAAAAATAGCCGAAAATTGCCTATAACCTGGCGCAAAATTTTTTGAAATCGATTGAAAATTGCGATTGTTATTCAAAATAAAAATCCGGACTTTTAAATGGGACACACTGTATGTATGTATATGTAAGTGATATGAAGGAATCTTTCATGTACATTTAATTGTTAACTTAATGGGCTATATTGTAGCACGTGCCATGCCAACGAAAAACAACAAAAAAATTATGCAAATTCATTTTATGGGAAGTAAATAACTAAATAACTGTACATGTTGCTCAAACACAGTTACGCATTTGATTAGACGATGTTTTTAATGATCGATTAGCTTTACGTAGTACTTTAATAAATCATAATTTTAATTTCATTAAATTAGACGGAACTAAAGCAGAAGTATGCAAATTTTTACCTTAACTAGCCGCTCACTAATTCGGTCGGGTTCCAATTTGCGCGTTGCCAAATTAGCGAAGTTACGATTTTTAGTCGATTACGTAGACAGTATAAAATTGCATCTAATTTGAACATAGCTAAGTAAATATCCATTTCATTTAGCAACTTTTTTGAAAGTAAAAAATCCCAAACTCCGGGTTTATCAGGTTTAGGTTTTGTGTGAACTTAGGCTACAATCTCTTCAATGCACATGATAAATGTACATATAACGGTGATGAATTAGGGTATTAGGGAAACTTTTCGAAAACCGCAAACTTTTCTCGATTATGACGCATCCATATAAAAT